>CALSCE010010686.1:10629327-10648789 GCA_943593645.1 Bovichtus variegatus | reverse complement strand
GTGATGATGGGAGGATGAAGGAGGAGGAGTGTGATGATGGGAGGATGGAGGAGCAGAGTGGAGCCCCGGGGAGAAGATGGAGGTGCAGTTGTAGGTGTGGGAGGAGCAGCAGGAGCAGGGCTGCTGCTGGTTGGAGTTGGGGGTGCTGTGGAGGTGAGGAGGAGCAGCAGGTCTGGGAGCGGAGGAGGAGTTTCCAGGTGGAGGAGCAGACTTCCTGTCAGGAGGAGGTCTGTGGGCGGGGCCAGAGTCCTGCCAGATATTCTGATTGGAGGTGAAGCTGCTGTCAATCAGCAGAGAGAGTTCAGGAACTGACGGCTGAACTCTCCGAGCCTGAAATATGAAAATAATAAAATCAATACGTGAAAGTGACACCTGCAGCGCAAAGGAGCAAAATATTTATATTTATTACAGATATATCTGTAACCTATTACTGTCCCTTATTCCTTATTTAATGATATGCAGTGTCTTTTAATAATATATCAGAGAACTTATTTACCAGGTAAAACTTGTGAGACAGATTCAAACTTAATATTATTTCACTGAATATATACAAGAATGTTTTGGATTTATGCAGCTTTCTAAACAAGAAACTTGAGCTGAATGTTGAAATAAATGTGTTTGTTGTTTGAGTCGAGATAAGAGTGAAAATAATGTGCTGTAGATTTATTATTTTTGGAAAAATTCCGTTTCATCAGAAACAATATAATGCAACGTTAAAAACAAAAACACTATGAAGACCTTTAAGTTGTTAAACAAGTATAACATGATGCATATAAAACAAAGCTGGCAGTACAAATGTAATTTTATTTTTGTTTCCATCGTCGATGTATCTGCATACGAACAATAAAGATAAAGACAACAGTTGAGAAAAAATCTGCAGCTTTGATTTTAAATAAATAAATGAAGCTACAAAATCCTGTGGACACAAAAACTGAAGGAGAGAAGTCAACTACGACTCCCAGGGTGCATTTCACCCACTAACAGCCAATCAGAGAGCTTCACATGTCCCGTAGGAGACCGACCTGCTGAGCGGGGGGGTGGGGGCTCGGGGACGGACGTGGAGACAGATCTTCGTCCTCGACTCCAGAGTCCTGATCACAGACAGACAGACCGGCAGACTGGCAGGCAGACAGACCGGCAGCTCTGAGGACAGACAGACAACAAAACATTTCATTAATCTGCCAATCTCACCCAGTCAGGGAAACGTCCCAAACACCCAAACCTGTCCAACACAACAAGAGATTCAGCATTTCTGCTCCATAAAAAAAAGTAGTAGAAGTAGAAAACTGCACTTTAAAATGTAACAAATAATTTTTTTATTGGTGCCTTTTGTGTTCAGTTCAACATTCAATTTGTTCAATAAAAACAATGTTAGAAATAATTTCCATTTTTTTTTGTTTTTTTTTTAATTCAACAAATTAATTGAATTCTTACATTCATGAACACGTGGAGTTTGCACTTTCAGAGAAAATGTTCCTGTAAGCGGTGTTACCTGTTGAAGGAGATGTGAGCCTCTCTGAAGATCTCCGTCTGTCTGCTGTGAGCCTCTGAGGCCAGCTCGCACTGCAGAGTCCGACCCTCCACCGAGACAGTCTGCTGGAGGAAACCAGCCCACATCAGTCCACATCGCTACACTCACCCTTTTCATCATTATCACTGGTTTAAAAGGCTTTTTAATTAAAAATCGGCAAAATGACACCATTGTCACGGCCAAAAACTTTTTTATTTTTATTTATTGTCTGATTATCAACTTTCCGACGGTCCTTGAACACATCATGTGTGACACACTTCCTTCAGGAAAAATAACCAAATCTCAGCTTAAAATAGTGAAAATATTTCATCAAAATCACTTCACGCTACATGTCTCATTTAAAATGTCTCCATAAATAAAGTAAAAACATTAAGTTCTGAGTTTGAAAAGCAGCAAACACGGAGACACTTCAACATGTGGAGCACGAGGAGACACATTTTAGTTATAACATTATGAAGACGTGACGGCACTTGGAAAAATATTTATGTATAGATTCTATTTTATTCCATTTATTGTCAAATTAATCATCAAAGAAAGTTATCTGACATCGTTTTCTTTTACGATTCATTAAAACTGAGTTCTTTGTACTTCTAGCCATGATGGCGTCGTTTCCACTGAGCTGCAGAGCAGCAGGACAAAGAGGAGCCTGAGAAACCTCTGGTGGTGCGTCGTTACCTGGTACAGTGTGACACACTGGGAGGCGTTCAGCAGCTGGTAGTCCAGCTGTGGTCCTGGTCCTGATCCTGGTTCCAATCCTGGTCCACGACACTGGAAGAACTGAGGAGCTCTGTGTGTGGACCCGAACAGGACGAGGAGGAAACAGCGGCTCTCTGATAAAACTCTGAAACAAGAGGACGACGACGTTTACATGCACAAAATATTATGTTTTTGACGTCGATATTATTATTATAATAATAATATTCCTCCTAAACCGTTTACAGGTAAATGAAAATGAATATTCCTGTTTACATGCGGACTCTGATTAACATAAATAAATAATTCACATTTCTTCCTTTTACATCTGCAGTCATGATGCTTCAGATCTGCAAGTTTTGCAAAACTTTGTTCTTGGAGCTTTTATCTTTATCTCTGCAGGAGAACAGACTCAGACGGCGTAAACAGGCGCGAGGCCACGTCTCACACTGAGCCTCGTGGTGAATGAGCTGTACACATGTCCACGTAATGCTCTAAAACCTGAATAATATCTGCACATCACACATTAATGTGAAAGGCTGCATTCAGAGTTACAAACAGAACATGATGTGCACATGACCCGGTTCTGGGGAGGATTAGAAACAGTATTAGTCTATGGGAACAACTCACCGGTCCTGCAGCGCGGAGCTGTACAGGAACCTCACACACCAGGCCCACACCTCAGGGTTGTACACGCGTGTGACTCCACTCAGCCAGCTGACAGGAAGTTACAGCACAAACGGCATCATGACGATCGAATAATGAAACAAATGTTTCAGAGTTATATCATGTGTAATATGTATATTGTCTTATAATCAGTCACATCACTCTGTGGAAACATGAAGATAAATAATATCCAATATATAAAGTCCTCTCAGGACATCAGAGCAGCTAGTTTAAAGTGAGACACAGGAGTTGAGATGACTTACAGTCCGACCAGCGGCAGGCTGCAGGCTTTAGGGTCCGACTCCAGCAGCAGGAGCAGTTTTCTGGCCTGATCCATGGACAGGAAGCTGCAGACGCACAAACACGTGGCAGTGAGAACGTGACTCCATCAGAGGACTTGTCTCTGAGAGGAACGGCGTCTCACCCTCTCTGAGGTTTGGCGGCTGGCGGTGGCCGGTTGATGCTGGTCAGACTCCTTAGCAGAGCGGTGGGGATGATGGGAACGGTTCGGACCGGCTGGACGTCCATGCCGACGGATGGACAGACGGCCGACCAGCTGAGGCCGAATGCTGTGGCGTCAGACTGCTGAGAGAGGACGACGCGACCTCTGACCTTCATTAGCTGAGACAGATCCAGAGTCTGTCTGCTGCTCACACACTGCTGCAGCACCTGCAGGGGGGGGGGCGGAAAGATTTAATGTCGGGTTTCTATGACGTCATATCAGGGCCTTTGTAGGTAAATAAATGATATTATTATAAAGCCTACCTTTTACCTTCGTCTTAATCCGTGCCTGTAACCTTTGTACTGGACTTTAAACCTCAATTCATTCACGTGACAATCAGGTTTAAATTATGGAAAAACACTTTTATCATAAGACTAAAACATCATCAGCATCATATTGTCCAGGACAAAAAAAAAACAAAACAGGACGTTTTAGAAAAAGCTGCAAAAAAATCAGCTGCTGGTGACATGAATGAGGTGTTGCCATGACAATGGAGAACACAACATCATTACAACAGCACGAAGATTAAAGTTCACATTTAAATATTAAATTAGCTTCTTTTTCTATGTTACATATTTATAGTTCTCAACAAACTACAAATATGTAACATAGAAACAAACAAACTGTGAAGCTCTTTTGAATTAAAAAACGGTATTATTGTTGATTTTTGGTTTTATTTAGATTGAACTGTCGGACATTTTGTTGTTTGTTGACAAAATGTCAGAAATGTCTGATATGTTAACAAGAAGTGTTTCTGTCCTGGAATAAAGAACTGAGAAGCAGACTCTGGGCGCTGACCTCTGACCTGACCTCACCTCAAAGCAGTGATGCAGCTCAGCCTCTGATTGGACAACGGCAGCGTCAGACGTGGTGTCCGCCTGCGTGGAGAACAAACAGGGGACCAGGACGTCTCCGTGCAGCAGAGCAGAGGGAACCCTGCCCGAGGCTCCAGCCTCGTCCCGACCCGGATCGAAGCGGTCCAGAGTCACGGTGACCCCCTCCTCATCTGGACACGCAGGAGCACAGAGGAGTTAATACAACATTCTGCAGGAAGTAGCTCGACCAATCAGCGTGAAGGACGAGCTGCAGGTGAGCTCTTACCTGCGTCCACACACACTGATCCCAGCAGGAAACACAGGAGGCGGGGCTTGTTGCTGTGACGGGCGTGACGCTGAGCCAGACGCAGAGCTTTCTCCAGCAGCACCAGCCGCGGCTTCCTGTCATACACACACACACACACACACACAACACACAACACACAACACACAACGAATTGTGGTTGCCGAGGTACCAAAGTGCAGACAGCCGGACTGACAAACAGACTGTTTTTCACATTTCATGTGCGATTCTAACGCTTTGATTGATTTGATAATGTCCCACATTTTACTTCTTCGTACAAAGGCAGCACAGAGCTTCATACGGGCTCCTCTGGGTCATAGTTAAGGTTAGAGTTGGACGATATGGCGGTAGATACTGTGCGACAGTAGAAATGTGTCCACTGGTAGAGATTTAAGTCCAGTCAGACTGCAGACATGTTAAGATGGTAAATGTTCTGCATTTATAAAGCGCCTTTCCAATCTTAGCGATCACTCAAAGTGCTTTACAACACATGTCAGCATTCACACACACATTCATACAGATTCCCAGGCCAAACAAGGTACCACCTGCTCATCAGTCGGAATAAACATTCACACACACTCACCACTGGCCATCGGGAGCAATTTAAGGTTCAGTATCTTGCCCAAGGACACATCGACATGTTGGGGATCAAACCACTGACCCTCCGCCCGGTGGACGACCACCACCTCCTGAGCCACAGCTGCCCCAGCATCACATCATACTTTACTGTGTGTGTGTTTACCTGTGAGCGCAGAGTTGGAGGCGGAGCTTCTCTCCTGCAGGGCTGCCATCCCACAGAGCTGATCTGGATTTGGGGAAACTGAGTGGAGTGAGAGAGTTCGTGGACGTTCTGCACAACAGAAAAGATAACGAGGAGTTAAAGGAAACAGATTCTCTTACTTCAGAATCCAGTTTGTTGCCAAAAAAGATTTCATATACAAGGAATTTTCCTTTGTGTATTGGTGCATAACATAAACACAGTAAGAGGAAAGGAAATTAAAAATAAAAAGGAAAAATTGCAAAAATCAATAAACAAATATAGAATAGAAGAAAATTACAATTATTATTATTGTTTAATATAAGTTACTAGTTATTCGCATATTCATATTATTAACACAAACTATAAATTGACTAATAATTGATTATTATCGTCATCATCAATTATCAGAATTATTACAGATTAAACTACCCAGCAGTATATAAAGTAATTAAAATGAGCTCCACCAGCTGCAACTTTAAAGTGATGAACACATTAACGCATCAATAATAACACAATAATATATATTATTCTGCATAATGAGTACTTAAGTATATTTTGATGCTACTACTTTTGTACTTTTAATTAAGTAACGTTTCGAATGCAGGACTTTTACTTAATTACTACTTTTACGTTAAATTCACGTGACACACACACACAGACACAGACACAGACACACACACACAGACACACACACACACACACACACACACACAGAGAGAGAGAGCAAGTGTTGTGATCACCAGAACCATGATGTGCAAACATTAACTCACCCTCTTCTCACGTTCTCTGGAGTAAAAACCGCTTCAAACACTCCGGACGGCAGAGCCTGGAAGTTCACGGGGCAGCTCATCCCTGCTGTGGCCGACAGAGTTGAACTTTTAACGGTCACTGAACGCCGAAAACACCGCAGCGACTTCAGCTAACACCTGCTAGCCGCGTTAGCTTCCTCCAAGGACCGCATCAGCTCCCTCCGTTAGCTCCGTTTCAGCTTCTCATCCTGGACGAAGGACGATAACTGAACGTTTATTAAAGTCACAAACTTTGAGTTAACTGTCGTTAATCTGAATATATTTAAGATAGTTTTACCGCAAAGTAACCGCAGAGAACAACAAGATGTTTAATAATGGCGCTGTTTCTAGACTCCACTGGCGGGGCAACTCAGCCAACCAATAGGAAGCCCTGCCGAAGCAATTCTGACCAATGGCGTGTCGCTTCGTCCCCCGTCTTCTTCTTGGCCTTCTTGTGTCAGCCGCAGTAGTTTAAATGGACTGAAAATCCAAAGCGCCCCCACAGGTCACATTAATAATGGAGGACCATATCGCAGTTTTTATATATTTTAACTTGTGCATCACGGTCTTTCTTTATTGAACAATATATTTATTAATAATAAATAAATACATTATATTATAACACTATTCATTCATTTTTACTTTGACCTCTCTATATTTATATAAATATATTCATTTTATTTTATTCTAAAAATGGAGCGACTGTTACGAAATCTAATTTCCCCCAGGGGATAAATAAAGAGTACCCGCCCGCCTCGTGCAGTTTCGGCGTACGCCTGAAGAAAAACATATGAACGTCAACCCCAGACGTCATCCAATCAACAGGTCGTTTTCTCCTGAATGGCACGTATTTGGTGCAATAAGAAGCTTAATTTAATGTAGGCGTACATCAGATCAGCCAATCACGATGCAGGGGGCGGAACCAACAGGCTGCCGTCCGTTCTGACAGTGGAGCGCTTCCAACACAGAAAAAAAAAAAAATCTCACCACTACGCAAATCCTTCCAATGGAGGAGGGCCGGGACGCTGAAGCTTGTTCGGCAAATGAGAAGAAGAACGTCTGCAAGCTAGCTGCCTAGCTCAATTCCAAGGGAGTGGAAACTAAAGTTGTGAGTACCGTCAGCTTCACGAGAATTTAAGGGATCCAGGACGCGGGCCGTTCCTCTGTAATGTAGTTAACGCTGCCCTACGTCAAGTTCCGTGATTAACTTTGCCGTTGAGGTTAACGTTAGCTTTCCAACTGTGGTACCAACATTGTGAGCCGTAGCATGCTAAAGAAGGAGTTTGGCTGCTCAGTTAATCTTCTAGCTGCTGTTCATATTCCTGTTGTCATTAGTTTTAACACTGACAAGCAGCTAGCTGGGCTGCTAACAATGCTATTAAACTAGCATGTTGTTAACTTATAACGTGAGTTGACACCTGGCTGGGCAGCTAAACCAAGTTGCTGCTGCTAGCTAGCTCAACATTAGCAGTAATATCAACACCAGGCTAGGTGCTAACTAAAAGCTACCACCTGACGTTACGTTAGCCAATTTGAACGTGGCTGGTTATTTCTGTGGGTCATACTTTGTCTCTTGGTTGTATAAACTATTCATGTCACACAAGAAAAGTACCAACACAATATGTTTACCAGCAGTATCAAAATCGCTGAGTGAAGCTGGTGTTTTTAAGATTAATCCGGGACATAAAACTGAAATAAAGCTGCGTTCATTCAGTTTATACTGTATACCTGCATTTTATATCACGATATGGTTCAATATATATCTGGATAACGATGTATATCACAATATAGTACGTTTTACATTAAATAACCACACGGTGAAAGCTATTTCTGTATACAACTGTGTGAATTGAATACTTGTCAAATTCAATTAATTTCTCATTTAATTAAGAGCTTAAGTGCAAAATGAACATAACGGTTTCAAGGGAAATTATAGAAAAAAAAAAAAAAGAACATTTCCAGCTATACAATGACTGTTTACATGCATAATGCCAGAGTACTCAGATAAGGACAATAGTTAGAGTTGGATCAGATTTTCTGAGAAGTTTGAGTTAGTATGTGCTTGTTATTATCAATTTACAGGACCTATTAGTTTATCAGGATATTTTTGATATATAATACATCACGATATGATTCTATTGAAAGACGATGAATCATCATATTGAATTATCCTCCAGCCCGACTATGAAATTGGGTGTGTTTGAGGGTACTAAGCCATAACATGCCCGAGCATGGTGGTTCTTCTTGTGCATTGGCACAACAGTGAGAGAATTGTCAGCTTTGCATCTAACTTGCATTCCTCTGAGGACTTTTTTCTCGTTGTTCAGAGTACATCACACACACAATGAAGCATTTGTTCGTTTCCTGTAGAGAAACAAGCAGTGGCTCTTGGTTGCAGACGGAGAGGAATCTGGTCAGTCTGCTGTGTGGCTGGCTGGAGGGGGCCAAACTATTTCAGATGTTTAGTGTTCACTCCTCCGGGGTCCGCAGGAGGGAGGACTGTGCTCTGAGTGATGTTGTTCTTAGAAGTAGAGATGCAACGTTTAGTAGATCGACATCAAAATAATCTCCAACTAAGACTGTCACAATATCAGATTTTGACTCCACGATTATCGTGGTCATAATAATTTACATAACTTGGAGAATAGATTGTGGGGAGGTGGAGAGTCTGTAACCCGAACTATATATATGAAGTTATTTAAGAGGCACCGGGTTATTAACACAATATTATCATGTGTGTGTTATTAATATGTTGTCAATATTAAGTTTTTTAAATGTCTCGCTTATCGTCAACTCCGGTTTGTATTTTCATAAATAAGTTTTCCTACTTTTCTCTATTTTATATCAAAGTGACAGAACAAGACATTTAGAGACGAACCTCGGACTGTGAGACACTATGATAGATATTTTCCCACATTTTATACACCAAAACATTCATCTAGAAAATAATCAGCAGATTAATCGATAATAAAAATAATTGTTAGTTGCATCCCTAATTAGAAGGTGAAACAAAATAAAGTTTGATTCTGCTGCAGTGCACCATATCCAGCTAATGAAATTAGCATCTTCCACCTGCTAAAAACAGAGTAAATGTTTGCTGTGGCAGGTAAAAATGTCAGGTCCCCTGCCACCATGACAGAAGTTTTCCTTGTATAAAGTAATATTATTTTGTTAAAGCAAGTCGTAAATTAAAACTAGTGAAGGATTAAGGTTACATGATGTATGTATCTGCTGCTGCTGACTTGGTGTTTAAATCTGAGAAATGTTCAGAGACAGGAACACGCTTCTCTTCAGACCGTGTCTGTCAGGGGGCCTCTGCAGTGGCACACTCAGTTTAAGCACTTTAGACTCAAGGCTTTTCTGATAGAGAATGATCGTCACATTAATCCTTAATCCAATCTCGAATACAAAATAACAACTCATTTTCTTAATTTGTGTTTTTCATCTGATTTGGTACTTTGTGTTTGAACTGTGCAGCAGTGAGACAGTTTCTTGTGTCGTCTTACCAGTTTACCTTAATTTTCATGAAAAAAGCTTGGATGAGAAAAAAAACCTTAATTTTCATTGAAAAAGCTTAGATGTGAAAAAATACAAAATTTTTATGGAAACATTTTTTATTTAAAAAAAAAAAAAAAGAAAGAAAAACCTTCATTTTCATGAAAAAAGCTTGGATGTGAAAAAATACTAAATGTTTTAATGAAAAAAAACCTTAATTTTCATTGAAAAAGCTTTGATGTGAAAAAATACTAAATTGTTTAATGAAAAAAGCTTGAATGTGGAAAAAAACTTAATTTTCATAAATAAGTTGCTCTGTTCACTCGGACTCGTTTAGATCACATATGAATGAAATACTTGTAGAATCTGTAGTTGTATTTGTATTGTTGATTTAATGTGTGAACGAGCGATGTAGAGGTCACATAAAGCTCAATATTAGCCTGTAATGTGTAATATACTGTTGGAGTGGTAAGCAGGCCTATTGTTTTAGGATATTTGGGGAGTTAGGTGGTCCGTGAGGGTTTTTTTATTGGTTAAGTGGTCCTCGGTCTGAAAAAGTTTGAGAACCCCTGTTTTAACATAAAACAGAGAAAAGCAACAAATCTCCATATTTGAGGCTGAAAACAGACTTTAAAGACATTTCAAACGATGATTTTCCTCCAATCTTTGCAGCTCCATAAAGCCCAACATTGATCTACATAGGTTAAGCATTCTTTCCTTGATTCAGTTGCAAGGCTTGGTGTAATGTCATGTAGCACACAATAAGGACAGAGTAGCTCAAAATAACCTATAATTGAGCCCTGCTGAGGAAGATTATCCTTGGCTTTGGGAGAGGTTTTGGAGCATAATTGATGTTTGGGTCTGCCCTCCACACGGCCGGGCTTCCAGTGCTTCTGCCATGTTTACAGCCCTGACTCTACAATAATATTTCATATTTTTCTGGCTGTACATGTGTGTTGTCTGTGGAAACATGCAGAGGTGTTTGTTTACTGTCCAGGAGAAGTGATTGCAACAAGGCCTGTCATGGAGATAGCACGTCCTGCCGCTGTCCAGTTTACTGTACCACACTGACTCGTCTCAAATAAACACATTCTGGAGTTTCTTCTCTAAATCCTGATGGTGGGGGTTCAGATTCTTCTTAGGGCTGAACCGCGCGTCCTTTGTTATCGTCACTGCAATGTCAACGTGTGCCACAAACACCCCGTGAAGGACTGAGCGAGGGTATCAGTCAAAAACTGCACGTTAAAATGTGACAATCACTCATTGCGTGCATTCTATGAATGTGGTCGCAGCTTCTGTGAATTTGCACTTATTTTGAGCTACTCTGTCCTTATTGTGTGCTACATGACATTACACTAAGCCTGGCAACTGAATCAAGGAAAGAATGCTTAACCTATGTAGATCAGAGAAGCAATGTTGGGCTTTATGGAGCTGCAAAGATCGGAGGAAAATCAACAAGCATGTTACCGCCAGGGTTCGAGACTAACGGCGTGAACTGAGCGCTGAAGCCTTGAAATCCGAGAGGACGCAGTAAACTCACGATCAACACTCACTATTGTTCCTGAGACGGTTCCTGAATGGACAACCAATCTGTGTGGAAATCTGCAGGAGAGCTAGCTGACGTTAGCTGTTAGCAGCCAGTAATGGAGTTATTGTTTAGTTTTTTATTATGGTATCGAGTGGTGTAATTTCTCTGAAATACAGAGCGGCAGGGACGTGTTTCTGCAGTTGGACCCTGAAGGGAGCACCTCCCTGGTTCCCTCACAATATGATATTTACACGTTTTGTTCAGCAGGACGGTCTTCACAAGTCAACAGCACTTTGCTGGTTTTTGATGCCTAAATGCAATCGACAGAAGTAAGAAGCTAACATTAGGCTGTGAAGGAACTACAGTCACATGACTTCACGTCATCACTGCTAAGCTAAAGGCGGCTAATGTTAGCGTGATGAAGTTTAGTAGTCTTACTTATTCGCTTGTAAGCAGCCTCCGTTTTAAGACATAAGTTTAAAATATTGTGGAGTATTTACTGACGTATTTTATGTCGTAGAACAAAACGTTAAAATCTCTTCAGCTGGTGTTCGCCACATAGTTCGGACTTTTAACTAAAAGCACATTAACTTCAAGACGACAGAACAGAAAGTTCTAAAACGCTGACTCGTTTCTGCTTTTAGGACTCTTATATTCTCGTATGGTGACATCCCTAATTCAACATGTAAATCTCGTTATTCAACATCCTCACACGTCCCATATGCTCCTCATGGGATTCATTCAGAGGCTGAAAGGAGGAAAAGTGCTGCAGGCTGCTATGAGTTGATATGTGGCAGAAAGCTGCAGAAGGGACCCAGCGTTTCCTGGATGTGCAGCCTCCTGTGTGCAGTAAACTGCAGGGCGGCAGTCCAGTTAACCATTGATCGGATCACTTGTGCTCCGCTGACCTTTAGCCCTCCCCGCCTGTTGCAGTTGCACCAACATGTTTATGCATTGATTTGTTAGCGAGCGACGTTGACAATATGTTTCGGCTTGTTTGAGAGCCTAAATATAGAGCAGCAGCTCAGTCAGGCTGCTAGCGACAGCACTCCGGACGTGCACAGGGTTGGGCTCAGCCTTCTTCTGTGGTCACACTGTTTTGTCTTTTAGAGTCGCTGAGCTGGAACAGGAAGCCACATGTATTATTCACAGGTCTGTCAGCGTGAGAAGTGAGTGATTGCGTCTGAGAATGATTCTGTTTGCTGTGTTGGTTGGGAATGAAAGACTTGATATGCACTGACCTGATCTCACCATGCGCCTGGTGAAGTTCTCACAGCTCTGACTACAGTGTGGTAACCGTTTGTCAGCCTCACGTCACTGCATCTGTCTGTCTGTACTGAACTGTACCACAGAGCCAAAATCTGTAGAGAGACACACACACACACCCCTTACTGCTTCTGTGTTTATCAGAAAAACATAATTAAATGATCATGCTATATTTGTTTTATTGAGAATCTATAACTTGAATCTGTAGAATAGGATGTGTAGACATCTCTGCAGCACCTCAGTATTTAATTTTAAATGGCATTTTGATATTTCGCCTTTTACAAATACTGCAGTAGGCCGTAATGGGATTCTGATGAAATTTCAATAAATTGTTCAGCCCTCTTGATTATTAAAACACACGGCCAGCACGGTCTCTCAGTCAAAAGTCCAAACATCAGCATAAAAAAAAAATAAGTTAAATAAGCTTCGATAAGTATTTGTTGGTGTTTGTCCTCAAAAATAACTTTTTCTCCGCGCTCTCCTTCTCGCTGCACACAAAGGGAGGTGCATTAGTTTCACAGACTCCACCTTTTTAAATAGACCCATGTCTGATATTAAAATAAATTACAATGATGGGTAATAATAGAGCAGGACAGATTTTTAAACCCAAAGTCTACCTCCACTTCCCTTTTCTTAAAGCGTTGTGCTGGAACAGACAGACGGGCTGTTTGGCTGGATATGAGATTAGCTGACTATAAAAGGAGCTTTTTTCAGCCGCTATGATGACAAACTGTTTGGGAGCCTCTGGTCTCTGATGTAACTGCCTCTTGAATGTCGTGGGTAATCTTCAGATTATTACTCTGCTCAGGAAGTGGTTTTAATCCCGGGACACACAGGCGACCTGTCGACAGTCTTTGCAGTTCAACAGCAGTTGCAAACTATCAAATCAGTCGGTTTGAGACTTTTTTCAAGAAAATAAAAGTCCAAATTGTCTGATTCCACCTTCTTAAAAGTGAATGTTTTGTGGCTTTCTCAGTTAGCTGCAGCCCTACTCAAAACAAAGTGTTGGAAGATTAATTCTCCCAGCTGCTCATTGTATTCCTGCTGATGTTTTAATGTTTTGTGACCAGTAAAACCGTGAATTGGATCCATGTTGAATTTAAAAGAGCATATTTTGTACCTGATTATTTTCTCAACTAATCGATTAGTTGTTTTGTCTGTAAAATTTACTTGAAGCGATTATCATCACTGTCGATGAGGGTTTCTAACTAACGGAGGATGGAGAGCGTTTGTGTGACGTGGTTTCTCTTCTGTGTCTCAGGGTTGTGGACCTGTGGACCTCGTTTCTCCTCCTGAGGCGGCTCTGCTCTATGGCCTTCAGGTAGGTCAGCGGCTCAGTGTGTGCGCGCTAAGTACTGTGGGAATCAACCAGCTCTTTATTAAGCTCTTTGTTTTTCTTTGCTGGATTCTGAAAGTACACATTTCAGTCTTTTCATTTAGTTTCTAAACTTTATTCTGTGTGTAAATGCTGTCCTTGCTGCAGGCATGAGGGGAGGAGATTCTCATTTTACTGTCTGCAGTTATACAGTCTATATATAGTAGTGTTTTGTGTGTATAATGTTTATTTATCAGACCTACAATATGGCATAGATTATGAACATGGTGAGGCAGAGGCTGCTGGTTTGGCTTCAGATGTGAATTTTATTTCACTCAAAACATAATAAATGGATAAATATTTATTTGAATAAATACGTAAATAAAATAACTGAAATAAATGTAAATGGGAAATAATAAATTGAGAAATAATTAATAAGAAAATAAATGAATAAAAAAGTAAGAAATTTGTCAAATAAATAAAATGTATTTATTTATTTTTCTGTCTGTGCAAATGTAATTATTTCCAAATTAACCAGCACATTTATTTGATATCAATGCTTTTATTTCCATATTATTACATTTTCTCTTTTTATTTAGTGAGTCATTTATTTATTATAATGTATATTTTTAATGAATAAAAAGGAAATAAATAAAAAACAGACATAAATGTAAAAATAAAACAATTCATTTAACAATTTATTTTATTTTAACAAATAATAATAATAAATATATTAATAATAATAATAATAATATATATATATATATATATATTTATTAATTACAATGTCAGCTTTTGTCCTGTGCCGCTCTAGTTCTTCTCAACATCCTAAAAAAAAAAATAAGTCTATAAATGTTGTCTGTGGTGAAGTCATGTTGCTTGAGCAAGAGCCTGTAAAGGTTGTGAAGTTGAATAGCACTTTGTGTTCCTCTAAATACTGTTTTTGCGTTTCATTGCGTGCTCTGAGTGGTTGTTGGTCAGGGCAGAGACGAAGACACAGGGTCCGGTCGGGTCACATTCTTCAGCAGTAACAACCAGCTTCTCTGTGGGTTTCCTCACAACTGTCCCTCAGGACCAGCCAGAACCAGCTTCTCTGAACGTTGCATTTCTGGTTCCTGTCTGCAGATGAAAGACTCACTTAAAGCAGAAGATGTCTTGTAATAAGAACAGGAAGGTTGAATGTGTCCTCCGCACACAGTAGGGCTCTGAATGAATCCTAACTGCACATGGACTGTGGCCTTTATCTCAACGTAAAACTTGGATAATTTTTCCACCAGCGTTAGCGCGTATATACCAAGCGGACACATCTGGGGCTGAGCGGCGAAGACCAAAATGGCAGTTCCTTGGATGGCCACTCGAGGCTCCAAAACTGCAGACGGGTGGGTGGCATCTCAGGCCGCTAGCTGTTTGCTCTGCTGCGCCCACGCTCCCAGGAAGAGCGCTGGGCGCCGAAGCATATTTTTGTAACGGTTAAACTGTGGAATTACATCTTCTGTGTCCCAGAAAGACTTTTCCTGTTGACTAACATCGGCGCAGCGTCTGTAAATCAGCCTGCCAGTACAAACACTTGAAGCCGTTTTTAAATCTTCAGGTCCTAAAAGTTGTGACTGCTGAATCCAGTTCATGTCCCTCCACTCATGTGACACAAGTGCGCCTGCTCCATGGGCCCTACGGATCCAGGTCATTTTATACACGCTAGTCGAACCATTTTGGCTTCATGCGCCACTGAGCAACTTTCATAAGAATCCAACGCGGTGTCCACGCCTCCTCATATCCATGGCTGATTTGGGTTTATGTGATGAGTGTCTATATCTATACATCTATAGATATCTATATCTATATATGCAGCAGGCAAAATAAGTATTTAACACGTCACCATTGTTCTCAGTAAATATATTTCTAAAGGTCTATTGACATGAAACTTTCACCAGATGTCGGTAGCAACACATGGAAAGAAACCAAAACAAATAAGTTCAGAAATAAAGTTATGTGTAATAACATGGAATGACAGAGAGAAAGTATTGAACACGCTTACTGAAATGTATTTAATACTTGAACAGAAGCCTTTGTTGTAATGACGCTCAAGACGCTCCTGTGTGGTGGAATGAGTCTCGTGTGTTGCTCAGATCTGAAGCTTCTATGGACTCTGATCTTTACTTCTTTCCATGGATGTTCTCTTGGATTCACGTCAGCTGATTGGCTGGGACATTCTAGCAACTTCACTTTCTGTCTCTGAAACCAACAGAGTTTCCTTCGCTGTGTGTTTGGGGTCATTGTCCTCCCTCGTTTCATCTTCATCCTCCTGGTAGATGGCAGCATATTTGTATTCATCCTTCCTTCAGTTCTATGAAGTTTGCCAGATGTTCCCACCTCCACACTTCACTGTTGGTGTGTGCAGTGCCGTTTGACCTCCAAACATGGTCTACCTCCAAACATGGTCTACATTATGGCCTCCTCAAATAATGTCGGTCTCATCTGACTATATTCTCACAGTATTTCACAGGCTTGTCTAAATGCTGTGCAGCAAACTTTAAAGGAGCTTCAACATGCTTTTTCTTCAGCGTGGAGTCTTGCGTGGTGAGTGTGCATACAGGCCATGGAGTGCATTACTTATTGTTTTCTTTGAAACACTTGTACTTGCTGATTCCAGGTCTTTCTGAAGCTCTCCACTAGTGCTCCTCGGCTCTTGGACTCTTCTCTTCACTCCTGTCAGACATCTTGCGAGGAGTAGCTGCGTGTGGCTACTTTATGGTGAAATGATATTCTTTCCACTTCCGGGTTACGGCCTCAGCAGAGCTCACTGGGCAGCTGTGGCTCAGGAGGTGGAGTGGTCATCCAGTAGTCGGAGGGTTGGTGGTTCAATCCCGGCCTCCACAGTCAGCATGTCAAAGTGTCCTTGAACAAGATACTGAACCCCAAATTGCTCCCGATGGCATGGTGTGTGTGTGAATGGTTATCTCTGCATGTGGCACCTTGCAATGGCAGCCTCTGAATGTGTGTGAATGGGTGAATGCTGATGTGTTGTAAAGCGCTTTGCGTGATCGCAAAGATTGGAAAAGCACTATATAAATGCAGTCCATTTACCATTCACTGGAACATTCAGGAGTTTAGAAATCCTTCTGTAACCAAAGCCATCAGGATGTTTTGCAACAACACACTGTGAAGGTCTTGAGAGCTCTTTGCTTTCACCCATCATGAGATGTTTCTTGTGTGACACCTTGGTGATGAGACCTTGTTCGAGGCATCAGTTGGACTGAACCAGCTGATATTACTTTGCACTGACTAGGAGCAGGATCGCTTTCTGATGACTGATAGATGTCAGCTGGTGTCTGAGCTTTCCATGCCTTCTTCATGTATTCAATACTTTCTCTGTGTCGTTCCATGCTATTACACATAACTTCATTTATGGACATCTATGTTTTGGTTTCTTTGCATGTGTTGTTAACGACATCTGGGGAAAGTTTCATGTCAATAGACCTTTCAGAAATATATTTACTGAGAAAAAGTGTTCAATACTTATTTTACCCGCTGTTTATATAGATCATTTTTTTTTTATTTTATTAGGTGTTATCAACTACCTACACACACACACACACACACACACACACACAGAGGGAGGCCTGAGTGTGGTGTGTGTGTGCTCCATCAGAGGGCAGTGCAGCATAGTCTTGATATTCTACCTGACGTAGACCTGAAACTGTTTACTGACATCAAGTGGTGGGGTCCCCCCCCCCCCCTCTCAGTTTTCCTGTTTGCTGTAACGAGGCAGAGGCGTGTAGGACCCGAGCGGCTCTGGAGCGCTGCACATTGTTCCCGGAGCTTCCTCTTCCACATTCCTGTGCTGATTGTAATCTGGGCCTCCTGTGCAGCGGCATTGTTCCCGCTCCGCTGCTGCACAGACTGCCGCTGCCTGCACGGACCATTGTGGCGCTGTGGCAGGGCGATGGCTATCTCTCCTCAGTCCTCCCTCTCTGACTCCCTGAGTGACTGCTTCTGCTGCCTCAGCCTCTCTGCTCCTTTGCTCTAGCCGTGCGGCCTGCGAAGAAGTGCGGTCGAACTTAAAGTTGCGTGAGTTTAACTTTCTTCCCTGAAAAACATGTAATGAACAAACAAAGCAAGAGTGCAGGACGCTTCTTTTGGTAGTTTGATATTGTGGCACACACATCGCTCCCGGGTGTGTGTGGCCTCAGTCCAGTGTGTCTTCAAGCTGCTTTTCTCTGCTTTACCTTCTTGTAAAACAAACTGCCATTCAAAACCCTTCTTCCCCGCTGCAGTCCGACTCTTTAAAAGACTTTTCAATCCTTACTTTAATCCCAGATTGTTGTTGGTGTTTTTATTTGTTGTTACTGTGGTTCTGTGTACAGAATGCTCACACCTAATGGCTCTTACAGGTTCAATAAAGTTGGTTTGAATTTGGAGCCTGATTAGCTTATTTACCTCCACCAGTCTGTCAGCAGGATTACTGAAACGCTTCTGGTCCGGGGAAGAACACATTAAATGTTAAAGCGGATCTGAATCGGGCTGGATACACAGGTTATTGTTCACTTTCGTTTGCATTGGGAGAAGGTCAGAAGATTATGGCCGAAATGATCACAATTATTCATTGATTTTAGGGGCCAAATATTTTTATTGTACTTTCACATTTAAATGAACAGAACAGTTTTCCCTTCCAAGGTGTCCAGAACAGCTTTTTCTGACTGTTTTGCATGAAAAATTACTCCGATTATCAAAAACGTTGCCGATTATTCTTCTGTCGACTAATTAATGCAGCTCTATAGAAATGTTTGGATATTAAAAGGCTAAATCTAACCATAAACTACTCAATTCCCACGGTGTCGGCCTGGGTGTGCGTTATTCACTTATTCTCTGGATTGTAAAAGTTTAAGTTTCAACAATAAATGAGGATAAATCATTTTTCATAAATTCATCCCATTCAACTACATTTTGACAGCTTTGGACAAATTGGTCCAACTTTGTGCTGCGTGTGTGAGCCGGCTCTTTTTCCATCTAATCTTGCTGAGCGTTTTCTTTCCCAGAGGTTTGGGGCTGGTTCAACGTTCAGAGCTGCGGAGTGTTTTCTGCCAGCCGGCCTCTAGAGGGCGGAGTTCAGCACAGCTGCTTCATCTGCAGCCTTCTTAAAGAAGCACAGACTGCTAACTGCTTTGTGTCATGACGTGAGAAATCATTTTAAATGTACACGCTGCTGCAGAGGGTGAAGCTTTAACCTAAAAGACTGAGACAGAAACCTGCTGAGTTTAGTTCTTTGAGATCTGATTGAATGCTGGATAATTAAATGCATCTCATTAAAAGGTTAATACTTTAGTTTTCTTCCATGTGTTGTCTCTTCTGTGACGTCCCTCCTGCTGCTTGGAAAATATCACCATTATGTATTTCAATAGTTTTATTTGTTTTCTGTGTCGACACTGATGCGACTGGTTTGACTCTCGTGACCCGTCTCTTGTTTACTTTGGCTCTGCTGTTTCTGTCAAATGTCTCAAATCTAAGCCATAAAAAGGTCTAAAATTGTCTTGAATACAATTTTATAGGTTGTAAAATTACTTCTCTACTGTTGTGTTGACTGCAAATAATAAGGCCATACACCGGTGTAACCAAAATATATTCAATAAATAATAATAATTCAGGACATATTTTCATTCATACAGTTTACAACAAAATACACTTTGGTATTAAATGTAGTTCTGTGTTCTTAACCCTGTTGTAGTTCTGTGTTCTTAACCCTGTTGTAGTTCTGTGATCTTAACCCTGTTGTAGTTCTGTGATCTTAACCCTGTTGTAGTT
>CALSCE010010686.1:10615673-10629317 GCA_943593645.1 Bovichtus variegatus | reverse complement strand
TGATCTTAACCCTGTTGTAGTTCTGTGATCTTAACCCTGTTGTAGTTTTGTGCGGCCCAGTTGTTTATTGTGGAGCGTAGTTGATGCCGACTCAGCAGGAATCTTGACTGTGTGAACAGGAAGCTGCACGCGGCCTGTGCTGGCGCTTGGTCCAGAGAACATCTCTTCATGATACTGTCGTGAGTCAGCTCGGGTCTTTGAGAGGGTCTGGGTTTGCTGCCGGTACGAGCTGCGCAGCCTCCTGTGCACAGCAGCTCCGAGCAGACGCTCACTATTATTTGAGCTTTTTAAACATGGGAACACATGTTACAATGTTTTTACCATTTCAGGCCAAAATGCAGATTTAGCCGTGTGTGCGTGCGTGCGTCTGTGTGTGTGAGATGATAAGGGCTATCAATGTATGCAGGCGTGTCACGCAGCTTTCCTTCTGTCAGTCTTCTTCCTCCTCGCTCGGCCTCCTTCACTGCTGATCAACACGGAGCGGCGGGCGTGTCTCGTGTCGTCTCTGTTGTGATTGGCTGGCGGCCCAGGCGCGTGTTATCTCCTGTGGAACATGTTGTAGTCCCTCCCCAGATAGTGCTTGGCACTCACACAGCCCTGCCCCGCTCACAATTACATCACAGCCGACAGGTGAAGTTTTCACTCTGTCTGGACTAACTCGTCCTGGAGGAGCTGGCGACAGACAGGAAGTGTGTTCTGGCCTGAGGGCTGCTGTCTGTAGTGTGCATGGCGCAGACTATCGCAGTATGCAGCAGAGTGAAAGACGAAGAAAGTCTTGAGGAACATGGAGTTTCTGAAGAGCCTGGTTCCTGCTGTCATCTCAGGGGAGGGGCCTGCCGAACATGGGGGGGTCCTGCCCAGGGAGACGGGCCCCCGGCTCCTTCGCATGAAGCGCCTGGGCCTGCTGGCCATGGGACAGCCCGCTGAGGAGGCTCCGCTAGATCCGGGGCTCGGCTCCTCCAGGCCTGCTGCCAGGACCCGCCTCAAAGGTATTCCTGCCTCGCCTGCATGTAGCAGGACTTTCTTCTGGGTCCATCTCTGCTTCACTCTTCTTTCGTACGGGCTTTTTGTAATTTCCCTCCTTAATTCAGCCCCTGTTAACAGAGATTCACAGATTTATCGGTGGATATTCTGCCCCGCTGAAGGCCGGTGTCGGTATAAAAATAATAATAATACATTTCCCAGAATTTTCCAATCGTTGCATCCGTATTTATTAAGCTTTGTTAACGTGTAGCCGAAGGTTAGCTTCAACCCCCCACCCTGTGTACATAAACGCACTGTATATATGATACACTGTGTGTGTGTGTGTCTGTGTGTGTGTGTGTGTGTGTGTGTGTGTGTGTGTGTATATATACTGTGTATATAATGCACTGTATGTGTGTGTGTATATATATATATATATATAATATACATGTGGAAAGGAAATGTTTTTTATAAACATAACGTAATATAAAATGTTTTTTATAAACATAACGTAATATAAAATGTTTTTTATAAACATAACGCAGTAAACTCACTATCAACACGTCCGGGGACGCACACTGTTGTTACTGATAATGTTACACTGAACAACAAATCTGGGATGAAATCTGCAGGAGAGCTAGCTAACGTTAGCTGTTAGCAGAGGGTAACTGAGGTTCCATAGAGTTGCACTATGGTGCGTTCAGGCTCTGTTCAGTAAATATGACTTTTGGTTTAAGGTAAATTAAAACGTTTTCATGATGTGTTCAAGTGTAATCTTGTAAAATGTAGTTTTTGGTGAGAAGCCTGAATAATCCAGATGTTTGCAGATGTTTTCACAGCAATATAAAACTGATATTAGATGAGTTATGAGCTGTTTAGCTTCCTGACAAACGGCAGTCTGAAGTAATAACGGAGAGATGTTGGAGCACATGGAGTTAATGTTTAGTTTTTTAATTGTCATTTCACTGGTGTTGGTATTGACCACTACACTTCTGGTATGGTGACGTCCCTACTGGGAAACCATCAAAACTCTGATGCAGGTTTTGATAAACAAAATGTAATTGATGAATATCAGGTCACAGTGTTGGGACCTGCCTGCTGTAGAGTTGTGCTGACGATGTAAATCCACTGAAGGAGGGCTACTGTTGTGTCCATGGATCCAGTAGTTAAAGGTTTAGTCGACGTGTGTGCACATATGAATTATGTGCGTGCCGGATCAGTTTGGCTTTTTGGCTTTTTTGCAGCGCTGCCTGTTGGAGCACGCTCGCCTCTGTAAAGAGGACGAGATCAGGCAGCTCGCTGCACTAACAGTCACAGGGAGCGTTAGTGTGGAGTTTTATTTAGCTTCTTACTGTTGCATACGTGTTTGTGTTCAGCTCAGGCTGCTGCTGTTGTTGTTATTCATATTATAAGACAAATGACTGGAGCTGCAATGACTCGTCGAGCAACAGAAAAACAATCACTATTTTCACAGTTGATTAAGTCATTTTTCCTGCAGAAATGTCTTAATGCTGTTTCCAGCCTCTCAAATGTGCAGATGTGCTGCTCTTCTCTGTTTTATATCATATTAAAGTGACAGAACAAGACATTTAAAGACTTCCTTTTGGACTGTGAGGAACTGGGATGGACATTTGAACCCATTCATCTATAAAATGATCTGCAGATTAACCCTTTTAATGGTTAGTTGCAGCCCGAGAGATGAGGTTTCTTTGTTTTCAAATCTTTCCTTTCTTTCTTTCCAACTAGGAAACATCCGTCATATTAGAAAATTCTCCTTTTTCCCTCCTGCTCGCGGTGACAGGGGTCACAATGGTGAGTTATGTAATCAGATGTGTCGAGGTAAGGTGGACGCAGTTTGGTATTCTGGAGAATCATTTCCCCTGTGTTTAAATCTGAGCTCAGTGCCACTCCCTTGTTGCAGAACTGGCACAGCCTGAGTTGGTTTTTAAGGTGGTGCTGTTCTTTTCTTTCTGTCATTTTTCTTTCTTCGCACACAGTGACTTCACCCGGCTGAGTTCTTGGGAAGGGTTTGATTTGGGCCGTATTTGGTTAATGGGTGCAGCAGGTTTCCTGTTTGTGATTTGGGAGTGACTGAACATGAGCACTGCTGGGTTGTACTTGTGAAACCTCTGGGTGTGTATCAGACGGCCTGGACACACGTATTCATGGGGTTAGTTCACGAGTGAAGAGCCCAGTGTAGCGGGACAGTCGTGCTCGGTGCACGGAGGTGGTGTCAGCTGCAGAGACGGATGCTGCGAGTCCTTTATAAATACTCCTCCAGCTCACTGAAGAGGTGCGAGTGATCAGCTCACCTTTTGTACCTGTTTTACTTTGGTTTGTGCTCCATGTGCTGCTGACCTCACAATGACTGAGTTTATTTCATCTTACACTGAGAGGGAGGCTCCTCACTGGGTTTGGATGTGTCTCTAGTTTATTTATAACGATGTCGTACAGCTACGGAGCTTTTTACTATGGAATAATCTGGCCAATCAATAAGTGAGTGAAAGGTTTGAAAGCTTAGTGTCAGTGTGCAGAGATAATAGTGCTGTACCGTATACAGATACTAGAAAAGCATTGCGATACCCTGCTGTTAGAAACAAGACCACATGTTATCAGTGTCTGTACTTACGAGGGCGTGCACGTCCACAAAACACAGAGTGAAACCATGCTTTTTAGGTTCTGAAGCAGACAGATCTTCATTAGTCTGGTTGGATCATAAGATGTATGAACACACTATGGTACCACGATTCACCGTTATATCTATATATGTTTCATCAAGTGTAAAATGAATATTAATAAATAAAATAATGAAGTTCCATCATCTCTTTACGTTTCCTGATGTTTGATGTTTTTGCCGCGGTATCCTTTCAGAGATATTTCGGCAGGCATCGTATCGAAGTCATCATTTTGTTTTTGTGACAAAACTCCTTGATCATAGAGCTGTAAAGACTTATTGTGATAATGGACGAAATGGTTTGAGTAAAAATATAAAATAAATCCTCTGATTGCAGCTTCTTGAATGTGAATCTTCTCTGGTTTCTTCTCCACTGTGACAGTAAACTGAATATCTTTGAGACATTTGAGGACGTCACCTCGGACTTTAGGAAACTCTGATCCACATTTACATACAACGAATGGAGAAAATAATGGCCTGATTACTGGACAGTGAAATATTGGTTAGTTGCAGCCTGACTTGATGATCAGAAGTATGAAGTGGCGCGTCGCGGCGAGGATTCGTGCAGGTTGCAGAGTCGTGCTGCGTGCTCGGCCTGCTGCGATGGGTCTAAATGGCGTGTCCTCTGCAGCCCGGGCACCACCGGGGAGGTCAGGGATTGAATTCCAGTTCTTATCGATTATTGTCCCACCGCTGCCCTTCAGAGAGGCCGGCACAGGAAATGCATCCTCCACCCTGTGGGCTCCTGGGAGCAGCAGCTCCCTGCACTGTCTGCAGCCCACATGCCTCCCACTTTGTGAATGGAGCGACTATGACTCGCCCCGGTTGTGCATTTAGTTGAGATTATTCAGTTATTCTTTCCAGGAAGTCGGTTATAATGTTATTTATTTGAAGCTCTGCTGGACAGTGAGCTGTAACGTTCCCACAGACTGATGTTGTCAGTTATTCTGCTACATTCCTCACACAATGGAGCTGGTTTACAGAAAACAGCAGAGCTCTCTGCATGTTTGTGTGTGGACTGTACTTCTGTTTTTAAACATAATGTGTACACATGAGGCTTCTGCCTTCCTGCTGCTCCAGAGCTGAAGCGAGTAGAGAATTGTAAAATAACCAAATCTGACCAACACGTATGTCAGAAAACAGTGAGAAATGTCCATCCCAGTTTCTCACTGTCCAGGGTGAAGTCTTTAAATGTCCTGTCACTTTAGTATGATACGAAACAGAGAATAGCTGACTGTTTATAATGCTGCTGTGACTCTGTGACTGTTTATAATGCTGCTGTGACTCTCTGACTGTTTATAATGCTACTGTGACTCTGGGCTTGTTGATCAGCAGTTGTGGAAGCTGCATCAGGGCAGCACCAACCGGGCCTCACAAAGCTTGTGTTGTGTTTGTTTGCAATGAGCTCTGCCTCATTTTGCATAACTTGTGCAGGACATGTGACGGAGGGAGAGACTGAGGGCGAGAGAGAAGACTAAACTAAAAGCAGACAAAGAGCGTTTGTGTCTTGCAGCTTTCCCCTCAGAATATTTTGTTAACAAACTTAATCCTGCGTCCATGTGTGTGTACTCCAACATCACTCCTTTATTACTTCAGACTGCTGTTTGTCAGGAAGTTAAACTGCTCATAATTCGTCTAATATCTATTTTATTTTGATGGGAAAACATCTGGATTTATTCAAGTTTCTCACCAAAAACATTACAACTACATTTTACAAGATTACATTGAACACATGATAATGTTGTAATTTACCTTCAACCAAAACTAATTTTTACTGAATAGAGCCTGAACGCACCATAATGTAACTCCATGTAACCGGCGGCTAACAGCTAACATTGTTATCGTTATTGTTAGCTAGCTCCCCTGCAGATTTCATCACAGAGTAGTTGTTCACAGCGTAACATTGTCAGGGACACGTTGATCGTGAGTTTATTGTGTTCAGGACACATTGTCTCTCGTCCCCAGGACCAGAGTCCAGATGGTTCTGGCGGCACTACGGTGACTCCGTACTTCTGATGAAATATTCAAAGCTCTTATTCTTTGCACGCAGCTGGAGGACGCTGTTCTTTGTTGGGGGCATGTGATCATTTAGAAGCATAATATTTTTATTATTTTGGGGCAGAGGTCTGAATAGTACACTAGTGGTGGTGTGTGTACCCCCGTGTTTTTATCCTCCCTTTTCTCTCTTCCTCCCATTCTTCCCCTCCTGCTGCAGTCAGGGTGACGCATCAGTCTTGCTGTGCAGCGTACAGGAAGTGTGGCTCTGATAGGCCGCTGGAGAGGCAGCACAGTAGCAGCTCTGACATGCACTTCTGAGCCTCAGCCAGCCAACACTCGCAGCTTTTTGATGACGTCGCCACCCAACCCCCAACCCCCCTCTGTTTGCTGTTGAAACAAGAGAGAAAAGAGCAGGCATCAGTAAAAGAAGAAGAGGAGGGGCAGCTCCTGAGCGAATGGAGAGGCAGAGAGCTTTTGGGGGAGGCGGGGGGAGGCTGACAGCGCTAGTGGGCTCGGACTGGCACACACACAGGAAGAGAAGAGGAGAGGGAATATTGCTGTGCATTGTTTAGACTTCTGTCGCAGACTGTTTCTGCCTTATCTGGAGCAAAAGTTCTCACGCAGTTTGTCCTTCGGCTCTCTGGATGTTTCTGTGCTGACATGGGGGTGAGGGACTCTGTGGAATGGGAGGAAGGCAGCAGGCGCTCCGGCGCTGGAATACTTCTGTAACTCGCTGATCTCTCCAAAGGAAACACGCGGGGAGCGCTCCTCTCCTCAGCAGCGGCTCCCTTTCAGGATGCTGCCTTCAACCTGCACCTGGGTGGGGTAGTTGTTGGGGCAGGCGCACGACAACAGAGGAATGTTTGGCTTTTTGTCAAATGAAAGTGTAGAATTTGTGCCGTTTGGTGAAGCCTAACTTCTGAGAGCCGCCATGCTGAGCCTGCAGGATTCAGTCTTCTTTGAGATCAGCATCAAATCTCTGCTCAAGTCTTGGAGTAGCAGCTGTGAGTACCTTTGCACACATGTTTACATACCAGCAGCCCAGTGCAGGCCTCCTCCCTGTGTCAGTCATTAGTGGAGGTGTCACTATGACTGATGGTGTTTAGTCCAGGTTCGGCCTGTTTGGTGTGTATGCAGGTGGCAGCTCATCATCATTGTCCCGTAGATAAGGTTGGAGCACATGCAGCACACAGGTGGAGGCGCTGGCAGCTCCCTGCTTCACGGACTCTTTGGTATTTCTGCTTGTTGTGATGTAATTTCCTGGAGTATCCAATGCTTTATCTCCCTTCACATCTGCACAACTTAACCTAAAGTTTATATAAGTCAAAAATTATTAAAAGTATTGAAATCATGTCATAAATTCTAAAAAAAGAAAAAACATATTGATCCAGAACATTTCTACATGTAGAAACCTGCACAAAGTATTTCTTAACACTTTGTCTGTTCTTTGAAGAATGTAAATGTTTTAGTTTTTGAGATGAGCTCATTTTTATGAGCAGTCTCTGGAGCCATTCCTCTGGCGCCACCGTGAGTTGTCACGCGGTTTGCACCGCACGAAACGTGATGATGTCATCACGAGCGCACAACAGGATGAGCGGAGAGACTGGAGCCTCGGCTTTGTGCTGCACCGAGAATGAGCGCTGTAGCTTTAATGGTTTTTATTTTATATCCATTTAAACAGGATGATGTAAACAACGTTTTACATCCAAATGTCTCTTCAGTCTCCTCACAATCCTCATCCCTCCTCCTTCCTCTCCTCCTGCTTTTAACGCCCCCCCTCCCTGGGGCAGCTAATGTTTCCCTACTATTGATCCGTCTTCTGGTTCCTCCTATTATTAGCTTCCTATGTTCCAGCAGGAATCTGAAAGCCTCCTCAGTCTCATTGAAATGTAGGATGACAAACAGCAGTTTGAACTTCCAGCTACTGATTCTTGCACAGACTCTAGTTCTGAGTCTCTACACATGTTTGTGATGTTTAAGGAGCAAGCTGACAGTTTGGACCGTGTGTGTGTGTGTGTGTGTGTGTGTGTGTGTGTGTGTGTGTGTGGGGTCACTGCTCAGAGTTGTGTAATCCTGAGCTCATCGTCCTCTCACAGTCCGTCTGTCCTGCAGTCTGTAGGAACATGTGTGAGGGGGATCATTAGACATTGTTTCCTGTCGGGGGCGGAGCCTGTATGGCTGCAGTAACGGAGGACTAGGTGAAGCTCCTGTTTACAGTTAACCGCTCCTGGCCCCCCCCCCTGTGTAGGAAGTAAAGAAATATCTGCGGGGGAAACCTGTGCCCCAACTGTCCTAAGAGCGGGGGCCTTAGTGCATCAAATAAAGAGTTGAGTAAGGCTGAATGTGGGGGTGGGGTGGGGGGTGGGGGGGGCTGGTCTCAACTGGTAAACATAATTTTTTAGTCCCATAATCTACATTTTTTGGTTATGAGATTTTCTTGTGGTATTTTCGCCCTTTAATTTCTTACAGTTTTGCTCGCCATGTTCCTGATGAACATCTGGCCTCGCCGTCTTCTTCTGTTGAGTTTTTATGGCGGTTTTATGAGCTCCACCTGCTTTGAGGACAGTAATGTAAGTGAAGAACACTTGCGATACAAGCTTTGCTCCCCTTTTAGATTTGAACGGAGAAGGACCTGCAGGTTCTTCAGGGCATCTTTAGCGCTGCCTGCGGTTTGTTGTGAGACATTTAGTGTTTCCTTCGTCTTCTAACATCGTGGCACCAGGTTGTAAAAGTATTTTCACTTTAACTTGTTATCCTTTGGGTATTCTTGTTTCTCTGCCTTAGTTTTTAAGCATTATTTTTATCCCTATTTTTGTTTGTTCTGTTTTGACTTTTATTTGTTTCATTCTTGCGAAATGTTATTTGTTGTTTACTTCTGTTTATATGAGAAGTGCAACATAAATACATGAAGCTGAGAAGTTTGAAGTAAAGTTGTTTGTTGTGCTTGTGTGTCTTAGAGACAGAGATGATGAGGATGAAGATGCTTTGCTGGTTTTGTGGTGAAAGTTCAGTGTTGGGGTATTTCTCAGTGTGGCTGTCCCGGGGTGGGGGGCAGCTCCAGCTCTGATTAGCTGTCAGGAGCTGGCCATGTGACACGATTGGTGGAAGATGCTTGAAAGGTTTCTGTGCTGCTGGACGACACTCTGAGTTGAGACTGATGGAGATAGTAAAGTATTTAAATAGTTTGAGTTTATTTTAATAAATATTCTACATTGTGTTAATCCCGAGCAGTTTCCTGTCACATGTTCCTCTCGTGTTCCTGCAGCTCAGTCGCAGCTCCGTCGGAGCTCGCCGTACAGAGAACGTACACAACAGTTATTATGACATAAATCATCAAAAACAAATGTTTTTACATTAGTAACACACACACACATTAGTGCACACTAATCATGTAGAGTGAAGTGATTTTGATGAAATATTATCACTATTTTAAGGTGAGATTTGATTATTTTTCTGAAGGAGGCGTTCGTCACACATGATGTGTTCGAGGACCGTCGGAAAGATGAAAATCAGATGATTTCTGTTTTTACAGTTTCTGGCTGGGAGAAATGGAGTCATGTTGCCGCGTTAAAAAGAAAGAAAGAAAACGTGCTTTATGTTCAGAGGGTTAAGTTAAAGTAGTAAAAAGATGGTTAGTTTGCATAAGAAATGTAACGTCAGTTTGTCCTATATTAACTTGTGATGCAACGATTCATAATCGGTTTAATAGGAAATACTTGATGGAATGATTGATTAGCCTGTGCAGGTTTTTTATAATAATAAATTCATTGTTGAATAAGCCTGTTATTGAACTTGCTCTCAGTATTTTTCCCAGAGTTTGGATGATACTTGTTTGAGTAGCATCAGACCAGCGTGTTGTGACGCCTGCAGGCGGCTCTCAGGATGCTCGTGCACACTTCCTGCAGTACGAAGCTCCTCGTACTGAAGTGCTTCTTCAGGGGATCTGTTGTTTGAGTCTTATGCTGACTCAACAGTGAGTGTGAGCTTTATTGGGATTTGTTAAAAAATCACACAAACCAGTTCTACGTGTTGTTTTGTGTACAATATTATTGATGTACCAGGCTACATTTTTATTTTTGTAGAACTTGTTATTCTTGAAATCATTGAGAAATACTAAAGTTTTTTAGTAAAAAGTGTTTGTTTGTGCAGGTTCAGCATGAATTAATGTTCCTTTTTTTTCTCAGCTTTGCCTTTTGTGTGTTTACATTATTGCAATCAGCTGATATCAAATATAAACACGTAATAATCTTATACACACTTTACTCTTCTTTTATAACATCATGTGCCTTCATTAGAAATTATCACCTGTGTACTGAGTCCAGAATCGGAGGTATATTATTATATATATTATAATATTTCTGTGATTCGTATTCCCCCTCATGATCAGGCACAGAGATGAACATTACAACAGCATTGAGCTCTGGCTCCTCCCTGAACACTGAAAACCCAATATTTGCGTAAACTATTTAAATAGTTTCACCAAATGATGTGAGCCACATGCAAATGTGCAGAGCTGGTTGTTCATGCTGAAGGAGCTGTTCAGGTTTTACTTCCTCTTTACTTCACTCTGTAATTTACTTAGTTTACACTTTTTAATGCACGTTTTTAAAGATGCTGTTAAACCATTCCTGCATTTTTTATGAGTACGTGGCTCTTCAGGATGTGGGAAAGTGTTCCTATCGGCTCTACATGATGATGGCCGTGTTTAAATCCTAGAAATGTGCTGCTAATAGAAGTTGTTGTTTTTTATGTGATTTAAGCCTGTAAATGAGTTAGTAATTATTAATATATAAGTTGTGTTTTTTTAGGTGACTTAAGCCTGTAAATTAGTTAATAATCAGTAATGTATATTATATATATATAATATCTTTCTCTCTGCTCAGTCTGTATTACTGGTCTGACGTTACTTTACAGGAGTGTTGTTGTCACGTTGACCTCGCTGCTTCACTCCCACTGTATTATTTCCTAACCCCCCCCCCTCTCTCTGCAGCCTCTGCGCCCGTCAGCAGCAGCGTGAGTAGACGCCGTGCCCCCCCCTCGGCGACTCCGCTCCTGTGGGAGAAACACAGCGTCGCCGCCATGTCGAGCATCACCATCGACCCCGAGCTGAAGCCGGGGGAGTTCGTCATCAAGAGTCTGTTCGCTGAGTTCGCTGTGCTGGCCGAGAAGAAGATCGAGATGGTGATGGCCGAACCACTGGTGAGTCCGGGGAGGGGGGGGGGGTCAGGAAGTGATCAACACTGAGACCACTCGTCTCTTTAGACGCTGCAGGAACAACGGAAACATAATGAATTCAAAGTCATTCTTTCGGAATCTGGTTTCTTTACTTCTCTGAGTGTAAAATGTAGAAAACCGTCTCATTTTATCCACAACACAAAGATCTTCACATTATAGTCCAAACTATTTATGGATTAATCGAGAAAGTGAGCTGCAGATTAATGACATGAGTAAAAAATCAGCTGCAGCTTTTTACATGAAAGATAAAACAGTTATAAACAGATAAAGATGCAACAAGCAGACAGAAAAAGTTTCCTGCAGAAAAGTCTTTAAAGTGTGTCTCCAGCCTCACATGTTTTATATTAAAGTGAATATCTTTGACATTTAGAGTCAAACCCTGCACTGTGAGACATTCTAAACTATTGTCTCACATTTTATACATGAACATTACTGTCGAGGCTCCTGGCAGCGTGCTGAGCTCAGGCTGACGACATTATAACTCCTCCTACAGGAGAAGCCTCTTTCCAGATCCCTGCAGAGAGGGGAAGATGCACAATTTGACCAGGTGAGTGGGGGGGGGGGGGCTGCACTCTTCACCACGCTTTGTCATCTCCATTCATATCTATACAACCAACTCATTTATAACGAAGTCTGTATTCTGCTCTCAAAGTGCAGCAGGTTGAAGCAATTAACTTTCCAGGATTTTTTAATATCTCAAAATATGTCGTGTGTCGGGATGTAACTATTCACCATTCTGGGTTCACAAAATAATCCCTTTAATTCTCTTTATCACATTTAAAGAATATTTTTATTTCTGAGGTTTGCATTGAACAAGTGAAAGTGAAAATGTTTTTTGTCTCAAATAACAAATTATTTAGTATTTGTGTTTGTCATTCTTGTGCAATATTAGGCACTGATTTTTAGGACTAAAAGCATTCAATTAAAATTGTATTTATTAGTTTGTAATATTATAGTATTTAACAATGAAACGTAAATGTTTTTATTATTTAAAATATGAGCTTGAGCTTGAACTTCAGCCTCTGGTGGCTGAAATGAGTATTACAACAACATGATTTATAAAAAAAAAAAAAAAAAATGAAATTTTCTAATTATCTTCACAAAAAATCAACAGAAAACTGTTTGGATACGACTTGAAAAGGATCAACAGATTTTCTTCTCACCGCAGACTTGTCTTCATGGTCTAATGTTTTCTAAGCATATTTGACAGGTTTACATTAAAAAGCCCAGTTTGTGGCTGATACTAAGTTCATTGGTGATGAGAGAATCTAATGTTTGCGTGCTCTTGTTTCCAGTTAATAAGCTCTATGAGCTCCATAGCAGAACACTGTTTGCCCTCCCTGCTGCGCACACTGTTCGACTGGTACCGGCGGCAGAGTGGCACCGAGGACGAGTCCTACGAGTACCGACCTCGCTCCAGTACCAAGTCCAAAGGGTGAGGCCCGTCCGCCGCGTCTCCATGAGCTCATCCTCTGTGATCGTCACTTTCAGGTGCATTTCGTTCACTCTTCCTTTCTCTCCCTCTTCGTAGAGATGAGCAGCACCGGGATAAAGATTTCCTCCTGGAACGGAGGGACTTAGCCATAGATTTCATCTTTTGTTTGGTTTCTGTGGAAGTTCTTAAACAGGTGAGTTATCTGTGAAACGTATTTACCGGCTGGGTTTCTGCAGCCAGTTTACTCCTAAATGTTTAAAGCAAAGCAGCGCATATATGGAGGACTAAAGCGCCAATTAATATTCTAAATAAATAATAAAGACGTAGAAATAAAATCCTAAATCATCAAAAAAAGAAGAGGATTAGTAAAATGCATGTATTTATATGATAAATGGGGAACAACCTAAAACAGAAATATAAGTAAAAGGATGATAATAAATTGGGAAATAATTAAATATAAAAATAAATAAATACAAAAATGTATTCATTTTATTTATTTGTTTCTATTTCTGTGCATATTCCTTTATTTTCAAATTAACTTGCACTTTTATTTGATCATTTAGGCTTTTATTTGTACATTTCTTTCTTTATTATTTTATGTATTTGTGAGCTCACCCGCTCACACAGGGAAATAAGACGCGGGAGAGTCCGTTCGGGACACAAACAATGGTTTATTAAGGCGGCTTCACACGTCGCCTTCCCCTGGAAGTCCCGCGTTCTCCAGCCCTCAGCTACCGCTCCCGCTGACGCTGATGCTGACGCCGTTTCAGCCTCCGTCTCAGCCTCCGTCTCAGCCTCTCTCTCAGCCTCCGTCTAGCCTCCGTCTAGCCTCCGTCTCAGTCCGGCAGGAACCCAGCCTACTGCAAGACAGAACCAGGTCATCGGCGTGTTTTTATTGTGCGACTAATTACCTGATTCCATCCAGCTGCCTGGCCTCCAGCTGAGCCACTTCCGTCTCCTCCCCAGCCGCCAACCCCGCCTCCACACCCCACTGCCACAGTATTATTGAGTCATTTATATATTTATTTATTATAGGGGCAGCTTTAGTCCTCCATATTAGGTTGTGGTTAATCCTGCTAATGTATATTTCCACTTTAGCTTCAGTTTACCTTTGCGCTTGTTTGACTTTATTAGTCTTATGAAGGTTAACACTGGGTCAAAGAAATGTGTTGATCAGATCAGCAATAAAAGCTCAAGTTACATAAAGATAAGACGGCAGGACATAAATAAAATACAGCACGATAAACATGATATGTAGCAGCAGTTAATGTTAATCGTGCACAGTCCAGGAGACCTGCAACTAAACATGATTCTCCTCATAGATTAACCTGCAACTAAA
>CALSCE010010686.1:10552546-10570194 GCA_943593645.1 Bovichtus variegatus | reverse complement strand
CTTCCTGCAGTGGCTGACGCTTCCTGCAGTGGCTGACGCTTCCTGCAGTGGCTGACGCTTCCTGCAGTGGCTGACGCTTCCTGCAGTGGCTGACGCTTCCTGCAGTGGCTGACACTTCCTGCAGTGGCTGCTCACAGCTCCGCTCTTCGCTTGGCTCCCACAGAAATTTTGTCTTCAGGTTAAAACTGATTTTCGTCCTTCGTCCTTCTGTAGCTTCTGCCACATCTGTTCTGTCCTCATCACGCTGTTGTTCAGACCAAACAGGAATGATGCATTGCGGCCACTGGAGAGTTTTTGGGAGTATTCACCCTTCTTCCCACTGACAGAGGAGGGGCTTACCTCCATCGATATCACAGACCTTAGTTTCCACCATGACTGAAATAACCTCTTATGTTCACACCGGACGCAAAGCAAATCTTTGCCGTGCGTTACTTGCGACATCAGTTGCGTTTACTCGCGTCACTCATGCTAGATGTGCCGGAGAGGAGGCGGGACTTACCTACAGGTAACGTTGCATACCACAACGGTTCATCAGCCATGGCTGAGAAATGCTTCTTTTCTGAATCCAGTTCTGATCGATTAGGGCTCAGCTAACATTGTAGCTCCACCGACACTTCAAATCACGATAGTGGAATCTCCTGTCCACACCCAGGTGAACTGACTAGGTTCAACCAAAGACCGTTTATTAGTCACGCAGTCCGGCCCGTTGCTCCCTTCAGGATCTCGCCCTGGATTCAGGTTACCAGCAGGTTTATATTGTGTGGCTGACTACACATGCCACTGCCACAGATAGTCATAATGTTGTCGCCGGCTCGAATTCGTATCTATTCTGGTCTTTGATTGAATTTATTAGTAATTCGCTCCACGTGCGGCGTGAACGCACTGTACACGCGTAGCTAACTGAGGAAGACGGCTAATGTTAGTGCTAACTTAACTTAGCTGGTATCAAGTACGACGTGCATGTTTTCTCGTAGAGCTCCGCCCACAGGCGACGACAAAAACTTCGTCCGCCATTTCTGATTCTCGCCGACGTCAGGAGAGTCAACAGGCGCCACAGCATCGCAGTAGTTTCCCGCTCGGCCCGGCGCGTCCTTGCTTTGGCTGCTGGTCTGGTGTGAACAAAGCTTCTGTTACTGCTGCTGTGTTTGGCTCTGCACGAGGAAGACGAGCAGCGCTCCTGTGACTGCTGCCATGTTTAAGCTCACTAATTCTTGGTCTTTCTCTCCTTCTGTTTTGTTTGTTGTTTTTTGTGTGACCTGCTCACCTTCTTGCTTAGCAAATGGAAAATCTAGCAGTAAGTGGTTCTCATATTATAGACTCTTAATCATGACATCCGGATAAACACTGACATCTCATCTCTCTCTGTACTGTTGCCAACCACAGCCCCCCACCCCACCCCCGTCTTTGTGTTGATCCATCATGTAACCCTAACCCCCCGCTCGACTCCCGTCCACCCAATCATTCTTCACTGTGATCCTGTATGGCAACATGCTCTACACCCAGAGATAAGGATCTAAGCGTTAATCTGAAGGGCTGCACTGAATGTTATAATTATAATAATATTGGAGACGTCACGAGAAGCCGAACTTCTGTACCAGGTCGATGCCAAAATTCTGAAAACATGACTGTACTCGTTTTTTTACAGTACCTCAGAAAGTGGTAGAATCAGGAACGATAGAAAATGTGACGCAGTACAGAGTACGCAGTGCAGAGTACACAATATGCAATACGCTCACTATCAACCTCTTTCTGCTGATAAAGCTTCACTGTGAACTACAAAACTGAAAAATTAGTATTGCTTGAAGGTAAATTATAACGTTATCATGATGTGTTCAATGTCATCTTGTAAAATGTAGTTTTCGGTGAGAAACTTGAATAAATCCAGATGTTTGAAGATGTTTTCACAGCAATATAAAACAGATATTAGATGAATTATGAGCAGTTTAACTTCCTGACAGGAACCTTTAGCAAATGGTAAAAAAATTAAACATTAAATCGTGTGTACTTTGTTTTTCAGCAGGTATGGAATTGGTATGAAGAATGCTGGAATTTCACTCGTGTTGATATTTCTGATATTGTGACATTCAAAGCTTTATTTAAACCAGACTTCAGGTGCAGCCCTATAAGCGTGTCGAGCCCCTGATGTCAGTGTTGTCAGAGGTCGAGGACGGGCAGAGCTCATTGTCGTCAGGATAAGATTACTTTCATTTTGCATGTATTCCACTCCCATCTCTGCTCACAGCCATGTTTTCCTCCATGATGGTCTGAACTCTCAGTAATTACTTCTGTGGGTCATTCACTGTCCGTGGCCTGTAGGGGGCGAACAGGAGCCTGTGATGGATAGTTTCTAACTGATCTTGTGTGATTCTGCTAGTGGTAGACTCGCCTGCTGCTGCGCGGCCCGAACCGACGGCCATGTTAACCCTTTCATCCACTCCCACGCCTCTAACCCAGGATCCCATCTAATCACATGATCACCAGTCATTTAAAGGGACAGTCGGGATGTTTGGAAGTGTTATTGTATGAAGTGCTTCTGCACAGTTTTACCTCCAGCAGAAGCAGACCAGACCGAGTACCAGCAGGAAGCTCTGTAATGTGTGGACGTATTTCACCTAGAAAATCCATCTCAGTTCAAGTGTTCGCTGTGTTTAGAATAATTTCACCGCTTTACATTTCTTTCAAACAGACAATGTTTGACAGAAATGTAAAGCAATGAAAATATTCCACCATTTTTTTTTTTTTTACTTTTTCCAACATTTTTCACATATTTTTCTGTGTGACTTTGCTATTTAAAAAAAGTTAGTTCCGGTACGTATGTCCTATGATGCAATTAATATCCCTCCCCATGAATAACGTTTTTCAGTCCCTAAATATCATAAACTACCTGATGGAGGCAGCAACTTGTGTTCTTGAAGTTAAAATTACTGTTTTTGTCAATGAAGTCTGGTTTCTCTGAAGAGCGTAGATGGCGCCTTCAGCTCGCCGTCAGAAAGGTAAACGGGTGTAATTACAGCGTACACTTGGATTGATATGGATTATTTAGGTGTTTATAACCGGCAGCAGCACATTGTTCCTGCTGGTACTGTAGATAAAACATCTCATGCAGCTTCACTTCTAAACGTACAGACTTTCCCTTTAAGGGTCAGTTAGCACATTGTTATGCGGTCAAGTGACTGTGCTCATGTTTGTGTCTCTGCAGGAGCTGGAGTTATGTCGCAGGCTCTATAAGTTGCACTTTCAGCTGCTGCTGCTCTTCCAGGCCTACTGTAAGCTCATCAGCAGGGTGGACACCATCAAGAGAGAGGCGGAGGTGAGACCCAACAGCATGAAACATGTCTGAAGTTAACTTCACATTTAGTTTATGTTTGCCTCAGTCACAGACACTGTGGCAGCATGCATCTGTCCCTTCTTTTTCAGAGGATCAAGAAACAGACTAATTGTGTTTATTACTTAATGCCGTAAGAGCGCCATTCTCCTGCCATTCTTGTCTCTTTATCTTTATGGAAGAGCATTTCCACCAGTGTGATGAGAAAAACGATTCTTTAAGTCAAGAGAAACTTTCTGAAAACAAGCATGTCTTAGTGTCAAAAAATAAAGATACTAAGTCTTTATTTAGAAATACGAAGTCTTTATTTTTCATCCGATGTTTGTTTTACTGGCAGTTATGGTCTTCCATACTTGTTTCTTTTCCATGAAATAATACTGAACAGCTGATGACGTTCTGCTGGATGGGACATGCAGGACAGACTCGCTGTCTGCTGGGTGTGTCCTGCTTCAGGCTGGAGCTGTAATCTGATTACTACGTAATGACATTAAATGATTGAATATGGAGCGACGGGCTCAGCTCTGCAGTTAATGTTCCGCCTGCAGGTTCATGGTCAGTACATCATGTGTTCCTGTCTGTCAGGTGACCAACATGTCTGAAGAGCTGAGTCTCCTGGAGAGCTGCCTGAAGGAGGCGGAGACAGGAAGTGATGTTCAGGAGGACGTCTGCATGTCCGATGCTGCACAGACCAACACAGAGACGGCCATCCAGTCCCTGATAGAGACTCTGAGGGCCCGAGACTTCAGCGCCGCCCTCACACAGGTCAAAGTGTTCAGGTGAGGTCTGTAGTAACACGTGAGAGGTCTGTAGTAACACAGGTGAGAGGTCTGTAGTAACAACACAGGTCAAAGTGTTCAGGTGAGGTCTGTAGTAACAACACAGGTGTTAATTGTTTGAACCCCCCCGTCTCACCTGCAGGTCGCTGTGGCCCAACGATATCTTCGGCAGCGAGGCGGACGACGCCGTGCAGACGCTGCTGCTCATCTACTTCCGGCACCAGACTCTGGGACAGACGGGCTGCTTGGCGGTGGTCGGGCCCAGCAGGGATCTGTCTCAGGCCAGCAGCCGCCTCATGGAGCTCAACCTGCAGATCAGGGAGGCTCTGAGTCAGGCCGGCCAGCCCCCCCCCCACCACCATGCTCAGCACTGGACTGTGAAGCTGCAAACCCCCTCCTCCCCCCCCACCCCCGACCACAGACCTACAAAGGGCTAAAGGATGTGTGGGAACGACTGTGACTCGTATATTATTCTCTCCTGTATGAATGCTACAGCAGCCAGAACAAACCTGCACATTCAGTTGCAATAAGAGAGGACGCAGCGGGGACTTTTCTTCTTCTTCTTCTGCTGCTGCACCGCGCTGAGCGTCCCGCGCTGGAAGATGGTTGAAGCATGTTTCAGGACGCCGCGCCGGCGACCCTCAGAGCAGAAATCTTGTTTAAAAACTGTTTTCAAAAGCATGCTTGAAAGAGAGAAGCACTGCAAGAATATTTTTTTGAGAAATGTATTTTTTATTAGAGCTAACATCCTAGGTTGTAAATGTTAGGATATTTAACACGTAGCCCTGTGGGAGACTTCAGGGAGTGTAAAAAGAGAAATCTATGTTTATTGATCTGCGTCTGCACGCACTCTTTAACCAAATAAGTAGCTGCCTTTAGACACACGCTCAGCTCATTATGGAAACATAACTTATTTTACTCTGTATATATTTTAGAACATGTATAGTGTAAAACCAGTATTTTGTGTAATGCACTGTCCATCCACAGGATGTCTGTATAAAGCTCACGTGATGAGACCGCCGCCTTCCTCCAATCACAGCCTCCCCTGATGGAGATGTAGCTCCGCCTCCTGCTGCAGCCCAGCCAATTACAAGCATTCCCTGTCTCCACTGTGATCTGCGGCCCCCGCTGCAGGACTGACCCTGGTCTCGGCACATTGTGACAGTCACTGTACTCATTCCTCAGAGAGCTTCTTTTCCTGCTTGTCTGGTACATTTGAATGCTGTTTTAATTATTTAATGAATATATTATTTACCTGGAAGATGTTTTAATGTAGAGGTGCATTATACTTTTTTTTGTTCACATACCAGCCTTCTCTCTGGATAATAAAAACTTAATCATACAGCACAAGAGTGTTGTCGCTTGTTTTAGAGTAAAGCTGCCCAGACATTTTATACACTCTAGCAGTAAACCAGCTGTTCTGGTCCAGACTGGACAAAGTCAAACTGAAGTCAGATTTAGTTCTGCGTAACATGAGGAGAAAAACTGAAGCTGCAACTGAAGATAATTTGATTCTCTAGATTAGTTTGTGTGAAATGTCCATCCAAGTGATGTCTTGTTTTTACTTTGATATAAACAAGAGTAGTAAACCTCCATATTTGAGGCTGAAAGACTTCTGTAGGAAACCTTGCTCGCTGCAGCTCTGATGATTATTGATGTCGGGCTGCTTAGAGTGAAGACGCCTCAGTACAAAGTGCAGGTAGCCATTTATTAATACGTAAACTGGTGCTTACCATTAACTTCAAACACAAAACAGGCATGAAATAAAGCTTTGAAACGTCAAATATACGTTTTTACATCTGCAGGCTCTGGAAGCTGCAGGCTGTGTTCACAGGTCAGAGTTCAGCAGCTCCTACAGGATGTATTTGAAGCTGAAGGTGCTTTCGCAGGAGAGACGTTTGCCTTTGCAGCGGCCGCATAGGTCCTGTCTGTGGGGCCGCTTCGGGTCCACGTGCCGCTGTGTTACTGCACAGCAGCAGCGCGCTTTGTTACAGGTCTGCAGAAGAGAAGTTTGCTTTAGCACACGGTCGTTAAAGTTTAATGTTCAGGGGCAGTTAAAGAGCTCACGTGACATGTGATGTCCTCCACGCGGTACGGGTTGAAGGCCTTTTGGCATTTCCTGCAGAACTGTTTGAAGTAAACCTGGAACAAAACTGCAGAGATTAGTCGACACTCATAATCTTTAAACATTAGTTATTAAAGTAATGTTGTCTCATCCGTTTGACGTTATATTAAAGACCAAACCAATAGTCTGCAGATTAAAAGTTTATAATAGTTCATTGCTGCTGTTCAAACGTGAACACTAGGTTCTTCTAAAAGATAAAACTAATTAAACAGTTCCTCGCCTTGTTGGTTCCCTGAACGCACCACACGTAGGCGCTCTCCCAGCGCAGGTTACAGGCTCTGCAGTGATAATATCCATACTTCTGCTCCAGAAACTGAAACAAAGAATCTCAAATAAACTTTGCTGTTGAATCAGAAAACAATTTTTTTTTTTTTTTAAATTACAGGGGACATTTTATAATATATTAATGTCGGAGGCACATGAGCAAAAGTTGTTAAAAGTAATATTACAACTTTGAAAAAAGTTTTTTTTTTCCCCTCCAGTTTAAAGTGAGCACGTGATGCGGCTCACCTGGAACCGCACGCGCGCTTTGCCCTTTGACCCCTGCTCTGCCTCCAGCTGCGCGTGCTCCTCACTCTCCACCTGAGCTTTGGTTTTGGGTGTTTCGAGCTCCGGCTCCCCGGGGTGCTCCCCGGTGGGGTCCCCGCAGCAGGCCTCCTTACTGCTGCGGTCCTCCACCAGGAAGGAGGTGACGCTCCTGTAGGCGATGGGGGAGTACACAGCGAGGGTGCGCGGGTACCGCACCCCGCCTGCAGCCGCGGGGCCGCCGGGCTTCTCGGGCTCGTCCTGCGGCCTCCTGCGCCGGGAGTCCCGCTTCCAGGCCAGCAGCGTCCTGGGGCCGATTGAGCACTGCACCGAGGCGTCCCTGCGCGGGTTCACCTGCACCGACACGTCCCGGGTGTTGGCCTTCCGCAGCCTCGGGGTCAGCTTCGGGTTGATCTGGGACAAGATGGACTTGAGCTGCGCGCGCTGCTCGTTGTTGAAGGCGTCTGAAGTGTCTCCATAGTGCGCGTGGAAACTATTGTATTTCCGGTACCTGCCGGGGTGCGGGGAGTAGAAGTAGCTGTTCGCTGCATCCTCACAGTACGCCGCCATGTTGTTAGGCCGCAGGTCAAAGGTGAGGCTGTTTAAGTAGCGCGTGCACGAGCTCTCCATCAACACTAATGACACGCAGCTGGAAGGAAGCAGCACGTGACCTCACTTTATTACCGGTACGTTTATTATATATGTTTATTATATATACACTTATTGTACAACAACACACACACACACACACACATAAAAAAAAAATCTGTAAAAGCATAGGAAAATAAATTAGGAAATATAGACAGGAATAAATAAATAAGTAACTAATAAATGTGGAAATACAAATAACAGAATATAAACATTTATTTTCACCTTCATTTGTTCATATATTTCTTTTTTTTTTTTTATGTAAATATATATATAAATAATGTAATTTTTTTATTTTTTAAGGAATATTATTTCACATCTTTTATATTGTTTATATTTTCACATTTATCTTATTATTTTACAGATTTTTTTTTTTAATGGCGCTCCTATGACTCCATAACACACACACACACACACACACACACACTCTCACACACACACACACACACACTCACACACACACACAGAGATTTAAAGCAGTTTATTTGAAACTAAATGCTGTTTTGCTTTGATGAATGTTCACAGGTTGAAGCTGATGTTTAAAACTTTATGATTTCTTTCATCTATGAAACAGCTGCAACGACAGAAAATGATCTCCAACAATGTTCATAATCGATTTCTGCAGAAATGTCTTTAAAGTCTGTTCCAGCCTCAAATATTCAGCTTCATATTAAAGTGACAGTTAAAGGCATTAAAGACATCAGGACTCTGAGGAGACATTCTGAGACATCCTGAGACATTCTGAGACATTTTTCAATGTTTTCTGATATTTTAAACCATAGTTTAGTTTAGTTTAGTTGCAGCTCTGTTATGAAAAAAATATTGAAAGTGAATGAATGAAGCTTGGGACATAAAGCGTGATGATAAACGTTCCCTGCAGGGTCAGACGGGGGTCGGGTCAGGGGGGCAGGGGTCCAGCACAATGGTGTTGGGGTCACTGACGGTCACGGTGCCGTAAGAAGAGTCAAAGTCCTCGTCGTCCTCGAACCTCTGGTACGTGATGCCCGTGTCCTCGCCAGCCCTCGTCGGCTCCTCTTTGTGCAGGACCTTCTTCCTGTACGCCTTGTAGGCCAGGATGAAGACGCCGGCCTCGGCTGCCTGGAACAGAGCGTACAGCAGCGGGAACATGTACATGCCCCCCATGAGCTGCGGGGGGAAGGCCAGCTTCAGGATGGCGGTGCACAGCTGCACGTTCTGACAGCCCGTCTCCAGAGACACGGACCTGCAGCTGCTGGGTGGCAGCTCGAAGAGCACGGCCAGACCATACCCCGCCGCGTAGCCGCACAGGGGCATCAGCACGGCCACCACGTACACGGAGGGGGGGATGGTGGAGAGCAGCTCCGGGCCCAGCATGGCTCCGGTGAGGAGGAACAGCAGCACCAGGGTGACGAGCAGGGACCATAGGGACACCTGGGAGGGGGGGGGGTAAAGCTGTTTACACCAGAGCACCCACATCCTGGAGGAAATATTAACATAGTGTCTCTAATGTTTTTATTGGTCCTAATACAAAGCTGCAGGAAGGAGTCCGAGACCCGGAAACCAGCTTCTTAGCACTTCAAGATTCAAAGATTCAAGGCTTTATTGTCAGCAGCTTCATTAGCGACGAACATACAAAACAGACAGAATACTTTAGACATAAAGAAATAAAGTAGTGGTGTTAAAAACAGGAAACAGAAATATATATACGTATGAAACAGAATGTAAAATATAAAATACTGTAAACTGTTTTCGTATACAAACATCCTGACTGACTGAAGGTTTTTTTCAAAATCAAAGGTTTTTGTGAAAATTTAGTTTATTTTAAAAAAGGTTTTTTTGATCATTTAGGTAATTTTTTGAAAATCAAAGGTTTTTTTGAAAGTTGAGGTCATTATTTGAAAATCAAACATTTTCTTGATGAAGGTTGAAGAATTTTTTCAAAATCAAAGGGATTTTTAAAATGAAGGTAATTTTTTCAAAGATCATAGTTTTTTTTGAAAATGGAAGAAGAATTTTCTTGAAAGTTGAAGAATTTTTTGAAACTTTAGGTCATTTTTTCAAAAACAAAGGGATTTTTGAAAATTAAGGTAATATTTTTGAAAATCAAAGGTTTTTTGAAAGTTGAAGTCTTTTTTCGATAATCGAAAGTTTTTATGAAAGTTGAGGTCATTATTTCAAAATCGAAGTTTTTTTTGAAAATATAAATTTTTTCAAAATTGAAGGATTTTTTGAAAGTTGAGGTCATTTTTAAAAATCGAAGGGATTTTTGAAAATTAAGGTAATTCTTTTGAAACTCAAAGGTTTTTTTGAAAATGTAGTTTATTTTAAAAAAAATGGAAGATATTTTTGATAATTGAGGTAATGTTTTCAACCAGCTGAACACATTGTAACCTTCTGTTCTACGACATCAACACGTGATCCTGCTGAACTAAACGTGTAAATATCATAAACATATCCTGCTGCCTTCAGGGTCGGACACAGAAACTCGTCCCTGCAGTGTCGTATGATCTGATGCATTACATATTACGAGGATACCTTCATGGATTTAGTGGAACATTTTCAAGGTCAAAGTTTCAGTTTTAGAGTGACGGTAAAATGGTGATAATATTGGAGGTTCTACATTCCTCCAACACGTTTTTGGGATTTCAGAAGATATTATAAGTACCTGTGTTTTGGGTGCTACTTCCCCAAAACCCACTTATTTAGTCTCCACTTACAGTCTGCAACACTGCTGCTGACGTGCACTGTTCCAATACATCACTACACAATTATATCATTCCAATAGTATTATTAATATGCAATGAAAGCATGTGTGCTGATTAAAGACACTCAATAGTGTTTAACCATGATGCACTAAATGCATGTTCTGCATGTTGTTAGTAATAAAAGCTGTATAAATGAGGCTCTGAATGAGATGTGAACACACCCCTCTGTACAAAGCTTCAGAATATAGAGAGGAATGAAAGTGGAAATTTTGGTGTATGTAAGTGCTACTGAAGTGGAGATTTCTGCCTCAGAGTCTGAGAAAAACCTCCTTTAGAGAAAACCTCCTTTAAAGATATGGATTGTAAAATTCATACATTTTGTACACACTACAGGTGAATAGGGTAAAAAATGTAACTAATAGATATCAGCATGAAACTTCCCCAGTTCATTACTCACATTAACACAATTACTTTTTATATTACAAGTTTTCTGAACTGTGATGTTTAAATATGTAAATGAGGCATTATGTAATGTAACTTTTGGTGAATTTAGGTGAAATCTACAGCCACAAACAGACAAAAGTTATTGAAGAAGACGTATTATGAAGATAAATATTGAGCTGTGCTTGATAAAACGTGTCTGCCTGCAGTCTCGCCCTGAAGGTGTCTGGGTGAGATTGCGCCATGTGAGGAGTTCCATCATTTAAGTGACCTGAAAAGGGTGGAGCCATCAGTAATCTGCTGGCTGACGTTACTGCCTGTAACTGATGTGACCCCCTCTCACGCGCCTGTTATCAGGATAGTGAGGGAGGAGCTCCTCAGAGTCTGATGTCAGCCTCCCATTCTATGACCGGCACGAAAATTACGCAGTGCGCTTTTACGCAAAGAAGCTCCTTATACCAAAAGTACTCAAGAGTCCAAACGACACAAAACTGAATTATTCAACTGATTTATTTCATTCATTAAGTGGAAAAATAACTTTAAACGAATTTCTCTTAAATTACCTTTAAAACGATGTCGGCCACGCGCGTGTAGCGGTACCTCAGCATCACTCCTAACCCGATGGGGATGAGCGTGCTGCACAGGGTCAGGATGATGGCCCCGAAGGGCATGAGGTTCACCACGGGGGTGTTGATCCAGGCCCGGCTGTAGATCCACAGGCATAGCGGCATCAGCACCAGCGCCAGCAGAGTGGAGGAGATGGTCATGATGATGCTGCGGAGAGGGGGGGGGGCATGTGAATAAATGTTAAGTTTGACAATACATATCTCAAGGACTTTAGGGAAGCGTGTGGAACCTGAGAGTCGTGCGTAAAGGTACGAAAGTTCCCGGTGTGTCGGTGCGTAATTTGCCGGTTAATGCGCGCTAACGGTTGAACCTTGAAATCTTTCTCCACTTGTTGTTTTGCATCAGTATCTACCTCAGGTTCATGTCCCCGTGCATGAGCAGGGACATGATGTTGGACAGGTTTCCTCCCGGGCAGCAGCCGCACAGGAGCACAGCCATGGCGGCCACATCATCCAGAGAGAAGGCGAGAGCCAGCAGGAAGGCCACCAGGGGCATGATGACAAACTGACACAGCAGCGCCAGCAGGACCCCCACCGGCCTGCGGACGTGTTCCCCCAGCTGGCTCACATCCACCGTGCAGCCCAGCCCCAGCATGGTGAAGCACAGCACTAGCCCCACGAACACGTTGATCCCGTGGCTGAGCGGGGAGTCCCAGAAGGCGGGCATCACCAGGTGGGGGGGCTCCGTGTGCAGAGCTGCCATGAACTCGGCTCCAGCTGCAGCCCTGAACGCGCTGCTGCTTTCAGGGAACATGGCACCGCCGGCCGCGGATCCGGCACCGGCTGCGTCCTCTGGAAATCCCATAGCGTGCTTCAAAGTGTCCGACATAAAGTCTCTGAGGCCAGCAGTGTGGCTGGAGCTCTCCATGGCGCAACAGGAGGACGGAGGCTCGTGCCTGTAGCTGCTCGTGCGTAAAGTGACTCCCCTAGCGGCTGTGCCTGATAAGAAGCAGCGGAGGAGATGGAGCCATGGCACGGACTCTCTGAGGATTGGCTCCCTGGTGGACGCGCGGAGCCGGAGGAGAGTTATTGTGCACACGGCCTCAAAGCTTCGGGGGGGGGGGTTTACACATTCAGAGGCTCGTGTCTCTGACATCAGCCTCTCAATGAAAAGTGTGCTGATCTTTGTGCTCGTGCAGCAAACTGTGAAATCTGAAGCTTTCTTTTCTCGGCGCTGCTTTAAGGAAGCGCGCGCATTACGCACGAGCTCTCAGCTCAAACCTAACGATACGCGAGTCTCATTTTTGGATTAATAAATGTTATTAATGTGAGTTATTATATTAATGTGAGTTATTATATTAATGTGAGTTATTAAAATAATGTGAGTTATTATATTAATGTCGGTTATTATATTAATGTCAGTTATTATATTAATGACAGTTATTAAAGCTCAACAGTGTCCAAACTTCAACATGGTTAGATAAAATGAAAAACACCATAAAGATAAATATAGAAAATAAGACTGTAACGATATGTGTGTGTATGCGTGTGTCTGTGTGTGTGTATGTGTGTGTGTGTGTGTGTGTCTGTTTGTGTGTGTGTGTGTGTGTCTGTGTGTGTGTATGCGTGTGTCTGTGTGTGTGTGTGTGTGTGTGTGTGCTTCACATGTTTGTATTGTTGTTATTTTGTCATATTAAAGAGAAAACGTGTAAATAAAATATTCTTTCATGATCTTAAAAATGTGAAATACTTTATTTTAACATGAGGCAGAGAGCACACACACACACACACACACACACACACATACTCTGCTGTGACATCACAGTGTCCTCAGTGTCTCCTCCTCTTCCCGGAGACTCCGTGTCCTCCATTAACCAGAACGTGATGCAACAGCAGAATACATGATGAGCCCCCCCACCCCCGTTACTGACCACATCTTTATATCAGTGTCAAGTTTTACTTATTTTAAAATTGTTCATTTAGGGGTGTAAGAAAACATCCACACATTATCTTATATATATAATATATATATATATATATATATATAATATATATTATATAATATATCTTATATATATAAGATATATATAATATATATATTATACATATATATTATATAATATATCTTATATATATATTAATTATATATAATATATATATTAAATATAAGATATATCTTATATATACATTATACATATTATATATCATATATTAAATATCTTATATATTATATATATTAAATATCTTATATAGCTTATATATCTTATGTTTTATGCAGAGATGATCTGTTTGCTGTGATGTGAGACTGATAAATGCAAATGTACGTACAATACTATGACTTAATAAGACTTTTTATAACTTAATATGACATAATATGACTTTATATAGCGTAATATAACTTAATATGACTCAATGTAACTTTTTATAACGTACTGTTCTATGATTCTTTATTACATTACATTACAGTACAGTTCATTTAGCTGACGCTTTTGTCCAAAGCGACTTACAATAAGTGCAAACAATCATGAGGATACGACTCCAAACATTGAGAATATTGCAAGTACATAAGCTTCAAATAGGTGAAATCATACAAGTGCAGAATAGCTTCAAATAAGCCAAAGTAAGAGCAACAAGGACAACAAATAGAATAAAAATTCAACCAATAGCTTCAAATAAGCCGACCAAGTGCAAAATAATAATTTTTTTTAAATTTATTTTTTGTTATTGACCGAGGTGCAGTCGAAACAGGTTTTCAGTCTGCGACGGAAGGTGTGAACACTTTCAGCTGACCTGACATCAATGGGGAGCTCGTTCCACCATTTAGGGGCCAGGATAGCAAACAGATGGGTTTTATTTGAGGGGGATCTGGGTCCCGCTCGCAGTGAGGGAGTAGCGAGCAGATTGGCAGATACCGAGCGAAGTGAGCGAGCTGGGGTGTCTGGTTTGACCATGGCCTGGATGTAGGAAGGCGCTGATCCATTCACTGCACTGTAGGCCAGCACCAGAGTCTTGAAGCAGATTCGGGCTGCCACTGGTAACCAGTGAAGGGAGTGGAGGAGAGGTGTAGTGTGGGAGAACTTGGGGAGATTGACGACCAGTCGGGCTGCAGCATTCTGGATGAGCTGTAGAGGTCGGATGGCACATGTAGGAAGTCCAGCCAGGAGGGAGTTGCAGTAGTCCAGACATGAGATAACTAGGGCCTGGACCAGAACTGTTGCAGTGGTGCTGGTGGAGAAGGACAGCTGATCATCAAGTGTCACACCCAGATTCCTTGCGGTCCGAGTCGGGGAAACAACCGAGGTGCCGATGTTGATGGTGAGGTCTTGGATGGGAGAGTCCTTTCCTGGAAGGAAGAGCAGCTCGGTCTTGTCAAGGTTGAGTTTCAAGTGGTGTCAGACATCCACTGAGAGATGTGAGCCAGACCAGCAGAGATCAAGCCTCCACCTGGGTTTCAGATTTGGGAAAAGACAGAATCAGTTGAGTGTCGTCTGCGTAGCTGTGGTAGGAGAAGCCATGAGAGTGAATGACAGAGAGAAGTGAATTAATGTCCAGAGAAAAGAGGAAGGGACCCAGGACGGAGCCCTGTGGAACCCCAGTGGTGAGTTGACAAGGGTCCGACAGAGACCGTCTCCTTATGACTTTTACAACATACTATACAGGGACCTTTTATTTGAACTTCTCTGACTCTTATGACACATTATACTATGACTTTTACTTTTTCATTACACACTATACTATGACTTTTACTTTTTCATTACACACTATACTATGACTTTTACTTTTTCATTACACATTATACTATGACTTTTATTTTTTTATGACACACTATGCTGTCACTTTTTATCATTTGTTTATGACATATTATATAACTTTTTTATCATTTATGACATATTATATTATAACTTTTTATCATTTATTTATGACATATTATACTATAACTTTGACTTTTTCTGACATGCTATGCTTTGACTCCTTTTTCCACATCATTTTTTAAAGATATTTCAGCTTTTTAATTTAACTTACACTATTTTATGTTTCACTGTCTAATTTTGTTAACTTGCGTGATTTTCTTTCTCTACATATTTAATGAGCATCGTTTAAGTCTTAATTTATCTCCATTAAAACAAGAAACACAAAGTTCAGAGCAGACAGATACAGGTTAATAACAGAGTATTGATTATTAATCACGTCTGCTTGTTGTCGAGGTGCAGTCATCAAGACGTAACATATTATTATACAAACATTAAACCTTCCTGATGAAAACATTATTCTCATCATGTACCAGCTCTTTGGACATGAAATTCAGATTTTAAAACTAAATATAATGTTCAGTTTTGACGGACATCACGTGTGCTTGCAGGACATTCAGTATTTATGTCTGCACATGTATTTGTGTCGATACTATTGATTACCAATGTGTAGATGCATTATGGGTATTTAAGATGGTACCTTCAAAGTCATCCGGACTTTTCTTCGTTCTTAAATATGCAGAGAATACAAAAACTCAGACAAATGTTTCAGCTTTTATTTGAAATGTGACTTTACACGGGAAACTGAATGTCATGTTTGTGGATATAAAAAAAAGTTTGATAACAAAAACGTTCACACAAAAGGTGTGCGTTGTCTTTTTGCAACATTCGTCCGAGCTTCCCACCGACTCCGAGCGAGGACAGGCACCTCTTAATAAATAGCTTCATGTACAGAATGAGGAATTACTTATAAATATGAAGGCGCATTTTTAAAAGCAATTATAAATGTATTGATTCTATTACAGAAAAAACAAACAGGCAAATCAATCAAGCAGAAATGCAAATGATATTGGCAAAAAACTGAAATTGGCACAAAATGATAAAAGGAACAAACGATGATGTTCAAACTCAAGTGAAAGTTTAAATTATAGGCACTAGTTTCATCACAGCAAAGAGCGACAGCTTCCTAACAGCGGCACACCTTCATCCTCACAACACTCCTCTTCCTCACAACATGAATGTCACACAGAAACAAGTCTTTGTTTATTGGCTGAACGGGACAAAAGGTTTCTTTGTTTTAGATTAAACACTTTATGTCGAGTTACTCCTAAACTCACAACGTTTATTTTAATTTTAATCATGGATTCATCGTTTCAGGGATTTTTCCTGCTCAAGTGTCAGAAAATGTTGTTTTCAGCGTCATGTGGAGGTTTGCTGCTTCTCTGCTTCAGGTCAAAGGGATGTTTAAGACAAAGCTTGGACCCGGAGACGCCGGGATCGACATGTTGCACCAGATTCTGACATTTTAAACAATAATCTGCAGATTAATCCGTAATGTGAATGATGTTTAGTTGCAGCCAGTTTGATGTCGGCAGACAGAGGCTTCATTGTCATTAACAATAAAGGACTTTGAGGCTTTATTGTCATTAACAATAAAAGACTTTGGAGTTTTAGCTTGAAGTTGAGGTTCAAAATGAAAATTTTCTAACAATTGAAATCTTAAAACAAAATACTGATATGGATGTTTGGACATAAACTCATTAAATAATTTGAATAAATACTTTCCAAAGCAAACGTGTGCATACATTCTGGCTGAGCTTCTTTTCTTAAAACGTCAAACCCACACTCAGAGGTGCGTTCACTGCTGCGGGACATTACATGACGTTTCAGCTGCACAGCATCGTCATAGAGATCTGTTGCACATGAAGAGACATCCTGAACACGCGATGAGGCCTCGCCATGCGTCCTCTGCTGGAGTCCGCACGGTCTCTTTGGCATTTCCTGGGCTGCCGGACCCCAGAGGGCCCCGATGTGGACGCGCTGCTCCTTACACTCTGACTCGTATATATTTGGGGACATAGTCTCTCTGTAAAAGGTATCTCGGTAGATAAAGTGCCATGTTGTAAAGTCTGCCTCCCTGTGTTGATAGTGTGATCGGAGCCCCCCCCCCCCCCCTCCTGCTGGCTCGCCTCAGTAACATCCTTCTCTCCAGTTCTCTCCCCCGCCGCCGTAAGTCCGAGGAGCAGGAAGAGATCTGAGGAGGAGAAGAAGACGCGTGCAGAGACAGTGAGACCTCCGGACATTAACTTTCTCATGTAAAGTTATTGAAGTATTACGTATAAATACCACAGTGTACAAATACTCAGTCAAGTCCTGCATGCAGAATGTTACTGAAGTAAAAGTAGAAAAGTATCAGCATTAAAATACACTTAAAGTACTAAAAGTCCTGCAGAATAATATATATTATATCATTATAATTATTGATGCATTCATGTGTTCATCACTTTCATGACTTTTTATACTGCTGACTGTTCATTTCACCAAGAGATCAATAACGTTTATATTAACCTATAATAATAATAATAATAATGATCAATTATTTGTTCATTTTATTTTGTTTTATTAATCTGAAGTAACTAAAGTTATCAGATGAATGTTGAGAAGTAAAAGTATAAAGTAGCAGGAAATACTCAAGTATACTTTAGTGTTAAAGATATTAAATAATAAACCTTCACAAGGTTGTTCTGAAATAATAAAGTTCTGTGCACTGAAACATTATTCTTTAGAAATATAGAGATTATATATATAT
>CALSCE010010686.1:10486071-10496071 GCA_943593645.1 Bovichtus variegatus | reverse complement strand
TTTAAGCTGAGATTTTGTTATTTTTCCTGAAGGAAGCGTTTGTCACACACGATGTGTTCAAGGTCAGAAAGTTGAAAATCAGACGATAAATTCAGTTTTTACAGTTTCTGGCTGTGATAATGTTATATAAAGTCATTTTGGGGATTAATTCAAAGAAAACATGCTTTTCAAACCCGCCGTTTGGTTTATACTTCGCACTGTGCATCTTTGCACATAACTGCACAAAACTAGCACTGCTAAAAACCACACAGCTCTTCCACTTTTAATTCAGATATATTGAACAGTATTTTTTTATACTTTTATTGTGTTTTTGTCCTTTTCTATATTTATGTGTCTTGATGTTTGCAATACTTGCCTTTATATTAAATTTCTCTTACTATGTTTATGTTATGCACCAATTCACCAAAGCAAAGAAAACGCTCTGATAATTGTGAGTCCACTTTACTAATAAGGTAAAGTCTGTAGGATTCCTCCTCCGTTAGACCAACATTACATCCTGAGATGCCTGCAAACATAAAACATAAGGATCAAGTGCAGCTTTAATGTTATCAGATGGAATTATGTTTCCTGTTGGATGTTTTGTGCGCTGGAGACGGCAGAACAGCGGCGAGTCGTCTACATTTGTTACTTTTCCCGGTTTAATGATGGGAATATTTGGTCGGGCAGGGAAATTATGCATTCAGTGGTATAATGGGGAGTGACTGTAAAAAGGAGTGCTGTGGTGGGAAAACATATCTTGCCGCTTTCAGTGAGCCTGGTGGAGTTGCATTCACTGTTGCGTGGGAAAGAAGAAACCCAATCTGCTCTCCATCTTGTGTTTGTCTGAATGACTCTGTCCTGGATTATAACAAAACCAACATTTCTTGCTACAGAGGATAGTTTCAGTTGACTATTGTAGTTTGTAATTATGGATAAAGACCGGCTCGGTGCCGCTCTTAAGGTCCAGTTCTGCTCTGGTTGACTTCTGTGGTCCAAACCTAGAAACTGAACTCTGAGCTGGGAGTTAAAACAAAGACGTTTTAGGAAGTTTACATCCAGGCTGCAGTCAAACGGTGCAGAAGAAAAACGTCCTATCTTTTCCTGACCACTTCTCTTTGGCCTCGACAGAAAAACGTCGTAAAAAATGTCAAAGAAACATGTGAAAGAAAAGAAGAAGATCCCACTTCCACTGACGTTATTTATGACAAACTCAAGCAAGGATTCCACAACACAACCACCTCTTGAAGCATCAAGGAATGATTTACACACGTTGGAAACAAGACAACTTTATTACTCCTTTTAACCAGATCCACGCCTTCCTTCTGACCTTTCACAATAAAAGTCTTAGACATATAATATTAGCAATATTATTCATGTTGCGTATTCGTCACCGCCTCAGTGTTCAAAGGTCTGAAGAAGGACGTTTTAAATGTATTTGTAGTGTAGAATTAAACAGGCGGATGGTGCGTCACTTTAAATGTTGCTGCTGCAAGGACTTGTGGGCCGGCACTATGTGCTCCTTTGGTAAAGCACCGTGTTTGTAATGTCAGACCACAGGAAGCATTGGGTAGCTTGCAGAGGATTTTACGATTATTTTCATTATGGATTCATCTGCAGATTATTTTCTAGATCTATAAAATGTGAGAATATAGTGAAATGTCCATCATAGTGTCTGAAAGTTCAAAGTTTGTCCTTAAAGGTTGTTCTGTCACTTTAATATAAAATGAAATAGAGAAGCAGCAGAATCTCCAGATTTGAGGCTGGAAACTTTAAAGACTTTTCTGCAGGAAACATGACTGTAAAGATGAATCAATTATCTAAATATTTGGAGATATTAAACAATGTTTGACCGCGGCCCCGGTCCTTACATCCCGTATTGATTGCTGATTGGCTCGTGGGTGTTTTTGCGAGCGTGTCACTCCTACTTCCTGTTTGAGGTTTTTCTTCTTCTCTTCTCTCCTCTGGCCTCTTCTCATTTGGGTTTGTGGTGAAACTGATCCTGGCTTCATAAAAGTTTCCATCAACTGTAGCAAATAACAACAGGGTCAGCTGAGGGGAGCGTGGGGGCCGGCGGGGGCTCTGGTGGTGGCGGGAGCTCCACGATATTAACCTTCAGTGGGGAGAACTGAGATCTTCCTCAGAGCTGCGGTGCTGCTGTGTTATTATGGCCTTCTGCAGAGGCGCACGGTCACTAAGTACTACTCAACTTCTGTGATTCCATTTCCTGCCTCTTCATCACAGATGGGGACTCGGTTTTGGTGACTTGCATCTTGACTTGACAGAAAATAAAGGACTTGAGACTCGACTTGAAAGTTAAAGTTTGTTTATGTTTTCAGTTTGAATCAGGGGTCTTCAACAGGGGCTCCGTGACCACGAGGGGGTCCTCAGAGTCATTGCAGGGGGGGGCCGCCAAATTATAGTTGGATAATGATATGACATTCTTTTAAAAAATTCAAATATTTCTAAAAATGCACATTACAGCAACATGAATCCAACTTATTATGAGCAAAGATAGATGAGTTCCTAAAAAACTCCACTTTAAATGAACACACCATGATGACATCATGTTACCCATGATTCCCGGTGCAACACGTCAGCGAGCTGCGGCTCCAGTTAGCTGCAGCTACGTGTTGTTATTATTATTATTTGAAAAGCACCACTGTACCTGTCTGACATCGAAGTCCTATGTTACAAACAGAAGTAGTTGTATGAATCGATTTAAAGAAATAACTGAGCACAGACGTGTAATTAGGCTTTTTACCTCCCGCACAATAACTGGTGTGGTGAAGTCCACATCAGACAGCATCTGGATGCATTTTGATTAATACAGTGAAGGACTTAAAAGACAGTATTGAGGCTCAACCAACAAAAGAAACGTGACTTTCTCCAGATGTGGCTGCCAAACCGGTTGTTTAGTACAATGCGGAGAAAAGCATCACAGACATGTGGGTTTGCTCAAACAATAATTGTGATTTGTACCAAAGACGTTTCTTGTGTCCTGTGACGGAGGGTCTTCCTGTGTCTGGCTCGTGTTGATGCTGCGTGCCGGTAGATGAGGTCTTCCCGCTCGGGCCACCAACAACTCTTCACCAGTTTCCTGTCACTAACACAGCAGCCGGCGTCTGGCTGCATGATAGCGACGCACACGCTTCCGCTGTTTCACTTCATCGAGCGATAAGACACAGGAAGTTCCCCGAGGACTTAGGTGTTCAAACGTAACTTTATTTATATCGCACCTTTCATACAGACATGCGGCACAAAAAATAAAACTACACAAATGAACAACAATAGATACAATTCTGCAAGACTGACATCACAGCAATAAAATGATGAAAATCAATAAAAATCAAGAAAACAAACTCCATAAATAAAGAATTATTAAAAACATTACTCCAAATTAAAAGCCAGATTCAAAAGTTTAAATTAATTTAAAAAAAAAATCCAAAACCATATTTAGTTATTTTGGAAAAGTTAATAACAATAGTCTAAACTGTGAGTAATGAAAGTGTGAGCGAGTATTTCAGTTACAGTTAATGCAGAGTTAAAAGGTTTGACTTTAAAGAGATTATTAAAATGAACAACAGCAGAAACTGGAAAACCTGGAAAAACTATTTTCCTTGAAAACACTAAGAGTGAAATGTCCTGAAAACTATTTCAGCAGTGTCCTATTTCACACACACACACACACACACACACACACACACTCACACTCACACTCACACTCACACTCACACACACTCCCTTCAGCTGAGCATGAACTGTTCTCTAAAAAATAACTGCTGAGGAAGATTCATCCCAACAATGACACAGCCTAACCTCCTGGGGCCACACACACACACACATACACATTAGGAGGAGGGAAAGGGTGTGTCTGCTTCCCGTAACACGCCGTTTCGCCGGGCCTCGGGGTGGCTGACGTTTGTCAGATACGGATTGTCGGACATGCCCAGACAGTGTGTAGGTGTGTGAGTGTGTGTGTGAGTAGTTATTGATGATATTTATATTGGCAGGCCTCCATAATGTTTGGTAAAGGTATATTTAAGTTCAAGTGTTTTAAGTTTCGCTTGTCTGATCAGATTTTATTGAAAGGATTCCGTCATGATCTCCTGCCTGTCTAAGTGCTAATGGAGGAATAAAATCCAACTGAAAATGAATTGCAGGACATCTCTCTTTATGTTTCACTTTCACAGAAACAGGTGCAACATATTATATTATATATATATATAATATGTATATATATATATTACAACACACCCAATGTACATCACAACTTCCACACTGACGTGCATGTTGTGTGTGTGACTTTACTGAGCTGAAATTTTCCTACTAGCATCGTTTCCAGTAATTATCCCGATATAAAGATGAGTTTCAAAGATGAGCCGTAGGATAAGTGCTCTGCTGACACGCAGTTTGTTGACAGGATGTTACAGAAGTCTCTCCTCATCTCCTGCAGGTGGTTCTGTGAAGGCCGGGAGCTGCACGCCTCTCCTGACATCCAGATCTGGAGGGATGAGGACCTGCACACGCTGGTGATCACAGAGGCCTTCGAGGACGACACGGGACGTTACACCTGCGTGGCGTCTAACAGCACGGGAGCAGACAACACCTCCGCTGAGGTTTACATCGAAGGTCAGAGCCGCCTAACGCGCTGCCAGAGCTTTACTCTGAAGGCACATTATGTAATAATACATGTGTTATGTAATCACCAGCCAAATGTCTTCATTCACAAATATCATTATAACATTATAGAGTCAAAACACATTTTAAATGTTTAGTTCAGTAATTATCTTTCTCTGGCCAAAGAGCTTCCTGCTCCCGGACTCCCGGGACAACATGGCGTCTCGTTGGAAACTCTTTTCTTTCATAAGAAAAAAAGAGTTTCTGAAAACATCAGCGCCGACAGTCAGCCATGCGGCGGCAGAGCGTCCTCGTAGAGCGACAACACTTAGTGTTCTGGGAGTCGCAGCGCGCTCCTGATTAGCATTAAGTAGCACCTCAACTTTGACAAAGGTTATTACATAATACATGCATTATTACAGCTGCATTTTATTATAAACCTGAAATATGTAATAATTTATTACATATTGCTTTCAAGACTTTTATTAGGAAATGCAGCTGTTTATTACATAATGTAAATCGTCTCTGCAGTTTCATGCTGCTGCAATGTTTTACAGCACTGAGGGAATATTTCTTATTCCACGATTCTTCTAATACAACGGAGCTCTGGATGTTGGATCAGATTGGATTTATTGGATATATGGATATGTAACGATGAATATGTCATCGTTACATTATCAGATTTATCAGAAACATAGTCATGTTTGGATGCATGTAGCACTAGCGGTACACAATATAGGTTTTTTTTATTATCATTGTGATGTCAATTTGCATGTTTACCACATCGTGAAAGAATATTACAATTATCAGAGAGTATCAGTAGAAAACTTTAAAACATTAAAATGTAACTTTCATTGTTTTTTATTGGTGACTGTGTTCAGTTCAAACTATTTGTTCAATAAGAAATTACGGAAATCATTTTTTATTCTTTTTTTTTTTTATTCAACAATTAATTTGTTGTATTTCAGCAGAAAATTTCAATTTAATTTATTTATATTTATTGCAAGCATTATTGCATATTTCCCTCATATTACGCACATTTAACAACAGATTTTTTATCTTTATTATTAACATTTTTATTGTTTTGTGTCGTCGCAGGAGCTTCGTCCTCAGAGTCAGAGGGAGAAGGAGCTGCGTCTAAGTCCAGATCAGGAACCATGCCTCAGTACGTGTTTCTGCGTGACATCTGGTGACCTCTGAACCTTTAACTAGGCCCTAAAAGCAAGCGACACAGGCCTGAGCAGTGAGAGTGCACGGGGTTAACATGTACTTACTTACAAATGTTACACTTTCTTTAACCTTTTCTCCTGTTGCGACTTTTAGCTTATAAAAGCCCCGAGGCCACTCGCTTCTTTTCTTTGTTGCTGTGTATCTGCTGCTTCGGGTTATAGTGCAAACAAATACAATTTAAAAAATCTGCTTGATATTAAAAGTAAAGTTAACTTGTTGACTTGGTGAAAGGTCCAGATGCGGATCCAGATGTGGACTCAGGAACTTCTAAAATACTTTTTCTTTCTTTTTTTAATTTTTGAATTTGGGTTTTGTATGTTTGTCGGTTTGTTTGTAAATGTTACTTTTTTTGTGTGACGAATTAAATGCAATTATTCTTTAAGATAAGATATTCGTCCCAGTGTTACATAAGCAAAGGGACAGTGCAACAACAAGAGGAAGTACAAGAGTATAATAAATAACAGCTAAAGAACTAAATAAAGCAAAATATTGTGGATTCGGATGAAGATGCATTTTTCAAACAGTTTCACTTGAATTGGCAGGATTGTGCTTTCTCCTCTAAAGGTTTCTGATTATTATCAGTTGTATAAATCTGCCTCCATCTGGACCACTTCCTGTCCCTTTCTGTTTACACGCTGAAGCCAACATCACTGATATCATCTTAATTGCTGGAGAGACAATTTTCTTTGATTCAAGTATCGTATTGGAACTAAAAGCATCTCCAGTTGAGAAATGTCTCCGTTGTTCCCAGGACTTTGTTGTGTGAGCTGATTTATGCTTCGTTCATTTCAGAGTTCAGAAGAAGAGCACTTCCATGTCTCTGACGATCCGCTCATCGTCCCCCAAAACCCCCGAAGTCGTCCCCCATCGCTCCACGCTGGTGCAGGCTCTGTCTCAGCCTCCGCAGCGGGTGAGCAGCAGAAATACAAAAACCTTTACAGGACACCAGCAAATACCTTTATTTTATTTGTTTCATCACAGACAGTCCAATGTGTTTTACAGAGGAATATTCACAAACACATATATATAAATAAATAAATAATGTTAGTAAATAAATACATATACATATATATATATATATATATAATTTCAAGACAATTCAAAGTGCTTTACAAAAAACATTAAGAGCATGGAGAGTGCAAGATTAACACATTATAAAACAACATTTAAATACAATTCAATTATTTAATTAAATTTGAAAATATAATTATATTAAATCAGAATAAATAAATAAAGACACAAGTGAAATAAAAATTGTGAAAGCTACATTAACGTTCAAAATGTACATTTAAAATACACCTAAAGAAACAGCAACAGTAATGATATATAGTGGATTTACCCACACAAATATACAAATATATATACACACATCCTGAACACATACGTACTGTATGTACGCACATGTCAACATATAAGAAACAACTAAGTCCGCGTTTCCTCTGCACGGCTCTACTCAACTCACTTTTGGTAGCAGCTACTTTTCTCTTTTCCGTTTCCCCCTCCAGATATCAGCTCCTGTTAGGCGTTAGTTTGCTATGAAACGCGGGGATGTGTGCAGAATGTCCCGTGACGCACTAGTGATGACTTTTAGTATTGGCTCAGCTCGCTCCGAACCTCGGCCGAGGTGCTGCTGAAAACAGTACCAGGGACTATCCATAGCTTTACCCTGCAGGGGAATGAAGTACTTTGTCCTCACGCATCATCCTATAGCTTTGTGTTTACCCTCATGAATCAGATTCATCTGACTTGCTCTGTGTTCGAATGTTTACAGATTATAGGAAATGTGTCCATTTTCCCAACGACTCAGAATATGAGACGTCCGTCAGGCCTGTGAAGCTTTCCTCCTCTTTATTTTCCTCCAGATGCAGAGCCCAGTGTCGTCTCTGTGTGCTGGTGAAGTGTCAGGTCCTCCTATAGTCACCAAGGTAAGTCTCTACACAATGTACTATCAACCAAACTTTATTTACACTGCTCCTTTCCAACAAAGCAAATGCACTTTACTAGCGATTAAATAATTTGAATTATTATTACTATTATTATTATTACACCTATATTCGCTTTTTTTTTTAAACCCTGAGTGGAACACTGAAAACTTGAAAATGAACTTTTCCATCTTGTCTGAGGTGTAAAAGTTGGTGTGTGAACAAAAAAATATATAGGAGAAGAACTCCCATGATGCACCGCTGCTGCACCACCACACCAAACTCCCATGATGCACCGCTGTTGCACGAAACTCCAGCTTTTGCTGTTGTTTTTGTTCAGAGACGCTGCTGCAAAGAGTCACAGATTCTGAGTCTTATCTCTCGCAGGATCTGCTGTTTTGCAGAACTCAGCTCCAGTTTTCTTTGGCTGCATTCCGAGTCCACTGGCCTCTCAGCGTCTCGACAGACCTTCTCCGTGTATCCCGTGCTGTGATTTATCCTTCTCATCTCCTCATCATGCTCCCCCACCCTCTGTGTCCCCCCTCTGTGCAGCTGCTGCAGGATGCCCAGGCCTCCGAGGGCCAGGTGGTGGTTCTGGAGTGCAGGTTCCGAGGAAGTGCTCCTCTGCAGGTCCGATGGCACCGCCTGGGGGAGGAGATCCTAGACTCCCCCGATTTTCGTATTCTGCAGAAAAGTGAGACTTTCTTTGTACAGCAGCTGAGTGACTTTAATTTGGAGCACTAAATGAACAACTGATAAATGCTAATAACCAAAATATTTCTGCTTGCCCCCCCCCTCTTGTCAGAGCCTCGATCTGCAGCTGAGCCAGGTACACACAGTCCCTCCCACATCTATAGAAATACATGTCCTCGTACCTCCACGGCAGCATAGGTCAAAACAACACATGTGACCGTAAACCAGTGTTTTAATGTGGTTAATGTTGTGAATTATAACAAAAACAATGTGGTTGGATTCAAGAATCACAGTTTGGCTTCAAATAAGTGTTTGTTACATAAGTTAAGCAGTTAAAATAAGTCTGTTTGTTACATAAGTTAAGTAATTAGCTGCATTTTACAACTTTTAGGACCTGATGATTTAAATAAGGCTTCAAGTGTTCGTACTGCGCTACAGGTTGTAATAACACAAAGCTTCTGTCACGTCAGGAAATGTGAAGGTCGATTGTGTTTGAGGCGCTCACTGTAGAAGTATTGTGCAGTTATATCTACTCCTTAAATAGCTCTTTGATCTATTATTAGATGTAATCATGCAGTGCTGAGGTGACAGGATGAACATGAGACTTTCTCTTCATTTGATTTCCTTTAGTTCTGTTTTTATTGTGGATCGACAAGAATGTGTTTAGTGAATGTCATTTAGTCGTTACTGCCGTAATACCTGAAGGGGAGTGAACATAAAGATGAGCACGATACAAATAGTTGCATTTCATTCTGACTGTATGTTAATAAAGTCTGTGTCTCACAGTCACAGCTAAACAATGACACACACACTTATTCATTCAGACGTTTCTCACCTGTGTGACTCTCAGGCTGAGTCACTGAACATCTGCAGTGTGTCTGTGTGTCTGTCTGTCTGTGTGTGTCTGTCTGTGTGTGTGTGTGTGTGTGTGTGTGTCTCTCTGTGTGTGTCTGTCTGTCTGTGTGTGTGTGTCTGTCTGTGTGTGTGTCTGTCTGCCTGACCTGTCTGTCTGTCATCAGTCTCTATTCTCTGTTTTCTCTGCTTATATTCAGTCCACATGTCTTTAACTCATCACACAGAAACTTTGCTCAGTTTGTTTAAAGGTGTTTTAACGGCTGTTTTTCAGAGGAGATCTGCACGCTGGTGATCGCCGAAGCCTTCCCAGAGGACGGAGGTTTGTTCTGCTGCACGGCGTCCAACCCGTATGGCTCCGTTAGCAGCTCGGCCCAACTCAGCGTCACCGCAGGTACGGACACGAAGAGGATCAGTACGTCGTTACAACGTCCTGTTTATCCGGGAGAAAACCTAATTATGTCACCGGAAAATAACACAATCATTATCAATACACTGTAAAATGTGCTAAAACAAATTCAACTGTCAGACATGTTGGGATTATAAAGTCTAAAATGGTCTTAAATATTTAAAGTTCTTAAAGTGAAGGAAAAAATAAAGGTTTTCACAGATCAGCATCTTCTTCAGATTTAGCTAGATTTAGACTGCTTTCTGTTATATCAGCTGCCGCCTGCGACCAGCTGCCGCCTGCGACCAGCTGCCGCCTG
>CALSCE010010686.1:10474736-10486061 GCA_943593645.1 Bovichtus variegatus | reverse complement strand
CAGCTGCCGCCTGCGACCAGCTGCCGCCTGCGACCAGCTGCCGCCTGCGATCAGCTGCCGCCTGCGATCTGTAATCTGCATAGTTAACGAAATATTACAGATTTTCCACTTTTTTTTGTTTGTTTCCTGCAGCAGCCGAGGAATCCTCCAGTAATGGCATGGGTGGTGATAGCTCAGGGTTTGAGGATGTGGCAGCCTTCCCCCCCCCTCCCCCCCCCCACAGAGATCAGCCTCCTGGAGCTGCCGCCCAAGATGCTGCCTCAGCCCGGAGCGTTCCTCACCAGGGAGCTGGAGATCTGGCCCGACGTGTCCTGCCTGCCTGCAGTGCAGCTGGGCTCAGAGGGCAGCAAGAGGGGGAAAGGGTCTACACACAACGGCCAGCCCCCAAACACACAAGCACCCCCGTCCCCACCCCCGCCCCCACCCCCACCTCCACCTCTGCCTCAGTCAGCAGATGTCCCAGCCCAGAGTCCGGCCCAGGTGGCACCAGACTCCCCCCCGTCCCCTGGGAAGTACGGTCCTCCGCTGCCGACCAAGCCCAAACCCAAGCTGTGAGTATCTCTCGTACCGGTCTTTGCGATAAACTACATTCTTCACATTTTAAGATTTATGCCACTAATGCAGTGATAATACAGTCGCACAACAATGCAAGTACACCGTATTTAAGAAAAAAATGACTTTGAATTATTCAGACATTCCAGACAGAAAAGAATGTGAATTCTTTTTTTTTTTTAAATATCCTAAATAAATAAAATAGTAACAAAATAAAACCACACAACCAAAACAATAAATAAAATGGACTCTTGGGTCCTGTTAACAAAACTCTTTTAAAGATATCGTGTGATTGGAAACATATTCTTATGTACAAACAACGAGCGAAGTCTCGCAGAGATGATCGAGGTTAGAGCTGCGCCATGTGGCTTATAAATAATTCTGCAATATTTATCTCTAAACATAATCATTGGATTCAACGCTTTGATGTGTGATCATCACCTGCCTGATCATTCAAGACTAATTATTCCCAATTATTATATTATATTATATATTTATCAATCCAATTTATCTCTGAAATACAGTTTGCAGACGGTAGTTTTTATTTTTTAAATTATCATTCATTTGATTTATTATATAATATTTATTCATTTATTTATTTATTATTGAATGAAATTGCCTATCATGTTCACTTTTATTTTTAAGTCAGTTTTTACACTCTTAATGTAATTACCTTCGATATACACAAACCGCAAAAAACAACATGTGGGCTAGTTTGATCGTCTTTGACGGAGGGAGACAGGTGGAGGGAGACAGGTGGAGCTGATAGTGTCTTGTGACTCTCTTTATGTTGCATGTGGCTGCTCTCTGTCGGCTGTACAGATCTGTGTGTCTCCTGCTGTCTATTTGTCCTCGGTGCTGCCCAGGACAGGGTTAGACAGACTTTTCATTAAAGCGTTTTTGACTTCATCAGAAACGAGACTGTAGATTCAATCGACAGAAGATTAATCTATTTTGATAATCGTTAGAGTAATTTTTCCTGCAGAAATGTCTTTAAATCTTTTATATCATATTAAAGTGACAGACATTTAAAGACAAACTTATACTGGGAGGAACTGGGATGGATTTCACTGTTTTATGCACCAAACGTTTGATAACTGAATCTGGAAGAATTGTAGTCATATTAATCTAAAGTTGATGAAGGTTGGAGGATGAATCTCAGCGTACACACGTCGTATATTCTTTGACTCTTTGGTTGGTTTGAAGATATAATTTTCTCTTTGTTTACGTGTCTGTCTGTCCGTTGGCTCTCCAGACTCAAATATCTCAAGAATAAGTAAAAACATTTCTACAGACATTCATGTTCCCCAGAGGCTCTATCATAAAACGTTCATCTTCTAGAACTATCCGTTCAGTATTCATCCAACACTTTATGATTGCATACCAGCAGCTTTACTTTGTTTGGTGCTCATTAGCGTGCAAACTAAAATGGTGAACATTATACCTGCTAAACATCCACATGCTAGCATTGCTGCCATTAGCATTTAGCTCAAAGCACGGCAGAGCCTCAGTCTGAGCCTTGTTGTAATGTTGCTGTCACAGTGTTGAACAATGCGAGCAGTAAATGACAGTGTTGCTGCATTGGGACTGCAGCTTGCGCGTTGCTTTGCTCCGCCTGTCCGCTGCATGTGTTCTGGCTCCGGCTGATGGAGGCTGCAGGATTCTGCAGGATCTGCTGACATCCAGGAAATGTTATGACTTTTTAATTCTGTGCTTCCAGAGCTGAGAATATAGAGGAGGAGGCAGAAAATGACAGGTAAATATTTGTGTGTGCGGGTGATGCTCAGGATGTGGTTTGAGTGGCGCCTCATCAAACGAGCTTTAATCATGGAAGCAAAAAGCAGAGATGATGTTCGGGCACATTGGATGGACTCGTGATCATCTACAGATGACATGCTCTGCTTTCATTTTGATGAACAGAACTGGTTTCTGGTGCGAGTACTGGCATGTTACATTACTTTACATGTGTTTTTATATAGATATATATATATTTATATAAAGCCCTGTGGCCCTGGAGATTTTACTGTTGTTAGTGTACTTTTATGTTTTATTTATTTGCACATTTTCAAAAAAGAAAGATCAGACAGAGGAAAAGTAAATCGAAATAAAAACACAATGTGAGGTGGAAACCCACGGCGTTCTTATCTAAAGAAACTCACTAAAAAGAATATATGAATAAAAAATAACAATGCAAAATAAAATATCAATTATCATATTTTAATATCATGCCTAATCACACTGTAAATCATAATTAGCTGCACTCATTAGCTGCAAGACAAAAGTCAATATTATTCAAGACAAAATATTTTTGACATTAAAGCACTTTTAAGTCTCATTCAAACCGAGAATCAGTCAATAATAATAATAATAATAACAATGTTCAATAATCAGACTCCACAGGAGTCCTCCACATGTTTTTGGCAGATTTCACAATAAAAGATTAATATTACATTTTCAAATCTTTCACATGGAAAGCGAGATTAAGAGACTCAACGAGCTGCGTTAGAAAATTAAGTTTAAAATTTTTTACCTAAATCTAAAAGTTGAACATCATCGTGACAACACTGAATAAATAAATTCAATATTAGACATTAAAGTTACATCACTGTGGTACGTTGATGTCAGATTTAGTTCTTTTTAGCTGCACGACATTTATATTTCATACTCAGGGTTAGGATTTTAAAGCCCTTTCAAAATAAGAGGAGAATAAGCATGAGCTTGTAAAACATGATCTAACCTGGATTTCTGTATCAGTCAGAAATACTTTATTGATCCTCGGGGGTTAATTGGATTTTTGGACAGTTGCTCCATTTTATAATAAAATAAAATATATTTATAGAAACATAGAGAAGTAAAAATGTGCACTTTGTCCTACAATATATAACAACAATAACTATGTAAAATATGTATATATCAACACATACAGCAGTGTAATAATATTAATAATGATATTACTGCTGTTGTAATAGAGTAATACAGATGATACCGAGGTGATGTGAGTATTACAGCTTTCACAATCTGAACACGGTGTTTCAACAGACAGATGTGTTAGAATAAAGGTTTTGAATCACAGGAACAACACAGTGTGACAGAATAACACTGCGCTGATGACACGCAGGAAGTGGCTGTGTGACTTGGCAGGCGGGGGGCCTGTGCTCGAGGAAGAGGGAGCGGGGGGGCTGTGCTGGAGGAAGAGGCAGCGGGGCTGCTGGGTGTTTGGTGCCCGGCGTTGATGTCAGACGTCAGGATAAGAATCAAAGGAAACTCTCAGGCTCAGACTGTTGGATCTGAACCAAGCGCGCAGGAGAGAAAGTTTCACCACATGCTCAGAAGCTGGCAGGCAAACTTAACTTCCTCTGGAGCCTTTTGTGAAGTAATACTGAGCATAGACACGTAATATTTGCTATAGCTGGCACATTGATGGATGTGTTATAATTAAGCAGTGACACCATGTACAGCAGAGTTTGTATTATTCTTTCATACTCTGCTCCGAACATTAATCACACAAAGCAAACATGTTGCTTAAACCTCTTTCTTTCTGCAGATGTGTCATGCATGGCAACTAAATGTAATCCTATTCGATTGTGTTGGATGGAGATAAACTTTATAGTTCTGGAACTCACTTTGAGAGGATCAGCTGGATGAGGCTACAATGTAAGATCATCCTGCTGCTGGGATTTGTGTGTGTGTGTGTGTGTGTGTCTCAGCTTTCTAATATTGATAAAGCTCCATGTTTGCCTAGTGAGACGTTTCACAAGGACATTTTGCGTTTCTTCCATTTATTAATTTATTTTGCTGTGATGACGCATCCTCGCAGGCAGCAGGTTCATGTGGTTGTGTGTTTTCACATTTTTTAGATCCACATATTTCGTATGATAGCTGAGTTAATGCTTTCCTTGTGTTGCCAAGTAATTTATACATGGATGGATTACTTAACGGCACAGGGGCCCCCTGACACTTCGGGCCCCTGGCCTTCACCTGCAAAATGTCACTCAAAGAAACACAAATCAACTACAAAGACACACAAAATGTCCATGAAGAGACACAAAATGACTACAAAGAGACGCAAAATTACCACAAAGAGACATAAAATGACTACAAAGAGACACAAAATGACCACAAAGAGACACAAAATTACCACAAAGTGTGCTTCTTGCTCCTATACAGGAGACGGGTGGCCCCTTGTCTTATAATCCTTAATTCTCTTTTATACCTTCAAGTTGGAGGAAAGTTGACATATGATGCAGTGCAACTTTAAATGTAGTGAGAAGAAGCCGGTCAGACGTTGAAGGTGTGTCCGCCATGATATCGCCGTGATAATAGAGCTTTATATTATAGGGTGGATAATTTCTGGGTGGGCGTCACACAAAGGCATCAATTATCCTCGTTCAGCTTAATTATCTTTCATAAGACCAGGAATCCACTTTGACAGCCAAAATTGTTCTCTTGCACGGATGTCATTCCAAAAAGTTTTTTAATGTGTCGGTTGAACTCTCACTAAGTATTGGAGTTTTTATTTTTATGCAGCTCTACAGTTTGTTCATTTTTTACTCAGCATGCTACAATTAGAGATGATGAAAAGCAGGCGCTGAACGGGAAGTCAGTTTAGTGTTTTCTCACTGCGCGAGGGTCGGGAAAACAGCGGCTCGAGGTTTCTGTTGTTTGTTTAACAGATGTTGTATTCATTACTGATGGTCGGTAGCAGAGAATTATAAAGACCTTCCAATCCATATTTGAAGTGCAGATCTCTGTTCTCTGTTATAACTCTGGTTACTGTCTGACACTTTTAGCCAACACACAAAATAAGAACTAAACTACATCCTCAGTTACCATTTGAAACACAGTAGGAATTGAAATAAAACCAAATCAAAACTACTTGGTTAAGTTGAGAAGTTTGACTTTCATTACAAACTTGTTTTTATTGTTCTTTTGCTTCACATATAAACAAAGCAAGAGCAACAATACGACTCAAAACAAAAAGCACGACAATAGTGAGATCAAATCTTAGAAGATAAAAATCTTTATTCTCTTTTAATTTTGATAGACAGGCAAACATCAACCCGACATATTATCTTCTTATACGTTTATATTTATAAACATGAGAGACAAAAGAAATCTATAATGAGGAATGTTAAATATAAACGCTGATGTGAAGATACTATACCTCAACCACATATACATAAACCTCTCCGTATGTCAATCACTTCTTTATGTATTTACCCTTTTATACATATATATATATATATATATATACACATATACTGTACCTACTTTACGCATACACACACGCATACATATACATACACATATATTCTTCAACACTTTTTTAATCAGCCTTTAAAAAAATTCTAATAATTTTAAATAATTTAAAATGTAAAAATAATATTTTTTATATTTTGTTTTATTGAAAATAAAATTCTTAAATATGAATAATAATACATTGTAATATTTTTTATTTATTTAAAATAAAAATTCAAAAAAATTAATAAAATAAATAATAATAATAATAATATATTATTTAACATATAAAATAAATAATACTACATTATAATATTTTTTTTTTATTTAAAATGAAATTATAAAAAAATTATGAATTAATAATAATAAAAAATAAAAACCTCATCTTTTTAATTACTTTTTTTACTCATGTATCTGTATCGGTCCTGTCCCATGTAAAAACCTACATTCTTACATTCTTACATGTCTCTATTCCCCCCCCCAGAGTGTGTAGGTGACGCCATCGTGTGTGTCACTTACACACTTTAATGTTTCCGGGCTGTGCTGCATGCAGCTCGGCCTTCTAATCCCTGTCCGCTGACTGAAGGGCCACGCCGCTGAGATCACATGATTCCTCCAGGCTGTTGTCAGGGGAACAGCATACAAACACACACACACACACTTGTGTTTACAGTGTGAAGACGCAGCATGAAGGCTGTTGCTGTGTGTCCCCTTTTTCCGGCTTGTTGTATGAAATGTAGTTCCGGATGTTCCTCCTCTGGCTGCGGAGCAAGGCGCGAGGAGGCGCGAGGCGCTGCCAGGACGCTCCATATCTGCTGTGACTCAGAGCTTCCTCTCTGCAGTGTGTTTACGAGGTGCAGCTCATGAACCCTCTAATGAAGTATTCACCGTCACTTACGTGTCGAGGTGTTGCTCGGGGCTTCATGGACAGCGGTGGAACATGCGTGTTCTAGAAGCACATGTGGAGCTGCATGCACACGGAGAACGCATGACTTCATCAGCATCAAACGTCTCAACTGAAGGTTGTTATTTAGAAAGAACATAAAGCTAGTTGTGATCAGGGAGGACAGATTGTGCAACAGAATACAAAGCAAAATGAAGTCACAGGCGGAGACGCGAGGGAGCAGGAGAAGCCTCCGCACTGAGACACGGGCAGTCCTTATAAGGACATGGCTGACACGGGATTGGCTGAGACGCCCGAGCAGCTAACCGCAGGATTGGTCGGTCGGGCTGCAATGACCTGCATGGAATGGAGAAAGTTTCTAAATATGGAAGAGAGTTGTTGGAGCTGACCTTCAAACACAGAGAGGAGGCCAGGGGGGGGGGGGGGGAAAAAGGGGGGGGGGGGGGGGGGGAGAGAGAGACAGAGAGAGGGAGGAAGAGAGACAGAGAGAGAGAGGGAGGGGGGAGAGAGGGGCAGGGCATGTGTTTTGGAGTTGACAGCATGGAAACTAACAGGCCTCAATGATCCCCTCACACACAGTTTCCCAGGAAAGAACACCCTGGTATGTTAAACACTGAAACACACAGATAAATACACATTACTGCACACACACACGCTCAGAAAATCACATTGTTTCCGGATGAAGTCGATCAACCTCTGATTAAATCCTGACCCTGGCTGACGCTGTGTTGGGGAGGACTTAATTAAACACAAAGTGATCCACTGTATACCCCCTCCTGCCCCCCCTCCTGCCTTCATGGTGAACGAAGAAACGAGAAGTTCTGATGAAGTTTAACAACAGAAAGCATGAGTTTACTCAGAATAATGTGGGAGCCCTCTGCCCCCCCCTCCCTCCCTCTCCCTATAATGTGACGCTTGTGTACCTGCAGTCTCATGGCTTCCGGTTTCCCTCGTTGAATGACGAATACAGACAACTGTTTGACCACAATGCAAAAGTGAGGAGACAGTCACACACACACATACAAACACACACACATACACTTACACACACACTAAAGCTGCAGCAGTACTACACACACATTATAGAGTACACATTCTCTCACACACACACACACACACAGACACTAAAGCTGCAGCAGTACTACACACACATTATAGAGTACACACACACACACTAAAACTGCAGCAGACCCCGGCTCCCATCAACACTGTGACTCATCAGTAGTCTGGAAAACACGGAGACTAAAAATAGAAACATTACACTCAAAAATAGAAATGATGAATTCCCTGAAAAAGGTTGTTTCATCTCACAACAATGTATTTTATTGGGAAACTGAATATCTGTGAACATATTTCAGTGAATGAAACCAGATCTGTGTGGTTGCAGATTATTTTCCAGATTAATGGTTTGGTGTCTAAAATAGTTAAAGATGTGCCTCCCAGGTGATGTCTTTAAAGTGTAGTATGCAACATTCACACATCCCCATGTGTGAAAACTCTCCCTGTGTTTTATATGTAGTGAGAAATGTGTCCCTGAAGGCAACATTTCCTCTCTCCTGTCATGGCGTCGTCTCCCCTTTGAGCAGCGTCAGCTTGTGTTTGTCTGCCAGAAGCTTCATAAACTGACTTTTTATCCTGTTTTAAGACACATTTTTACCAGACACTATTTACATCTTGATGCTTTTTAACTCTATATTTGAAGCGGATAAAGGATTTTAGTCCTCGGACATCTGGATCTTAAGTTCTCAGAGAAACAAGCTGAGCAAACGTTAGCGGCAGCCGAACAGCGTGAAGGAGAAACTCTGCTGTTTAACCTCAAACTGCTTCATTCACTGTTTTCACTGCTTTGAATGAGGAGAGGAGGAGAAACTGTGGAGGATTCTGCTGCTGCACCAGGAACACTGAAGGAACCCTAACTCCCATGATGCACCTCTGCTGCAGCACCACACCAAACTCCCATGATGCACCAGTGCTGCACCACCACACCAAACTCCCATGATGCACCGCTGCTGCACCACCACACCAAACTTTCATGATGCACCGCTGCTGCACCACCGCACCAAACTCCCATGATGCACCGCTGCTACACCACCACACCAAACTCCCATGATGCACCGCTGCTGCACCACCACACCAAACTCCCATGATGCACCGCTGCTGCACCACCACACCAAACTTTCATGATGCACCGCTGCTGCACTACCGCACCAAACTCCCATGATGCACCGCTGCTACACCACCACACCAAACTCCCATGATGCACCGCTGCTGCAGCACCAAACTCCAGCTTATACTGTTGTTTTCAGTCAGAGACTTCAGGAAACTACAGATTTAGTTGAGTTATGAATTTAAACGTCTTGTTGTGTCACTTTAATATAAAACAGAGAAAAGCAGCAAATCTCCAGATTTGAGGCTGAAAACAGACTTTAAAGAATTTTCTGCAGGAAACTTTACTTTTACGATTAATAGATGATCTAAATAGTTTTCACACAGACTGTCTCCATATTGTCCCAAAGGTCCAGTACGGGACATGTTACATTAAACTATTATCCTCAGCAGGCAGACAATAGTCCCTCTGAGGGTCGATAGTGTTTCGGCTGTGTGGCCATGAAGAGCACAGAGAAATGTGGATTTTATTTCCAGAAAGGGCGTTGTTTCAAACGCCACCTTTCAATGGACACATAATCTGTGTCACCTGAAACGGAGAGAATAGAGGATTCATTTCTTACATCTCATTATAGAGTTTAGATGTGTCAGGCTCTTCTTATGGGGGCTTTCTTTTTCTGATGTTATTTTTTGGAACTTCCTCGGTCAGCACAGTATGTCAGAGCTTTTATTCTGAAAGGGGCTGCAATGAGGCGGGCTGTGAGCTCTTATTGTGAAGGGGAGGAGCTCTCAGACAGACTGACTCATGCAGAGAGAGAGCGTCAGTGTCTGGCTGCTCGGCTCTATATATGCAGCTCCTACCTGCAGCCGCAGCACTGCGACCGGGTTTATCTCCTGCAGGGAAATATCTCGCTGCTGCACCAACACTGAAGGTAAAACTCTTCTTCTGTGGTCACTGACTGCTCTTTGAATTTAGCACACTTCAGTGGGCTGATGAGGAAATTATGCTTTTCTTGAACTTTTACACTTTGAGCTCTCAGAGAGGAAACTTTTTAAAACCGTTCTTGTGTTTAGGCTCATATAGGTTGTTAATTTCTTTGTTTTAACAGAGAAAGCACTGAATACTTACTAGTATATACTAGTCGTTCAGGGTTCATACAGGCATGAAAAACCTGGAAAGTCATGAAGTTTGAACTTTTATACTTGAAAACTGTCAAATCCAACAAGTTTTGGAAAAGTCATGAAAGATGTTTCGGGGGTTTTTTTGCGATCAAATGGTTTTATGGTTTAGTTTTTTCAATTGCAAGACTCTTATTTCCCCGTCAGCAGAAGACGAGTGACATTGTCCAACTTTTTTTAAACTCAATTTATCATTTAAACTTGACAGAATGTTTTGTCGTGAGTCTAAAGTCATAGAAATCCTAAATGTGTAGAAACCTTTGACTGAATGAGGAACAGAGGGAGAACGAGGAGATTGAGGGGGAATAAGGACGTTTCTTCTCCCAGCTCGGCATGTTAATGTTTAAATCACATGTTTTCAGAAGGGTGTGTGGTTTGATACCCACTCATTTAGAGGAGGCTCAGGAAGGGGAGTGAGTTCAGCAGAAGGAGAAGAGGAGCAGTGTGAGGGACTTTAGCTTCTAGTGTGAGAAGCTGTTTACGACCCAGAAACAGCCCGATGCACTGAGACGTAGATGAACTATTGTAAATAAATAACTCTGTTTACCCCTCCCTCCCGCCGTGGACTTTCTCCTTGTTTGTACGTGTTATTATTATAACTTTCAATACCTGCCGCGTGATGAACTTTATCACTTCAACGTATCCGTGCTTTCAGAAACAGACGATAGCAACATGCTGCCTGGTGCTGCTGTCTGTCTGCAGAGCTCCTCCTGGAGACTCTTCCTCCTCCTCCTCCTCCTCCTCCTGCTAATCCCATCTGATGGCAATGTCTTTCCCTCTGCAACCCCGGGAGGAATGTCTTCAGCATTCTTGCTGTAGAGAGACTCCCAGCGGAGGAGAAGAGTTAGGGATGGATGTGTGTAGCAGCTCTGCTCCGACACTTTGATATGAAACACAGACAGAGGAGGAGATGAATAATACCAAAGAAAGAAAGTAGGGCGGGAGGAAGGAGAAAGTGTGTGTGTGTGTGTGTGGGGGGGGCAGTCTGGTTCTGTTTTATGTGGTGTGTGTGCAATTAGAGCCAGAGGGGGGGAGGGGGTAGCTGGGGTACCCGGGGAGGAGTGGGGTTGGAAATAAGGACAAAAGGCTGAGAGCAAACATGTCAGCTGACAGGAGAGTGTGTGGGGGGGGGGGGGGGGGGGGGGGGGGGTGCTCAGTCTTTATTATGCAATCAAGAAAGGCTTTGTTGCAGGTCAAATTAATTTGTGATTAAAAATGTATTAATGCAAATCAAAAAGTTTTGCTATTACTAAGACAAAACAAAACCTTCAGATTCACAAACAAAACTTTCAGATTTGAAAACAAAACTTTCAGATTCACAAACAAAACCTTCAGATTCACAAACA
>CALSCE010010686.1:10462000-10473363 GCA_943593645.1 Bovichtus variegatus | reverse complement strand
AAAGTTTCTAGTGTCCTGAACTCCTGACCTGAGTCACGGTGTGTGATGATGTCAGGCCGGCTGTGTTTGAATTGTAGGTGTGATACATTGAGATATAAATCATTGACTAATGCAGAGGTCATGCTGTTGCTAAGCCACGGTGTCTGCAGAAACAAATATTCGGAGGTGTAATGCAAACAGGCAGCCTGAGAGTCTAATATCACTTTGGGTTCATATACACCTCCAGACCCTCGGAGAGAACAGGCCGTCCTCAGTTCGCCTCATGTTGTTGTTTACAGAAGGAAAGCCCTCATTACTGCCATGTACACTCAACTACTTCCTGTTCTCCCCGGGCCTGCTTCCTGTCATCAGCTGGGCTCATAAAGTGGCTCCGTGCTGCAGCCGCTGCAGATAAACGTGCGGATGGCTCCCGGCTTTCTGTTTCTCACGCAGCCCGTTGTTGTTCAGAAGCACAAACACAGGCGTAAACATGGCCGTCGGACATCGTCTTCATTTATTAAAGCAAGATGCTGCTGGTGAAGACTCGCTGTGTGTCTGATGCATCACTGTAAAACATTTACAATGAAGTTCCTGTGAAGCGGTTTATGGAGCTTCTCCCTGCACAAACTGGAGACACCAAGTTACTCCATTAAAGAGTTTACAGATAAACCAGAAACAGGCAGCGAGGGAAACATGCAGAAAACAATAAACTGCAGGAAGGATCCCCGACGGAGGAATCTCGTTAACTAAAGGGACTTAGACAAAGTAGTCTGAACTACTTTGTAAAAAAATTATAACAAAATATATATAAAAAGTCTCATGCCAACATCACAAGACTGAATTATATTTCTTTAAAGTGGCTCTGATGCAGATCATCCATCTCTACGTCAAAGAAATTATCCAAAACATTTTTTACACAGGCCAAAAAAATATAAACTATAAAAATATAACTATTGAACTTATATTTAAAGAAGATGGGAGTCAATTACAGTAGAGAAGCAAAAGTAAAAACAAAACAGAAAATGTTTTTCCTTTTGTAGTTTCAGTCCTTTAAGCCTGAGGCCCGCACTGAAAGCTTTGCAGTATTTATATATTTTTAGTATTTATATATTTGCAGTATTTATATATTTGCAGTATTACAAACTGGATCGACAACAACAAGACCCCAGCCTGCCAAACAAATTATAACTCAACCAGGACTGAAACCTTAAGGCTTGACACTGGAAATGCTCAGAAAATGAAAGTTGAACCACGATGTGATTGTAGTTGAACTCCCATGAAGAAGTAGTTAAACGACTGTAATTACACTGGAGACGTCAGCGTTCTGTGTGCTGCGGAGGGACAAACGGCGCGGCGAGGCCAGCTGGCTCGGACCTGAGCATCAAAACACAGAGCCGTTGGCATGACGACAGAGGAGCACTTCCCCTTTAATTCAGAGGAGGAGAAGAAGAAGGTCCGCAGGAGTCGAGCTGCTGCACACAGAACAGCTGGCAGCATGACGCCCAGAACTGCAGGACCTTCACTTCACAGAAGTCCCAACGTGGGACAGCTCAAGTAGTAATTATATACATACGTGGAATTGTTTTTAGACTCAATTCAAACGTCATCTGTGTCAACCGCAGGTGACATTTACTAAAGTACTTTTACTAAAGTACATTTACTAAAGTACTTTAAGTACTTTACTAAAGTACTTTACTCAAGTACTTGAGTAAATGTACGCAGAAGTAAAAGATGTGAGTACTTATTTATCCTCACATGTGTTTGTACTTCCTGGATCACAGTAACAGAGAGTTAAGATGTGATGTCAGATAATATCAGCAGTTTGTCTTTTTGATGGAGGAACAACTGGACAGTACTTTCACACAGTAACTTTTCAACGCAGTACTTTCACCTGTAGTGGAGTATTTTCACAGTAGTTTTACAGTATTTTCACAGTAGTTTTACACAGTCTTTCCTCCTCTCTCATGTCAGGTAGACAGTGAAGGTGTGAGCAGTCTGCTGCTGAGGCTGTGGGTGTGTGTGTGTGTGTGTGTGTGGCAGAGGGATGAGGCTGTGAGGAAATGAAGTGTGTTTCCTCTCTGCTGGAGCTCACGCTGCACAGCCAAAAAAGGACTCAAACCTCTGCAGCGCTGCGAGTCGCTGGCTGCCAAACTATTCCTGTAAAAGCTGTGTTTTGGTGGTTGAGGCCTGAACAGGAGAGCTGAGAAATGTACAGAAAAATGTATACGGGGGGGGGTTTGAAATGATGACTATTTATCTGGTAAGTCTCCCAAAATAAGTGCATTGGACCCTGAAAAGATTATGAGACATTGGGCCCCTGGGTACAGACATGTGAGCCTCCGGCTCCGGCTTTTTTTTCTGTAGTTTTGTGTCTCTTTGTAGTCGTGTTGTGTCTCTTTGTAGTCGTGTTGTGTCTCTTTGTAGTTGTTTTATGTCACTTTGTCGTTGTTTTTTATCTCTTTGTAGTCGTTTTCTTTCTTTTTTTTCTATAGTTTTGTGTCTTTTGTGTTTTGTAGTCGTTCTGCGTGTCAGACTGTGGTTGTATTCTGTGTCTTTGTGAAATGTTAGCAGTAACAGACGGGGGCTCAGCACCAGGGGCCTCTCCCCTGTTGGGCCCCTGGTGCTGAGCCCCTGGTGCTGAGCCGAGCAGCCCGGTCAGTAATCAGACTAGTCCGTCATGTTTCTGTTGGACTGTCACGTGGATTCGTCAGTTTGTGAAATACTCACTGAGGTTGTTTGAGTAGTATACTTGGGTGGGGGGCTAAAGGGAGGGGGGGGCTTCTCTGCACAGATGAAAAATAGTGGAGAGACTCCGCTGATTATCCAACATCTGGAACAGATTTGGGCACGTGAGCCTGATCCTGGTGGACAACGTGCAGGCGGCCTCATACACACAGCTGTGTGCGGCTCCTGCACGAGAGCTGGAGTTCACTTCTGTCTTTCAAACGGAGTCTGAACCTCCTGCTGCGTGTAGACGGGCTTTCAGATCCTTCAAATGTCCTGAAGGCATTAAATACATTCATCGAACAAAAGGCCTCAATTACCAGCTGCGACAGATAAACCTGCTCCTGGAGTGGAGTGGAGTAGGATCGTCCACAGAGCAGGGATGTGTCTGTCTGTCTGTCTGTCTGCTTGTCTGTCTGCCTGCCTGTCAGTCTGCCTGTCTGTCTGCCAGTCTGTCAGAAGTAGAGGGGGGGGGCTGCTGCTCCCAACATGGTCTCTAGTTGCCATTAAATGTCTTTAATACATTTTTCAAAAGTCTTGAAAAAATGCTAATAAATGGAAAGTAATGAATCTTTTTTGTTGCTTTGTAAAATCTAAATCTAGAGTATTTCTAAATAATTTAACGTCCTCTCAGAGTCCCTTAGCGTCTCTCGGAGTCTTCAGAGTCCCTTAGCGTCCCTCAGTCTCTCAGAGTCCCTTAGCGTCCCTCAGTCTCTCAGAGTCCCTTAGCGTCCCTCAGAGTCCCCTCACAGTCTCGTCTTCGTGTTCTCACATAGACAAACATGAGAACAGTCCATCAGACAGAAGTGTTGAACAGAGCTGCAGTTTTTCTCACTCCTCATCCCTCCACCATACGTGATGTCTTGTCAACAGGCTGTAGGCTGATAACCTATCAGCTGGGGCAGTTTCCTTCCCACACACACACACACACACACACACACACACACTTTGTCTGACAAGCTGTCACCTTCACACCAGAGGAAACGTTTGGCCTGCTGCTGAAAAGCGTCTCACATTCTCACATCTGCTCTCAGCGCCGGCGATGGAGTCGTGCATAAACTGCCAACAGCTGCATGAGTCTGTAACATTTTTACAAGTCTGTTACTTTGTTAGGGAGACAGCCTCCCCATAAATCATTAAAGACCCTGCAGGTGAATAGGGTCAAAACTTTGACTAATAGATATCAGCATGAAACTTCCCCAGTTCATTACTCACATTAACACAATTACTTTTTATATTACAAGTTTTCTGAGCTGTGATGTTTAAATATGTAAATGAGGCATTATGTAATGTAACTTTTGGTGAATTTAGGAGAAATCTACAGACACAAACAGACAAAGTTATGAAATAAACTCCTGATGTGGATCTGAGGTTTCCTCTCGTCTGACAGAAGATGTTATGAAAACTTGAGATGTAGTTTCTGATTTTATTTCTGATTTTATTTCTGTTTGCAGGAACGCGTTGCAGCTGAAGCAGCTGCAGGATCAGATTCTGTTGGAGCAACAGGAAGTAGCCACCTGGCAGCAGGAACAGCCCAGCCAGGAAGTCCCGCCTCCACCACAGGAAGTGCCTCCACCTGCTCCTTCATCCCCCCCTCTCCCACCTCCCCCCTCCTTCCAGGAGCTAGAGAGCAACGCCGCCATGCAGGCCAGCACCTTCAACTACGCCCGGCCCAAGCAGTTCATCGCCGCCCAGAGCCCGGGCAGGGCGGGCTACGTCACCCAGTCCTCCGGCTCCTCCGGGTCCAGCCTGTCCTCCCCCCTGTCTCCCCCCACCTCACACAAGCCTTTCACCCGAGTGACCATGCCCCCCCCCACCAAGGCCGACAGCGTGGAGTCTCCCAGCTCTCCTTCCTTCCCACCTCCCCCCCCGCCCTTCTTCAGCTCCAGTAACCTGTCCTCTCCGTCAGGCCCCGCCCAGGACTTCCCTCCCCCTCCCCCTCCGCCTCCTCCCCCTCTGCCCGTCCCCATGTCTCCAGCCCTCTCAGATTTGTCCTCGCCATTCTCCCCCGTTCCTCTGTCTCCAGCCTCCAGCTTCCTGTCCTCTGTGCTGCCCTCCACACCTTCCTCCCCCGGCAGCCCGGTGCTCAACGCCCTGGGTCTGCCTAAAGGCAACGGCACGGTGTAAGTATCATGTACCTCAACTACTAAAAACTTTATTTATTTTATTATTTATTCTGTTTTCTACTGTCAAACGCCCCTAAACACCGTGACGGGGGAGCAACCAACCACGAGCTGGATCATTTTATTCATCCCTGCTCAAAACCTCAGCAGGGCTCAATTTGTTTCTGAAATAAAACATGTTAAACTATCTTATTATATTATATTATATTATATTATATTATATTTATAAACTATTACAGCTAAATAAATATTTAGAAGTGTCTCCTTCTTTCTCTCTCACCGTACCTGAAAGTTGTACCTGAGTGCAGCACTTGAGTAAATGTGCTTAGTTACTGTGTCAGTTCTGTGAGTTCTGCATCAGAATCTCAGGAGAGCAGAGCTCTATGTCAGCTGAATGGAAGATGACATGTTTACATTTTTACACAACGTGTTTACAGTTAAACACACACATGCAGAGAAACGGACCCAAAGCTTTGCACACAGCTCTACATGTAGATCTGATGACAGACAGATAATCCTCTCTGATGGCCGTCCTGGAGGAACCTTTAGACCTGTGTGCCTCCTTCAAGGACATTCCAGGTTAAACTGTTTGCCCCCCCCGGCATTCCTGCAGCCGCTGTGAGCGATAAGAGGACACATGGTACATGGTGGAGTGCTGTAGCTGCACGTTCAGATAAGGCTCGATGTGAGACAGCAGGAGAGTGTGTGTGTGTGTGTGTGTGTGTGTGTGTGTGTGTGTGTCACCACGTTAATGTTGACAAAAGTTTCTGTTTTTTGTCTTTCAGCAAAGCGTTCCCCAGGAAGTCCTCGGTCACCCGGACACCTCGCACGGCCTCCGACTCCGACATCCAGGGATCCAAAGACGCCGTCATCCAGGACCTTGAGAGAAAACTGCGCTTCAAAGAGGAGCGCATGAGCAACGGCCAACAGGTGTGTGTGTGTGTGTGTGTGTGTGTGTGCGTGCGTGTGTGTGTGTGTGTGTGTTCAGTGACGCGTCATTAACACAGATTAACAAGTCATTTACCTGTTCATGAGACGAGCCCTCAGCGTGTGTCTTGTCGCCTCAGACACATCACAATGTTTTAAATGTTTAAAAACACAAACATCTTAAAAGACACACACACGCTGCTCACAGGTGCCGGCACCGCGTCTCCGTACATAACACATCCCTGATTAACACAAGATACATTGTGTGTATGAGTGTGTGTGTATGAGTGTGTGTATAAGGGTGTGTGTATAAGGGTGTGTGTATAAGTGTGTGTGTATGAGTATGTGTTTTGCCACTCACACACTAACCCGCACTGACCCCATTAATCCCTGCTTCCAGAAGTTAACCTATGAGGAGAAGATGGCCCGCAGACTGCTGGGGGCCGACAGCGCTGCCACAGTGTTAAACACACAGGAGGCCGAGGAGGAGCCCGTCACACAGGTACGGGGGGAAGGTACCAGGGGGTTTTGCGAGGGTTTCCCTGCTGCAGCGTTGACGTGTAGACGGCTCCTTGTGTCCGTGTGGACTTGGTCGAACACTTTGCCGACTAACGGAGTTGATTGAAGGCACAGATCTGTAAAGTTTCTCCACAGAATCGTGCAGAAGCTCCACTTTAAGTCGTGTGTTTACAGAGATGTGCTCACAAGACTTTTGAAAATAAGTGATTCAGCATGAAAAAGCAAAGAATAGTGATTAAGGAAACGTTAGTGAAGCCGCCTGGGAGAAACTCACACTCCCCTGGAATCACACAGGCATGGAAACATTTGAGCAACGTGTCCACACCGGCAGTGTTTACCTCTTTATTTAAACACAAACCACTGCTGCATGCTGACACACAAGCTCCTTTCTGCTTCCCATACTGAAGCCATTCCTTTCTTATGACTACTGGCTTTCCTTTATACCCCCCACCCCTGTAAACACTGCTGCAGAGCGAGTTATGAAAGCAGAGTATAAACACTGTAAAGTCCTGCAGAGCCCTCCATAAAAAGCTCTGTTTATGTAAAGCTGGTAAAAAGCAGTGTTTCTGTTCCACACATGCAGGAGTGTGTCAGAGTGCAGCACCTCCACACACGGCCCTCTCTATTACCCTGTTCATATATATATATATATATACGTATATATATATATATATATATATATATATATACGTATATATGTATGAACATGATTCATTATAATCTTGTGGTCGCTCCGTATAATTAGAGTTAGCACTTCATAACTAACATCATATAAAACTTTTTATTTGTAGGTATCATAAACTTTACTCACTGATGATCACATTATAATGCATAACAACATGATTAAAATGCATTATAATAACATTATAATGCGTTATAATGTTGTGCAACTATGGGAATTATAATACATGATGATTATAAGCAGATTATAATGCATGATGGGAACACGTGACAGCATGCAGTGAAGAGCGACAGCAGACAAACGACACAGCAGCAGCAGGAGGCTCTGCAGCTCTATGTGAATTCTCTGTGTTGAGAGAAGAACATAAACACACACTGAGACACACTGAGACAATAGAGAGACACTGAGACACACAGAGAGACGCTGAGACACACAGTCTTTCCCTCTGGAGGTTTGTGTTCCTCCCGGTTTATCTCCACAAAGTCACGCTGAAGGCTGCGATGTGTTCACAGTTTGTATTTCAGTCCCTGTGGTTCGATATTCCCTGTATGGTAAAGCTGCATCGATGGACAGAACAATGTGTCTGTAGAGACAACACACTGGACATGAACATGCTGGACACGATGCTCGTGTCTGTAGAGACAACACGCTGGACACGATGCTCAGGCGTGTCTGTAGAGACAACACGCTGGACACGATGCTTGTGTCTGTAGAGACAACACGCTGGACACGATGCTCGTGTCTGTAGAGATAACACACTAGACATGATGCTCTCTGCACTTATTCTTCAGGCTGCGCAGTGTGAAGCATGTTGTAGCTCGACTGCAGCACAAGTTTGTTTTTACACAGATTGCACTTTGTTCATGCATGCTGTCATGGTAATCTGCATTTGAGATTTAATTAGCAGTTAAATCTTTAGTAAGCAGAGATAATTGAATATGACTTTGTCAGAGAGGAACATGCTGCAGCAGCTGCCTCGTGCTATTACAGGACAATACCTCAGCACATGGGGATGAGCGGCAGATTGAGGATAAATGCTGGTTCTGCAGCTGCTCCCGAGGCCTGTCATTATCTGTGGGATGTGTCATCAGACCTCGGCGCTCTGCAGATGTTCCTGGCCTCTGCAGAGCGGCAGGGATGACAGATTGATGGAGCTGGTGGGAAGGAGGAGTGGCTCGTCTGGGCAGAGAGAATTAGGAAACTGGGAGAAAGTTGGTAGTTTGGGTGACAATGAAGATGGGTTAATGATGTATAAAGGCTTTATGTACGCTCGTAAATGTGTTCGCTACATGATCACACAAACCTCCATCTTTTCTCCTTTACGCTCTGTCAGGAGTACAAAGTGTCCAGCTTCGAGCACCGTCTCATCAGTGAGATCGAGTTTCGTCTAGAGCGCTCCCAGGTGGAGGAGTCCGACGACGACGTGCAGCACGATGAGGACCCGGCCGGGCGCGGCGTGGCGCCGTCCTTCGACCAGAAACTCAAACACTACAAAGTGTTTGAGGGCATGCCGGTCACCTTCTCCTGCAAAGTCCTCGGAGACCCCAAACCAAAGGTGGGAGGCTGTACATGTTTCTGGAAGATCCTGCAGATCCAATAATGTACTAAATAAGGCCTTAATTGGTATTAAAATATCTAAAGAAAATCTTTCTAAAGTCTTAAAATGCTAAGACATTGGAAGTAGGATTTTTACCAATTTAAAATAATTGGTAAAATCTATTTATTTTCAATAATTTACCAAAAGCCTCACGCAGTTGTGGATAGCTGAAAAATGATCCAGAGAGACAGAGAGAGGGAGGGACAGAGAGAGAGAGAGAGACAGAGAGGGAGGGAGGGAGGGACAGAGAGAGGGAGAGAGAGAGAGAGAAGGAGACAGGGCGGGAGGGAGGGATAGAGAGAGAGAGGGAGGAAGGAACATTTTCTCATAGACTTCTATAGTCTCTGACTTCTCTTATGAACCAGTGGAGTCGCCCCCTGCTGGACATCAGCTGCAGCTTTGAGGCTCGTACAGTTCAATCATTACTCGTCTGATAGTTTCCGTTGCCTTCTTGTGTCGCAGGTTTACTGGTTCAAAGACGGAAAGCAGATCTCCAAGCGCAGCGAGCACTACAGGATCAGCCGTGACGCTGACGGCACCTGCTCTCTGCACACAGCGGCAGCCTCACTCGACGACGACGGCAACTACACCATCATGGCCGGAAACCACGAGGTGACGCATGACGTTACAGTTTCATTAAAGCATTAAACATCATCTGGTGTGGTTCACACATTTGTTCTTGTCGGGAGACACAGATCACATGAAACTTCTGACTTTTAGTGAAAGTCAGGATTTTTTAAATTGTTAATTTAACTTCTTCCACATGAAATACATTTTCACACTGTATTTGTGTGAATATCTTTGATATTCAACTTGGTTTGAGTTCATATCAAATACTTGATCGTGCTCTTTGTAGTTTTTCTTATTATACTATATTTAGTTTTAGTTTTTTCCTGAAATATAATGAAATATAAAGAACAGTTGTCCCTTGTGTCCAAAAACTAAATATAGTGTAATAAGAAAAATGAGCTTTGACCAATTTAGAAAATTTCTTCAGATTTGGAAATTCTAAATTTCAGATGCAGACTCAAATGGGTAAAAACACACACACACACACACATACACATATGTCAGCACTCATTATTGGGAGAATAATGAGGCTTGAGATAACCGTCTCCAGCCTGAAAAGGAAGAGGGCGTTGAACGAGACGGGAAATCACTAAACTCTCAAGAGGGTCAAAAGTCCGTCAAAAACAAACTCACATTTCACTTCCTGCTCCACCCCCCAGGGCAGGGTGAGCTGCACCGGCAGGATGATGGTGCAGGCCGTGAACCAGCGAGGACGCAGCCAGCGCTCTGCCCCGGGACACGTGCGCAGGTGAGCGTCACTGACTGACAGTTCAGCAAAACTCTGATCAAGATGAGGAAATCCAGATTTAACACTAAAAACTAATCTACATTTAGTATCCAAGTTTATCGATGTAAAACTAAATGAAATAGACTTTAGAGCAGGAAATGAGGACAGAAAGTTAGAAACTAAAAATAGGGAATATTTATTGCACTGATCCTAAATACTATATTATAAAATATAAACTTTCCTAAAAACATTGAGATTCATGCTCCAAAAGGATTGATTCGTTTAGTTTATGGATAAAGTGTAAAAACAAACAATTAAACATAAAATACACAAAATACCTTAAACAATAATCAACAAAACCAAAGATGAACAACAGAAATTCTCTTTAAAACCTGTCCTAGAATCTTCTTTTTCCTCTAAAATCATTCACAAAACCAATAAAAAGCCCCAAAATAAAAGCAATAAAAGTGTTTTACAATCAGAACAAACATAATAACAAAGAGATGAAATAAACATAATAAAACTGACCGATGGATTCAGTGTTTGGTTTGAATGTAGAATCACAAACATAAACACTTCTATGTTAAACTGAAGCAGATAAACACATCAACGTTCTTTAAATTAGTCTTTTCTGGATTTAGCTTTGTGCTGCATAACTTAATGTGTGGAATTTGTTGATATTCTCTAACAAAATTCAGCTTTTTTTGCTGAAATTAAAACATGTTTCTCTTTCATTTCCACCTTTTTTTAAATAGAAATAAATGAAAATAATCTATAGTCTAGAATGTGATTTTCCTGAATGCTACATGTTTCCCTCGCTCTCCGTCAGGCCCAGGTCTCGGTCCAGAGATAGCGGCGATGAGAACGATAACATCCAGGAGCGCCACTTCCGCCCTCACTTCCTGCAGGCGCCCGGTGACCTCATCGTGCAGGAGGGCCGACTGTGCCGGATGGACTGCAAGGTAAAAAGACGGCGCTCACAGCTGAGAGGGCCACTGAGCGCACGGCTTTAATAGGAAAAGAGGAAGCTGCACGTGGAGCGGCTGCACCTTCTCTCTTAATAAGAGCTAAATAACCCGACTATACGCCGCTGGCTAAGAACATAAATCAGATCAAAACAAAGATAAATCTGGAAACATTAATTTCTCCTTTTATCTTCCACTTCTGTAAATAAAGAGTTCATCAGCAAAAACAGATGAAAGACATTCTTAAAATGAATAAACCAGCACGAGCTTGATTAATATTACCTTCAGTGCACAATAATAATAATAACAACAATAATAATAACAACAGTAATAATAATAACAATAATAATGATAATAATAGTAATAATACTAGCAATAATAATAGCAATAATAACAATAATAATAACCATAATGGTAATGATAATAATAACAATAATAATAATAGTAACAATAATAATAGTAATAATAATAGTAATAACAATAATAATAATAATAGTAATAACAATAATAGTAATAATAATAGTAATAATAATAGTAATAATAATAGTAA
>CALSCE010010686.1:10418737-10435588 GCA_943593645.1 Bovichtus variegatus | reverse complement strand
GCTGTTTCTCACAGTTAGTGTGTGAGCCCTGCGCTGCTATTTCTCACAGTTAGTGTGTGTGAGCCCTGCCATGCTTAAAGTATTTTGACATCCAAGCATTTTTGAAGACAATTACGTTTTTTTTTCCTTCCAAGCTTTTTCCATTAAAATTAAGTTTCTTTTCACTTCCAAGCTTTTTTCATCAAAAAATTTAGTATTTTTTTTAAAATAATTTCGTTCCCATGAAAATTAACTATTTTGACATGCAAACTTTTTTTCAGGAAAATTAAGTTTTTTTTCACTTCCAAGCTTTTTCATTAAAAATGTTTGTATTTTTTCACATCCAAGCTTTTTTCACTTATTCCCCTAATGATTGACATTTCAACATTAAAATTATCAGTTTTCTTACCTCAACATATGAGATGGGGAAAATTCCAATTTTATCTCCCAGCATTCCCTCTGCCCAGTTTTCATCCACTCTGCGGATCACAGTCAGGATATCATCCTAAAAAGACACAATGGGGCGCTGCATGAGGAAGAGGCTAATTAAGGATGCTGCTAACTAAAGAGTTTCTCCTCCTCGAGGAGCAAACACTGAACAGAAATAATGAGGCAGGGACGATGCTTTATTAAAGGGACATGCCCAAGAGTGAAAACACTTCAGGGCTTTCTGTTCAAAACTCCTCCGTCGGCTTGATTCCGTTTTTGCTCATGTGGCACATAAACAGCTGACGACAGAATACAAAAAACATCAGAGTGACCCGAACAGCTGGACAGATAGAACCACTAAATTACAGTAGTTAAGCCGGGCCTTGCTCTGTGTGGCATCCAGCCTAATTACAGTTGTTCATCAAGAAGTCTGGCTTCAGTTAACACACATAACTGCAGAAAATGAATGCTTAGACCCAGTGTCACTGTAATGAGAGGTATTTTAGTTTTACTACAGGGACCACATAGCAGAGCTTCTCACCTTGGAGAAGGGCAGGCAGTCCTTGTCCGCCTCCTTGTCTTTCAGCTCAAAGTCGTAGAGAGCTTTGCACTGAGGGGGGGGTTGCGGCAGCGGCTTGATGACCTGGACAAAGTTTGTGGGGAAGAAGCCGTGGACTCCACCCATCTCCCCGTGGTACCAGTTCTCGTCCACTTGCCGGCGCAGGATGATTATGTCCCCCTTGATGAACTTGAGGTCTCCTGGTTCCTTGCCATCGTAGTTGTAGAGTGCCTTGGCGCAGGGCAGCTGGGGGACGCCCTGCGAACAGAGGTTCAGAAAGAGAAACATAAGGCTAAGAGGTCAACGCTTGCACACTGCGGTACATTCGTGCAGGAGGATAAAATATATATGTTTGACTAATGAAATCCTTTGTTCCAACTAATGTCATAAAAAGATATCGGGGTCAGCCTGCATAATAATTAGCCATGTGCGTCTGTCGGTTGCAGTGTGTATTTTCGGTCCAATGGGATATTTTTGGGACTGTTTCTGAATAATGGACCATCTCCTTCTCAACAACCAGTGATGTAGGACAACACGCTACGACGACCTCAACAACCCCATGAAGGACAACATATGGTGCGAGGTGGTCCAGCAACTGCAAAACGAAGAACATGTCAACGTGGCTGGAGCGCTGCTTATGTGTTGTATTGTGTGGACGTCAGCCCCATTAGTGGAGTTTACGCCGCACCATTTTAACTGCGCTCAAAAAATTGACGAGTTATATTCATTAAAAAAACGTTTACACAGTAAAAAACTAATCTAGTCTGATGAAACACTTGTTTGATATTTTTCTTTGCATTTAAAAATAAATGACTTGCGGTACAGCACTAGCATAAAGAAAAAGGAGTCAGGATGTGAGAGGAATGAAATGTGAGACAGTAAACCGTCCTGTCGGTTCACAGTTTCAGTGTGACGAGCCGGGCTGCTGGTGACTAACGCCTTCACGGGGCCCAGGGCTCGGCCCCTTTATCTTCAGCAAGGTTTTGTATCTCAGACTGCAAGCCTGGAGTCCTGAAAGGCCCATTCAGGGGAATGACAATCCGGGGAGAGGGCCAGCGAGCAGGGGGGAGCGGCAGGAGAGAGAAGCATCAGTGTTCTCCATTCAGGGTGGGTGTCCATGAGGAAGGCTTCAGTCCAAAACAACACCCCCACCATTTATCCCACTGCTGCTGCACATCTTTTGCAGTGATCAGAATCACAAACACTGCAGAGTCAGCGAGGGACATCGACGGCGATGAGAATAATGTGGAGGTGGTGAGCGAGTGAGGCAGAGAAGGGTTAACGTTTGGAGCAGTTCAGTCTTGTTAAAGGCTAATGAAGCGTTTAAAGGCTCAGAGGAGAATAAAAGTACAGAATGAGCCGTGATGGTGAGCCAGGGTGACATTACCCTGCTGCAGACACTCACACAGCCTACAGCGCCGAGCCGGTCGGGTCTACGGGAGGAGGGGTGCTGCTGCAGCCCCCCTGCACACGGCACTGGAACTGGGCCTCCTTTCAGGGGGAAACGGGGCTTTTGAGCCCACCCAGGCCTGGCAGGGAGTTTCGTGATGAAAATGCAAATGAAAAGTGGAAGCTCGGCCATTTTTGTTGCAAATGACAGAACAGGTTCAAGCTACACAAAGCCAACAGGAAGTGATTACATGGTAAATATAAAACTGTGACGTTTGTAAGCACTTCTTTGTACACCGAAGCAAAGACTTAATAAAACCTTTAGTAGCAGCACAGTGTCCAAAGTCAACAGTGTTATGCAATTACTTTTGCACACAGTAAAAGTGATTGCACTCATAAAAAGTGTTGGTAAATAAAGTGCTGCATGCACAAAACCAGGGCTGCAATCGTTTGGTCTATAAAATGTCAGAAAATAGTGAAAAATGTCCAAACCCAGTTTCTCAAAGTCCAAATGTCTTGTTCCGTCAGTCCAAACCCAAAGTTATTATATATAAAGTTATTCCCTTTAATATGATGAAAAGAGAAGTGAAAAAGAGAAAAGCAGGAAATCTCCACATTTGAGAGGCTGAAAACGGACTTTAAAGATATTTTTGCAGGAAAAATTGATTATGAAAATAGTTGGATTCTTTTTATTTTATTTTTTTTTATAAATTGCAGCTTTATACAAAACTTCCCGTCCTTTCTATTGGCTGTAGTGACCAGGTGACACGGACTCTTTTAAATGAATACATGTACTCAGTGTTGCATTACATTACATGTACTCAGTGTTGCATTACATGTACTCAGTGTTGCATTACATTACATGTACTCAGTGTTACATTACATGTACTCAGTGTTGCATTACATTACATGTACTCAGTGTTACATTACATGTACTCAGTGTTACATTACATGTACTCAGTGTTGCATTACATTACATGTACTCAGTGTTGCATTACATTACATGTACTCAGTGTTGCATTACATTACATGTACTCAGTGTTGCATTACATTACATGTACTCAGCGTTACGTGTGTTAATATGTTTCAGTCTCACACTCTTCCTGCAGACGTCTCGGCTGGTTTTTGAACTCCCTATTCTGGCCTCATAAAAGAGGAGTTGTCAGCAGAGGTATATTTTCATGTTTGACTCGACTTAACATAGAGTGGGGGGGAGACAGACACGGACAGACAGAGAGAAAGAGAGTGACAGACAGAGAGAGAGGAGACAGAGACAGTGAGACAGAGTGGAGAGGAGACTGTGCTTCAACAGGAAAGTACAGAAACGTCAGATTCAGGCCGGCACGATAACTACGATATATCTAATTGCGATAAACAAACTTATTGTCGTTTTAAGACTTAGCGTACGAAAACATGTCAGGGTGTGTCCATATATCATACGATAATTCGATAACGTAAAAACGATGGAGGTCATGTGTACATGTCTCACAGTGAGTCGATGGCGTTCTCATTAGACGGGCGTCCCGAGTCGCTACAACAAACACCGTCAGTCCAAAGTTATTATATATAAAATGATTCCCTTTAATATGATGTGAAAAAGAGAAAAGCGGGAAATCTCTACATTTGAGAGGCTGAAAACAGACTTTAAAGACATTTCTTGGATGAAAAATTGATTATGAAAATAGTCGGCAAATATTTATTTATTTTTTTTTTTTTTTACATTGCAGCTTTATACAAAACCTCCCGTCCTTTCCATTGGCTATAGTGACCCGGTGACACGGACTCTTAAATGAGCCGCTGCTGGAGTTCTGTACTGTAATGTTTCAGTCTCACTCCTGCAGACGTCGGGGCATCGCTCACCATCTCTGCATGAATCTCTGAGTTCAGGCTCCGACAGCACAAGCCTGGATAAAAGAAACATCAGATGGACTTTCTCTGGTGTAAAAGGCTCCATGTTTCGTTTCTCACAACTCCACCACCTCTGCAATTGTTCTCAACATCTGTGGTGAAAGTTTATGGAAGTAATTACACAGCAGTACACCACTGCTGCTGTATCAGACTTCTAGCCTCTTTAAAGACTTAAAGTGGACGATTACCCAAAGCAGCAACTCCCCACTTAGAGCAGAACCAGAAGGCAGACTGTGGGCCACACGAGGCCCCCACCTGGGCTGATTATCATTCATAAGAATAACAATTATATAAACAAATGAAAGTAAAAGAGTCTTACTATGCACGTGTGCTAAAGATGATATTAACAATTACAATACCACCATTCAGCAGCACAACTTTGTTAAACTGGTAGCATGTTCGTGTGAATGACACAACTATTCCAAGTCTCTTAAATCTGTGTTAACCACAGACTTTATTTAGGCATCAGACCAAAAACCCATCGACTTGGAGACGAGGGAACCAGAACTGTTCAAAAAAATCTAGGTTTCAGGTCTCATTCCTGATACATGACAGCAAACAGACGGAAACATTGTCCCCGCTGCGCAGCCTGGGGAGGAGAGCGAGCTTAGTTCTCAACAAGCATGTGAGAGAACCTCCTCCCACACAGACAGAAGTCCCCGAGACAGTTATTGTTATTGTGATGCTGGAAGTCAGTATTCAAACATCAGATCCTCCACTTTCATCATTACACTTGCAGCAGAGTGCGGACGCTGTTTTTCTACCTGTGTGTATGAGAGCGTGTCGCGTGTCATACACACAAACACACAGAAAAACAGACGGATACAGACAGAGAAGGCGAGCGAGAGAGAGCGACATTAGGTCCAACGGCAGAGCATCAGCTGCTGTGTGCAATTACTCTTGTACTGTAGATAATGCAATTAGACCTGTGTGCTAACGGGATTTGGCTGTTATAGTGTTCTCTTCCACCGCACTGGATTATAACTGAATTACCCAAGTGTTCTGCTCTGCAGCGCAGCCAAATGTCAACAACCAGTGAGCAGACAGGCATGAAAACACAATGCACGAATGCAAGTAGAGCTATGGAGGTACGACTGGGTCAAATGGGGATAATTACACCCGCAGCTCGCCTTTAAACTATGTTTGCATGAGACATTTTGGAGTCAAAGAAACGTCCTGTAGGTTTCAACACACGGTTCAATTGTTAGGATCTGCAGAAGAAAGAAAGTCAAAGTTTTCCGATTGCAGCTTCTTAAATGTGAATATTTTCTCTATGACAGTAAACTGAACACATTTCCTACATCTCAAGTTAGATTTAAGACTTTTTAAATGTCATTTTAAGACCAATTTTATCTGCTTTTTTCCCGCTATCTGGATCTGTGTGGCATTACTTGACATTTAATTCATTTAAATCATTTCAAACCGATTATTTAGATTTTAAACTGCAACGTCAGAAAAAAGATTTATAAAATCCTACTTCCCATGTCTTAGCATTTGTAAGACTTTTAAAAGTTTGATTTACAACATTTTATTATCATTTAAGGTCTTATTTTCAGATTAATTAATCAAATGTCTTTTAAGACTTTTTAAGGATCCGCAGGATCAATGATAAAGGAGCAAAAATTGCCCCAAAGATTTAGATTTTTCTGTTTACCAATTTAGGCCAATCTCCTAATCCTACATCAAGCCTCATTCTAACCATTTCTAAAACAGTCCCCAAAATGTGGTAAATGTCTTTGTTTAGCTAAAGTTTCCCCCAAGACATTTCTAGAATCGTCTTTCTAGAATTGATCTGCTGTAAACATGGTTCAGCACGTTAAGGTTACAGGTAGCTTCTGCTCCGTCAGCAGTTCAAGGGTTGCAGACAGAAACCTTTACCCCCTCTGAGTACGTGCCAGACATGCCTCCTCCAGGAGCTCTGCAGGGGGTGCACAATGAGCAGGGGGTACTCCTGCCAAAACATTGTGTTCAGGGTGTGGGGGGGGCATCTGGTTGGCCCTTCTATAAACATTTCTAGGGACATTTGTTGTTCATTAACAGGTCGCTGCTAACTGCAGATTTTGCCACCAACATTGTGTCAGAAGCCTCAACACCTGATGGGTTTCTGGAGGCCATCTTGACTCCATTAGAGCTGCATTAGTTTAGATTGATTCCTAATGGCCTTTTTAACGGCCGCTGTAGAGCAGGCTTCTTTCACTGCCTCCCCACACCGTTGCTGTACAACACAGGAACTGGGCTGCAGACAAAAGAAAACAGCAACACCCACCAACATCTGGCTTTTGTCTTCAGTGGGAAAGGTCACAATCTGCATTCATCACCGGACGACTCTGCAGTAGTCACGGTTCATCAGTGATGGGGGGGCTACATGTGAGGTGATTACATCATTTTAAACGTTTTATGAATGTACAAAGCATACAATTAATATGACACACACACACACACACACACACACACACACACACAGCTGATGTTGGAGCAACTCTTCGCTGATGAACCTTCAGATGAGCAGCAAACTTCATGCTTCTTCTTCTCCCTCTTTAGGCGCAGACAAAAGAAAACTTCCTTTCTCTTGTTTCTATGGAAACTCCACACAGGAACTTTTTTTTGGCTATTTATGGGTCTCTTGACAGCGTTGTGAATCTTATGAAAGGGAGTTATTGAGAACACAGCCTGTGTCCTGTTCTGGGAGCCCCGGGGGGGAAGTTAATGTTTGACATGTTGGGGGGAAAATGCATTTAGTATTAAATAAATAGTCAATACAAAAAGGAGAACGTTTAGGGGCTGCAACTACTCATGTTCTTCATGTTCATCGTGTCCATCATGTCCATCATCGTGTTCATCATCATGCTCTTCATGTTCATCATGTCCTTCGTGTCCATTATGCATCTGACGCGGTTACTCTACGAAACATTTGTCGCGGTTACTCTACGAAACATCAATTATTGTGTTATGACAATATTGGATTTGCATGATTTGTGCATCAATGTGATAAATGAACTTCCTTTGCCAGGTATTGAAGAAAAGACATTTCCATTTGGGTCACTTTTTGACGGCCATGTTGTTAGTTGGACAGTCAACAAGCAGAAATCTGGATCAATAATACTGAGCGACACTCGGCCAGGCTGTAGTGTGGGAATCATTTATCTACTTGACTGCATTGTGTAGGGAGGGAAAGAGGCAACAACATTCAAGCTTTCCAAGAGCCTCAGCCTTCGACAGCTCACTGTTTGTTTGTTTCCCTCACGACAGAACAAATGAGGTCCCAAACATTAGTCTGCACGAAAACACTCGGAGCCGTCTGCAGCCCAGATGGAGGCTCGGATCACAAGCCACAAGAGCAGGACGTTTTCAGAAGCCTGTCGAAACTCTCCTACTGTTCCTCGCTCGGTGAAAGCATCTCTTAGTGAGCGCAGTACTGACGTACTAATGCGGAAAAATTAGCACCATTTGCCAACCAAATGCTTCTTTGAACATTCACTAGCCAGTTGGCTGGTGGACAAAAGAAGGTCGACTTGGCACCGTCTCCGTCTGCACACTGGAGGGTAATTTTTTTAAGCTAATTGCTGAATTTTTATTCCATCGTTTCTGTATGTTGCACTTACATTAGTTTGGCTTATTTAAAGTTATTGTTCTGCACATATGATTTCACTTATTTGAAGCTGATGTACGTGTAAGATTCTTGCTGTTCGGAGTCATTTCCTCAGGATTGTTTGCACTTATTGTGGCTTTGGATAAAAGCGTCTGCTTAATGAACTGTAATAAAATCGGGCAGATTTTGTGTCCGATTCTTCCCTCCCGAAAATCGCGGGTGTTGTTCCCGATCTGCCCACATGATTGTGTAATGTGAGGAGTCAAGAGCGAGTTGAAAAAGCGGTCGAGCTCTTTATGGTGGTTGATTTATGTTTAATGTATTTAAGATAGTTTGATGGTTTGTTTTTCACTATAAAAAAGGATTAAAAACAGATGTGTCCCATCTGTGGTGCATTACAATGATTTGTTTCTTAACAAAATGTTCAAGTATGTTTTAGTGAAAGTTTAAAGCATATTTTGAGGAACATTTGGATAACATGATGTGAATCGCACTTATTTCTGCCCACAAGTGTAACCACATCCACAGTCCTCCATGGTGAGTGTTTCTCTCCGTGAGATCCCAAATCTTTTAGTATAAAGTCAAAGTGTCGCCTGGCGTGTGCGTTCTTACGGTTTAAATACTTTAAGTCTGTGGTCTGTCACGTTTTTTAAAATCAGTTTACGTTTGATTATCGTTAATAAACTTGTGTTACGGATCGCACCGAACATTTTACAAGAAAAGATACTCAATTTAATTTGGTCTTTAACGGATGTGTCTGCCTCTTTATAAAAAGTTGTCAGGTTCCTATAAGCATTGGGTTTAAATCTGAAATAATGCCAAACAGGCGCTTTTACTTTTCACTTCAACACCGAAATCCCCCGCCATCGTATTGTCCGTCAACTCTGCGTGATGAGTGTAATCTGACTCCTGCTGCTGTACGGACACTTTCACTTTACAGCCTCAGTCCTCAGACTAGTATTGATAACACACTTTGTATTTTACAACCAGTCTTTTTTATTTGATGAACATTGGCACTGATACGCAGAAATTAACTAAAATTGGTTTTATTTCTATCAAAAAGAAGAAAAAGAAAGCAAAGAGAAAGAGGGGGCTAAGGGCAAGTAATGTAACCGGTTTATGCCCCGAACACAGCGGGAAGCCCAGCCGCGCACACGAGACCCGAGTGCCCGTTACATAGCACATCTCAGGGGTAACCACTCGCTGACCCCAGTTTTATTGCCAGTTCCTGACGTTGAGGTGCATCTTGGGGGCTCATGAGAATGTGGGTGCTAGTCTATAATCAAAGCCATTCTTCCTGGGTTTTGGATACATACACAAGGCTGCCATGTGCAAAGACCAGGAACTACATTGAGATTTCTGACCGAAGGTGGTGGTGGGGGTCTATAAAAACATTCACCACATGGACATACAATCAAGACATTTCTGAGCTGAGTGCACTTAGTAAGCTATAGATTAGTCATCAGAAAGAAAGCATTTCAGCAGGAAGGAGTGTGGATTTATGGGAACGCGTGCGCACACACCGAGCTGTCACACATGCGGTTTTCATGAAGCTCTCGTGTGTTTGGGTGCATGTGTAGGCTCCACTGTGAAAATGCAACTGCACGAAAGCACTCGCACATGAACTGGCACATCTCTCTGTGGAGCCCGGGTCCTTTACCTGGCCTCACATGAGGGGTAAAGGCTGGTTCTGGGTGGCCCTGGGATCACCCAGTCTGACTGAAAACTGAAAGCAGAACTCTTTAACTCTGTGCCAGTTCATACATCGAGCTCAACAACTGTTCTCACAGGAACCTGCTCACATTTCAGAGCAGACACAGGCAGCAGGGAAGTTGGATGCAAAGTAGAAACTAGAGAAAGAGTGTGAAATGGATCAAAAGCCCGCAGAGAAAACGAGGCAGCGAGAGGAAGCAACGCTCGCAATCCTGAACCTATAATATGATTCTGTGACATCAAGTCTGAGAACCAGATGACAATCAGATGATCAACATCGTCAGATCTAAGTCCAACATGCAAAATGTATAAGCATGCTGGAGGATTTATATCTGCAACTCTTTACAATCACACATCCTCCGAGCATCAGGGCCATCCTGACTAAAGGAACTCTTAGTCAACAGTTTCTCCACAAAGAATCATAAAATATGTTGTTTACCAGAGATGAGCTCAGAGAGAAAAAGTCATTCAGCAGAAAAACACATAAAAAATGTTTAATCGACTAGAAAACCTTAACTAAAACCAAGACGACGATTAGTTTACCAACGAGCTAAAACCATATGGTAGAACTAATTAAACGTGATGGACTGAATGAAAATGTGCATTGTAATTATTTCATGCACTCTCTGCAGGTTATCTGCACTTTCAAGACCTTTTTAATACAGCTAAAACAGAAAGAAATTATAATTTTACTGAATTTGAATAACTGTAACAATCATTAGGACAATAAAACTGTAAAACAATGTCTCCCTGCATTTACCATCAAATGAACATAAAAGTGCAGTGTAGAGACAACTGCAAACTCTTTTAAATATCAGCTTTAAAATGTGTCATTTTATCACGAGGAAATAAACTCACTGTAGAATTAATGTAATGTAATGGGGACATAAGCTCAGAGCACTTAAAGGAAAATAAATGAGTAATAATATGGCTGAGTAAGCACCTGGCAATGAGATTAGAGCTACTTTGATTTATAATGCATTTAATAACCTGGATTAGCAGTAAGAGCAGCGTTGCACAGAGGAAGTTCACTTGTATCCAAGCTACAGAGGGATTAGTTCACAAATGTCACAGTATCTGTGTATTGAGTAGCAGTCAATATGAGCTGAATACTAAGCATTTCCTCACATTACTCTCCACTGTGCGGGTGAAAGCGTGCAGTGTCTGTGGCCTTTTGTTCCTCTTAGTCTTTCAGGGGAGCCACCTGCTCTGCTCAGGCCGACTTCGATTTACGCAGCGAGTTGGAAGTCCGGGGGAAATTTGTCAACTGGACGACGACCGACTCTGGAGGTTTATAATCCTCAAAATAAACCTGCTATAGCCACTGCTACTGTCTCCCAGCTATCTTACAATCGTCCAGTGTTGCATGTCGGAGACGTGGGCAACTGGAGAGCTTTTGCTTGCATTGGCTGGTATTTGCACGCCTTTCCAGAGGACAAACAAAGCCAGGATAGTGACACAGTGGTGGCAAAGGGCCGAGGCACAAACACTGCATCTGTTCTGGCTCAAGACGCAGCGCAGCGCTGACCGTGATTCACTGCCTTAAGAAAGTGTGTTTGTCCATTTCACCCTGGCCCAGATGTAACATGTCGCTCCTAGCTTTCCTTAATCTCCACTGAATACTGAGTGAGGCATCACGTTCTGGAGCGAGGAACTCAGAGTTTGGGACACTAGTTTGTTTGAGTGTTTAGTCCTTAAAGACTAAATCAAAAACACATTATTTCCCTCCTACCTGCAGGACTATTCATTAATGTAGATAGTTCAGGTGAGCTGCAGAGTGTTGGAGATATCGGCTGTAAGGATGTCGGACTTCTCTCCATATAATGAACTAGAAGTCACTCAAAGAGCCACAAAATACATTAAAAAAAACTCAACAGCAAAGTGTCTTTACAGAAATCCTGACCCGGTTACTCAGGATAATCCACAAAGCGTGTTGTGAGCAGCTTCATGGAGGAACTATTTTTTTTTTTCTACCGAACGACACCCACCAACCGTATAACCGCACAGTCAGATACGTGGACGTGAAGCTCGTGACTGCGTGAGATGGAAACACAAATGTTAGTTCCTTGGGTACCAACGCAGCTTCGCACTACAGGTGAATTTGTGTTGAACAGGACTGTGCTGTTACATCAGTTCTTATAAAAGAAAGGACGAGCAGGGAAGCTTTGCTTTTCCTCTTGGTGTTAACCGGCCATTAGAGGCAGAGGCAGGGCTCGCACGCCTCAAGACTTTTGACAACCGTGCACAGACTCACATTACTGAAGTCGCAGGTTGCTGTGGTAACTCAGCCCACAGTAATACCACGAAGCAGTGGGGAGAAAGGAGAGACAGATGCTGGTGCCTCTAAAACTAATCAGGATGTCCATGTAAATGGGAGCTAATGGGCCTCTCCTTGACATAATCAGCATGAACCTTTCCACCACGCAGAACAGAAACACAGGCTGGTTGGCTCAACTCTGGCCCGACGTCTCAACATCGTGGCGTCACAGATGCGTTTGTGTACAGACGACACACCTGTGTTTGTGTGGGCGTGTGCTGTATAAAAGGCCCTCATGGATCTCAAATCAGTCCGTGACTCATTAAAACAAACATGGCCGTGGCTTTGTCAAAGGCTAGGTTTGTGGCTCAAAGTACATCGGCTCTAATCAGAACAGGTATGATGGGATACGAGTGTGGATGTGATTCTCCAGTCAGGGCTTGTGGTTGTATGCGTGTACAGAGAGCATATTATGGATGGACAGCCCAAAGTCTTTGTGAGCGCTCTCTATTCAAGTCCACTTCAATAATGAATCACACACTGTCAGCCAGAGACCCCACACATGTGGAGTAACTGAGAACACAGGCGTTCAACATTTAGGCCATTTTCTTCCAAAAATAAAAAGACAGATTATTCATTTTCTAACAATCTGTGCTGGAAAAGAGAAATCTCAAAAAATGAGGGCTCCTGCCATTTAGTGGACGGGGATTTCTTTAGTTGATTTTATGCTTTTTTCATGCTGAATCACTTATTCCCAAGAAACCTGTGAGCACGTCTCTGGTAAACACAAGATTTAACACGATTCTATGAGGAGAAACTCAGTTCTACAGATCTGTTCATTAAATCAACTCATCCAGTAGTCGACAAAATCCTACAAGTGTTAGTGAACTTAGAATTTCTTTAGTCGAAGACAACCATACAAAAAATATATCAATAAACAATGAAAATTTATCTGCAACCATTTAGTTTTTTATTCTTACAAATATGTCAAATGTTCTGCTTATCCGTGTTTTATATATAAGAATAAGAAGACATCTGAAGGAGTCAACTGCAACGTGCAGATGAAATTACTAATCAAGAAATATTTGGCAGAATAATCGATACAGAAATGAATCGTAGGGCTGGAATGATAAGATTATTTTACTGAAGATATTGGGATTAGGGATCTTGGACCAATAGTTTCCACGTCTCTTTAAATACAGTTCTGACTTCAAATAAAAGTGTTCTGGCAGCCCATGGTGCACAAGACGTGACTGGGCAGTAACATCGATACTTATTACAGCAATTATACAAAAACAATACATAATTGCTTGGAATTAAAGTGCGCAACGCTTCATCTTCTGGACTCAGTAGCGGATAGTCAGAGCCTTCTCACAGCCGGGACAAAGATGTCACTCAGGGGACAAACGCAGATTAACTGAACCTCTGGGCCTCAAAGAAAAACAGGAAACTTTTCAGCACGTAGAAGAACAGCAAACACCCAGGGCTCACAGAAGAAAGGCCAGAGATCTGAGGAAAACTATTTAAATATGTGATAGAATTGTTTCTCGGAAGGAGGTCTCACATGCGGCGGCGAGGTGAACTAGAGGCAGCCGCCGCCGCTGCTTGAAGATGCATCAGGAGCCAGTAATAGCTCACGGGTCGGAGGTCAAACAACTGAAAAACCAAACTCCTAGCAAATCATGAATCCTGCCTTTAGGGATGGGAACTGAACACTTAACATGCCAGCAGTCAAACGGCCCATGGATGACCAATCGTGACCCACCAATCACAACACAGGGTGAGAGGTCAAACTGCTCTGTGAGGGCCAGGCAGGTATAAGGGCCACCTGGGGAATAGGGGAGGGACATATGCTGGCAAACAGCTGACAAAACAGCCAAAAGAATATATTACACTGAAAACAATTTGGTGTCAATATTAACAGCCAGGAGAGCAGCACATTCCTGAAAGGACTGTTATAAAGTGGTGTCTAAAACTAACTATTGACAAGAGCTGGTCTGCAAAACATTTCCCCAAGAACAACACAGATAAAACTAGAAAGCAGAGAGCAGACTCTCGCCAAGGCCAATGGTGCGTTCACATGCTCCTCGGAGACTCCCACCTCCGACTTCGGTGTGTTCATGAGCTTTAAGTGGTGATGTGGAAACAACAGGAGAAGAAGAATTATATTACTCAGAGCGTTTAAACAATACTCTGATTCCAGCTTCTTAAAGTGATATTTTTGAGTTGTGCACGAAACAAGATGTTTGAGGACGTCATGGGAAACACTGACTCACCATTTTATAGTCGAAACAATTTAGTAATTAACTTGTGGTTTATTTGTTAGGGACAGATATAATATACATTGACGGACTGAAAACAGCTGTACGATGCAAGTATCATAAAGTTTACAGAGAATGCTAGTTTGCAACAACTGTCACTAAAAGGGCTTTTCATTCTTAAATCAATTAATTAAGAAAATAATCCACAGATTAATCAACAATGAAACTAAATCGTTAGTTGCAGCTCTAAACAACCATGATAGCCGTTTACCACTTTCTTTCAGATTATTCCGACACCACATGAATGCAGCACAGACGCCTTATGACGCAATGTTAACGCAACTGAAAAATAATGTGCGTGCCTGGCACGTTACTCGGATCCCCTCCAAAATTCAATGAGTTCTTCCTCGGCCTGTGCTTCACCCTTCCACAAAGTTTCATGAAATCTGGTAAATCGTTTTCCTGTAATCCTGCTGATAGACAGACGAACTGAGCAGAATACCTTTGACCTCCTTGGCGGAGATAACGGTGCTAAAGAAAGGTTTTCTTTGGCCCCCACAGGTGTGACAGGATGGTGGTGACGAAGGGGTCATGGCTGCTTCCCGTACTATTGTCAGGCTGACAGACTTGGCAGGAGATGAGATATGGACGGAAGAAGCAGGTGGGGGCTTGGGCCATTGGCAAATGTGGCATTTTTGGTTGGTGGACCACCCAGAATTCATTGTTAAAACGGTTTGAAATGACAATAAAACACCCAAAAAAAACCTACAGCAAGGCTAAATGTCCATTTGCAAAAGGGAGCTATACAGTCGAAACTCTCCAGAAAAGGATGGCCAGGTGGCTAGCAACTATGGGTCGGATACGAAAAGATGCTACTGCTGCAGCAGAGTCCGCCCGGGGGGTTCAGGTGCAGAGGCGCATCACTGCATTAAAGACTAGCAACAGAACTACAAACTTTATGCAAACGACCGACTCTACCGTCCTCACCTGGGAGGTAAAGAACAGCATTACAGCCGACTACAAACTGTGAGAAGCTACACATAAATATGTGTTGACACTTAAAGGAGGTTTCCTGAAGAAGGCGGACATGAGCGGGCGGGCAGGACGAAACTAGACAGGCCCGATGTTTCCAGGAGAAACAGTGACCTGCAACTATGGCATTCCTCAGAGACACCAACACAAACATCCTCCTCTGTCTGATGGTAAAAGGAGACGCAGCAAAACAAGCCAACTTGTTCCTTTATGTCTGGAAAAACTTAAAAGCCCACAAAGACATGGCACACACACTGTCAGGGGGGCAGAGTTACTGGCTGCACCTTAATCACACGATTAGGTCTTTTCAACTTCTCCTTATTATTATCATCATCATTATGTAAACCCACACAGACTTTCCCACAGCACAACTTTACACTTGCTCTTTCACTGCATGTTTTCCAAAACAGTCAGAATTGTAAGGAATTTGCAAATAGATAGTGATAGTTTGTGTTTTTACATGGAGTGTGATACACTGCAGACAGACTGTGAAGGTGCAGATTGGGGCAGGACGATATGGCCAAAACTTATCACAATATGTTTTTTTATATTGATATGTCGATAATTATCACAATACATATTAAATATTAATAATTATGTTGGTTGGGGCCACTAATAGCTTAAGCCTATGACATTTTACACTGCATAACTTAGCAGTGCATGACGTGGCGCCACTCCACTGAGCGCTTGTAATGATGGACGGTACAGGAAATAAATAGATGAATGGATTTGCAACCTTCTGGGTTCACATCATTATGTTCAACTTACAAGTTGGTGTGAAAATCTCTCATTATCTGCCTGCTTTAGTTAATAACAGACAGAAAACAATTCAGTGAAAAATACAATTCAACACTGAAAAACGGCACGTGTCAACAAGAAACTAACCGCCTTAAAAAGGTTATTAGATAAGTGTGTAAAAGTACAGAGAGGCAACCAGAGACAGGTTGAATAACAAGTGTTTTGTTTCCTCAGAAGGAGAGTCAGCAGTCAGCTGTAAGAGGAGAACGGGGAGCCGTGCCGACTCACCGTCTAATAAACTCTAATCTCATTAGACCTCTAACAGGCTCCAGCCTGGATTTAGACAGCGAGGAGGGAGGAGGCGCAGGGCGTAAATATGGGGAAAATACAGCTTGTCTCATAAGAGAAAATTACAGGTGGCTCCAAAATCCCTGACACGCACTGTCCAGAAGGTCACGGCTACTTGTAGACCGCCGTGGGAAATACAGAGGAGGCAGGAGGAAAGTGTGAGAGTGTTGAGAGAGCAGGAATGAAAAAGTCCCAGTGGAAAGCAATAAGTATGTGTTTGCCAGCATGTGGGCAGTATGTGGGTGTAATGACGGGTTTCTGTGGAGGTCAGCCAGTCGGCCAAGAGGAAAGGTTTCAACAACAATATGATGTCATCAAAGAGGGCCAGCGTGACTCACATCGACCTCAGACGAGGGAGGTGCAGGAATGTTAATGAGATGCCTCGACATGAGGAACCCATAAACAGCATTCTTCTTCTCTGCAGAAATAAATCAACTACAAAGAGATAGCTCAAAACACACCACGACTTTTTCTATTTTTACTTTAGATTGTGAGTTTCTTTTTTCTAGACCAGAATCTCTCAAAGACCCCGGGGCTCACGAGTAGATGTGGTAAAATATCATCTTAAGGCTGCACGACATAATTTCAGCATCGCGATGTGTAAACCGGGACATCGCGGGACGTGCAAAACCGGGACATCGCGGGACGT
>CALSCE010010686.1:10353911-10408607 GCA_943593645.1 Bovichtus variegatus | reverse complement strand
AACAGTCTGTGGTTATTATTACCAACAGTCTGTGGTTATTATTACCAGCAGTCTGTCACTTTATAATCACCAACATTTTGATTAGTAATTTAGTCATTTAATGACATTTATTTTGTGGTTTTGTAACTAATTACTCCCAACAATGTAACATAAGTTGCAGCAGCTGCTTTGAATTGAACTATTCTTTATCTTTTCTTCAGATAAAATCAAACTGATGGACCCGTAATATAAAAACAGACAAGGAGCTGCTTTTATTACAAGAAGCACATTAGAGTTTGACCTTTGACCCCTTATGACCTCACAGCAAAAGCACCAGCACTAAACTCCCTGAAGGCGCAGAGCGAGATACACAAGATTTAATTTGATTTCATTCAGAGGACACGAGCAGGAGGAGAGGAGGAGAAGGAGGAGGAGAGGAGGAGGAGGAGGAAGAGGAGAGGAGGGGGGGAGGGAGGGGAGGAGGGGAGAAGGAGAGGAGGGGGGGAAGGAGAGGAGGAGAAGGAGGAGGGGAGGAGGAAGAGAGAAGGAGAGGAGGAGGAGAAGGAGAGGAGGAGGAGAGGAGAGACAGAGGAGGAGGAGAGGAGCCATAAAGAGCAGATTTATGTGGAGGAGGATCTCTGCCGTCTCTCTCTCTCACACACACACACACAATGAATTCTGGGTAAATTAAGAATTTTTTTAAACTATAAAACATGGCGGACCAAGCGTGCATTAGGGCAGGATTTTATTAAAAGTTATTAATATTAATAATTTATTATTGATGGAAAGTCAGACATCGGGCTGTCGGGAGATGAGGAAATAGGACAGGAGGTTTTAAAATGATTATATATTCGTTTCCAATATTCATTAAAAGAAAAAAGAATAAAAAAGATAATTAATTTTATTATTACCACATTGTGTCTTGTAATTGTAAAACTGTAAAAGTGTATTTTTAGTGGAAGATATTGACCCGCACTGCATGGGACGTGTTATTAAAGCTGAATAAAAAACATTGAGTAAAACTTCTTTGTGATATGTTTCTAACATCCCAATTACTTAAATTATGTTTTTTAAAAATCCTTTTTTCTTCTGTGTCTCAGGCGGTTAAATGCTTTTTAAAGCATCTAAAAGCTCTTATTGTGGTGAGTTTCCCTCCTTTATGCACATTATATATATATATATATATATATATATATAGTAAAGAAATGCAAATCAGACCAATAATAAAAACCACAAAGCATAAAGACATAAAACAGAATTTACTAATCGGAAATAAAACAGCAAACAAACTCAACGCCACCACGCAGCATGAATAATAAATGAATAGCTTTTTTATCTGTGACTAACAGCCAGAAAATAAACAGAACAGATTTACAGTTTAACACAAGCCTGCATGTTTAAAATACAATCAACAAAACATGCAATAATAATTTATAATTAATATTATTAATATAGTTTAGATAAGAACTAGTTACCTCGCTTTTCATTTTAAAATGATGAACCAGATTAATAAATTCTTACACCAAAGGTTAAACTTGGATTTGGTTATTTTTTTACTTAAAATATTGGATAATTCATCTATTTATTTATTTTTACTTTTTATTTGACTCAATAAAATAAGTCCAGACATATACCTAAAAATGCAAACACATTTTTTCATAAAAGGTATAAATAAAATAAATAAAAAAGAACATACCATAAATCAGAAAGCAGTTTTTATTTATTTGAGGAAAAAAGAAATAAGAATTATAATCTTAATAAGTAGAAAATAAATTAAAATTCATATTCATACAAATAATCATTATATTAAGGGTAAATAAATAATATAATAATAAATATATTGGATCACTTATAATGATCACAATATTACGACTATTTTAAAATAGAAAGTTTGGTCTCCAACTGGGAATAATCATTTAATAAAATATTTTTCTAGAAATAATAAAACAATTTCTATATTTGCTGCATATCTAAAGGAAATATACAAAAAGTAAAATTCAATACATATATTAAAATATCAATATAATATCTGTGATTGACCACTTGTTTTTATTCCATTATTTATTATTTGGTCTTTGTTGTTGTTGTGAACTGTTTTCTCTGGAAGACAACATGTTCAATTAAAACTAAAATAAACTTAACTTAAAAAGCATATATGCATATTCAGTAGGACTACAACGTGCAACCTCAGCTTGAATGCATGTTGAGCGTTTACATTTGGATTTAATGAAGCCATCATTTTAGCACAGATGACAAAAATGTTGCAGTTACATTTTAATAACTGCAGATTCATGCAGGACCTGGTGAAATCTGCCTCATCCATCAGAGCAAGTAGGAAACATCTAAACTGCAGCAATAAAGTCCTGAAAGGCTGAGGAGCTCAATTATTTAACTGTTTATCCTCACTGGGAGGATGCAGCAGGATGCTGTGGGATGGTAGAGGATGCTGTAGGATGCTGTGGGATGCTGTAGGATGGTAGAGGATACTGTAGGATGGTAGAGGATGCTGTAGGATGGTAGAGGATGCTGCAGGATGGTAGAGGATGCTGCAGGATGGTAGAGGATGCTGCAGGATTGTAGAGGATGCTGTAGGATGGTAGAAGGATGGTAGAGGATGCTGTAGGATGGTAGAGGATGCTGCAGGATGGTAGAGGATGCTGTAGGATGGTAGAGGATACTGTAGGATGGTAGAGGATGCTGCAGGATGCTTCCACTGAGACTGCAACTACAAATAAATCCTGCGAGCTGACAGAAAGGTTAGTGGTCTGAGAAAGAAAATATTCTTGTGTACTCACTCTGATGACGAGAGAAAACTGATTCTCTCACAAACCTTCACATTTGCAGTTTTTCTGAATTAGGGAGATTATCATCATCTCAGAACTACAAGAAGAGTTTTCATGAAAGAAAATTCAGCTGTTTTTCGAATCCTCAAAATCCTGCGAGAAGCTCTCACCTGCATGGATTCGTCCAAAGTCTCAGACCCAAACCTAAATAAACTTGATGAAACTGAGCAGGCGGACGTGTTTGGACAGTGTCAGCAGCCATCAGGCTCCACCAAGACCTGAGCCCCGCATGAACACTTTAACAGCTTTAAGACCAAAACTGTCTGTACTTACTTTGGACTTATAGATATATAGAGATAAAGATATAGATAAGTAAGTAAGTACAAATTAATTATTAATTCTTTATTCTTATTATCCTATAACCTAAAATAAAAGTTTCTTATCTTAGCTTACATGATATCTTGAGATATTTCTTTAGTTCAGAAAAACAAGCAGAATTATTTTCTTTTCCATGAAAACTTCTCATAATTCAAAAATATTCTGGTTAGTTCAGAAAAAAATGGGAAATATTTTTTCCTCAAGTGAATGCATTACTCAGTCAAACATTTTCAATCTAAGATTATGATAAACATTTTTATAATGTAAGAGCTAATCTGTTAGCACTGAGATTAGCCGTATTTTACAGGTAGAAAGAAAAAAACTCCTCAGGTTCTTAAAAAAAAGTGTTTATTTCATATAAAGATGTACAATATTTAAGTTATAATCAAATATGAATTATTGTTATCATTACCATCTGAGCTCCCACTACACCACAACCAGCACGAAGCCACAGTCTTGCTACATACAACCGTCTCACAGAAATATCTGTGTTGAATTAAGTGAAACAGTAAGAAATGTGGAAAATCTATTTCAATAATATTGATCTTCTGTTTGGTGAAAAGAGTAAGAAAAGGAGGTTGAACTGGTTCTGAGTAAATCATGTTTATGTTGTGAAGCTATAGTTGAGCACCTGAGAGACCTTTGCCCGCCAAAATATAACTGAAACACAACAGATGCTAATAATCATTCACTTACAGACGTTCAGAAACATTTGACAGAAGTTGACTTTGGTTAATAAGAACGTGTATTTGATAATGCACTTTCTGAATGAACACTGGTTAGAAAATAGTGTCAGGTGCTGATAGTCAGAAGTATGAAGTACAGCCTCGAGTGTACGATTCATCATGCAAGTGTGCCTGAAACACTGTTAGATGTGCGGCTGCGACACTTCATGCATAGATCCTCCTGCCAACGATGTGCGTCATGGGAAGACATCAGATAGCTAGCAGATTGTCGTAGCTGCCGGCAGCTCCACTGCAGCGCCACTGCAGCAAACGTTACTCATCATTATCTAGAAGAGAGACAGAGAGAGAGAGCGAAGCATGATTCATGAGAGGCAAAGATCGTTGTTACAGGTCTCTTAAAGGGATAGTTTGCATGTTTAGAAGTGACTTTGAATGGAGGTACTTCTTTATATAGTCAGGGTATTACAATAAATATGTGAAAAATGTGTGAAAAATGACGGACAAATGTCCAAAAAATATGTAAAAAAAAAAAAAGCTGAAAATATGTGTGAACAATATGTGTAAAATGTCTGTGAAAAAACTTTGTGCAAAAATGTGTGAGAAATATTTTGGAAGAATTACAGAGAAAAATGTCCAAAGAATGTGAAAAAATAAGTCTGAAAAAATTTGAAAAATGTTGTGAAAAATATCTGTAAATATTTTTGGATAAATTACAGAGAAATGTCCAAAGAATGTGAAAAAATAAGTATGAAAAAATTTGAAAAATATTTGTAAATATGTGAAAAATTACAGAAAATTGTCTAAATTATATGTAAAAAAAAAAGCTGAAAATATGTGAAAAATGTCTGGAAATGTGTGTGAACAATGTGTGCAAAATGTTGTGAAAATGTGTGAAAAATATCTGTAAATATGTTAAAAAATGTAAATGTGAAAAAAAATGTGAGCAATATTTTTGGAAAAATTACAGAAAAATGTCCAAAGAATGTGAAAAAATAAGTCTGAAAATTGTTTTTAAATGTCTGTCTATATACCTCATATAGCCTCGTTTCTAAACATACAAACTATCCCTTTAATAAGAAATGACAAAAGAGACGATGATGTATCCTCATGACCCCAACCAACAGAAAAGTCTTCTGAAACTCCAAGCCAATACATTTGTTAAATCTCATATTGAGCTATTATTTTTCCTTTTAACATAAACCGCACAAGATGTCTAGAAAATGTTTAGCACGAGCGCACAGTACATGGGTTTATTCTCCGTTACATGTCCTTACTAAATACTCCAAAATAAACCCAGTGTTAATGCGGTACAAGAAACCTCTTTCACAGATGTTGAGATCGGCCCTCAAGGGAGATTTCTGACATTAACATGCATCCTCCTACTGAAGACAGTAAAAATAGAAACCAGAGGAATTGTCAGATGAGATGTTCAGTGAGAGAAAGCGTCCCGAGGGAAAGCTGTCAAACTGGCAAGCTGGAATCCTCGTCTCCGTCTCTGCTTTGTCTCTCACTGTGAGGAAAGACTTGGTTCATATTAACGCTGCAGTCTGACACGACTGCGTGGGGACTTATGGCAAATAACAACTGTGCGGATCAATAAGTGCTTTTTCACTCGTTAAAGCAAACATATCCATAATGTGGTTCTGACGAGACGCAATTCTAATTTATGATAAACAACTATTTCTTACAAGTGGAAATATTAATTGTAGATATCTGTAACTTAATTACAACTATTCAACTTTTACCATTGACTTCTATTCAAACTCAAGTAAAGATATCTAAAATGTAATTCTGACTAGTCAAAATGTCAATTATTGATATCACCAATTAATATCTTACTAGTGGATATATTCATTGTAAATATCTGTAAATTATTTACAACTATTCAACTTTTACCGTTGACTTCAATCCAAGCCAACATTCGTAATGTTATTCTGACTAGTAGCAATTCTAATTCTAGATGTTTACAATTCAATTCTGACTATTCAAAATGTTAATATTCGATGCGCGCTTTGGAACTGTAACTCCTTTTTAAACTAGTCAGAATTGAATCTCAGAAATAAATTAAAAGTATTTTCCACCAGTCAAAGTGATTGTAGACGTACACTGATATCTGAAATATGCACTTACATTTCCATGATTGTATAAAACCTGCAGAATATATAAGTGTATTTGTAAATTTCCCCGCTGTAGGACAAATAAAGGTTTTCTGATTCTAATCCCCCCCGCCCTGCCGTCACCAACCTTCTTGGTAGGCGCCGTCTGCCATCACCAGATGCAGGATGTTGGGATATAGATGCTGGTGCTCAGTTCCCAAAGTGCTGAAGACCAAACTGGAGCCCAGGTCGATGTTCTCATCTTCATCCTCATGTATGGCCTGAAAAACAAAAACACCCGAAACATCTTTGTAATCTTATGTTTCAGCATTTACTGTCGATATTAAGAAAGAAACATTTCATACATTAAAAAGGTTTAATTCTGAGCCAGCTGCTCCAAAGAAACGGGGCGCATCATTTCACCTCTAAACTGGGTCCATACACTCTCTAATGTTCATATTTTAGTTGTAGTAGTTTAGAATATTTATTAAATATATTTACATTTATTTATTTTATTATTATGCAATTTAAATAAATATGTATATTTTATTAATATTACTTATCTTAATTATTATTTTGTTATTGGATTATTATTTTTAAAAACTTTTTTCACTGCACCTATGATTACTTAATTTAATCCCAAAATGAATTAATAAGTAAAACACCCGTCCCTTTATAACTGTACTGTTAAATAAACAAACAATAATTATTATTATTTTTGTGACAATCATTTAAAAAAAATATTCTTTTTTTCTATTATTCTTTTTTTCCATTACTTCCATTTCTTAATTGAATGTATGAATATAGTACTTATTCTTGTTATGATGATGATCATTTCATTTATTTATTTTAGATGTTAGTAAGGAAGGGTGGGAGGATATACAGTAGTTATTATAAAACATGTTTGATATTTCTATTGTTTTGATCTGAGAAGTAACTACTGCAAGATTAAAAATGATCAAATAGAGTTTAAAAAGAATAAGAAACATAATAATAATAATAATAATAATAATACTAATGATAATAATAATAAAAGAAGATGCTTACTGTTCTAAGTGTTGTTGCTTCTCTTTTTTCCCGTTTATTATCATTAAAATTTTTTTTTTTTTTTTACCATTATTCTTTTGGATTTTTATTTTTTGCCTGTAATGACAGTATATCTCTATATACAGAAAAGAATCAAGACAGACAAAAGGTAAGTTAAAATGCATGCAAACACACCCATATTTACATATACTATAGGGATATATCTACACATAAACACACATATCTATACACTACTTACATATATAGGCATATATCTACACACATATATGCACACACTCCCCTACCGTACAGCGGTATTTGTGGCTGTACGTACCTTAATCTTGTTGTAGGCCTCGATGAACTTCTCGAAGCCCATCTGCTGCTCCAGGTTGAAGCGGAGTTCCTCCAGACGGCTGAAGATGCTGTCGTGATGCGCAGCCTCTCCGCCCGGCTCCTCTCCACTGCCATCTGTGGAGCAGCAGGATTATCACGTCTCATATTACCGACACTTAATCACTCTGAAGGTGCTTTGTTTGCACAAATAATGCAGAAACTTATTAAACGCATGAATCATCAGATTAATATTAGTTCAAGAGGTGTTTGTTTTTTTACAAGCTGAATACCGTGGAGACGACTGAGAACCATGTCAGCAAAAGTGCTAAAATAACATTTGTTCTTACAGTAAAATATCTGCGAAGGCGTGCGACGTAAAAAAAAACAGACAAGAAGATCACAGAGCCAGGGAAGGGGTTAATATATTCAAATATTCAAAGAGAAAACTCAGAATATCCAACATTAAAATGGTACATTTTGGCCAAAAAAAACCTCACAAATTTATGAGAATAAAAACTTTTATATTCCCTGAGATTATAAAGTAATAAAGTCCAGACAAAAACATTTTTCGGTTATGAAACCACATCGTGAAAACATTGTTTTTCTCGGAAATTTGTTACTTTAATCCCAGAAAATATCCAAGGTTTTTTCTTGAAAATGTGAGTTTTTTCTCCTAAATGTACAACTTTAATCTCAGAGTATTCAAGTTTTATTCTTTTAAATTTACGACTTTAGTCGTGGAAATTCTGAGTTTTTTTCTCAGAATATTATCGCTCTCATCTGGCTCCTTAATTACTTCTTCACCTACAATGGCCCCAATAACAACACTAACTGCATGATATAATGATAATATATAATGATATGGTGATATAATGATATGATAATAATGATATGATATAATATGATAATAATGATATGATAATAATGATATGATATAATGATATGATAATGTTTTTATTTCACCTGAATGCCACTCCTCATTGAGCTCGCTGGTATTACTGAGGTTCCCTTCTCCCACACCGTTAGTGAGCAGCTCCCCTGCTTCTTCAGGACTCCCGTTAGAACATTCCTCATCCTCCTCCTCCTCGTCGCCTTCGTCCTCCTCATCCTCCTCTTCATCCTCCTCCTCCTCATCGTCATCATCTACAGCCATCTGATTGTTGTCCTGATCGATCTCAGCTGCTATCCTGTTGAAAAGAACTTGGTCTTCGCCCTCTGGAGGGTTTCCATTAAAGTCTCCTGACCCGACTTCTTCCTGCAGAAGTCTCTCCATGGAGGCCCGGATGTCCCGCAGATCTTCATCCTCGTATGCACTGGAGAACAGGAAGTATTGTTAGGACACAAAATACGTTATCCTTTCATTTTCTAATGTCGGCTCTCGTGGTGAGGAAAGTGTAGGAGCCATTAGAACCAGCCGGCGGGTTTGAAAAGCATGTTTACTTTATTTTATTTAAAAAAAAAAAAAAAAAGTAGCCAAAATTACACCATTTATCAAATCCAGAATCTGTAAAAACAGAAATTGACGTCATATTTTTACATTTTCAGACAGACTATAATAAATGTGCGACAAACGCTTCAGTGAGGAAAAATAAGCAAATACAAGCTAAAAATAGTGATATTTTAGGTCATTTAAAAATCACCCAGAAATAATGCATTAGGGGAGCGAGAATATCTATACGATATTATCATATAGGGCTAAAACTGATTATAATGAAATAATCCGCAGATTACTGGTTATGTGTATAAAATGTGAGAAAATAGTGAAAAATGTCCATCCCAGCTCCTCAGTCCAAGGTTTGTCTTTAAATGTCTTGTGTTGTCCCTTTAATGTAAAACAGAGAAAAGCAGCAAATCTACGTATTAGAGGCTAAAAACAGACTTTAAAAAGACATTTCTGCAGAAAAACTTACTTTAACAATTAATAGATTGTTAAAATAGTTGTGAATGTTTGTGTCGCTGCAGCTCTATGATCATTATCTATTATCAATATTTCATTTTATAAATATCAACATCACGACGCCCTGCTGTGGCCCAAGCGTGTTTTTGTCCGTGCGATTTCTTACTCTTCGGTCTCTGACTGGTCGTCGTCTTTCGCTGCCTCCTCCAGGTCCTCGATCTCCAGGTTGTTGTCTGGGGCAGCGTTGGCGTCGGTCGTCCCTGCAGAGTCCTGCTGAGGGCTGAAGAGACGACTGAGGTCGGGGAGCGAGCACGTCCGCAGCATCTGAGCAACACAAACACAGCGAAGACAGGAAGTCTTAAAATAAATAGATGATACCCTTAAACCATCAGAAGCTACTGTGAAAGCAGAGTTCACTCTGGAAGAAGTTGAACTACAGCAAAGCTGCCCGAGGGAGAAATCCATCCAGTTTGGTTAACTAAAGATACTCAGAAAAAGTAGTTCTACTTTGTAAAAATATGATCCAACTGACAATGTACAAAAAAAGTCTCATACCAGCAAGAATATGACACTTAACAGAGTTTATTTCAAAAAGTGTCGACTTGTTTACAGGTCAACACAATAAAATACCGACTAAAGAAATATTCATGAGGGACTTTTTTGACTTGATGCCGAAACGCGTCAGTTTTTAGGTCCAACACGACTAACGGTTACATTAAAGTGTTATATAAAGAATAAATATATAAAGAGACTGCCTGCCTTGGAGTTCTCTTGTGATGTTTGTGTCTAAATATCCAAAGAGCTCCTTAAACAAACTCCATCCAGGAAGTGACCCACAAAATATTTACCTTACACCTTTAAAGACCATTTGATTAAATAAGAAGGAGCCTGTTGTCGTACTCGTCTACAATCTTAACAACTTGCACCTTTTTACACAGTTTGAACACTTTGAACTGTGGTCTGGTGAAAGAAAAAAGGTTTAATTACAGTGGAAGCAGTAGTAAAATAAAAAGTATTCCTTTCCTTTAATAGCCCAAAATTGTTTATAGTTTCAGTAGTTAATTACACAAAAAATGCCAAAAAAGTAGTTGAACTACTTGAGTCCCTTTGCAGTAGCTTGCCAATAGTTTATATTTAGTACTACTAGTTTAATTACACTGAATATCATGAAATGAATTGCACTGATAAATGTGCAGGTATTTATGTTGATCCGTGCTTTGATCGGTCTGTATAATCGTGTGATAGAGAATACGTCATGATTTTAAGTGTATAAATCATCTCTTCTCTTTATGAATGGTCCATGTTTAATAAAGACTAATAATCATTTATAGTAAGCAACAACCAAACCCTAAAAAAAGAAACCACCTTCACATTCTCCACAGATCTTTCTGTGGAACAAAAACTCAGGATGGGTTGTGTAGATCCCAACGTCCCTGATGAAGGTGATGAAGGTTTTGGGTTGATGGATGATCCGACCCTCTGCAGGTCCAGAGCGTGATTAATGTCTCTGGCTCTATTCCAGACCCCTCGTTAATAAAGAAGACTGAATCCTACCTAAAAATACCCCACGAGTGCCGACTTCACACCCAGAAGAGCCGTCAACCTGCTCGCACCAGAATATCACGAGGATCGGGACACGGGATTAAAAGAGTTCCTGCAGTTTAAGGGAAGTTACATTCTAGACTGTTCTGATGCTACTTGGGATTAAATGTATGACCAACTGTAGATCAACCATCCTGCACAAACAGCGTGCCTCATTTACGTCACCAGGTTCAGACACGCTGCGAAATCTCGCTTGAATAGCAGTTTTCTCTCATTGAATTTGCACTTCCACATGTTGCCGCTGGATTTACCTTTTTCCGACTGAATTATGTATTAGTTCACTTACTTTTATAATGCTGCCACTTATTTGTACCATGGTTGTCAACTTATTTAATTGCATTACATGCGTTTGCCTCTTTTATTTAATATGTTACTTATTTTATTTTTGTCTGTCTGCTGTTGTAACGCTGCACATTTCCCCGCTGTGGGACGAACAAAGCAATTCATCTGCATTATTTAATGAGATAAAGTGTCTGGCTCATTTCTGATTCTTCTTCCAAAGTCTTATCTTTCTGCCCGTCCCGCTGACCTCATCAGAAAAAGACTGAAAAATTGTTACCAAAAAAGGTTAATTTGACATTTTAGCCATTTATATGATAAAAGATCGATATTTTATGGAAACAACATTGCCGTGCAAACTACCGCGCCCCCCCCTAACTGTCATGTGATACCTTAAGGCCTTTTTAAAAAACAAAAGTGTGTTTTGGATTCAGGCTCAGGTGATCACCTTGGGGTTGTTGGCGTCGAACATGCCCGTCGAGAGGCCGATGAGGAGCGCGTGGTGGTGTTTGGAGCGCAGAGGAGAGACGGAGCGTGAGCGAGAGGCCAGAGAGGAGGAGGATTCATCCATCGAGGACTGAGCTGAGAGGAGAGCGAGGGCCGCCGTGCGTCGGTGAGCCGGGGAACACAGCTTCATAAACAGGGGGTCCTCACTTAGTGCGGAACCTGTAGAGGGCAGATTTCATTAGATATTAAATCACGCTGGAGGGAGAAAAGTGGCTTCAACTCAGTAAACATGAACCTCACCAGAAGATTCAACTGGTTTCTCTGCACTCTTCTCAACCTCCTGAGTGCCGGCTGGTCTCACTACGCCCTCTGGTGGCCTGCAAGACAAATACACTTAAGATCCACAAACGTGATGTATTTAAATGTATCAAATTAATTAAATCAAGTTTTATCTAAATATTGGAATGAGTAAACAATGGCTGAATTTTCATTTTGGTAGAAGGGGCACATTTCTTTCTTCACCCACAGAATTATAATTTGTTTATCAGTTCAGGGCAAGTTAAGACCTTTTTAATGCCTCTTCGAATAAAATTTAGGACCAATTTTCCCCACAATTTTCCCGCTGTCTGGCTCTGCATGACGTTAATGCAGGAGGTATTTGGTAAATTATTTTTTTAAAAATTAGATGTTACCAATTATTTTGAGATTTTTTTCATTGAAACAAAGAAATTCATAAAATCCTACTTCCCATGTCTGAGCAAGACTTTTGAAAGATTGATTTAAGTAATTTTATTGCTAATTAAGAACTTATTTTTACATTATTGAATAGATGCCTTTTAAGACTTTAAGGATCTGTGGGAATCCTGCAAATACAATGTAACCTCGAGTTCGGCTTCCAACGAGAACAAAGAATCAAAAAAGTGGAGGAAATTCTTGATGATTTGAAGTAAATGTGGGCTTTACTTGACTATATAAAAACGCTTCAGACGAGCAGCGTGAGACTGTTTATGTGGAGGAGTTTTAAATATTCAGGTTTTAGTGTCTGAAGCAGTGAGCACCGACTGGATAATGAGATTTATTATTCTGCACAAGTTGTGTTTTCACAGTTTTCTGTTGTTAAACTTGGCTCCATTTATGTCACTTCTCTACGTTTCTTGATTCTTTGTTCTCAGGAGGCAGGAGAGAAAAACTAAGTTTTCTTAAAGAGTTCAAGGAAACACGGTGGGCGGGGGGGGGCACTGATGCACAGAGGATCATTTTGTGGGTGAAGTCTTCCTCTAATATAAATATAAAAACAAGATGAACGGTCACATTGGCTGCTGGGCTTCCTGCTGCCAGGCCTCCTGCACAGCTCGGGGACGTGAGGCCGGTTTAGACGTCTCTTCTAAAACCACGGACTCTATGTCTGCTGGATCTGGAAGAATTCACACCAGATAGGATCAAAGTCTAACAACGAGGAGCTGAGACAAACACCCAGTGTCAGTGTCTCACCCTGAGTCTCAGTGAGGGCGGGGGTCGCTCGCTCTGCTGCAGCGGCCTGTGAGGAGGCTGCTCTCTGAACCTCAGCAGGCGGCGGCGTCTTCGAGGACGCCACTTCTTCTTCAGGCGTCTTCACCATCTGCGCTGCTGCGGTCTGGTGAGGCTCATCTGGGGAGAATATGGCATCATCAGTCAGTGAATATATTAACATTTCATGTCACAATTATGCCGGCCAAAATATTTAAAAGATAATAATCAAAATATGCTTAAAAAACACTTAAAATGGCTCTAAAAACATTTAGTTAAGAAACATATTGTTATTGCATCACAGATAGGACAAATATTTTTTCTTAAATAAAGTAATCATAAATCATAAATCCTTCCTGCACCAATAAAGGATGAATAAATAAATAAAGGCTTTTCTTACATTTCCTTTATTTATTATTATTATTTTTTAAATCAGGCTCTATTTTTCACTCCTTCACAAAGCTCGACAGGTTTTTCAAGTCACAAAGTGAATTTAATCCTCGTACATCATAACCATCCATGTATTCTCCGAAAGTAAAAATCTTACATAACTTTTTGGAAGATTGACACTTTTTTCCAGTATATCACATAAATATTCTTCGGATATGTGTTTTTCTTTACAATCATGGTTTAGCAAAACTCATTCATACAATACGAGACAGATTGACCATGAATTAAATGTGATCATTTAATTCATGAGGTCTAATTATTTCTTGATATATTATATATATATTTTCTCTTCATTTACCTTGTATAGTTTTTCATGTATTTCATCGGTTAGTTGTTCTGCTCATTTTGTCTGCTTCTTGTGTTCATTATTTTTTAGTTGCATCTTTCCAAATGATGTCTTAGTTTTATTTTTTGTTCATTAGGAGTGCAGGTACGTTGTATGAGCTGGTGGCTTTGTGACCTCTACTTACACGTTTCTTATATTTTTATTATCTGGGTTCTATGCAGTCTTGTGTGTGTGCAAATAATAAAATGTCCACATAATGACATGAGACGAACCAGGGCTGGGACCCTCACAGATGCTGTTCTCCAGCTGCTGGGTGAGAGGCTGCAGCTCTGCCTCCTGAAGGACCCTCAGCACTTGAGAGTCTGGACTCGCCCTCCAAACCTTCCTCGGACCTTCCTCGTGAAGCCCACATATCTGTATAACTTCCCCCGCTGTTTGCTCTGACACACACAGACACACAAACACACACACACAGAATGAGTATCTGCACACTGCAGATCGTTGTGACTTTCCTGTGGAGAAGGGAACTCACCGATGGTCCTGATGCAGGTCTCCTCCAGAGTTTGTTGGGCCACAGAGAGAACAAAAGGAACTCCGGCCTCCCACTTCTTCCTGTCTGCGCCGGAGGATGGTCTCTCTTCAGGAGACACTGAGGGGGCTGAAGAAAAAGAGAGAAAAAGTTATCAACATCACATCATTTTAACTTGCATCATTTCATGTTTGGACTCTCATTTTGCCTGCTTTTCTTTTTTTGTACATATTTACTTTACATTACAGTTCATTTAGCTGACACTTTTATCCAAAGTGCAAACAATCCTGAGGAAACGACCCCGAACAGCAAGAATCTTACAAGTACTTTAGCTTCAGAGGTGAAATCATACAAGTGCAGAACAATAACTTCAAATAAGATAAAGAAAAGTGTATTTATTGTCCGAGGTGCAGTTGAAACAGGTGTTTTCAGACTGCGACGGAAGCTGTGCAGACTTCTTGCTGACCCGATATCAATTTAATATACAATTGTTGTGCATATGATGAAGACCTTGAGGGTTGTCTCCACTTACTGGCTGTGATGCACGTTTCCTCCAAGGTTTGCTGAGCCACAGGAAGTACGGGCAGTTCTGCTGCTTCCCACTTCCTCCGGTCTCCGTTGGCAGCGGGACGTTTCTCTGCGTCAGGCTGGTTCTGTGGGGGGGCAGGAGGTTCTGCAGGGCGTGGAAGAGACACCTCCACCTCCACCTCCTCCTCCTCCGGACTCTGGGCTTTTAGGTTCTGGTTAAGTCTGCGCAGAATCTGCTTTTTCTCACTCTGCAACAAGGAAAGCATTTAGTCGGATTAGTTTTTGTAAATATTGAAATCAGGGAAGGTTCAGAAGTTCAAAAAGATTGCATTTAAATTTTTTTACTTTAAACCCCTTTTATGTGGTTACATAAAATATATACATACTGTATATACAGTATATCATGATTATGTTATTTGATCACATAGATACTGCCCAGCCCACAAACCCAAATATTGCTGTTTGACATAACTTCAGACTTCATGTCTGTCCCAAAGCCTTTCATTAGTTTCCGACTCTGGGAAAAATAGTAAAATTCCTCAAAACTACTGCATCTCTGAACTCTTTAATTAAATCACAGTCTATTCTATGTGATCTTCTTTGACTTATGTCATGTTTCCACTTTCACTGAGCCTCAAACAGCCGGAGGAGGCACTTTGAAAAACCTCCACTTTAAAAAAGGGAAAGTTCCCCACCTTTTATGTGGTGTCCAGTCAGTGTTGATGGTAAATGTAGTCCATTGAAGCAACACATTCCTCAGTGCTATATTGACAGAGGAGCCGTGCCCGAACATCAGTCAGCCAAAACAAAATGTATCCTCGTCCAGATCATCCTCTGCACTCATATTATGGGATGCCATGTTTGCAGGTAGAAACATATTTTGCAATACAAGCGAAGAGAACGAGAAAATTCACCCAGAATAGTCCCACCTGAAGTATTTTGTAGTTCTTCCTCGCCTCCAACTACGTGCTGGATGCAGAAAGAACAACTCGACTTTATCGTTCAATATTAAATGTATCGTTTTAAATCGACTACATTTACCATCAACACTGAGTGGACAGCCACATAGAAAGATGGTGAATCTTCCCTTTAACAGATCATTCTTCACATCTCATGCACTCACCTGGATGACCGCAGCGCTCTCCGGCTGACACAACTTGTCTTTCAGCGGAGTAATCTGCCAAACACAACATTTATTTTAGGAACATATACTGAGACGACAATATGACGCAAGGGGAGACGGTGTTAGTAAATACTGACGGCTCCAACATTCTTCAGGGCGGCCGTCATGGATATAGCTTTTGCAGCTGCGTCTGTCTGAGGGGGACTGGGCTGTGGACTGTCGGAGGTAGTAGCCTCCGCCGCCACGTTTCCTGCTGCCGCCGCTACGTTTCCTGCTGCCGCGACACCGGCCTTCATCCCCCGAGCTGCAAGCTTCAACAACACGAACACAACAAGCCAAGATTAGACTGAAAGTAAAGCACCAGGGAGGAGGAGTGATGGTCGGGGTGATCGAGCTCACATGTTCCTCCCAAGCTCTCTTTTCCCTCTCAAGTGCTTCGACTCTCTTCTTCTCTAGTTGCTCTCTCAGTACAGCAGCACGAGTGTTTGCTTGGGCCTAGCGGATACATAAAAACAAACCAACAAAGAAGAAGAATGAGGCGATGGAAATCACAAAATACGTTGCATCAAACTGCAGTAAAGAAAACTATGTGTGTCAACGCCCTTTTTTTCCTTGACTCAGACGAGGCGATATGAACATGCAGTATTGATGAAGAAAAAAAGATGAGAATATAATGTAGTTTAAAAAATAAAAACTTCTTTATTTTCATCTCTTTTTCTCTCTCACACACATTTTGACTAGAATTACAAAATTATAGTTTGGCTACTAGATTAGAGAAATGTCCAATTTATTCTGATGACTAAAACATATTAAAATGTCAACAGTTTTCTTTCGCTATGATAAGAAAAAAAACACTTTGTAAACTAAACTTGACTAAAATCGAGCCACATCACTAAACCTCCTAAAACAATCGAGAGTCGACTTTCTCTGTCATTTTATTATCTTTTCAATTTAGTTTCAGTTTCACTTGGTTTGTGTTCTTGCGATCATGTGAATGTTGCACATATTGTAGCGTGTGATTGTGCAGGCAGACTCACTTTTAAAGCCTCGATCTTCTTCCTCCTGAGCTCTGCTTCCTCGCTGGACTCCTGGCTGTCAGAACCGTCGCTGTCGTACTGAAAACACACAGACGCAACAGGAGGGAGAGGAGCTGTCAGAGAAACTGAAAAGTGTCACTGCAAGACGCTTTCTGAAGGTGGAGGTTTGTACCTTCTCTCCTCTCAGTCTGGCTTTGATCTGCTGACGCTCATTGAAGTTCTGCAGGCGGATCTGCCTCAGTCTCAACAAATACTCCTGAGGACAAACACAGAAGCGTTACACGCTGCCTGCTAAAGTCTGCACCGACAGACAAAACACAACAAAGCATCGACACCTGTGGTCAGGGGTTTGAACAGTCAAATGAATTTCCCCTGATCTAATAGTTTTTGGTCCCTAGTGGACTTTTCTTTGCTCTAGCTTTACCAAATATTTGTTCACAGATATGGTAATAATTATGGTCGAAAATGCCAAACAACCACCAAGTACATGCACTCACGTCTTCATAACTTTAGGGAAAACACTGGTGGTCACAATCACACAACAATAAAGATACATAGACAGCACTTAAAGCTTTTATGTTTTGTGTTCCTGCTGATTGGAAGATACCCGAAAAACATTTGTTCTCTGTCATCATTTCGGTTTTTTATTTGGTTAGTTATTCAGTAATGCCATCGCCTTTCTTTATTAATAGATAAAATTACTATTTGTTTCTTCTTCTTATTATTATTATTATTATTATAGTCTATGGTTGTCTAAATCATTGCATTTTGTACAGTTTTCTTTTCCTTTTGTTGAGGAGATAAAAACATTTGACACGTATAAAAGACAAAGTTTGACCCACAACACAGTATGATGTTACATCTGTACATTAAAAACGCATCAGCCAGAATAAAAATAACATTTTGATGAAGATGAATTAATGTAAAAAAGCAACAATCAAAAAGTCAAAACTGAGGTGGTTATTTGAAATGGGACATTACACACAACAAATAAACGAAAACGATGGGATTTATAGACGTAAATATCAACAGCCAAAACAAACGAGTACCACGCGTCGTGCGGGCAGCGAGCATGAGTTTGAGCTGCCGGGTTGAATTATGGGAGTTTTGTGGAGACATATGAAGGACGGCGAGCCAAGCCGGACGTGCTGTGAGTGAGTGTGATGCTGGACCTGCAGGCCGGCTCCTACCTCCTCTTCTTTGTTGGCTTTGGGTCTCCAACACCGAATCGAACCTGCCCGGCTTCCATATGTCGCTGCCAGGTTTTGCCGAGTGCCCTGTTTACCGTTCAATTTAACCACATTTTAAAAAGGACGTATCCCCCCAACACCTAACGGGGGGGGGGGGTAACATTGATCAATAGCTTTATTTAAACAAATCACTGCATGTAAATTATAAAAGGACTCATTCATACTAATGAATCCAACTCTGCAGTTTTAAGTTTCACTATTTTAGCCCATTGTTTTCAGCCCCCAACATCTGAACCGTCACGGTAAGTTTCAGAAGATTTGATTTGATGTTTTACATCAGTGTCACCCCTGCAGAGTAAATCATACCCAGAAACACAGCTTTAGTCGCAGTACGTACCAGCTGTCCCTCAGCACGGACTTTGTTGAGCATGGCTTCTCTCTTCCGCTGCAGAAACTCCTCGACCTGATAGGCTCGTCCTGCAGCCATGTGACCACGCGGCCTAAAAAAAACACAAAATGCTAATTAATACTCTGACTAAAGAACAAGGAGTGCGATCCAGGGGCCGGTTGCAAAGTTTTGTCCTTAAGAACGGCACTTAATTTCTCCTTAATTTAAGGAAAAACACTAAGGCTGCATTGAAAGAGAAAATTCTACAGTTTGTATGGAAAGCGTTCGTTTGACTGCACTTGTAATATTTATCGCCTCACAAAGTTGGCCTATAGATAGTAAAAAGAATTGCAGAAAATAGGCCAGTTGGCCAGAAGAGGAAAACATTAAACTTAAAAAGAAAAAAGGAAAGCACTAAAAAGTTATATTTGGTGAGAGGAAATGGCAACTTAAAATTAATTCAAGATCTATAACTGACTGGTAAGATCCCTAAGAATGAAACTGAAGAGCGATCGTTAAATAAAAGAGGCTGAAGAGCAGAGCTGCAGCGAGTAAAGGCAAAAATCAATTGCTCTTCGTTAAGCGCATCATTGCGTTCTCCTCTTCTCAGGAGGTTTTTCTTCATTTATCGACATAAACGCGGCCATGTTGCAGTGCAGAGAGTCAGAGGTCCCTTAAGTCCCTTTTGTTTAACTTTAAGTGATTCCTTAAGTATAAGACCAAGATAAGTAAGAAATCCATAAATACTGTACTTAAGCAAACATTTTAAGGAAAAAAAAGACTTAAAAAGGTGTTTTGTGAACTCAACATCTGAACGTATCCTGTGCTGGTGAGAGAGAAGCAGCTGGACTGACCTGCTCACATGTGCTGGTTTAGAAACGTGCTGCAGCCTCTGCAGTTCTCTCTTGATTGCGTCGGGGTTTAGGAATCGCGCGGGGACATTGGGCATCACCGGGCCAGCAGCAGCCGGTACACTTCTTACACACAGAGGAGCCGCCATTAAAACAATTATTCAACAAATGAAAAGTGTTAAAATACAAGCAGGGCTGTACCAAATTTAACCATTTACACTGGAAGCTTTTTGAATGAAGATTCAAACGTCTGTTGTCATATTTGTTGACGCCACCACACTAAACATTTTTTTTTTGTTACTGTGGTTGTATAAATGTAATTTATGGTGACCGCCCCGTTAATACACGCGTGTGCCCCCCTGTACGTCGGCCACATTGTGCTGCTGCTGCTGTTTACTTTCCTCCTGATGCAAATCTAAAACTTATTATAACTGCATTTGGTTGATCCCCCTGTGATGCACAGAGACAATAAATGAAGCTAGAATCCTTGGAACTGTTTTCTGAGCGCAGTAAAAAAAATTTAAATAAATAAAAAGTCGTGTTTTTTTTAGGCTAAACGTTAACAAATATGTATTGAACCAGAATATGTTAGATAAAAACATATTTTTTCACTAAATGTTGACTTTAAACAGTGCAGCTATTGGAACTGTTTGGATCTACTGATATTATAACACTGATAATATTAGTGCTTCCTCGTCTGTATCTCACACGTTAACGTTATGTCTGAGCTCACCGAGTCGGGCTGCCCGGTGCTGCGGAGGATCCCTCTCTGCTGAGCCCTCTCGGCTGGACTTTAGACAGTTGGTCCAGGGCAGCGTGGTAGTGTTCATACGGGGTCTTACTTGGGGTATGAGCTGGAGTAGGACCCTGCACAGAGCTCGGGACAGCCCGCTTTACACCACCTACAAAACACTGAAGGGGACAAAATTTGAGATTTTACTTTTATTGTTGTTTTGTTTATTTGTGTCATGCTTTAATGTTCCCCTATGGGACAATAAAGAGAACCTGAAGTGAAAGATGGCGTGAGCCTGAGGGAGGGGCTGTATGACTCCCGTTGTTATGATACTGTGAATGTAAAAGATGGCAGGAGGAACACTTTGCATCATAAAAAAGAAAGCGTGCTTCCAGTACCTTCCTCTCTGGGCTGCTGCCTCCACTAGAACTCAAGACGTGCTTCCAGCCTTGTTCTCGGGCCTGGTTTATACGGTTGATCTGTTAGAGATCACAGGTTCATCATCATTTCTGTTTCACCTGGAGACTACAGTGTAAACCTCTTATGTGAAGCAAAACGTTTGGGACAGAATCATTACTATAGAAATGCAACTTTAAATAAGATTCATTCCATCCATTCAGTGCTCATTTGGGGAAAAAAAATTAAAACCGCAGTAGAATAATTCAAAAGTTTTTTTTACCTTTACTTCCATGATATTGTATTCTATAAATACATTTGTTTTCAGACTCTTCTACCAGTTCGGCATTAAAAGCCTTCAGTTTATTTTACAGCACAGCATTCTTCAGGCTATAGTCTCATTATAATTACAGTATGATGTATTTTATATACAGTACTGTATTATATTGTTTTTTAATTATATACTGTGATTTCATTTGTACAGTAATTTTAAACGCTTTTGAAACGTCAATAAAATTCAGTTTCATTACTTTAAATTCATGTTATAAATATACAAAAGTCAATTAGATGATAATCTGTATGAGAACTAAAGAAAAACAACATTGGTTATAATAATCATCCTTATAGTAACACGAACCTTTTCCTTTTCATATCTCTTCATCTGCTCCGCTTTAAACAGGAACACCTGAAAGACAGTTTTACACTTTCACTTTCCATCGACAGGAAATAATTAGCAACTATTTTAATAATCAATTATGGTTAATGTAATTAGTCTAAGCAGAAATAGTGAAATAATTAATAAATTCTGATTCTATCCTCTCCAATGAGGTGTTATTTCCTGGTTTTGTAATTTTCTGTTCAAGCTCTTCTATTATTTGCCTTTATCAACTTAGTCATTTATCCACATTACGGATGATTATTAATCAAAAATCTCATCGTATAACTATTTAGTGAAAGCACCAATACTGAACCCTACAATATCGATATATTTGGAAAGAAATATTCTTATATTGGACTTTTTCCCACATCGCTCAGCGCTTTGAGAGGATTTCCTGCTTTTCTTTGTCGTCATTGTGGACTAAATATCTTTGGGGATTTGGACTTTTGGTCATCATGTTATAGACTTTAGTTTTTTTATGTTTCATACGCTAAACGATTCTTGAAATTAAAATAGGTAATGAAAATAATGGAGCCTTTAACTTTACATAGGGACTTAACGACGCACCCACCTGCTCTCTCTGTTTCCTTTCTTTCTCTATCAGCTCCATCCTTTTCTTTCTCATGCCGTCCTGCAGCAGGAGGCAAAAGCATTGCAGATCAAAAAGACACATGTTACAGAAACCCACTTTGAGGCCAGAGGCTGTCACTGGGCAGGGGGGTGAGGAGGGAAAGTTAGTCAACAGAGAAAGATAACACGCCGAGTATAAGCCGGGAGCAGAAAACAGGTGGATGTAGGGGTGGAGCGCAATGAGAGGGAGGGAAAGTAAAAATGCTGGTAGGAAGGGACCTTCATGTGTGAGTAAATGGGGAGAGAAAAGGAAGGGGAGTCTAACAGGACAGTTATGAGGGGCTCTCAGCTGTACCTCATGTTTTTTCCTCTCTTCCTCCACTTGACTCACTCTTCTGTGGGGGGCTGCTGGGAGAGGGGCCTAAGCAACATATGACACTGGGGTTCAGAGGTTGCCCACACACTATGATGTAAAAACAGACACACAGACACACACACAGATGGGAGAGGCCTCCTCCGACATGCCAGATTAGGAGCTCAACATCAAAAAGAGCTTCTTTTTTTTTTTACACCCAGAGCAACAAACAAATCCTGAGTGAAGCTCAAAAATGACAGACTAACCGCTTTATGCTTCACAGCCGGTCTCCTCTCTGCAGGTTTTTTGGCAGCATCCGACACCTTCCTCGCAGTTAAAGGCACTCCGTATTTGCTGGCTGGTTTAGTAATCTTCTGGGCCGGGGCGAGCGGGATGGAGCCAGGTGTAGGACGCTTTGCTGGTCACACAAGTCAAAAATATTAAAACATTTCTCCAAGTCAGTATTCACTGGATAAAAGGCTAATGATGCTTTACCTGCAGCTTAACTGGGACTGTATTACAGTACATGTCAGGGCTTGACAGGTAAAATGCCACACTTGCCCCATCAGAGTTGCACATGCACAGTACAGATCGGGCACTCTGAAGGAAATCCTGAAGGAGTTTAGTTTGGTGGCGAAACTCCAGATTAATTTACGTAAATAAATATTACACATAAAAATGTACTTAAGTCATCAATTATTGCTAATTTGCACTGATTCTTTGCCTTATTTTGAGTTTATCTAAACCGTGTCGTCAAGTCGACACATAACATACTGACATAACTCGTGCCCATTAATAACAAGACTACTGCTAACACCACCACTACTATGGAAAAAAGATATTTTCCTACCTGGTGGTCCCTGCAACACACCCAGTTTAGGCTGGTTGTGAAGAAAAGTATGGCGAAATTCCTGAGCAATGATCTGTAATCAGTAGAGAATAATGTTTTTTTAAACATTAGATCTGCTTTATGTTGTCATGTTATGTTATGTTATGTAAGCTAAACATCCAGCCATGTGCTCCACCTGTGGTGTGAGGAACCTCTCTATCCTGCAGGTCAGGAAAGGTTTGTCCAGTATGCTGCTGACGGAGGGTCTCTCTCGAGGGCTGCGTTTGAACAGCAGGGCCAAGAGAGAGCGCAGCTCCTGGGAGTAATGAACGGACACGGGAGGGTACGAGCCACGGATGATCTTCAGAACTAGGTTCTTCATGTTGCCAGCCTCGAACTGAGGAGGAGAAAAACCTGTTAGTAATTACTGCAGAGAAATTACTGACGGCAATCATGAGCAATGATGAGTGTGCACTTACAGTAAAGCAATTAAAGGGTTGAGACTTGAGAAATGTCTTTAAATGCTTTTCTCAGCCTCTCAAATGTGGAGATTTGCTGCTTTTCTCTGTTTTATATCCTATTAAAGTGAATATCTTATCTTTTCACCATTTTCTGACATTTTATAGACCAAACCATTAATCTAGAAAATAATTGACAGCCCTACCTGCAGAGTTTTTTACACATTTTAAAGTACAAATTTAATTACTTTTAAGATATTTTTAATTTCTCTAAAAAGTAAAACAATACAATACAGTATACACCGCTTTTTGAGTTTACTTGAATTTGAATAATATTCAGTGCATCAGCTAAAATAACTGCCTCGTCATTAATGAAAATAAAACCGTATGTCTCCGTGCATTTATCATATAGACCTCGCAGATCCAGATTTAATGCCATTTTAAGGAATCTTTAGGCCTTGAATATCAAAAACTATAGCCAAAATTATGACAGGGCTAAGAATACGCAGCGTGAAAAGCCCTTTATGTTAGATTTGATTATGAGACTCTCAGGAAAAATTACGAGAGAGCATCGCAATGCTGCATAAAAACATTAAAACTACATGAATTAATAAACAGCTCACACACAGAATACTTACTGCATGCTTAAGAGTGCACATTTCATAGAGGACACACCCTAGGGCCCAAATATCACTGCAGAGGGAGGGAAAGTAGGGAAAGTGAGAGCAGACAGACAGGGATCAGTTCTGGGTCACATTCATTCACAAAGGGATTAACAGTCACTTGCTTTTCCTTCCGTTATCAATAAATGGAGGACAAAGGGATTTCATTGGTGAGAAAACTCCACATGGGATGTTGAGATACTGCGAAATGTACTTCCTTAATTGTAACTAAAGTGGATTAGATTACATGCATACTTAAAATAGTTAGAAGGAAATCAATACTAGCTTCCTGCTGTAGATACACACAAGCAGGTTCACTCAATAAAGAGCAGGCCACCACCTAATCCTGCATGCCTCCCAATTAGTCCCCTGGATTAGTTATTAAATATTCATTTACAACAGAGGAGACATCCAGTACCTTTTGTTGTTGTAGGGTTTATTCTCGCAGATCTCTGGGGATAGGTAATATGGTGTGCCTATACATGTTCTTGCCAGTTCTACAGTGCTGAAATGACAAGAGAATTATGCTTTCTTATTCCCAAATCTTGGCTTTGTAAAGATCTGCTAAATCTTCTCCGATGTCATGATTTCACAAACCTGTTCAGCACACGTGCAATTCCAAAGTCTCCAAGCTGTACAGTCCCATCTTTTGTCAAAAATATGTTCTATGCAAACATTATGAAAAGACATGTACATAAGGTGAAACACGAGAAATAAAACAGCTTTATAGTCACTGAGGGAAGATCTGGTGCTGAAGAAATACCTGTGACTTGATGTCCCTGTGGAGGATTTTTCGATCGTGCACATGCTTCAGTGCCAGGCAAATCTGCACGAACCAATCCATGATCTACGGAAGGGAGACAGTAAATAGGCATGAAATGATATGAAAATGACATAAGAAAACAGATAGGACACTTAGTAAAAACAATCAAATCATAAGGTCCACCTGTATAAAGGATAAATACATTTTTTGTTGTTTCTTGCTGGCTCTATTTTCCACTTCTCTACCATGACAGTGATCTCGGGAGCACGTTCAAGTCACTCATGCGAGTATATTCACGATTATCCTCATAATGGAGTGTTTTTTTATCGTGATTCGCAATAAAACTCTTTAACATCCAAAAGTAAACAGTATCAACTTAAGTACGTCTAATGGCTGGAAAACACAAGAGGGAAAACACATTAAAATAGTCTTAACACATATATAGAACAGCTCCAGGCAATATGATTATTCAATGCACATGTTCATGAATAAATGTCTTACTTGCTCTTCTGAGAACAGAACTCCTTTCTGAGAGTTGATCTTCTTGAAGAGGTCTCCTCCCTCACAGTAATCCATCACAATATACAGGCAGCCGCCCTCTGAAAAGACATTCAGAAGATGTGGAGGCCAGCCAGGAGTCTTAATGCACATGTTCTGGCAGGATAATCAGTATTTTTTAAAGCTTTTAGCAAAATGTTTGCTCTGAGCCTCTGTGGTCCTAGCGTTCTCTACACTACCGGGGAGACTTTTGAATCCTTTTAGGATGGAAACACGCTCCTCCGCCTTTTTCTCACTGGGTCAAATATGTCATTTCTTAAAGATAGAAAAAGTTACACACTCAAAGGGTTCTCTCAAACCTGTATTGAGATATGGAGGCACTTTCTCTACAGGTGCGCCTTGATGAAGAGGAGGATGGACCCATACATATCATATTACGCAGTGAGCATTCAAGGCCGCAAGGATCATTCATTTTCATGTTGCAACACAGGGTTGCACAAAGGCAGGCAGTTATAGTTCATTTATGCTACATACAATAAACAAAACAAAACCTGTACTGCATTTTTTTTTTTTATTCCCCCTCTCTTTTTTTCCCTTTTCTCTTCTTCCTCCTGTTAAAAAAGTGATTTAATTATTTGCACATTTTTCCCTCCTTCAGCTAAATGTATTCTGTAACCTGTGATCATATGGGAGGGTGGGAGCAGGAGATTTATATTATACATTATATTGGATGAATAGATCTTCTTTGAGTAGGAACATTTTAATCAAATATACATGTTTTGTATCCTTTCCTCTTCTGGAATAAAAACTTGAAGCTTGAACTGATAACAAAACTGTAAAATATATTTACAAGCAAAGTCATAATATACACCTTATATTTTTTTTTGCAAGACATTTACTCTGTGGCTCTTTCATCTAACAGCTAAAATCTTTATATTGTATGAATACCTTCAAAAGACTCCTTATACTGCACAATGTTGGGGTGACTCATGTTGGCAAGAACAGCAACCTCTTTCCGAGATTCCTGCCTCTCTTTACTCGACATCTGTTAGAAATAAGGAACAGAGGAATGATATATGAGCTCACATTAACAGTGACATGCGGAGCTTATGCAACATTATGCACTGGAGCTTACTGCAGATATGCCAATCTCCTTGATGACATATTGGTGTCCATCCTCTTTAGATTTGACAAGAATGGCCTTTCCAAATGAACCTTCCCCAATTTTCTTCACCTTTTCGTACTTGTCCATGTCAGTGGAAGGACTGGCTCCTCATGCTGGGTCTGCAAAGAGATCCAGAAACATGGTGTGTAAATATGCTGATGAGGCTTTGACCACGAAGTTAAAGGTTGATGTCGGTAGTAGTAGTAGTAGTACACATTTGGTACACAATGACATTTAAGGCAATAACCAACTAATCCCCTGGAAAGCAAAAAGCATTTTTTTCTTTTTCAATGTCATGTTCTTGCAGCTGAATTCTCTGTTGCTGTTCCCATTTTATTTTATCTGTCTATTATTGTTTTAGTGTATTATGTTATGTATTATTGCCTTTTATTTCTTTAATGATGTATACCTGTATAGAGGCAGATCCTAACCCATCTGCCTGACTGGAAAGCACTTTGGGTCAGGTCACATCTTTATTATTGTATAAATCGATCAATTGTTTAGTGTACAAAATGTCAGAAAATAGAGAAAAATATGCATCCCAGTTTCTCAAAGTCCAAGGTGAGGTCTTTAAATGTCTTGTTTCTTTTCAGTCGAAAACCCAGATATTGACTTTATTATGATATCAATGAGAGAATATTTGAGAGGCTGAAAACAGCATTTTGTGACATTTCGGCATGAAAAAATAACGAGTAATCGATTATCAAAATATCTTTCTGTGTGTCGACTAATTATTGCAGCTCTACCTCTTTTCCAACATATGTTATATAAATAAACTGTCTTGACTTAATAAAAAAGTGCGTTTGTTGTTTTGTAAAAATCTGATCGATTTACAAATCTTAAAGCATATCTTCTGTAGCATGACATTTATATTCCCATACATTCACACAGTGGGTCGCTTGTAATAGTGTCAACTTCAGTAATCCTTGTAATAAATAAATGTAAATACACAGTAATGTTGTCAGACAGATCTCCGCTGTGATGCTGTGACACCACACTGGTAGCAACTTAGCTAACATTACCGTTACATAGAAGCTAGGCGAAGACAGTGGACCTTTACATAGAATATACACCCTGTCAGTGAACACAACACTGAGTAATATGATTAACGTGCCTCACTAGATAGTTAGCAGTATGTAAAAGATACCAGGTGGCTAACACTTGGCTTACCATTAGTCTTTTTCTCTGCTGCTGTCTCACAGAGTACCTGCTAGCTTGCTACTGCCCTCGCGCTCTCTATCTAACGACGGCTCTCTTTTTTGCTGCATTTTCATTGGTCACCTTTATATGTATCGGTGGTGGATTGGTTGATACAGCTGTCCGTCATCCTTCACCGGTGAATGACGGTCGTAGTCTCCACCCCCAATGTGACTGTTGCTGTGGACATTTTCCATAGTAACCAGTAGCCAATCCTGGAATCGCACCAATTACAGGTTATCCATGAATTATTTTTAATTATTTTTCTCATCACTTAAAAAAATGTATTCTATTAAAATAGCAAAAAAAGGGCTTTTTTATTTTTATTATTATTTTAATTTTTTTATTTAAATTTTGTATCATTTCATTTAGTTATTTATTGAGTTTTTTTTCCATTATTAATCACCCATAGTATAGAGATATCATATATAATATATATATATATATATATATATATATATATAATATACTGTGAATATTCATAGCTCGTAGTCACATGACCCGCTCGCGCCTCCCTGTATGATTGCATCGGTGTAGATGACGCACTGAGCTTCAGAGTAAAGATGGCTCCCTTTCCGGACGAGGTGGATGTTTTTACTGGCCCACACTGGCGAATGAAGCAGTTGGTGGGCCTATACTGCGAAAAGGTGTGTATTCATAAAAGTCGTGGATCCAAATGTGGAGTTTTATAAAAGATTATATGACGGAATACGACCAACGGACGGGTGAACGTGAGCTAGCACGTTAGCTAGCTTGTGTCTGTAGCAGTCGAAGCAGATGAACTATCATTATTATCTCCAGACTCCGTGGCTTCACTTATAAACGTGTACTTATCAGTTCATAAATGTGTTTACTCCGCACTTTGAAGCATACATTGAGTTTCTCTTGATATACTTTCATGAAGCCATCCTATACACAGCTAAGGTTCGCTAACTGGTTTAGCTAGCTTAACCAACTTACATGATACGTTGTTATGCAACATGCTTTAAGCATCACAACGCAGTTTCTAACGTTCACTGGAACTGTTTGTAACACATGGATTTTATAAATAAGACATTAACATTGTACATTTCCAGAATTTCTGTTAAAATGTCGACACGTGTCAGATAAACCCAGTTAGCGAGACTTGCTAGCATCACCAAAACATCCACTTGCTCCCATTATAGATCGATCAATATGCTGATTATTTTTCTAATCAGAAAATAGTGAAAAATGTCCATCCCAGTTTCTCAGAGTCCAAGGTTTGTCTTTAAATGTCTTGTTTTGTCACTTTAATATGATACAAAACAGAGAAAAGCAGCAAATCTGCATATTTGAGAGGCTGGAAACAGCATTTAAAGACATTTCTGCAGGAAACATTTTTCATGTTAAATTGGCTCAACGATGCTTAAACATTATTATTTTGTTGATGGATTATTCATCGTTGCAGCTCTTAATTCCTTGTATGTGTTCTCATACTTGGCCCATAGAGGTGACTGATAATGCGTGGCTGGTGTGTGCTAAAGTAAACTACAGTATACTTCAGTAATCTTACCTGTTAGTTTACATTTTCTGTGGCACTGCAGCTGTTGGGCTGGGTCACTAAAAAATACCAATTATTATAATAATTATTTCTAATGGTACCAGCAGAAGTGCTAATTATGTTATTTATTATTACATAGATTTCAGTTTCAACACAAATGACGCTACATTTGATAATAAATGAATCCCTTTTTTTTTCTCCCACAGCTGTCAAAAACCAACTTCTCCAACAACAACGACTTCCGCTCATTTCTTCAGTCGCTGTGCGCCACCTTCAAGGAGTTCAAGATGCACGAACAGATTGAGAATGAGTACATCATCGGCCTGTTGCAGGAGCGCTGCTGCACCGTGTACAATGTGCACTCTGACAACAAACTCTCAGAGATGTTGTCCCTCTTTGAAAAAGGCTTGCACAACGTTAAGGTAAATATGAATAGATGTTTTACATAGTTTATTGTGCTAAATTGCACCTTTTTTTTGCACCTAGGTTTTACTTCAAGGGAAAATAAAAGTTCTGCAGAGCTCAGCTGATAGTTGATGCTCAATGGTTGGGTACCACTCTGTCATTAGAATAACTATTGTGTTAGACACACTAAGATTGCAGTACCAACAACATCAGAATTGTTGTTTTTCATATATATACATGTTAAATAATAGAGTAATTTAAAGCCCTTTTACAAATTGTAGCTTCAATTTATTTAAAACTAGTAAAAAAAAAAAAAACAGTTTTTTGCATCTATTGTAAGGGGCATCAACTTGAGATTGTATTCATTAGGAAAAGGCCAGATGCAGAAAGAAGTGGTCTGAATTGTTTAATAAAGGCAGAGTTATTTTTTGTGATCTGCTTAACAAGACAGAAGGTTTATTGTTCTCTCGAGCCACAAGCAAACCAAAAATGGGCTTTCCAGAATGACGCAATTGTGTAAATCCTAACTTCCTCTCTGCCACGGTTTGTTTGTAAAACATTCTGTATCTTTGGATTGAGATCACAAACTCTGTCCTCAGGGAAATATGCTTCTCTCCTGAGATAAATAATTCTGTGCTGATAGCTCATAGAAAAGTGCAGTGCAGATTGAGCCTAGTTTTAAGGTTTTTTTCTCACAATTTTAAAGATTGTGTAGCCACATAATTCAGTTAATAAATAATTTAGTTTAAGAAACAGTCTGTAAAGCATATGCACTAATTTAGAGTAAGGTGTAATATTAACATGTTGATTCCACTACAGGAGAGATTTGATGTTTTTCTGGAAATAGGTGGGGGAAAAAACGAGTTGGAAAATATTGGATATCCGCAAAAATCCAATATTGTGTATCCCTACCGTAAATCATAATCGCCATGTCTAATAATTTAGCGTGTCTCGTTGTGAGAAGAATGAACTGACGGGATTGTAAAGAAGTCGAGATCCCGTGAGTGACTAATTGTTGTGTCTTCAGAGTGAATACGAGCAGCTGAACTACGCCCAGCAGCTGAAGGAGAGACTCGAAGCTTTTACACAAGACTTTCTGCCCCACATGAAGGAAGAAGAAGAGGTATAAGTCTTCACATTTCGTTTTTACTATTAATATAACTATCTTTTAATGATTTGATTCCACAAAGAATGGGTAAGACTAAATTATGTTCCTGAACAACTGAGGCACAAAACATAAAAAATTAAACCTATTTAAAAACGTGTTTGCTCGTCCCGCAGCGTGTAGCTCTGTTGCAAGCTGTTTTATAAACTAAGGAGGTTCGTTGCAGGTGTTTCAGCCTATGCTTATGCAATACTTCACCTACGAGGAGCTGAAGGACATCAAAAAACAGGTGATAGCTCAACACTGCAGCCAGCACCAGTGGGACTGTGCTGCTGAGGTGCTGAAGGGCTTCAGCCTGTGGAGCCAAGCTGAGGAGCTGCAGAAAGCCTTCAAGTATGCCGACCACGAGAAGACGCATTACGGTTGGTGAATATATTCCAAAATGTTTAAACTACTTAGAGTGTAAATAAGCTGGAAGGCAGAAGTAATTCGAAGAAATATTCAATAAATACAGCAGGCCTCGAAGTCTGTTTTACTTTTCAAATTTTCAAAGTTTTTCACACTAACGCAAACACTGCTGTGGCACTGGAAGTTAATGACACATCTGATAATTAATGGTGTCATTTAAGTAGAAATACCAAATGTGCAAGTGCCAGTTTGGGTTCTGGTTGTTTGTGATGGCCGTTTGTAAAATAATAATAATAATAATAATAATAATAATAATAAGAAGAAGAAGAAGTCCTACTATATTGATCCCGGAGAGGAAATTAAAATATTCACTCTTTTTTTTTTTTACTTCATTCAGATATTTTGCCTTTAAGAAATATTGCACTTCTTGCGATTTGGATATTCCACTAGTCTATATTGCGATCTAGAAAATTCAGATTATATAATTAGTAACTACGACTGAACAATAAACAATGGCTCCGTCCTATTCAAGTGACCCTAAAAACCGAATTCAGCCATCATGAACTTTATTGTTTACACCTGTGCTGTAAACATGTCTCCTGTGTCTCAGTATTTAAGTTATTAGTTTCAAGAAAGGATAAATTGGCATTTGGCTGTTTCATCCTCTTCCTTAGAACTGGAAAAGAACAGGAATTCTTCAACCCACATCTCCCAGCTTCCTGCAGAAATCATGCTGAGGCTGTTCCACTACCTGAGCCCTGGAGATCTGTGTCGCTGCAGTCAGGTGTGCAGCTCTTGGTCCGAGCTGGCGAAGACCGGCTCTCTGTGGAGGCACCTGTACCCCGTGCACTGGGCCAGAGGTGGGCTGCTGATGGGAACAAAACACTGTTTACTAAACTTCATTTTCCCTGATTGCATGAATTACAGTATGTAGTGGTGGAGTTCTGCTGATGAAGGTTTGTCTCTAATGCAGGAGATTATTATAGTGGCCCCCCCGGGGACTTGGACCAGGAGCCAGATGATGAGTGGGTGAAGAGTCGGCAGAAGGAGGGTCGGGCCTATCAGGAGTGGGACGAAGATGCTGATGTTGATGAGTCTGGTAAGCTAAGAAAAAGTATAATGTGCACAGACTTATTGAGATCTTTAACTTCAGTAAAGTAGCAAATAAAAGAGGAGCTCGTTTTAATGATACCGTGTGGTTTCCTCAAGGGATGAATAAAGTTTCATCTTTATTCATAATAATACATCACAATGTATTAGTTGATTTTATATTTTGTAATATTCATCTAAATCTACAAAGTAACTAATGTTTCAAATAAGTGCAGTGGAGTAAAAGTTTAAACCAGTTTAAAGGCGTCTCCCTCAATAGTTAGTACACATGAATTTTATTTTGACAAACGTGACTCAAAGAAGCAACAAAGCAAAGAGTAACTCGTGTGTGTTGACTCAGCAGAGATGACATTCAATAAGAAAAGTTGATAATATGTGAAGACAATCCGCTCACTATCATCTGGCTTTAAATCATTGCTAAAACATATTTTTATAGGAAAGCCTGATTAGTAACTTTTGTGTTGTTTTCTTTTGTTCTGTTATTGCCCACGCAATTTCTTCAGTTGTTATCGTTGTGTTTATTACCTGTATTTTGTATGATTACTTATCTTATCTAGGACTTTAAAAAAAAATGTTACCTGGAGCCTGAATTTTGTGTTTTCCTTTACATAAATAAAGACATTAACACCATAAGTTGATCCAGAAAAGGCAGAAATTGGTGCATAAAAATTCCCCAGAATGCAGGAAATCAAGTGTTTGTCGCTCAAAATCTCCTGAGGGAATATGTGTCGCACCCGCATATATCTACATAACACTGGTATTAAAAGTGTGTAGTCGTCCATTCTGTGGATTCTGCGATGATTAAAATGAGTCTCGTGTCTAAACGGAGTCATCCATGTTGTTCTTTGTCTTTTTAGACGTGTCGAGCCACAGTCGGGGCTCACTGGCGATTAACACGGCTCAGCGGGAGAAGAGGCTTCTGAATGGGATGATCCAGAACCTCCTGCCAGCTGTGGGTCCGTCTGTCAAATCCATTGTTCTGGCCTACAGTTCCACAGTCTCCAGTAAAATGGTACGCAGCGGCAAATCTATATTATGACACTGCCATCGTGCAATACCTGATGATACTTGACCTGATGCTCATGAAGATCTCATGCTTTTGTCTCTTTTCAGGTGCGCCAGATACTCAGTTTCTGCCCCAACATCACTCACCTGGACCTGACGCAGACTGCTGTGACAGATTGTGCATTTGACAGGTAAATAGTAAAAGTCCTTACTAAAATACCATTAAAGGAATACTTCACCCTTAAAATGATCCTGTGTATATCAGTTACTCCCCGTGTGTTCTCTCTCCTGCCTCCCGTTCACACTCTCACACAACTCCTGCAGAATAATAAAGTCTCATTTATCCAGTTGGTGCTCACGACTTCAAAAGACGCTACAAATGCACTATTTAAAACTCTTCCTCATAAACAGTCTCACGCTTGCAGGCGCACAACTCGTCTGAAATGTTTTAAATAATTCAGTTTTAGTGAAAATGCATGTGTGTGTTTAAATAAATGAGACTTTATTATTATTATTATTGAGAGTGTAAACGGATGTTTGTTGTTGAACTTCATCGAGACTTCAAGAGTTCAAGGAAGCACAGGAAGGAACTGATGTACAGATCATTGTGGGGGGGAAATAATCCTTTTAGTAATTTACTTTGTGCCAACCCTGGTCGAAGCTTTTTAAAGTACAGTTAACCTCGTACTCATCACTGTTTCCTCTTTCAGCTGGTCGTCCCTCGGAGCTTGTCTCTCTCTGCAGCACCTGGATTTGTCGGGGTGTGAGAAGATCTCTGACCACACCATGAAGAAGCTGTCTGTTGGTCTGGGCGACCTCACGTCCTCCACCTGCTTTGACAAACGCTCAGAGCGACGAGCCAAGCTCCTCAAAAGTTCCCCCATCCCCATCACGCTCGTGGAGGAGAGAAGCCTTCACCCGGCGGGGCGGAAGCGGCAGGCCATCATCTTCAAGGCTGGGAGCGGCCGCTGGGGCGCTGCCTGCACGCCCGCGCAGGTGTGGGTCCTGGACCCCTCAGACCTCGCCGATATCGAGGATGCTGCAGAGTGGAGCCGTCGTGGTGGGATGTCTCTCCCGGAGGCAGAGAGCTTTGTAGAGACGCAGCTGGTGGGGAGCTCGTGCTGCTGCAGGAGGAGCAGGAGGCGCGGGCCCAGGATCGGCTCAAACGCCTCCTATCTGCATCAGCAGTATGCTATTTCTGGGGAAATGTTTTGTGGTCACTCCACCTGCTGCACTAGTGACATGGCCCTCAGGACTTTTACTGGGCCTCAGTGCGAGTCAGGATCCACAAAAAGCAGCACTGCAGAGTTTCGGACTAAATGCTCCTCATTCGGGGGCCCGCAGTGCTCAGAGCGTGGAAACAGAACTGAGCAGTCAGAGGCAAAACGCTCGCTGAGGTTTCTCAGCCTCTCTGGATGTTACCAAGTCACGGATTTGGGCTTGAGGTAAATATCACGCATCGCTGTGTTTAAACAAACACTCTCTCTTACACTTGGAATGGCTGAATGTAAAGGCACAATGAGGAGGATTTGTCAGTTTGGCTCCTTCTCCTCTCGCTATATTTGCACCGTGTCCGCCAGATTCCTCTTGGATGCTCACGATGTGGCACCTGGGCGCTACGATTTTATAGAGGCTGACACCCAGAAACTTCCCGAGCACATCAAAATAAGAGAATCCAGACAGAGGGCTGCAGATACAGACGCCACCACGCATGTCTAGTGGGTCATAGTGACGATTGAGAGTAGATTTAATCAACACCGGCCTTTTGGCAAATAAGATGACGTTCACCGATGTGCATCTGTTGTGTTGCATCCATTTTGCGCCGCCTAAATGTTGTCTTAGTTATTTGTGGTTGGATTTCAACAAAGCTGGAAACGTAGCTGCTGATACGTAGAATAAGGCGTTACACCGTTACACCATTACAGCATTACACCATCTCAGAAAGATCAGCAACAACAATCTTGTACTTGGAAATCACCAGATTTCCACACCATGTTTGTTCCTAAACGCTTTCACAGCTGGGTAGGTAGATGAATCGCACGTTAAGATTTGTATGATCAAATTTGTGCTCATTCAAAGATAATAGTGATGAAGGGCTAAAGGACTTTAATACACTTTATTTATTATGAAGATTTCTCTGTTTCCCTGACACAGAACGGGAAAATTAACAACCTCAGTATCGGCCAAATTGTTACTTTTAAGATCAGGCCTAAAATTCACTGTGCTTCCCTAATAGAGAAGAATCATTTTCATATGAACTTATACATGTTGTTTATCCAACTCATTGTGCCTTCAACATACAAACCTGGGTTTACACGGATTTATACGAGAGGTTAGTATCTTCAGAGACTGATGATGTCGTCTTTCATCAGCTGAAAAATACCAACGTTTTGTCACTTTGCAGTTTCAAAACAACATTATTGGCACGTGTAGTTATTATCAGTGCGTGCTGTCAGTTGTGGTAACTTATCTCTGTAAACTCCTCGTCCCTGCAGACTCACGTACGCAGGCTTGATGTTTATTCACGTGGCTAAATAACGTGACAACATGCTCATCAAGTTATATTTCTATTATTTATTATTAGCTAAATGTTGATTATGAAAGAGGCATTACATTTACTATAGTCTGCAGTATTGCATTTTATTAGGTTAGTGCCATTTAAAAAGGAATCTGTAAAAGTTTCTGTGAAATATAAAAAGGATTAAATAAAATAATAAATTAGTTAATAAAAAAATGGAAATAAAGACAATTAACAAAATATTACACAATCTTCCTTATAATATCTGTTCCCTGTTTTTGCTTTTCCATATCGTATCTAAAAAAAAAAGCTAAAAAACAAATGAGGGAAAATAAGGAATTAAAAATTTTTTTTAAATTACAATATATAAAGAAATACAGAAAAATTTGATAAAATTATAATAGAATTTATATAAATATATGAACAAATAAATTAAAATGCTTACAATTATTTTCTTTTTGGTATTTGCCTTATATTTTCACATGTATTTATTCCTCTTTATACTTCTTTTTGTTATGGTCCTCCTCTGACTATGTTCACCTGTGTACCTGCTGTATGTACCTGCTGTACCTGTGTATGTACCTGCTGTACCTGTGTATGTACCTGCTGTACCTGTAACGAGCTGCTCTGTGTCTCAGGGCTCTGTCGCAGCGCGGAGGACTTCCTTCCCTGGAGCATCTCAACCTGTCTGGCTGCCTGCTGATCACAGAGGTGGGGCTGCAGGAGCTGGTGTCCGCCTGTCCTTCCCTCAACGACGAGCATTTCTATTACTGCGACAACATTAACGGTAACACTCACAAGTCAAACGGTTCGCCTCCGTTTTCTCTGAAACAACAGTTTAGTGAAGTGCTTTGGAACCAGGCTGTGGTAATATTAACCCTTGTGCCTCACTAGGGACGTTTGGCTTTTACATTTTTCGATCCTTTTGTCTGTGTTAGTGCATATGGCACACATTTAGTAAGTGTACCCTCAGCTCCTATAATAAGTGTTTAATAAAGTGTTTCCAAAACACACACAGTCGGAGCCTTAAGGACAGAAATGTCTCCATTGAAACACATTAAAACCACAATGTTTGATCTCACAGCATAAAATCCTCTTTCTCTGATTTCAGCTTCACATCTGGAGCTTCAGAATTTAACTTTTTAATATTTTCCACCAGATTGAGACATTTTCTCATGTTTGGGACAAACACATGCTGTTTCCATGGTCTCCTGCTTAAACTATACAATATAGCATTAAAGTTGGTGAGAATCGTTCACACATCTCACTGTTTGGAGAAAATCCCCTGAGGAATAAAGTATACGGAAAATAATTAGTTTTCTCATAACAACGTGATTCTGTAAACAAACAATGATGCGGATGATCAGGAGATTTAACTCAGTAAAAGTGGAAAATAATATTAATATGTAATTTTATAGCAGTTTTAGGAAAGGACATTTTTGTTCTCTGAGATAAAAACTGTGAGTTAAGAAAACAACAATCTGACACCAATGTTGTTGCTAGTCATCGACGTATCCTAGACTTCAAAAAATATATTCAAAACAAAATTCCCCCTAGTATTTAGAATACAGAAAATAATTTAATATTTGTGGGTTTTGTCTACAAAAACCAGTGTCAGTGTGTAAACAAACTGGCATTTAAAGAGTTGAACTTGTGAAACTGAATGAATATTTGGTGGTTTTGATCAGGACTGACGTTGTTAAAAGATCTAACTCTTGATATATATTAATATATGATTCAGATTCATTTTTTTGGCAGTGTTGACGAGGACATTGTTGTCCTCTCAGGACAGAGTAACTTTTTTAAAGTGAGGCACAAGGATGTAAAATATTTTGTGAAGACTTTACCAAACATTACTGACCCCAACTGCACAGCATGTGACCCAGTGTGTGTAACAGCTGCTGCTGAGGTGGAAGGTAAGCAGGCATTACAGAAGCCAGTGACCCCGCCAGGACTTATTCTTTTATTTAAATATAATGATTATTTTATTTTTAAGGGCAGATACTCGGGTGAACAGGGTAAACAATGTAACTAATAGATATCAGCATGAAACTTCCCCAGTTCATCACTCACATTAACACAATTACTTTTTATATTACAAGTTTTCTAAAGTGTTATCTCTAAATATGCAAATGAGGCAGTCTCAAATTTGTGTTAATTTGCTACATTTGCAGATATAAATGTGAACGTTGGATAAAGCAGGTTCAGAGTTCTGGTTTCATGTTGTTCACATATTAGAGTCAAAGTCTCTCTTTGTATCACTCCACAATCACTAAATACTGTCCATGTTCTGCATGTTGTTAGTAATAAACGCTGTATAAATCAGGCTCTGAATGAGATGTGAACACACCCCTCTGTACAAAGCTTCAGAATATAGAGAGGAATGAAAGTGGAAAGTTTGGTGTATGTAAGTGCTACTGAAGTGGAGATTTCTGCCTCAGAGTCTGAGAAAAACCTCCTTTAGAGAAAACCTCCTTTAAAGATATGGATTGTAAAATTCATACATTTTGTACACACTACAGGTGAATAGGGTCAAAAATGTAACTAATAGATATCAGCATGAAACTTCCCCAGTTCATTACTCACATTAACACAATTACTTTTTATATTACAAGTTTTCTGAGATGTTTAAATATGTATATGAGGCATTATGTAATGTAATGTAATTAAATAAACTCCTGATGTGGATTTGATGTGTTCTCTCCACTAGTTTCTGTATGTCCGGTGTGTATATGAGCTATATGTTTGTGCTGTAGTGCAGTTCATCACCTCTGTGCATGTTTCTCTGCAGGTCCTCATGCAGACACGGCCAGCGGCTGCCAGAACCTGCAGTGTGGTTTCAGAGCCTGCTGCCGCTCAGGAGAGTGAATCCTGAACGCTCTCCTAAAAACATCACGTCTCCTTATTGCACTTTATTCTGGGATTACTCAGTTGTCACTTCAAAAATGTTTCTGGATGAGACTGTAATTTTGCTTCTGTTATTTCCATTTCCATCTATATTAAATGGAAATAATCTAAAATGGATTTGAAGTGTCTGAAAATGTACATTCTGGTTCCTTCTTTTTGGTTTTGAAAAAAAAAAAAAAAAAAAAACTACAAGTACTTTGTGTTTCTGTAGATAAACCCTGTTTGTCACTAAAACTATACTGAATTATAAAAGTCTGCTGTTTATAATTAGGGCTGCAACGATTAATCAAACAGAAAAATAATTAACTATTTTGATAATTGATTAATTGTTAAGTATTGCGAGTCATTTTCATGCAGAAATGTTGTTTTTAGCCTCAAATCTGGAGATTTGCTGCTTTTGTCTGTTTTGTATCAAATTAAAGTGATAAAACAAGACATGTAAAGACAAACCTTGGACTGTGACAAACTGCGACAGACATTTATCACTATTTTCTGACATTTTATAGACCAAGACATTAATGTAGAAAATAATCTGCAGATTAAAATAATCGTGAGTTGCAGCCCTGATTATAATCGCCGTAGTTTAGACTGAGATCAGCATCAACACGCTTTGTTATTTCTTGGAGAGGATTGAAGGCTTGATTCTCCGTTTACTGTTGATGCAGTAAAGGATGTACAGACAGGAAGTGCGTCATGACGATGTCGTCGTGCATCCTACAGTCACCTAGTTATTCTTTATGCACTCCAATGTTAACACGAGGAGCTGAAGGGGATTAGGAATAATGAGCCTCAGATTGGGAGACTAGATCTGCACTTCTTCTTTAATCTTTCTGCAGCAGGATGTTTTTGTTTAAAAGTCTTGCATGAGGAGTTCTATTGGAAATGTTCATAAACAGAACAATAAAATTATCTCGGGGTTAAATCTCTTGTTGGTTTTCTTGTTTTTCTTTAATAGAAATAGAAAAGCTTCCATGTGTAACATTTTAGTGTCAACATTAAAAAGTAGGGCAGCAGCTAATTATTGTTAGAGATAAATCTGCTGATTATTTTCTATAAAATGTCAGAAAATAGTGACGAAAGTCCAAAGTGATGTCTGTAAATGTTCTGTCAGTCCAAAGATATTCACTTTAATAAGATATAAAAATGACAGTTGGAGATTATTTTCCTTAGTTGACTAGCAGCTCTAGTTTCCAGAGTTATCAGTTAATTACATTTGTACTTATGAAAGTAATCCAACACAACAGCTGTAATAAATATTTAAATGAAGACTTTATCCTGATACCAGGAGTGTTGGACTTTCTTTACTCTCACATACATGTCAACATAGTTCAATAAGATATTGGAAACCTTTGCTATCATCAAGTAAACTGACAAAGTGACATATTTTATGGATATTTAATTTTTATATTCAATGCATAACAGTACAAAATAACTGATAAACTGCACAATCAACCCAAAGAGTGATGCAATAACTGCAGGAAATTTGTAAAACTGATTATTTCCTGTGAATATTACATCGCAGATCAGTTTTCTTCTTATTTTTAGGAACTTGTAATATAAAATCTCTATATCTATGCTGTAACAATCATACACATCCTTAATAAGATTATTTTATGGTTTTCTTCTGGACGAGGCTGTTGAGCAGAAGGACGGCTCTGAATATAGCACAACCCGCATGCAGGTCAACGATGACCTATTTCTTATTTTTAATTCATCACAAAACACTTCTGTTTACCGGACATAGTGTTTCACCTCATAATTAACTAGTTATCCATCCATAACCACACAATCTAAATTTACCTTTCTTTGTTTTGAGCTCCAAAGGCCACAATTAACTCTAATGAAAAACTAAATAATCAAATCACTAAAAATATGTTAAAATGTGACCCACGCTTTATTTTTCTGGTTTTTAATAGTAAGGCATGAAGCAATAAAGCATTCTGGATAGTTTTGTGGATCAAACCCAAACAAAAGTTTAAATGAAGTTTGAGTAAAATGTTATCCACAGAACAGCACGTATGTAACAACTATTACAACTTTTATAAACATTAGTATTAGTTTATACAGTAAAGCTTTGTTCCATTAATACAACTGGATAATATTCACAAATATTTTAACTTTCCCCGAACACAATAAGAGGGTTAAATAATAATAATACAAAATCAAAAAATAAAACATTTCATTTAGTTTTCTTCACATAAATGAATGAAATTCTGAGATATCGACTGTATATTAGAAATAAAAAGCCGCCTTACACCCTTTAAAATGAAGAAGCTTTGGCGACCCCAGTGCGGGTCGGGAGCCCAGGTTGGAAACCAGTGAGCTGTATTTTCTCAGAGTGAAGAATAAACAGGAAGGTGTGATTTAAAGTGTTGTATATTTAGCAGGTAAATCTCTTACCTGACACTATACACATTAGATATACAGTAGTGTGCAAACAGTGCGAGTAATAAAGATGAAGCCGTATAAAAGCAGCGTCTGTTGTGTCAGGTACGTACGAGCGAGGCCAGGTACACCCACACAGACAGCACATTGTTGGGGTACGGGTGCACGTACACAGCCAGGGCGAACTCCACGTTGGAAGCCTGAACGTTGTGAACGCCGGTGCTGAACACGGCCTCTACGATGGGCCGGATGTCAGAGAAGGGCAGGTGCAGCGGGAACCCTGAAATCTGAAGAGACGAGAGCGTCGACACCATTTCTACCAGATGTTTCAGGTGGAAAAGTGAATGAAGGCGCGTTGTTCTGGGATTATCAGACGCTGGTTGATGAGATGAGCAGTAGGTGCAAAACATTTCTACGTTTCCATGTTCCCAAACTTCTTTGCAAAATTCTACTTCTTCTGCGTTTAAGAAAAGTTCCATCAGAGTGTGGAGCGATTATTGGAAGAATAAAGTCGCATTTATTCACAAAATCTTTCATCCATACGCCAACTTCTACTCCTCAGACAACAGGAAACACGTTTTGAAATATTTCAAGATGTTTTTATTTTATACTCAAACGTTTTTGCAATATTTTCAGATTTTTTCGAGTTTTCTGTGTTTGAGGAAAGTTACATCCCACCTGTGAGAGATTAATTTCTGGCAATCAATAATTTAAACTTTTCCGGATATTTTGAAAGTATCCATAGAACCTTCTGCTACTTTACAGAATTTGGAGAAGCTCCATAACATTTACATTTAAGTCTCAAGGCGAAACCTATATTAGATTTTACATCTTTTATAGCCAGACGACTTATGAAGCTTAAATAGAAGGAAAACTGTCCTTTAGGCTGTGGATCAAACATCTTGCACATCTGCTGATATTGGCAAACATTTTTATTTTTACGGAAAAGAAAGTTTTGTTTTACTGGCATCATATTATATATAGTTTAATATTTATTTATTTGTAACTCAAATCTTTTATTTTTTGTCTGTTTTTCTAACTTCTCATTAATTATTATTATTTCTTTAATTTATTATTTGTGTCTCAAGATTTTTGACACATTGAATTTATTTACTTTAAAAAACAATAAAAAGGCCTTGAGCAAGAAAAATGAGGATGGATGGAAACGCCCCGTCAGTTATTTATGATAGGAGTTTATTAATGGGGGGGGGGGGGGGGGGGTATTGTGTCTATTCAACTGTATCGTTTTGATTTATTGCATTTTATTTTATGATAGGAGTTTATTAAAGTTCTTTCTGCCAGCTGACTTCATCCATTAAACTGACTGATGTCATGTCCCAGCTTCTTCCATCCAGTTCAGACTCACCCTGTTGTCTCCCAGCAGGCTTTGCAGCTCGTGGCGGTGACCCTCTGCCACGTCCCGCCCGCCGCTCAGCTCCAGTTTGGGCAGGAACTGTTTCAGCGTGGTGGTGCAGAAGCGGTTCCAGCGGGTCGCGTGACGCGGGCGCCACTCCATCATCTTCTCCTTCAGGATCTTCTCGATTCTACGGGAGAGACGTGTAAATGTTTGCTGTGTGTAATCGTAGCCGCACATATCAAGACGTCACTGCAGAGTTTACTCACCGGTCCTGAAGCTCCGCGGCCGCCGCTCTGTCTGTGCGCCGATAAACCAGCTCCTCTGGCTAAAGGGATTATATTTAATTTTATATTAGAGATTCACTCCAACGCCGACACACTTTGCCACCGGACAAATCATTCCTTTTCCATTTTTTTTTTTTTTTTCCAAATGTATTCATTTATTTAATTGTATTAAGTATTCGTATTTTTTTTTTTTATTCCATTTTTCAATTTATATCTATTTATTCATAGTTATTTGTAAGTTTATATTTTATTTAATATTATTACATGACACAATTACTAGTAGAATTGTGAATTTCTCCAGGTAAGGTAAGTTTAGTTTATCCATATAGCACATGTCAGACACAAAGGCAAATCAAAGTTTACAGAAGCATTAACATACAAAACAAATGAAAAGGAAAATAAGATAATTCATAAAAGAGACAGAAAGTAATTAAAATCAACTTTTAAGGGAGACAGTTTTGCTGTTCTGGTTGTGTTCGAGGCCTCAGCAGATCCTCATTTCACACAACACAAATAAGAACGACGACTCATTTTATACGTCTGTATTTTTTCTTTTTGTATTCCAAATAAAAATATAAAAAACAGGATTATAGATGAACGTTGAACACTCACTTGTACACTCGACAGCCCCGGGTGAGAGAAGGATCTGGAGAAAAACGGCTTCCACAGATTGGCTTTAGTGGTGTCAAAACTCATCGCCATCGGTGACGTATATTCTTGAACGTTGAACCACACCTAAATACAAGTTCAGAGAAAATGTGATAATCTGCTGCTATCTAAAGGAAGTGATGAATTAAAGGGTAACTCCTCTATGTTTCAACATATTTTCACATGTTTTTGTGTTGAAGTGACAAGTTAGGAGTTCAGTATTGAGAGAGCGCTGCAGTGTAACCCTTCATCAGTGTAATCCTTCATCAGTGTTTCTGCACTGACGGCTCAGATAGTTATTATAAGTCTGACTACGTTATTACAGGAGCTACAGAGAAATAAAAGCCGTTTCTTCACCTTTACCTTGATCCGCTCTGTCTGTTATTGTGTCATGTGACTTGTTGATGAGACTTTAGACACAATAACAGACAGAGGATCAAGGTGAAGGTGAAGAAACAGCTTTTATTTCTCTGTCGCTCCTGTAATAATGTAGTCAGACTTCTAATAACAGTCTGAGCCGTCAGTGCAGAAACACTGTTAGTGGACACTGATGAAGGATTACACTGCAGCGCTCTCTCTCAATACTGGACCAACTCCAAAACCTGCCGTCCCCATCACTCACTTAGACACAAACACATGGGAGTAGGGTCCAGGTGGAAGTTACTGTGTAAATGCCACCTCATGACGTCCGACTGTCTGTCTGTCTCACTCACGTTGTCAGCGTTCACCAGGCAGCCCACCGTCTGCAGCGGGCAGAACGTGTCGTACTGTCCGTAGAACTGACCGCTGCTGGGGTTCCAGATCAGGTAGCGGTTCTGCTCGAAGGTCAAGACGTACGCTGAGGGTCCCTGAGGAATAAAGAGATCATTCGTGTTGAACTGTCTCCAGAAGACGTCCACAATCAGACATCAGTACTGAAAATCAACAAGATGTTCGCCTCCTGGCTGGTAACCAAACGGAGGGGAAAAGTTAATGATGTTGAATTAAAAACTGATTCCTGACTAAATGCTCCTCAATTATTTCTGACTTTTTTCAACTGATATGATCTAAGAGACTTTAAATGCATTTATTTATATATCTTTCTCACATAATGTATATTTATGTGTATTCTCCATGTCACTTCTATTTTTCTTTCTTTCTTTCTTTCTTTCTTATAGTTAAATGCCTCCTGAGACATGTTGTATGTCTGATGCGTCTCTGGACAGATGACTGTAGTGTATGATTGCACTTGATAAAAGGAAATGATGAGAAGTAATAAAATAAAAATCTTAGTGTTGCTGCAGAAAGACTCAGGAGTTTGTCATTATTTGTTATACAAACCTCCATCCCAGAGAGACACTTTTCATTTAACTAACTAGTAAAAACGTACTTTATGTTGGGACATTGTTAGTTACTCACCTCTGGTATAGCTGTGCCAATTATAAGCCAGGCTTTCTTGCCCATAGACAGGAAGTAGTTACACAGCAGTACAGCATGTTCTTCTTCATCTCCTGCTAGCAGGGTGAGGAATTGCTGAAAACAAGAAGACGAGAAGTTACTGCAAGAGGAGAATTTCCTTCTCTTACAATCACAAAACCTCAGAGAGGGTTCACTCACATCACAGGTGCTCCACAAGTCACAGGCGCCAGAAAAGGAAACTCTGTCTGGCAGAGAAGGAATGAGCGAGACAAATCGTGCGACCAGAGCCTGTGTGAGGACAGAGTCAGCGTGAGGACAGAGTCAGCGTCACTACAGAATACCTGATCAGGTAAGAAATCAGGCGACTCCCATCTGCTTTAGTAGAAGCTATGGAGTCAGAGGAGTGCCATACAAATAATATGTGAAAGAACATTTAAAACAAAAGGAAATATAAAGAGGAATAAATCAAATTAAAAAAAAGAAATGTGGAAAAATAAATTATTATTTATATATATTCTTTTTTTAATTAGAATTTATATTTTGCATAGAAATACATTTTTTCTATTTTTTTTTTTTTTTTTTTTTTTACATAATGTGTCCAGTCCTTTGTGCTCAAGCTAAATAGTCAATTCCTGCACACATGACTATTTTGGCGGGAGCTTTTTATTTTTGTTTTTTCACTTTATATTTTCACATTTATTCATTTTATTTATTTCTCTTTATATTTCCATACTTTTTATTTAGTTATTTATTCTTTCAAATATTTCTCTTTATATTTAAACATATATATTTCTGTATTTTAAAAAAAAAATGTATTCTCTTTAACTATTTATATATTTTATAAATATTTCATATATACATTTTTTTAAATGTACTTATTTATTATTAATTTATTCCTCTTTATATTCCCACATTAGATGCCTTTTTTTCCTCCGTAGTGGCGACTGACCGTGGCCTCCTGGGGGTTATTGGGGAAAGCGTCCAGTAACTCCTGGGGGGGGTTGAGCGGTCGGATGTACCGAGTGATGAAGACTGTCTTCCCATTGAGGTCTATGATGGAAGTGATGCAGGGCCGGTCCGGGTAGCTTTGTGCTGCGTCCCTCTCAAACCTCTCTGACGCCTGCATCAAACGCTCGTCCTCTTGGCTGTCAAACTGCACACAAAGGTCAAAGGTTACAGCAGAAGAATACAGCTCAGCACTGTGGAAATGAATTCATGTGCGATCGTGGATGGACATTTACCTTTCCTTCCTTAATCTAGCATTATGTAGCAGAGCAAAAGCAAAGACGTGACACAAAAGGATGACAAACATAAGAACAAATGAATACGTTGATGCATAACTATGTGAGCATACGTGGTGACGGTTGTACCAAATGTTGGTTTTTACATTCAAAGCTTCTATTGAGGTTTTCTTCCAGTGTGAACAAAGGTGAATATCAATCAAAAGAAATATGCAAAGTACATTCATTTATTACAACATAAAAAATAAAAAAGGTACCTCAACATCATAAATAAACAATAACAAACAGGGAATATAGCTTCATCTTTTTCCTTATCTATGTAAAACTAAACAACTGCAAGTATAAGTATAATGTGTCATGTAACTCAAAGGTTTATTTGTACAGTTACAGCCTCTAAACACTGACAGCTGAAGCTTACAGCCCTGGATGAAGGATGGACATGGAAACTCAAATGAAATGAAACGTGTTAGAGGATCTGAAGACACACAGTGATGCATGCTGGGTACTAAAACCCAGCCAGGAGCCCTCCTCGACTGAAACACGATGACTCACCTTCTCCCTCACAGGCTCTCCGGGCACCAGCTGAGGCTCGATGGTGATGAAGAGCGTGATGAAGGCTCCCTCGCTCAGGCTTGGCAGAGTATCGTAACCAGCGTTCGGGCCGTGGCTCCGCTCCTTACTGTAGCCCAGCAGCACTGCTGGTGTGTTCACCTTGAATGTCCCATCAATCTGTGCGAGGGAATAAAAATAAATCAGTCAGCAGTTCAGGCAGCGCGTCCTCTGAGCCGGCGATAAACACACAAAGCCGCTCACCCTGGACTGAGAATAAATGGTGCTGAAGGGAATCTTGACGGCGCCCAGCCAGTGCTTCTCCACGCGGGTGTGTATCGATTTCCCTCGGTCTTTGTCATTCTGAGGAGCAAAGGGTGTTAAATCATGACGCACAGAACTGATCATTAAGGCTGTACAGAAGAGTTGACACTTTGAAGCTTCATTCATAACGTTGACATGCAAATTCTAAATGAACTTCCAATACTTTGCATGTGTGTTGATGGTTTAAAGTATCTGTGCACAGTGTCAGACACAGAGGAGGCTGCACTCATATTAGTATCATAATATTAGTAGTTAGACTCCAGTGGTGCTGCAGAGGATCGTTTCAGACTCTGTGATTCAAACGTTTCCAATAACTGCAGAGTTTAAAGTCCAGAAATCAACATTTAGTGAAACAAGAACTCACAACATGTTTTTATCTGAACAGATATTCTGATTCAATACAGATTTGTTGGAGTTTAACCTCAAAAGCAACATTTTCACTCAGTTTGCTCTCATAAAGAAAGGCAATATATTAATTAAAGAATTTTATTTTGTATTAGGAATTTTAAAGCACAACTCAAAAGAGAAACACTAAAAACACTTATTTCCAAAATGGTTCTCGATAAAAACAACAACTAAATTTAAAAAAGCAATCTGTTCTGATCTGTTTGATCAGATTAATCACTTTATTAAAATTGAGGGTTTTTGTCATAAAAGACAACAGACATTTGAAAACCTCATTAGAAGCTTCAAATGTAAAAGAAGTGAAAGGAACATGTGCTGATATAATTAGTGCGAGAGCAAATGTTTTACTCACCACTCCAGTTTCATAAACCACCTCATCAAACATGTTGATGAAGACTTCGTCTTTTACTGATTGCAACACGGCAGCGCTGTAGTCACCATTCGGGGCGCTGGAGAAAAGCAGAAGAAAAAAAAGAGTTTTACCTTTCAGCACCTTTGTGTCTTGTTCTGGTCTTTTTGTGTCTTTTTCTGGTCTTTTTGTGTCTTTTTCTGGTCATTTTGTGTGTTTTCTGGTCATTTTGTGTCATTTTGTGTCTCTGTTCAGTAATCCATCCATGCCCTTAGCTACAGTATGTGGAACGACTTGTATGTTTTGAAGGTAATGGAACTACACAAAGCTGATTTGGAAGTAGCACCCAGCAGCCGTAAAACACAGACGGAAACATTTATCATAAAAGACCAAAGTCCTGACATTCACAGTTACTTGTCACCTAAACGGCAGCTGCAGCTCTTCGTTCCAGCAGGGGTTCGGCCCGTCAGCGGTGGTTGTTTGAAGAACTGTTCTCTGGAAGGAAACCTCCACAAAGGGCCTCACTTGTACCTACATCAGACACATAATAAATATCACATGCAGATAAAGATCTTGCAGCCAATCCGCTGTGGAGGACGGTGACAGTGTTTTGTACCTGGCTGAGGAGCCAATCACTGCCCTGGACGGCTCCCTGAGACGACGGTCCAGGTTTACTGAAATACAAAAAGTCCAACGTTCTGTCACGTGTATAGAAAGTGATTCAATCTTATTCCTGAGGGCCAAATTAGGATTATTTGACTCACTTGCTCTGGGGCCTGCGGACGGGGATGTCGTAGGCGCGGATGATGTTGACCAGGAGTTTAATGTCTCCGTCAGACAGATTCTGAGCCGTCACCTTCTTTCTCTCTTTCCTCTGAGGTTTCAGCGGCCGCTTGGGCTCAGCCAGCTTGAAAAGGTTCATTCCCAGAATCCTGAGCGTCGAAACAAACAGCAGTTATTTATTATTTAGTGGACAACCAACAAGGGGATGGCAAATGACTCATTCAACTATCATAATGTATGCAAATCATTTATTGAGTGATATGATTTGTCCCACCAGTCCCTCCAGGTATCTGAGATTTTATGATCACAATAATAATTTAAAATTGAATTTTCGTGGCATTTTATGGCACAGTGAGAGCTGTGGAGAAATGGGACCACTGAGGAGAAAAGTTTCATTATTTTTTATTATGTATCATGGATCTATGAAAGCCCTGAGAGGTGATAAAAAAAAAGTCGGATATAAATCTCCTGTGTTTATCAACAGCTGAGAAAAGGGAGTTTTTCTAAGTTCCTTAAAAAAACAAATCATTTGTAAAACTGTGAAACTTCTTTTTGCCAGGAACTTTTTTCTAAGTTACTTTAAAAAAATGGAAAAGTTTGATCTGTGATAACAGGAAAATAAACAAAAAACCTTAAATGAATCTTATATTTTGAATAATAAACAGAACCCTGAAAGGACTGAATACTACACCAGGTCTACGTCACTACGGCACTCGGGGCTCAAACTAAACGGAGACACAGAGACACAGAAGGTGGAGGAAAAGAAACTCATACCCTGGACCTGCACCACTGTTACAAATGCATGCCAGAAAAAAATAACAGAAAAATGGAACAGAAGAGATTATATCATTCACTTTCAAAAAGGAACTGTGCAAAGTAACACCCAACAGGATTATTGGAACCGACAATCGTACAATATTATCTATAAATCTGTACAAATGCCAGCAAAGACTAAAATTAATTTCAGATTTCCTGCCATCATGTCCACATGTTGGCCTTGAGCAGTTCCAGAGTATTTCTCAGCCGGGGATTGCTGTGTTGAGTTCAAGTTGAAATAAACTGAAGCAGCATCGGGCCAAGAAACAAATACATCACTGATTCATATACATACATATCATACATATTCATATCGGCGCTCAAAGTAATCAAAGTCATGTAAACGTTCTTTACACGTGAGCGGGACTTCAGGCACTCTTTGTAATTTAACAAGAGGAAAAGCGTAGAATATACAGAAATGATAAATTATATGCTTGAATTACTGTTTTGTACGAAGGTGTATTAGAGCCACTGTAGCTAAAACAAAACAAATCAAAAAATTAGGGGGAAATATTCTGAGAAAAACATTCACAATAATCTCTTAAAAAAACAACTTTTATCTCAGATGTTTTCTGGGATTAAAGTTGTAAATTAACAAGAAAAACTCACAAATTCTCTGAGATTAAATTTGACAAATTTACAAGAGAAAACTCAAAGAAGGAACTCCATGGCTTCACTTTGCAAGGTTGGCTCTACGAGTTTTTTTTCTCGTAAATATATGACTTTATAGTCACAGAGAAGATTAAAAAATTTTCTCGGAAATGTACGACTTTAATCTCAGGAAGTTTTTCCTCAGAATATTATTCCCCTTCCCCGACTCAGTAATTATAATTTCTACACTGGCCCTTATACGGCATCGACATTTTGTGATTAGCAACAGAAAAAAAAACGACAACATGCATAACACAAACATGAATAAAATGTCAGCTGTGAAAGACGGGAGTTGAAAGTGGAAGAAGTTGATAAGGAGGAGGATTTACCCGATGCTTGGTATCTCCTCTTCTATCACCAAGTCAGACAGAAGGTAGTGATGCTTGGCAAGAAGAAATCTGTTGATCACAGACTCTCGGATCTGTGGGAAGAGCCACCATTACACAACACTTAGTGCTATTATGTGCTAAAGCCTGGAGTGATACAAACACGTCGACGTCAGCTGCTCACCTTCTCAAGGTATTTGGCGACGAAGGCTCTGTGTGAATCCAGATGGTCTTTAGTGTCGACGATCTCTCCTTCTTTCAGTTTCTTCTCGTAGTCCTGCAATCATGTTTAACCAAAAGGGGAAAAAAAAGGAAATTTATCCTCATTCTTACACATCCATAATATTGTGCAACACAGGAAACATTTGAAAGACCGACCTGGAACATCTTATCAGTGACTTCTCTCTCCAGAGACGGAACAAACTTGTAATTTCGAAACTCTGCAACTTCTTGGTTCCTGAGCGTGAGCAGACGAAATCTTTTTGACATCTCCATCTCTTCATCCGACACAAAGTTAAACTCCTCCTGCAGCTGCTCTAGACGGAAGTACTCCGGAGCCGTGACCTCTCCACTACTGGCCACCTGGAGAGCCACAGGTACGGAGACAGAAGCCATGTTTTCATTGCAGAATTTACAAACTGCAAGTCTCCTGATTGCTCAGACCTCGTTTATGCACAACATCCTGATACGCACTTTGAGAAGCTGCATGATGGAGGCGTTTTTAGGATCGTTGGGGTCCAGCCGTGACTGTGTGGCCCACTCGCCAATTCTTTTCATGTCATATAGTCCGGATGCCCCAATATATGTGACAGCATCAAGACGACCCAAACCACTAAAAAAACACAGAGAAAGAAAGTGATTAATACTTTAAAAAACAATTACTATTGGGTAGTTTGTTACATAGACAAGGTGAAAGGTTCAGGGAGTACACAGGTGAGCGTCCTCTCTGTGTGTGTGTGTGTGTGTGTGTGTGTGTGTGTGTGTGTGTGTGTGTGTGTGTGTGTGAGTGAGAGAGAGAGAGAGGTAAAGAGAAGGTGGACTATTGTTTCTGTAAGGTTGTGTCCATGCAGGTCCAAAGCTCAGCACCTTTCTGACAAGTCCAGAGATTTTCACGAAGCTCGGAGTGGCTGCACAAAAAGCTTTCAACTTTTCGACACAACAGCATCCCAGCAGGAGAAAGAACATGGATGTTTAAAGGGAGGGGGAGCCAACGGGACGGAACATCTGTGTTTGATGAGTGATGAGTTAAAACATCAACAATCTTTCTCCAGAATCGCAGGCTCCACCTTTAACTTGCAGAGACTTGAATCTTCTTTCAGACAGATGCATTCAGGTGCTTGTAGGAAGCTCTGACGCCAATGTTTTGGGAGTTTGCATCAAAAATGATTGAGCCTTGATATTAATGAATAAGCTATGTTATCAGAAAATACAACTGTTTCTGACTTTTTAAGAAACTTCCCCTGCTGCATAACCTTTGATAATTAATAAAGCTAAAAGTTAAACATGATTGATGACCTAATTTAAAACAAGATTCAAGCCCGAGCATGTTGACAAGTTTATATCATGCTGAAACAAACTGAAGCTGCCTGGAGGCTAGAAATATGTATTGATAAATACCTGCTGTGTGCTTCAGAAAGCAGTCAGTCATACAGGATATGTAGGATATTATAAGCTAAAACGTGCACAACCACCAGCATTGTCCTTTAAGTGACATTACCTGTGTTTGCCAGCAGGATGCAGAGACACAGGAGGGGCGAGTGGCACGCCGTCCTCCCCGACCCCCCACGACACACAGCAGGACAGCTTCCCGGAGGTCAGCAGGGTCAGTTTGTTACTGCCATCAGCCTCGAAGGACAGGGGCACGTCTGACGAGGCCCACGGAGAGGAAGAGAGACAGAGCAGTGAGGAGACAAGATATACAAATAATAAGTGTGGGGGACAGCGGGCCTCATGCAGGAAGCGATATATAAACAAATGTCCTCTTTGTTGTTGTTCGTTTCCACAACTGTTCTTATGTTGTTAGTAAGGAAAGAGGCATCGCCTGCACACTTCCTACATGCCACAAAAGTTTCCTTGACAGGCCAATAAAACTTTAGTGTGGAGGACGACGGGCGCAGGCGTTCCCTTTGTTCTTACCGCCGCGCTCTTTCCTCTACGTGATGTGCATAGATCTTCTTCACCTCATATTGTTGGTAGCCTTCCATGTCTGGATGTTATCTTATTTTTGCTCTTCTCGTAGGTGAGAGAAAACTTTACGAGATAAGAAAAATACTTTTTCACCGTCTATAAAATGTTTGTCCACACAAGGAAACAACTTTTAAATATGAGGAACATTTAAAGAAATGCATGAATATCATAAAATCAAATTTAGATGATTATATGTTAAAAGCCCTTCTGAATGTCCTACACGCAGAACTGATACTCCGGAAAATCTCAAGATTAACTTTATTTAACAGTAGCTCCATTTCACCACTGCTGAACTGCTTTTTTGTTCCCTTATATAGTTTTTTTAGGGGCGTTACCTATGCTAATAATAAATAATTGATAATTACGTGGATTCATCATTCTGCACACCTGCAGAGGGAGCAAAATGTGGATGTTTGAGAATGTTTGGTGCATCTGGAGTTTACTGCTTTTATTTTTCTCTTAACGGAAAATTAAGAGAAAATATAAGATACATGTAAGAGACTGTTGCTGCACGAGGCCCGTTGATTTTTTAATAGTTTTAAACAAAGGTCTTCACCACTTCCTACACCCTCGTGGTCGAACATCACTCTCTGGTTGCTGCTGAACTCAAACTCCTCCACAGGGATGCTGCTCGTCCCGACTGAAGGTTCTGGCACTGGAACAAACACTTGAGCCAGGAGGGAGCACGATGAGCCGACCTCCTCGAACACCTACCCAGAGAGAAAGAAGCAGTTCGTAATCTGTCTACATGTGTGGATTAAACAAAGTGGCAGCACGATAAATGTTTCTGTACTCGACCTGCAAATTGATGCTTTGGGGGCAGTTAACGATCTTGAGATTGAAAATCTGTCCAAAGTGAACTCTGAAGTCCGAGTTCAGGGAGCGGCTGTCCGTCCGGGAGACTTCTTTGTCGTTGTAGAGGATCTTGGTGAAAAGAGAGCGCTTTGCAACATCTTCTCTTCGAGCTATTTCAGCCCTACAACAACAAACATGATGAAGATCAGTCCATCTTCCTCTCCTTTCACTTTAATCATCTACCTTTTCTCAAAACTAGTAATAAAATAAGATTTATTCTCTATATTTCAACATCATTCTCGAGATAAAGAAATAAAAAATGTATTTATTAATACTAATAACATTCAGAAATTCAATAAATGTGTACATTTAATTTAACTAGGGCCTTTTATTTTTATGCTGCGATTACTATTTTTATTCCAAAAATCGATTTTTTTTTTTTTAAAGATATTATCGATATTGTTACAGATGGACAGTAATCATACACACCAGCTCAAAGTTCTGTCAAACATTATTTTGTGATTTGAATCACAAAAAATATCAGTTTTAAAGATATTCAAAATACAACACATTTTTTGAATTGGCAACTTTATGAGAAATAACAAAAGGCAGCAATCAGCTGATAGAACTTTTTGAAATATAAAAACGTAATAATGTGAAACACATTTACTCTTCGTTCATGCACCACGAGCCACAGCTCTGTATTAGTGCACAGAGATTAAAACCCTGTTCTGAGAATCATGAGGTACAGAAAGATTCATTTGTTTATTTGTTTTACTTAAACTACACCGAGAGTATCTGAGTGTAACGACAATAAAGATTGTTCTATCCCATCTTTCTATTTCCACAAAACTTATTATACTGTACTTATAGGAGTTGAGACGTTTTTGGTGTTTTTCTGCTCATACCTGGGGCAGAGTTCACTGGCGGTGATGTTTCCAGATGCAGACAGCTCAGGGATCAGGATGGACTCTCCTGGTTTCCTGCGGATCCTGGAGGCTTTCTCTCTGACCCGCTGCTCTATAGAGTCAAACTCCGGCTGCTCTGGAGGCTCCGGCTTCGGGGGGCCTTCTTCAACGGGCCCTTCTGATTCGCTCGCCTCCGGGTCTTCATCTTCTTCTTCTGTGTCCTCCTGTGCCGGGCCTTTCTTCTTCTTCCTCTTCTTCTTCTTCTTCTTGGCTTTCTGAGAACATACGATGTGTGTGTGAATAATATATATTGATATTATTCACACAAGGTACAAAGCTGTCTTGAGGAGAGGAGAGAGGAGAGAGGAGAGAGGAGAGAGGACAGAGGAGAGAGGAGAGGAGATTTATCCATCCAGCTCCAGCAGGTACCTGTTTCCTCCTCCAGAGCTTCCACTCCTCCAGCTGCTTCCTGTACTCGGCCTGCTCCCTCTGGTGTCCTTCCTCCATCTCTGCCTCCAATTCCACAACTTCTGCCAAGATTTCATCCTCACACTCTCGCTCATCTGACACCCGGTCCACATTCTCTCTGGAGCGAGGATGAAAAACACACATTAATACAGAGGGTCCAGGCT
>CALSCE010010686.1:10325679-10335903 GCA_943593645.1 Bovichtus variegatus | reverse complement strand
GGGGCCACACGGGGCCGCGAGGGTCACACGGGGCCACACGGGGCCGCGAGGGTCACACGAGGCCGCGAGGGTCACACGAGGCCACACGGGGCCGCGAGGGTCACACGAGGCCACACGGGGGGCCGGGCGCTCGCTCTCTGACCTCACCACAACACCCACACCACGTTAGAATATATTAGAAAACATTGGATTCCTGCTCTACTCAAAGTGAAACCGAGGGAACTTAAGACCGCTTCATCTTAAATAAGTAATCATGAAAAAATAAAAATTTGAATAAATCATCTGTAGAATTATAAATAGGTGGAGGTTTCAGATAAATCTGCACTGAAATCACTGTGTGGATAAGCACTGAAACAGGTGGGGGATAGAAAAGTAGTGCATAATGTATATAATATAAAAACATATTGAAGGGCCAGTGATGGGAAAGTAGTTGACACAAACAAATGATATAATTAAATAAAGTCTCAGTTTCATAATTTTGCGAGGAGCACAAAACCCACGACGACACGTTTACAGTACCAGAGAGGCGGCCGGGCGGCGCTCACACACATTGTCCCGGAGGAGACAAACAACCACAGAGGTTCTTCTTCTGCACGCCAGCAACACGTCATCATGTGATCATACACAAACATTACATTCCCTCGCATTTTGTGACAAACTATCACATACAGCAGTGGTTATCCAGATGTTTTTTTTAAATGAAATTGTAATAATACATGCATTAAAAACATCGTCTTCCTCAGTCCATGGCACGTTTTTAGAGACGAATGCGGCGACGTTTTGGCTGAACAGAAAGATAAACTTTTTATCTTTTAAAGTGTATTTTGAGTCGCTATGATTCATGCTTGAATGCATCAATTAAACATATTTTAATATATTCTAATGTTATGCATGAAGAAATGCATTTTGGTTGGTTATTACATAACACATGTATTATTACATTATACATGTATTATTACATTTTCATGAAAAACTGCAATATGTAATCATTTATTACAAAATGCGTTTAAGAGCGAAAGGAGTAAAAACGTTCCTGTGCAATAACTCTTTGCTTAGTTTGCACATTACTTAGACTTTCAGAGATTATTCAGTGTTGTGTATTATTGTGTTCTGTATATCATGAATACAGGAAACTTTTGGAACATTTTGTCTTTTCTTCTCGTGTGCGCGTGATGTTAAAGGGCGCGCATGTGCTGCGATGGTCCTCGTCGTAAGAAACTTTCTCTTTTCTCTAACTGAGAAGCGAGTGTGTGAACATGATGCTGCTTCTCCCAGTGAAGCTGCCACACACGGGGGTCAGAAGGGCGACGGCAGAGTCACGTTGATGTTTCCACTAAACTAGAGCCTCAGTCTACACGGACACGGCACACGGCACGGGGACGACACACACACACACGCACACACACACACCACTGGACACCACTCTGCTTCTCCACAACTTTTTTTTTTTGTTTTTCGCCACAAAATGACGGCTTCCACTACAGCAGAACCAATATCACTTTTAGTTTCATTACGTATGTAAACGGATCAAACAACAGATAAATATCAATGCATGCAAGTTTAAATATGTCTTTTTTTTATTTATTTTTTTTTTTAGCTTTGTCAGATTTTTTTCCCTCTTAGGCTTCTGTAAAAGATGGTCATGCTACTCATTATGAACGTTTATGTTTTGAATGATGTTTCAGTGGTTTGTTTTCTATCCTGCATGCTGTTTGTGGAGCTAATCGTCAGAACATGCACTTTCCATGGCAATGGGGGCCATTAGAGTGCCGACTGCATTTCATTTGACATGATTCTGGTTTATAAATGGCATTAAATATAATACCTACACATCTATTCATACATATGTATATATAGCAGCGAAGCTTCTAAATTAGCTTGTTAAGTATAAACGTTGACGACAGTTAGCAGAAACCAGATTTAGTGTTGAGGTATCACTCTATGGGTCAGTATGAGCGCAGAAATACTTATTCTGACGAGAAGAAAGAGCCCGTGGCAACGTTAAAAAACAAGCGTTTGTTTTAGCGTCAGAAAATGTGTCAATTGTTTCCTATCGTTTTGCTACCTTTGGTTAATGACCTGGGGCCGGCGTCAACTTTAGCGAATCAAGGTTTTCCCAGAAACAAGAGAGCAGTACACGCACTGTCGGGGCGGCGAGCAGCAGACACAGACAGACAAGCTGCCCCCATGCAAAAACATTCCCAGTTCTACTTTAAATCTCACATACAAAAATAATAAGAATAAAAAAAGCTACAAAAATCAATCTCTTTTTAAATCTCCTCTTAGAAAAGATGAAAGTACCACAAAAGAGTTGTCGAGTTGTCCGAGCCTGAGATGTGAGGGGGGTTTTGGTGAAAAACTGAGGCTTGTGGTGTTTGGCTGCTACAAAAGATATATAGATATATATAGTATATATAGTATAGTGTTACATACTGGGTTATACTGATAGCTTTAGGAGAGCTGTGAGCCAGCGTTTCACTTCCCTTCCCTCCGTCTGTCTGCGTCACGTCTCTAGTTCCAGCGGAAGTGAATCTGCCGCGGCCGGTCGGCGCCCTCTTTCACCAGCGGCTTGTGAAACTCTCGGCCGGCACGGGAGTGGATGTTGGCCCAGCAGAACTCGCAGTAGTACTGCAGACAGGTGACGTTAGCACAGAAAAAGGGAGCGAATTTCCCTCCACAGCGTGCGCCCTGACACTCGTCACACAGCTGGTCATCCAGCACGTAGGGCTTCACCTCCACCTGCACACACGTTCAGAGGAGACAGGAAGTGCATGAATACATACAGGACAAATATAATATAACACACACCTTATATAAATACAAGGTGTGTGTTCATGAAGGGCCGGGGCGCACAGCAGCACAGGGCCCTGCTGCTGAATCACCCCAGGACATTACATGCATTATATATATATATATATATATATATATATATATACACACACTGTAGTATATACATATATATACTGTATATATATACTACTGTATGTACACACACACACACACACACACACACTATGAGAAATAGGGTTTTCTGTACCCGTTTGTCTATGTCTCCGTGCTGCAGCTGGACGAATCTGGCGCTGATGGCGGCGATGTAGCTCTGCTGATTGGAGAAGGCCACTCGCCCCGCCCCCTTCGGGTACTTCAGCTCCGGGTCGGTGTCGATGCCGGCGTAGCAGACCCCCCCGTACAGACGGTCCATTATCATGGCGAGCTCGACTGTCAGAGGGGAGAAGCTGTCAGTTCATGTTATACTCAACAAACAGCTGATCATGACAGAGTATAAATATATAATATACAAGTAGACTTCCTGAACAGAACACTGATATGAAATCAGGCCGGACTAAGAGACACCTGGGGGGGTCGCAGAGCAGAGCAGAGCATTACAATCAGGAATAGTGATCAAGATAAGAGCTGATAATTCCTTCGGGCCTGATCAGGCGGAGCACTTTCCAGCCCCGGGTCGCTCTTATTATGGATTTTAATGAGACTGAAACGTTGTGCTCGCTGCTGTTGTGTTGCTAAGCGCTGTGTGCTTTTGCTCTGAACTCTTCGACTTGAGAAAACTCAATTTAAAAAGCTCATATCACCACTGTTGTTCCCCGGATGAGTTGATTGTCGGGCCTTCTGCAGAGAAAGCAGCCTGGAGGTAAATTAGTGGTTCTACTTGCTTTGCCCGGGTCAGTTCGGGCTTCCCTGCACGTCTGCCTATTTTTATATTGCTTTTTTAATATTAAAAGTACAAAAAAGAATTTCCATCGTCAATAAATATATTTTCATTCTGGCCAAGGTAAATTGAGTGTCTGATGTAAACTGCTCTCACTGTTAGGCAGCGTTCAGGTCATGTGATCGCGTCCCGTTGGTTGCTGCTCCCATATAAGAGACGTCACAGCGTCTGTTTTCAGGTGACGGTTGAGCCACTACAGTAAAGCTTTTTAATATTTCCCTGTGTCTGTGTTTCCTTCCTGTTTGTGCTGATATGAAATAGTTGGATGAAAACAAAGTGTTGGACTGACTCGCTCTCAGGGGACGAGGGACGCCGCCCACAAAGATGGTCTTGCGGGGATCAAGAGGCTGAGACCCGTCCATCACGAAGTCACTGTCGCTCAGGTTCCAAGGTCGAATTTGCACCTGGAGCACAAGTGAAATGCAAGTTTAGATGCACTGTCTCTGCAGCAGAGGTGGACAGGCTGTGTGTGCTCAGTGGGACTCACGGGCTTGTCCTTGATGGTGGGACTGGAGACACACAGGTACAGCTTCCCGTCCTCCTCCATGCACGCTTCAATCAGAGCCTGCACAGAGCTCTCCTCCTGGAACAGCAGGAACGCATATCCTACACACAGACAGACAGAGAGAGACACAGAGAGACACAGAGAGAGACAGAGAGAGAGAGAGAGAGAGAGAGAGAGAGAGAGAGAGATTATGAGAGACTTCATTGGCTGAATGTGAGACTTCTAAGATATTTATGAGATATGATACGCAAGATATTTCATAATCTTGGACTCTGGACTCGCAACATCTCAGATCTCTGTTTATATCCTTCTTACACACATATTTGTTGTGTGCTTTCACAGGGTAAAGTCACTTCTTAAATCCATTTGTATACAAAGGTATTTTCTTAACTTTTTTTTTTTTTATTGATTTAAATATTTAATATTGTTTATATTCACTCATATGTAGCTCCTTTGTTTAATATAGTATAACTTCTAAACTGTTATTACTTTTCTTTTTATCTCATTTAGCGTCAAAGCTCCAAAGTGAATAAAGTTCAGAAGTGATGACAGAGCGTCGGTACCTTTCTGCTGTGACCATGTACAGTTCCCCGCAGTGGGAATAATAAAGGATTTCTGATTTCTGTCACCTTTAGGTGGAAAGTAGGATTTGCTCTCAGCTTTGTGAGGCCAGTCGACCACCAAGTGACCGAAGCGCCGGAAGCTTGAGGTGATTTCATCTGAAGGTAGAGAGAAAGAAAGATGGCGTAAAGAATAAAGATTGAAGGCAGCTGTGATGCGTTACTGTGTTATCCTCACCTTCGTCTATGTCGGGGGGCAGACCCCCCACAAACACCTTCCTGGAGAAGCGCTCGATGCGCTCCCCGTTCTGGTGGGGGTAACAGTTGGGGGCGCCGTGGACTCCCGGGACGCCGTGGTTCCCGTGGCCGTCATCCAGGAGATTGTCATCAATGGGGAAGAGAGAGGAGCGTCCTGGGGGGGTTTAGTGTTTAGTTTTACAGTTAAAACACAAATAATATAAGTGATTACAAAATGAAGCATCAGGAATGAATTGTGAATGAATAATAATTTGAGAAATAATTTAAGAAATAAATGATTGAACAGAGTTATAGGAGTTCATTTTTATTTCATTTTAGAAGTTTTAATATTTTTTATTTTATATCAAAAATAGGTTTTATCGCCATATATGTTGGAATATGTTTTGCTTGCACAAGAAGAGACAACATGCACAAAAAAACAGAGCATTATTTTTTATAGATATCGTGATAATGTTGGTTTTGGCCGCGATAATCGTGCAGTGAAAATCTTGACGTCCCTAATTAAAAAGGTTATTTTCCAAAAGTCACTTTATATTTTATGATGTCACATTTTATTTCACCCCAAACTTCTCGTCTCATTTTCATTTATTTTTTTACACAGTTTTTGTCTGTCAAACAGCAGAAGTTCATTTTAACGTGACCAAACCCAAAAAAAACACAATAAAAAAGTATTTGTGCCTTTTTTTTCATAGCCAACACTAATTTATACAAAAATGCTCCAAACAAACAAACAACAACAACAACACAGAGCAAAGCCAGATGAAGACGACAGACAGCTGGAGGAGAACGTTTACCTCGACGTCTGCCATAACTCCTGGCTGCAGGTAGAAAAGTACAGAGTACAAGTTTCAGCTGTGTGCACATCTTCAGACGTTTTATGTGAACTTATCTCGTCATACAGCCACATATCACTATAGTCAAATGCCTGTCAATCACAACACACTGCAGCACACTTTAAAAACACTTCAAGCAGCTTGGCTCACATCCTCCTGACACCCAGAGCAACATTTGTAGTTATTAATATGTATCATTTCACATATTTACACACTTTTTTGCTATAAAATGCGTCAGATCAGATGGAAGACATCTGTAAAAGCAGGAAAGTTAAATCCCCGGATGTCGTCTGTCAGGGACACGCAGGCCCCGAGCTGATCCTGGGTCTCAGGATGAAACGATAATCAATAAATTAATATTTATTTACAGCACGCTCGCTGTCTGACCCAGGTGTGTGCAGGCTGCTCCAACATGAGCGTCTGCAGAGCTATTGCGAGGATTTATATTTTAATGTTTGTGGTGGGTTCAAAGTCCCGCGGTGACTCTAGTATAACAAGAGAAACGTCACAAAGCATTAGTGCGGTTAAGTTTTGAAGAAGCTACACTGATGATAACGTGACAAACATATAAAACGTATTGATGTTTATCAAGCCCAGAGCGGCGTTACATGGACAAACTTTATGTAAATATAATGTATGGATTTGTGAAAAAGAAAAGAAAACAGATGAAGAAATCCTGCTGGATCTCCTCTTCTGGACCCACGTAGTGACGCTATAAACTAAGATATGACTGCCACATATATGATAAAAGCACATTTAGAAGTAAAATAATGAATTCATTTTCACTATTAATATGTCACAGGATTTAAAAAAAGATTGTTTTTAAATGCATCCGAAACAGGAGATCTTAGAAATCTACATTTCAGAACAAATTTTGCAGCCGAATCAAATAGTTTACAGGAAATTGAAATTAAACCTTTAACCTTTGTATGGTTATTGATGAAGCCCTGAACGGACACAGATCAAACCTTTTATTACTTCCCAGAGATGAGGAGATACAGCCATGGCCTATTAGCAATTATTTATTAAATCCTTGTTTTCTCCTGATCTCAAAATCAATGATGTCATTATCTAGAGAAATTGATCCCGCTGTCTCTGCAAAACAACATTTGATATTTCATGACATGAATAACTTGTGATGTCGAGAAAACAAATAAATGTAACCTATAAAAATAGGTATAAAACGTTAGAATTATGGCCATTTAGGACTTCCGTACTTACAATACATTAGTTGTTCTGAACATTTGACTTCTTTCTCTCCAGGGATGATAAAAGATGATAAAGTTCGTCCATGTGATGAAAGATATGAGTTTACAGTTGCATGTTTGGGGTTCTGTGTGTGTGCGTAGGCCCCCCCACGCTGCTCTGGGCTTAGAAATATGAAAAGAACTCAAAATATTACGTTTGGATGAGGTGCAAAAGTAGACATAACGATAAAAGCAAAATGCAACAAAGTCTCAGTGAATAAATGAAGATGAGCATGAAGCTTGGCACCGGAACACGGAAGCTGCCGCATTAATTCAGGTTTTATTTGGACGATTCGTTTGTATATCTGATTAACATTTGCTCTGCGTTTGGATGGAAACCCGAGTGCAGAAGGAGATAATTACCATTGAGCATGAGCAGGCCGTCAGCCGCGGGGCATCCCACACGGCCTGAAACACACAGACACAGACACACACAGACACACACAGACACACACAGACACACACAGACACACACAGACACACACAGACACACAGATGGGGAAGACAGGATAGGCCAATGTGTGTAAATGGGGACGAGAACAAACAAATACTCACACTCACACTCACACTCACACTCACGTGCGCAGTGAGCACGCTCAGTAAAGAGGAACAAAGCTCTCCTTATAGTCGATATGATGAAGAAACTTTTCCTTTGTTCCTTTTCAGACTCCAGAATGGAAATTAATTCAGGTTGTTAATTAAATATCAAACCGACCTGCAATATTTAATTTAAACATTTGTAAGGCTGAAACAATTAGTGAATTGACAGAAAATTAAACTGCAAAAAAGAAAGAAAAAAAAAAAAAAAAAGATTAACCCCAAATCATTTAAGTCATTTTAAGCAAAAGTCCAGCTTCTCAAATGTGAATATTTGCTTTAAAAGTTTTCGAAAAAGTTTTTGTTGGTTGGAAACATCAAGCAGTTCGTATGTTGTAGAGTGGTGGGCATCTTTATAGACTAAAAGATTAGATAAAGAACATAATTGTCATGTTAATCAATAATGAAAATAATCATTATTTAATTCCTTATTTTAATCATATTTTAGTTGGATAATAACTTTTTTTGTTTGTGATCCTTTTCAACACATCTGTAAGTGCTTCCTGAGAAGATATTTATTTTCATATATGTACAAATATTAAAGCTCCTATATGAAGGTTTGTTGTTTTAATAATAATAATAATAATAATAATAATAATAATAATAACAACAACAATAATATAGAAAATTGAAAAAAAAAGAAATAAAAAAAGAGATCGCAGTACTATTGTAATGCAACATTCTAAGTTGAAATGAATGAATAAAAAAATAAGTACACAACATTTTATTTTTTTTTTTTAAAGTAGATTTTCCTCGTGATTACAGCATCTTTTACATTTTTTTGGATGCATCAGATTTAGTTTGTGGAAATATTAGACAGGGGAAATAGGTTTAGACTCCTGTGTGTATTTAACCCTTCGCCATGACTGTCAGGATACAGGACTGGGTCTGCTTTTATCCCCCACTGGGTGGCACCTCACTCAGAAATATTCACATTCTACACGGCAGCTTTAAATATTAAATAGAACCAGTAACTGCTCTCAAAAGAAGAATAAAAGCCAAAGAAAAACCTTAATGTTAAATATGAACTTGAAGTATTATGATATTTGGTTTCTGAGCTCCTGTGTTTTCGAGCTGAAGTCAGAAAACTGTACAGGGTTGAAGAAGCTATAAATAGTACAGCAACCCCCCCCCCCCCCTCTTGGCTGTCATACACAGTGTGTGAAAGTGTGATCACATCTAAAATTAGCCCCCCCCCCCCTGCACTCGGGCCACGTCCTCTCCATCTGCTGCAGCAGGAAAACAAGAAAGTCGGCCGAGAGAGTAGAAGAAGAAGAACTGTGGAGCTGCACAGTAACTAAGTACATTTACTCTGCACTTAAGTAAAATAATGAGGTACATTCCATTTCCTGCTACTTTATACTTCTACTCCTCTACATCTGCTGTACCTTTGCCTGTACTAAATTTATGCTTTAATTTATACATATAAAGTCATTCAAATGAGCTCCTCCTTCACCAGCTGCAACATTAAAGTGACAAGCACATTAATGCATCGATAATTATAATACAATAATATATATTATTCTGCAGAATACTTTACTACTTTAAGTATATTTTGATGCCGAGACTTTTAAGTAGGTGTTTGAATGCAGGACTTTTACTGTAACAGACTCTCTGTGGTATTACTGCAGTAACATATCCGAGTACTTCCTCCAGCTCGGTTCTTTGCCGACAGAAAAGCCTGCTGCTGTTGTTCCTGTGAGAGGAGGGCGAGAGCGCTGCAGTTATCTGACACTGAGGTCCAGCAGCTGAGCGCAGGAGGCCCGAGACGCACTGCAGGACATTCACTGCTCGCTGCTGCCAAGTAGGGCGGAGCATCTTTAGGGTTAGACTTTAAACTGGATTCAGGACGTAGAGCAGCTGATCCTCTGTGCTGCTGCTCTGTGCACTAACACACAGCTGTGGCTCATACTGTATGAAAGCAGAGTAAAGTGACTTTAACATTATAAAGTTTGTATATTTCAAAAGGTTCCATCAGCTGATTGCAATAATGTAAACACACAAAAGGCAAAGCTGAGACAAAAGGAACATTGATTCATGCTGAGCCTGCACAAATAAACTCTTTTTAGTATTTCTCAAGATGTATAAGACAATAAAAATGCTTCCTGTAAAGCTGGTATTTTGTGCGATTTTTCAACAAATCACATGATAACAATAATAACGTCAGGATTACTGTGCATCAGTAGAAATATCTGATTTCTTTTGGAGAAATAAACCTTTTTAAAAATGCTATTTTGGACGTTGGGAATCGATTCAGAATCTTAGAAAATAAGTTTTTTTACGGGGTCATTTATATATCTGTTAGTTTACACACAAGTCCCGAATGATAATTCACCTGCCTGAAAACATCAGGGACTAAGTGTACATAAAGGAAACTCCACACACACACACACACACACACACACACACACACACACACACACACACACACACACACACACAGACACACACACACACACACACACACACACACACACACACACACACACAGAGAGAG
>CALSCE010010686.1:10281408-10304615 GCA_943593645.1 Bovichtus variegatus | reverse complement strand
CACACACACACAAAGGCGAGCACCTGTCTGTCTGTATATTGCATTATTGCAGGTAATGTAATTAGGCGTGTGTCTTTGTGTGTGTGTGTGTGTGTGTGTGTGTGTGTGTGTGTTTGGTTGTATACCCTGTCTGGAGTGTACGCAGCACACAGCTGCAGCTGGGGGTCAGAGGTCAATGATCCAGATCCCTTGTTTTGTCTGTATTTATGATTTATTGTATGAGTATAAGTCATGTATTCTTTGTGTTCTCCTGAAGGAGAAGGGATCTCCTCACATCTCCTGTCACTTCTTATTCTTTCAGAATCTGGATTTTGTGTGCAAATAAAAAAAAATAAATAAAAGAAAATAGATGAAATATATTTGTTTCTTTAAAATAAAAACAATTATCAAGCATCCCGACATCTCTCTATGTGTAGAACAGATTCCTTCTTGATATTAACGCAGCTGTATTTCTGTCCTGGCAGCACAGTGTGAATGTGTTGACAAAGCCAGAAGCTATAAGCTGCATCACAGATGGCCGACAGTTTGACTGTGTCGAGGACAATTTACTTTACACGACAAGGTAAACTGAATGTGTTTGTTTTCTGCAGGTAAACAGTACTGAGACCTCTGACCTTTGACCTCTGACCTCTGATCTGTCTGGATCAAAGTCGCTGCTTCTCACACCTGATAGAAACCAAATAAAAGGTTTATTTCAGTCATAGTTTGAATCTGCTCCACGAGATTCTCTTCTAACAAACTTGAAGTTATTATTTCAAAACTTTGAGAGTGACCTGCACGACCCTGAAGTTCCTCCGTAGAATCAGCTGCTCCAGCTCTGTGGACTCGTGTGCAGCTCAGCCTGTTTATCTTCGAGGCTCAGAGGAGCTTCAGGAAGGTGAGTGGAGCCGGGCAGCTGGTCCAGATGGTGTCCTCAGCAGGTTGATTTAAGATGCCCGGATAAAGCAAGTGAAAACTAGCTTAGTGAAGTAATTAAAGCTCGTCAGGTGAGGCTCATTATGTTGAGGTTGGTCATCAACACCAACTGCATGTTCTGTCCCAGACTTCAGGTATTTATATATATACTAAAGGAATACTTTTTGATGGAGTCACTTCTCCTCCTTTGGCAGCAGGTGCTGTAACTGCAAGATGAAGAGATTTCAGTACAAATACTGTTTTATACATTGATAAACATCGACAAAGAAAATAAAAGTTGCAACTCCATTTATTTCATTCATCACTCATAACACAAAAATTCCTTGTGATGTCTTTTTGTTTCAACAATATATTGATCCGGCACATACATAACAGACGAGAAGGTTATTACAGCTCAGGTTCAGTGCTGCTGCCAGGGAGCAGGTCAAAAAGGGAAAGATTAATTATAATAAACCTAAATGTAACTGAAGCATCAGAAGAACAAACAACAGCGAGCTGCAGCCTGACAGAGAACGTTTTACCTTCTCAGCCCGAACTGGAGTCCACCACCTGAGCAGGTAAGCAGAGGGGGAGCTAAACCCAATCTAGCATCAAAATAACCAGAATAATGTAAGTATTTATAAAGTAACTTAAATATCTTATATACAGTATATATATATATATATATATATATATACACATACACATATATATATATATATATATATATATATACACACAACAGCACACTTTGCTTTAAGTAAAGTGAAACAAATATAATTAAATCCATGCAACACAAAATGTTACTTAAAAACAACAACGAGCACTTAGAGTAATTTATTATCACATTATGAGGCATTACACAAGTGATATGTGTAATGATGTGTTATGATTATTGTTATAAATCATTATGAATATTTCTGAGTGCTTATAACTATAATTACACAGAGCTACAAGCAGATTAAAATGCATTATACGTATGTTTATAATTCCTTACAGATATGCAAAGTGTTGCACACTGTTTCCATTTGCTCCTGCAGAACTGCTGCAGTGTGTATGTCCGGCCAGCAGGGGGCAGTGTGTCCATTCCTCACACTTCTCAGGACTCACATATTACATTAACAGACCTGACAGTTGGGACTGAGGCACGCACTTCTTGGAAGCTCTAATACCACTTTGTGTTCCTATAATAAAGTCGATGAAACATCTTTTTATAAAGCATTTAATTTACATGTTATTCAGTCCAGTAGACTCAGTTTCCATGTCTATGAATATTTCTCCAGGGCTGTGCGTGTGTGTGTGTGTGTGTGTGTGTGTGTGTGTGTGTGTGTGTGTGTGTGTGTGTGCTGGGTAAATCCGTTCATATCAGAGCCACAGAGTTGGCTTGCTCCAGCAGACTGTGATATTGTTGCTGGAATGTTCTCTGAGAGGATTTTATGGTCTTTTCCTGTAAAGTCTCTTTTGGGACCAACAGAAAATCCTCCTCAACAGACAGTCGAGTATTTTTGTAAGAAATTCCCCCAGACAGCCGCAGAACAACTGTAATAAAGTGTAATAAAGCACCTCGGCTCTCTGTGATGATTGCAACATGTTGGACATTTTAAATCTGAGGCAAGTTGTTGTTGCATTAACACAACTTCTGCATCTTATGAGTTTAAAGTTTAAATGTCTCAGCATTATATTATTACACAGCTGCTATAAATGTATCCACTTTTGGAATTTATTTGATGCAAGTTTCCAGTCTGTTTTAAATCCTGCCTTTGAAACTGGCAGAGAAATGAGAAACACAGGCTTTACGGGGCGGCAGCAGCAGCAGCGGTGGCGGCAGCGGTGGCAGTAGCGGCAGCAGCAGCAGCAGCAACAGCGGCGGCAGCAGTGGCAGCGGCAGCAGCAGCACCGGTGGCAGCAGCGGCAGCAGCGGCGGCAGCATCCGAAAAAGATGGATGTCACGATTAAATACATTGTTGCACCTGCATTTGTGTGTAAATCCAGTGCAATAGCTCACTCTACATGTGTGTGTGTGAGGGATGTTCAAAGGTGCGTAAATGTTTACATCTGCACGTACTGCGTCTGCAGCAGGAGCGAAGCACACACTCTGGGTAAAAACCTGCAATAACACAGTTATGAGTAACATTAGCATTTATTTGTGTTTTTATTTGAGGGACATTTCTAAACCCTGTCCTCGTGTCTCACTGTGTGTCCGCAGGCTGCTGTGCAGGGGATGCAGGGGAACTGCACTCAGTACTGATGCTTCAATGAATTGAAGAAAAGTGTAAAACGTGACCATAATGAGAACAAAGATATTTGTTGTTGCTCAACACTCAGCAACATGTTTGTTTCGTGTTTCTCCTTTTGGTCTGACACTGATTTTAAGATATATATGTGGTCTTTAACTCAAATAAAACAAAACCTAAAAACTTGATGATGAAACACGAGTTATACATAAAGTGATAATTATTATTACAACAGAATGCAAACTAGTTGTATTGTTTTTATAGTAAGTTTCTTGTGCTTTGGCCGGTGTCATCTGTAAACCACAGTGTGTTGCCTCAGGATATGAAATGTGAAACATAAATAAGTGTGCCTTGCATTGCCTGGAGTTGTGAAGGCTTCAGTCCTGGTTGATGTAGCAACATGTGAGCTCAGCGCTGGAGAAGCTATCGTGTCAGAAATACAAGCGGAGAGCAGCTGCTGGTCTGTGTGCAACAAACACGCTTCAAACTTAAAATCTTAGGACGATGAGAACACTTTAACAACAGAGTCTCCAGCATGTAAATACATTGAGCGACTAATGCAGATAAAATGACAACCATAAACTGTATCAAAGGAGCGGTTTGAATCTTAAAGACTTTAATGTGTTCTGATAATAAACATGTGAATGTGAGTGTAATGTGTCACAGATGATGTAATGCAGAGTGTGTTTACGCTGAGCATCCCCCGCCTGCAGCGGAGCTCTCCAGTTTCAGCCTCCTGTCTGAATGTGCCTCTGTGTGATGCTGGATCTCAACTCTGCTCTGTGTTTATGTCTCTGCTCCCCGGAGGATTTGGGGCGGCGCTGACATGCTGCTCCCTCTGGATAATGGGATGAAGTTGAAGGCTGACACTGCTGCGCTCTTATTGGATAATGAGAGGAAGTTAGACGCTGACACGACATGCGCGCTTCACTCCTGCTCTTTCATCTGCTTTCAATTGCGGCTTTTACTCTTTTTCTTCCTATCGAGAGCCAACCGAGCTTTTGAAGAACAGGAGAGGATGGCCTGACTAATTTTAGAAACATCAACATGTTCTGTGTGTTTATCTCTGCAACATAATGCATCTCTGTGCCACACCAGCCCCACACCGCAGCAACATGACGGATAACTCTTGTTTCCATGCAGATGAACATATTATTAGAGGTGGCCCACTGGCAGATGAGATCAAATACAATGCTTTTCATAATGTACACATTCCAGTGGCGTGACTCTTCTGCTAAGTGGCACTACGAGCTCTCTGTGTGTTTTTGTATCTTTAAACACATTCAAAAATACTTCTCATGTGACAGAGAGCACGGAGAGTGAAGCTTGAGTTGCGATGTTATGATCATCCTGTATGTGATGATGTGTAGTTTTGATCCGTTTCTCTGCAGATGTGAGATGTGACTCTCTGAAGCGGCACGGAGACAATAACCTGATGGTTTTAGGTTCATAAAATAAACCCCAATCCACGAATGTGTAGAATAAAACTGGACATCCCTGTAATCTCACGGCGCTTACTATTCAAACAAATCGTTCATGTCAGCCATCGCTGCGAGCTGCTCGACCAGCTGCTGCTGTTGCCAGGTTGCTTCAAAAACTTCATGAGAAGAAAAGAAAATAAGAAAAAAAACGTTGGCACTAAGACAAATCATTCTGTCTTAAGGCCACATTCCTGTGGCGTAAAACTTTGAAGTTTAAAGGTTTTACGCCCCAGATCCAGTTATTTTCAGCCAGTAAAATCCAAACAATTTCCACACATAGCGCCCTCTGGTGCAGAGAAGTTTGCCCTTCGACACCGACGAAGACTGTAGGCAGCATTTGGAATTGCAGGAATGTCAGCGCTCCACAATCTTAATGGACCTCACGCCATGTTCACTGCCACGCTCACTGCCACGTTCACTGCCACGCACACTGCCACGCTCACTGCCATGCACACTGCCACGCTCACTGCCACGCACACTGCCACGTTCACTGCTATTTTTTGGAAACTCCAGAAGTCAATTCGACAATATCGTCGCAATATTGATATCGAGGTATTTGGACAAAAATGTAATATTTGATTTTCTCGCCCGACCCTCCATGCATCTGTACAGACAAACCCTTCAGGCTTCTGATCTCCCTCAGCTTTATTCTGTACAAGCTGACATCTTCTGAAGGCCGGGGGGGCACACGAGGGGGGGAACTTTCACAGGACGTCCTCCACGCGGCCTGCGTCCCCTCGCCATCCTTCCCTCCCTCATTCTTTCTCTTGAACTGTAACCTCCTGTCTCTCCTCCCCCTCTATCTCCCTGCGATGCCTTCAGGGTCATGTGCAAAATGCAGATTCTGCCTTATTAGAAAAGATGTCGAGAGCGTGTGTTTACGTCCCACATTGTTTCCCCTCCCCTCTCAGAAGACACCAAGAGGACGAGAGATGTGGAGACATGTTTGCAGAGGGCTGTTAATCATGGAGACGCAGCGCTCGTCCTCCTCCCTGCAGCTGAGACTCAGACACGTGAAGAGACAGTGAGGTGAGTGATGCAGATTACACCTTCCGGGCTGCGCTCAGTGCCATGCGAAGGCTTTTCAGTGCTGCGACATATTAGTTTCCTTCCTCCTGCAGTAATGGATTACCTGAGCTGCTGGGGAAAAGTCAGGAGATCAGAGTCACTACTGAAACACACAATGAGTCTCAGGCCGACCTTCAGACACCTCGCAGACACAAACTATTACAAATGTTCTCATTAACTAAACATTCATTAAAAGTTACACATCTTTCATAAGGAATCACTAACCTGCCGTGAAGCTGAAACAGCTGCTGGTGCTTGGAGGAGGTGAAGTTACAGGGAAACGAGGCTGCTGAAACGCTGCCTTCATGTCTAAGAAACAAACAAGTCGGAGCCACAATCTGTGAGCTGATAGTAAACCATTAATCACTGTGCGGGTCACTAAGTCCGCTCACTGAGATAAAGGGCTGCTTCACCCACATCACCAGAAGCATTTGTCTTCCTGAGAGTCGAGAAAAAGAGAAACGTGTGGTTTGATTTGCCCTCTTTGGGAACGTGCCATGAAGAAAGCTTAATGAAAAGATGCTGCACAGATTTGAGTGTGTGGAGTTGAATTTACTTTATGATGCTCCGAGCATTTAAATATGATGGTAACACTTTATAATAAGGGTCATAATATTTATATTTATTATTAGTTAATGCTTAATTACTAGTTGTGACAAACGTGCACTTCATCCGCCTCTCTGAAAGAAACAGGACCATTCTGAAAATATGAAGCATAAAAAAGAATAAAACCTGTCATCACATGCAAACATCTTCATGTTTCTATGAATATTGTTGGATGCTCAGTCACATGTCAGTGGATTCGAGCTCATTTCATATAAATAAAGCAACATTACTAAAGTGTCTGTTTTGTGCCTTTTTTCTAAAGTGACATTAAAGCATGTTGTAGGAAGTCAAATGTTTAAGCCACTACGACGCCCCAGGAGATGTTCATCTCTCATGCTTTGTGTATAACCTGTAAAGGGAGGAATGAATAAACTGAAAGTGATAAAAAATGAAGAATAATCTCTTTCCAGAATCAGTGAGCTGGTTCGGATCACTCAGAGAGCATGCTGTGAAGGGCACTATTTCTTCAGCAGAAAGCAGTTCCAGGGAAACTTACAAATGAGATTTTGAGTTCAATGTTTGAATTCAAAAATAAAAACATTGCTTTATGTAAGATCTGCATTGGACTATGACCGTTGAGCAAGGCAGTGTTCGGCCGCAGCGCTGCAGAGGAAGCGCTCAGCAGAAAGCTCCAGATGTGACTGAACAGTGTGAAACAGGGCGTCGCTACAAGAACAGCAAAAAGAATAAAGGTCAAAAATGTGCTTTTTGTGTGAAATTTTCCTGTGTAAATCTGTTAAAATGGCATTTTTCTTGTCTCTGCAGAGAAAGTGAAGTATTGCAGAGGGATCCACTTTACAGGAGCGTTATGCACCTCCTCCCTCCATCTGCACTAAACTGTCCCTGGTGAGGATACATTTCCTACATTCTGGCATGTAGGGTCAGTGTGTGTGTGTCTGTGTGTCTGTGTGTCTCTGTGTGTGTTATTGTGAGTATACATGTCCCCAGAGTGGATTCGTTTTCACAGCTTGGTGGTGTGGCTAATGGCAGATTCATCTATTTTAATCCCAAGGATGTGAAAGTCACAGCGGCACTAATCATGAGCTCAGGCTTGGGCCTGAATTCAGATTCCAAACTCCTTGAACATTTGAGCCTTAATTGATTGTGAGTGAAACCTGTGTGCAGAGGGACATGTGTGCACATCCTGGAAGAAGAAGAACACTTTATCAATACTTTATTTCTCTTTTCAAGGCAAGATGTACAAGAAGTTCCTCCAGGAGAAGGAGATGGAAATATTGCCCTTTAAAGGAGAGAAGACAAAATAATAACTACTGACTGTTTATTGTCTCTGCCCTGGACTCTCCACACTGCCGGTGCAGCTGACACTAGGTGGCGCTGTTGCACCAACACACACTTCTGTCCGCCTGCAGCCTGCTGCCCAACACATCTGATGTTACTCACAATGAAGAATGGCCTTTAAACTTGTATATTCTTTTTTAGTAATTTATTTCTTTGAGAAAAAAAAAAATCGGAATGAATGTTTGATGCCATGAAATAGTTTCGTAAGTGTGTTTGATACCTGCAGCTGTCCTTGTGAAGATGTGAAATGTTATTCGTGCAGCTTCATGGTGCTGAGGGGGGGTGCGGGGGGGGGGGCAGGAAACAGCAGCATCCTCTAAATCTAGATTGCCTGCTCATCAGACATGAACCCCGTCAGGATTTACATCTGGGGGTAATAATCCTTGTTATCTTGGAGAACTATGTGTCACCTCACAGAGATTCTGTCGCCTTCATCAAAGCTGCTGTGCAGAGGAAGTCTCGTGCACGCCCAGGTATCAGGCCCGTGATAAAACATGCCTCCACACTGCAGCCCCGAGGCGTGCGTGACAGCCCAAAGTAATAATTTCCAGGGAGCACGAGAGTAAATAAAACACAAGAGCTGGGGAAACCCCGCGTCTCCAGATTTATGACTTCTGTCTCTTTTTATCTGCAACACGAAGCCTAATGTCAGTTAAAGGAGACTTTGACTCCGAGAATATAAACTATGAAGAATTCTGTCCAGTCCCATTGTGTGTGTGTGTGTGTGTGTGTGTGTGTGTGTATGACAGTGGGCTGGTTCTGAGGCTGAGTCTTCCCACTGCGCGCACGGAGAAGTTCGCACCAGCTTTGCCTCCAATCCAGTGGAGGTTTCAATAGCAGCGGCGCGGCAGGGGAGGGACGCACTGCCAGCACTCAGGATACCCACACACACACACACACACACACACACACTCACACACACACTCACACTCCTGCCCACCAGAGACCAGTTAAATCCGCAAGAAAACTGCAAACACGCTCCAGAGCAGTCGCCTAATCCGGCACCGACAACAGACCGAGGACCGAGGGAAGTACTGCACGAGAGGACAACTTGGGCTTCGTGTTTCCTTCAAAGCGCTTCAGTTTTACGGCACTTTGCTTTTTCTTTTTCTTTTGCTTTTTCTTTTTCTTGGTGATATCAGAGTGGCTTTGAGAGCAAGAAGCGACATCCGCCAGAGAACTTCGCCGTTTCAGATTGTGGAAGGTAAGACATTAAGGAGACCAGAGAAACACTTCCTTTCCTTTTCTTCAACTTTTCTATGCTTCTAATGTGCCTGTGAATTCAGAGTAAAGTGGAGCTGCCTTTAAAACGCCTGACAGAGGGAGAGAGACAGAAAGAGAGAGAGAGAGAAAGAGAGAAAGAAAGAGGGAGAAAGAGAGAGAAGGAGGGAGAAAGAGAGAGAGAGAAAGAGGGATAAAGAGAGAAAGAAAGAGGGAGAAATAGAGGAAGAGGGAGAAAGAGAGAGAAATAGAGAGAGAAAGAGGGAGAAATAGAGAAAGAGGGAGAAATAGAGAGAGAAAGAGGGAGAAAGAGAGGGAGAAAGAGAGAGAGAGGTTTACAACTCTGGGAAGTTCGAAGTGTCCAACACGTTTCATGCAGCCTGATCTCGCAGGCTTTTTTTTGATCTCAGCTGATTTTGAGCTGATGAACTTTAGAAAATGTCGCTTTTGTGCCTCGCGGTGGTTCCCATGCTCCCGGGGTGACACAGCACCCAATAAGGACATTTATCAATACTAACGGCCCGCGCGCTCTGTGTGAAACACCGCACTCTGAAATGTGGATAAATGTGTTTCATGGTGTCACCCTTGGGTGCTTTTACGCACCTGTAAGAGCTTAGAGTTGTGAGTGGAGGAGTCTTGGTGAGAATAACTTTTCTTATCATTTCAACGATAACATATTTCCACAGCGTCAGATGTCTGATTAAAGTCTTTTCGGGCCGATTCATGTTGGGAGTGGATGTGGAGGACTGTGTTTAGCAGCAGGGCGCAGCCTCACTGCCTCCCTTCTACTTTCTCAGGAGAATGAATCATGAACAAAAAAAGTCTTAAAATGGGAAGGTCTGCGTCGCGTCCCGTAACTAAACCGTGATTTGCATATGAAAACTCTCCGGCTGAAAGACTCCGCCAGTTTCGCTGCAGCCGCGTGCGTCCGGAGCGGTGACAGGCTGCAGTCTGTCACACATCCAGAGTCCCTGCTGCACATTAAGGACGCACCTTTTTTATTTCCTTCTTAAATTATTCCTCATATCCACAGCCCGCTCCCAGTGCGCGCGCACGCTCACTGTGCAAAGCCCCTCATTGTGCTCTCTGTGCACGTGTGTGCCCCGGATGATGGGCAGTGGGTGGATGACTTTCCCATGGGGCATTTTCTCTTGTAATCTTTAATCACCCTCGCAGCCACAATGCCAGCACATCAGTCAGCCCCCCCCCCACCCCCCCTCATCTCTATCTGAATGAAAGCGGCCCTGCGACCTCACCCTCCTCACACATTCCAGGATGCAGTGCTAAATGCAAGCTCCAGAGATGGCCTATAAAGAGGCAGGAGGGGAGGAGTGTGTGTGTGTGTGTGTGGGGGGGACGGGTAGTAAAGGAAACTGGGCTCTCCTTCCCATCATGCTTTGTGCCAGCCTTCGTGGTTCTGATGATGTGGAGAGTTCAGAAACTTAAACTGTGAGTGATGTTGTGGACGGGTCGGAGTGATGATTTACACGCATGCACGCACACACACACACACACACACACACACACACACACACACACACACACACAGCAGATACAAATCTCCACCACAGTCTCCACCAGCCCATTACGAGCTGTGTAGCTGTCCAGCAGCACCAGGCTGCGTGCAGAGCAGAGGTCCAGCTCCTGTGTGGTTCCATCGTTGGCTCTGAACACCAGCCCCCCCCCCTCACACACACACTTTGGCCCTGAAGTGACAGCAGTGATGGAGCTCGCTGCAGTGAGGAGCCTCCATAAATCTGCCGTCAGACTTCCTCAAGGAAAACACACAGAGGATTCAGGTCGGTCTGCGAGCCGCCAGGCGTCTCGTTGGGAGGAATCTGAAATGTCTCTTTATTTGTGTTGAAATTAAACTCAAGTCTTTTATTCCCTCCCGTTCTGTTAATGAGCTCCATGTGGCAGCAGGCAGGAGGCTTAGAGGGGGAGAGAGAAGGGGGGGGGAGAGAGAGAGAGAGAAAAGGAGGGAGGAGAGAGGGGAGAGAGAGAGAGAAGGAGAGAGAGAGAGAGGGAGGGAGAGGGGTTAGACAAAGTGAAGGGAGGTCAGGGCCAGTTTTGTGCACGCACACACACACACACACACACACACACACACGCACACACAGTGGATCAGGTGGATCAACGTTGAGGTTGAATCGTTGCATTGAACTTGTGTTGTTGTTGCTTTAATCACGAGTCTGAATGATTTTGATTGATGTCCCTGAAGTATTGGGTCCATCTGGGAGACGCAGTGTGAACATTTAGTTTTCTGCGTGTAATGACCCCACATTAGAGCAGGGTCAGAGCTGTTATACAAGTTATTCAAATGAAGGCATGCCATTCCTCAGATGAAGCGTTGGTGCGGCGACATTTTCCTTTTCTTTCGAGTGTAAGAACTGAAACTGTAGATGTGTGAAAGACGGCCCTGGGAAAGAAGAGCATCACTTCCTCTCTTGGTGAAACCATTGCGAGACGCATTTGTCCTTTAATCCTATTACACAGACTTCACTGCCTGTCAATTAAAATATGCAGGATGTTTTCCACCCACAATGCTTTGCCACTAAGAGTGAAACAAAAACACTCTAAGTGTATAAACAAGCAGATAAAAAGCAACAGCAAAACAAAGTTGACACGACTGCGGGTGTCGTTGCCTTAAAGTGATCCCCTCCTCAAATCTTACATTCTTCCCCGTCCTAATTAAACATTTACTCTATTTGTTCCAGATGCAGCTTTTATTTTGGTGAACACAGAATGATGCAGGCCGCCATGTAAAAGCAGATGTAGCCTGTGTGACCGTGTTGACTCTCACATCATTGGGGTTAAATCAGCAGTGTCACATGTGAGGAGCACACCAGCGTGCTCATGACCCCCCCTGTATGAGTGAGAGCACTCTGCGTGGTGGGCAGAGCGCTGTACATACACCATACATACACCATACACACACCATACACACACCATACACATACCATACACACACCATACATACACCATACATACAGCATACACACCATACACACCATACACACACACCATACACACACCATACATACACCATACATACACCATACACACACCATACACACACCATACACACACCATACATACAGCATACATACCATACACACACCATACATACACCATACATACAGCATACATACCATACACACACCATACATACACCATACATACACCATACATACACCATACATACACCCTAGATACACCATACATACACCATACACACCATAGCTACACCATACATACACCATACATACACCATACACACCATACATACACCATACGTACACCATAGCTACACCATAGATACACCATACACACCATAGCTACACCATACATACACCATACATACACCATAGCTACACCATACATACACCATACGTACACCATACACACCATACATACACCATACGTACACCATAGCTACACCATAGATACACCATACATACACCATACACACACCATGCATACACCATAGCTACACCATAGATACACCATACATACACCATACATACATGTCTTCAGTATTAATAGACGCGTCTGAAGCGATAAGGATCTCCTCTGTGTGTGTGAGGAAAACCTCAAAGTGCCACTCAGGTGTCTTTCCTTCTGCTCGCTCAGCAAGAGACGGAGACACTGACCAGAGCTGTCGCACCATTTCTCCCTGCTGTGTTTTTAAAAGGCCGTTAATGCAGAAACGGAGCCATGTTTGTAGCATGGAGGTTCATCGAGGATCTACTTATTACTACTCACATTTACTTCAGTAAAAGTAGTAATGCCACAGTGTAAAAAACTCAATAAAAAGTCCTGCAATCAAAATGTTACTTCAGTAAAAGTACAAAACTATTAGCTTCATAATTATATTATAATGTTAATTATAATAATTAACACTTTGATGTTGCAGCTGATAAAGGTATTTCTGGGTAGCTTCGGAATTTCACCAAAAGTTTATCTTAATATATAATAAGTTTAATGCAAATTATTTGTTGATCATATTTTGCATTAATAATCTGAATCTGCCAAGTAACTACATGTAGTGAAAAGTAAAACCTTTCCCTCTAGGATGAAGTGTATAAGTATAAAGTAGCATAAAATGGAAATAGTGAAATAAAGTAGTTTAAAGTTGTACCTCAGTCCAACACCAGAGTACACATGTGCCTCTGTTTGTGGAGGCGAGCGAGGAGAGGAGGCTGAACTGTACGTGTGAAAGAGAAAGAGCTTATTTGTTGATGTAAAACCGTGATCAAGGGGAAGAGACAGACAGGGGGGGGCAGGGAAAGGGGGGAGAGGGGGAGAGGGGTCATTAAAAGGACACCATCTCTCTTGCAGTAAATGGCAGTAAAGTATCTGGCTAATCTGCCATCATTACACTGATTAAATCTCTGGGGATTTGGCGTTCCCATCAGCAGCAATCAATGGGGAAAAATCAATAGACAGAGGATCCGTGAGAGGCTGTGAGCCGCCGGCAGCTGCAGCTCCGGCACCGAACACTTTTATATTAGCGTCAATAAAATCTAAATGACATGGATTTGGATTTTAATGTTAAGCGTTTTATGAAATAGTGCGGTTCCCCCGGAGTTTCTAGCATGGCTTTTCCTTCACACGTCTGTATTTAAATGTAACCCCCCCCCCCCCCTCCTCTCTGTGGCCAGGGGCTCACCCCCCTCCTTTACTCTCATTGATTCACTCAAAGATGCTCTCACACAGTTTGAATGTTCAATGTTAATTAAGGTTAAAACTGAGAGGAAAGGAAGGCAAGAAAACACATTTTAACATCAAATAAAAGCTTTTTAAAGACACTGTAATGTGTGGAGCCAAAGCTGCGTCGTGCCAAACAGAACTTTCTGTAAATACCAGAGTGAAAAGAAAGAAAAAGGAAAAACAGGCCAAAGCCATTCAGAACTTCCTTTGCAAAAATAGGCATTTTAATCGCGAGACCCCAGTAATGACTGACACAGTAACGTCAGACATTTTGAGAAATACGGCGATTTGTTTTCTTTCCAAGAGTTATATGAGAAGATTGATATGACTCATGTCTTAATGCGAAATATTTATTTATCTTAACGTAACATAAAGACTTTTACCCGTCAGCTGTGTTTGGTTTTACTGTCAAGAAATAGTTTGTTAGTTTATAGTAGTAGTTAGTTTTCTTAGCAGAAAAGATTTATGTCCGAGCATTAAATTTGAAGCTGGCGGCGTTGCCAGATATTAAACTATAAAGGTTTAAAATATTTATATTTTTAGGAAAATGATTGTTCGCGACTAACGAGAGCAAAGAATAAATGTGTCATTTTACAAATCACGTATTGAAACCACTTTTTGACACGCCCACAAATCTAGCCACACGGTTTTAAAAAGAAAACTGGCTGATGGTTTGTGTACATAAGTCCACCAGTGTGATGATGTTAGTAATACACAGCTATTACAAAATGATATTACAAGCTGGCCGTCAACATCAGTCTACAGCGAGCATGACTGGCTGGAAAGAGGTCAGCTCAGAAGACGTGAACACAGACGTAGAATCCAGATTTTTCAGATTTTTCAGAATTCAAATGATCCAGCGAAGACTAAAACCAACATCTTCAAATGATCTTACACTGCGGAAGTTTTGGCATTATTGACCATGTTTTGTATGAAGACGATAATTATCGTCGCTACATCTGGCTAGCTGTTTGCCCCTGTTTCCAGTCTTTATGCTAAGCTAGGCTAGTCTTTACTGTGGGAGTATCAATCTTCTCTTCTAGCTCTCTTAAGAAGTCAATCAAAGATAACTGTGAGGCGTCTGTTTCCAGGATGTAGCGCGTCCCGTAAAGCAAAGCGTTTTCCTGTCTTCCAGAATGAGGCAGTGCAAAGGTTGGAGCGCGGTGCTGCTGCTGGGGCTGCTGGGGCTGCTGGGGCTCGGAGCTTCAGCCCAGAAGCTGCCCACCAGAGACGAAGGGCTCTTCCAGATGCAGATCAGAGACAAGTCGCTGTTCCACGACTCCTCAGTCATCCCCGATGGAGCGGAGATCAGCGGCTTCCTGTTCAGGGACACACCTAAAAGGTAGGAGACGAGAAATACGTAACGTTAGTGATTAAAATGTTACTTTGAGTGCAAAAAGGAGCCGATTCCACCTTCTGCTGCTGACTGATTAGTTAAAATACAAAATACATACAATATGGAAAAAAACATGCAAGAGCAACAACAAACAAAAAGCAAACAAAGAACACAAAGAATATCTTTATACACAAAACACAAGCAAGCATAAACAGCAGTAATGTAAAAGAAAGAAAAGGAAAAGATAGAATACGTAGAAATACGTAGAACCAACAGAAACATTTGCTCTTTAAAACTAATGTGAAGTTTTCATAATCAGTCTAAATTTGATAGAAAGTTGATGTCATGATGTTCGACAATAAGGTGAAAGAAAAATCATTTCTTTGCCGAGTGAAATGTCTGAAGATAAAATAAAATAAATTTGAAACATTGTCCTTATTTAATAGTCAGAAATAAATATTAGCCTTAATCATCACTGAGGAAACATGAAACCTGCTGATGTTCGCTTGCTGTAAATCCATAGGAAACATCAGACGCTGCTCTGTAACATGATCTATTATGTAGATGCAAAAACTAAATAATAAATGAGAAAGTCGTGTTGGTGTAATTGAGCGTCTGTCAGCTCGGAGCGAGAGAGCAAGGTCAGTGAAACAGCATCGCTGTCAAAATACAAGCTCATGTAGGAACATTCAGATGTGTACAAACTGGCCCTATGTTATATATTAACTTGTGTATCTACATTATCCCAAATATATCAGAGAAATGTGTAATTTAATCAAGGTAACGGTGCGTTTTACACCACGGTGTATTACGTAATATTTCCTGAAAAAAAGTGGTACATTTAATAGAAAAAATCCCAAATTTATTAGAAAGAAATCAGAAATTCTCTGAGGTTAAAGTCAAACATTTAGAAGAAAAAAGAAGCTGCTACACCAGGAACACTGAAGGAACCCTAACTCCCATGATGCACCTCTGTGGAGGATTCTGCTGCTGCACCAGGAACACTGAAGGAACCCTAACTCCCATGATGCACCTCTGCTGCACCAGGAACACTGAAGGAGTCCTAACTCCCATGATGCACCTCTGCTGCACCAGGAACACTGAAGGAGTCCTAACGGGAGAAGCTGCCTGCAGACCCCTAGTGGCAGAAAATGACATATTTGTACGTTTAACCTTTCATTTCCACAGGTACTACTTTGTGGTGGAAGAAGACAACACGCCCGTGTCTGTGACGGTGACGCCGTGTGATGCTCCTCTGGAGTGGAAACTGACTCTGCAGGAGCTGCCAGAAGAGGCCAGTGCAGAGGGCTCAGGTATAATTGACATCAGCGTGTGGGAGAGCTTAATGACACGTTATGTGGGAATATCACCACCAACCTACGCAGTGATGTTAGGTTTTGTGTCCGTGGGTTTTAATTAAGTCACAGTCGTAGTGTCTAGTCTGACCACTTATGATGTCTGACTCGGCCCGAGCTGACGTCTATAATTTCAGAGAAGGGCTCACCTCGAGTCAGCGTTCTGAATCAAAGCCATTACATCCCTTTACTTAAGCTGTCTTCTTCTTCTTAAGGTAAATCCTGCCGTCTGTCTGTCTGTCTGTCTGTCTGTCTGTCTGTCTCTCTCTCTTTCCTTCTCTCTGTCCTTTTTCCTTTTCTGCCTCACATTAAAACTTTCTCCATCTGGAGGGTTTCCTTTCAACACAGGGGATCTTTCCAGATGAGGTTCACAGCGTAGACGTGTGATGTGAGCTTACATTTAAATATCAATACACCAGCACCTGCGAGTGTGTCTGTGCTCCTGTCAGATCTGATATTACTAAATGATTTATTGGCCTGTTGAAGCCGTGTACCGTACCTCAAGAGAAAAGAATTCATCTCTAAGTAAAAGAATAATGGAAAATCTGGACCCAGCACACGCTGTAGGGATTCATATTTTCTGTCTTGGGAATCCTGGGAAATGGATTTGAATTTACGAAATCCGTTAAAGCAAATCATTTGGCGTTTTCAAAGTCATGCTTTTAAGCTGAGCCCTGATTCTGCTGCTGGGAGCCTTCTGCTGTAATGTCAGATAAAGTAATAAAGTCAACCATCACTCATAGCTAACAGAACATTTCTACATTTCTCAAACATTGTGCAACATGCATCATAGCCTCTACAGTCGGTTAAATAACAAACAAAATGCAGTCGACGTGCTCGTTTAGGAACAGGGCGGCTGTCACCAGTGCTCGTACAATGAAAAGAAGTTATCGTCGTGCGTTTCATCGTCATCGTTTCTGCATCTTCTGCAAGAGTTAGGTCCACGCAGGATATTCTTTACGTATCCGCCTTTTTGATTCACGCCTTCTGTTTCCCCGTTATTATATTCAGGGAACATCAATAAATAATTCACAGGGTTGTTGCCTATTTATGCTACACAAGAAAAACTAAACAAAGTCGAGCTTTACTGCATTTTGTGAAACGTGAATTTCTGTGTAAACAGGAAATAGTTTGGATGTGTAATCCCGGGAATGTCGCTGGTAGAAGTGTGAACTTCTCTTCGTCTCTGCAGCTCTTTCTGCTGAATGTCTCTGATGGGAGTAGATGTTTGAGCATTCATTTTTAGTTTCACCACCGAGCACACTCTCTGGTTGACAAACATAATATTATGTTTGGGCCGTCTCTCTCACGTAGAAGCTACAAGGCGCTTCTTTGTAGGACAGCTTCCCCGGCCAGGCCGAGTGACTGCTGGCCTGTGATCTTTGGGGATGTTTGGAGTGAAAACATGGCGGCAGTGTGAGCGGCTAATCGCCGGTGAGGCTTCACAGCTTCGTCATGACCTCACAGCATCAACATATTCAACTTTTTTAGCATGGGGGGGTTGCCAAAAAAGAAAAAAATGATATTAACCCATTTATATATAGAGAAACTACAGACAATGTGAGAACAAATATGAACAGGATGGAAAATAAAGAAAGACAAAAGACAAGAAGACACTAGCAGACATCCATATATAGAAGTACACAAAGTAATAAAACAAGATTAAAATAGATAGTTAGAATTTAAGAGCTTTGAGAGACGGCAGAGCACTCCATATCACTAAACTCTTTTAACTTGAACTTTATTGTCCCGGAGGGGAAGTGAATCCTGCAGCCAGGAAACACACAGAGACTCAGGTCCAATATAACATAATAAAATACATAAATACATCAAGAGAAAACAGAAAACCTTGAGTATGCCATCGCTAAAACCAGTTGGGTCATTGTGAGCGTTTAACAGTTTTGTGGCCTGAGAAATAGAAGAATGTTTGAGTCTCACTGTACACGGGACACTGTAAAATATCCCGAGCTTTAGAAATGGCTTTTTAGAAAAGGAAGTTTAAGGCCAATGATCTTACTGGTCACTTCAACTAAGACCTCTTCTTGTCACCAAACCAAGTAATAATGGAGAAGGTGAGGACTGACTCTGGCATGGAGCTGCAGAAGAGTCATGAGTTTAGTACACACATTAAACGCAGTTATTCCGAGTAGAATAATTGTGGAATTGATGACTGTAAAGGTCCTGACTACAGATTAAAGAGCTCATGTTGTGCCTCTTTGTTTTGCAGGCGAGCCTGAACCTCTGGACCAGCAGAAGCAGCAGGTGACTGTGGAGGAGGGGACGGAGCTCTTTACCTACAAGGGGAATGATGTGGAGGCCTACGTGGCCACCAGCACGCCCTCCGGCCTCTACCAGCTGGAGCTGCTGTCCACAGAGAAAGACAGCAACTTCAAGGTGTACGCCACCACCACCCCAGAGTCCGACCAGCCCTACCCGGAGCTGCCCTACGACCCTCGGGTGGATGTGACCGCGTTGGGCCGCACCACCGTCACCCTGGCCTGGAAGCCGACACCGACGGGCTTCCTGATGGGCCAGCCGGTCCAGTATTGTGTAGTGATCAACAAGGAGCACAACTTCAAGAGCATGTGTGCAGCTGAAGCTAAGATGAGCGTTGACGATGCCTTCATGCTGGCACCGAAGCCTGGTCGAGACTTCAGCCCGTTTGACTTTGCCCACTTTGGCTTTGTGCCCTCTGACAATGTTTTCGGCAAAGACCGAGGCCTCATGAGTAACAAGATCTCCCGGGCCTACACTGTCAAGCCCAAAGCCGCAGACATTCAGAAGGTGTGTATTGGCAATAAAAACATTTTCACTGTGTCAGACCTGAAGCCAGACACGCAGTACTACTTCGACGTGTTTGCTGTGAATTCTGCGACCAACACCAGCACAGCATACGTGGGAACATTCGCCCGCACTAAAGAGGAAGCTCGTCAGAAGACGGTGGAGCTGAAGGACGGCAAAGTGTCGGATGTTTTCATCAAGAGAAAGGGCAGCAAGTTCCTGCGCTTCGCCCCCGTGTCGTCCCACCAGAGGGTCACTCTGTTTGTCCACGCATGTCTGGACTCAGTGCAGGTGCAGGTGAGGCGCGACGGCAAGTTGCTGCTGTCCCAGAACGTGGAGGGGGTACGACAGTTCCAGCTGCGGGGAAAGCCAAAAGCCAAGTACCTGATCCGCCTGCGGGGCAGCAGGAAAGGGGCCTCCACTTTGAAGGTGCTAGCCACCACACGCCCCAGCAGCAAGCAGCCCTTCCCATCGCTCCCGGAGGACACACGCATCAAGGCCTTTGACAAGCTGCGCACCTGCTCCTCCGCCACCGTGGCCTGGCTGGGCACGCAGGACCGCAACAAATACTGCATCTACCGCAAGGAGGTGGCTGACAATTATGGTGAGGAGCAGCGACGCCGGGAACAGAACCAGTGCGCCGGGCCAGAGACTCGCAGGAAGTCAGAAAAGGTCCTGTGCAAGTACTTCCACAGCCCGAACCTGCAGAAAGCTGTGACCACAGAGACCATCACGGGGCTGGAGCCGGGCAAGAGCTACCTGCTGGACGTTTACGTGGTGGGACACAGCGGACACTCAGTCAGATACCAGAGCAAACTGGTGAAAACAAGGAAGTACTGCTAAATGACTCTGCAAAGGATAAATCTATTATAAATATATATATGAAATAAGTTTATTTAACTCTAAGTGATATTCTACTAAGGAGTGTATACAGACTGACTACTCACACAGCGGACGGGCCTGTGGCAGTGACTGTTTGCAGAGAGAGATTTCAACCTGTATATTTATGTTTACATGAGCTGCTTTGTTACCAGGCTCGTCGTCCTCACATGATGGGAGGCAGAACTTCAAAGATCTTTCATCCCGTATGTCTCTTTGTTGCTGCATGACGTTTGCTTTCATATGTGTGCGTTTCAAATCCCAGCAGCTGCCCGCCTTGTATAGATCTCTCACTGCATATTCACTACATGTTTTAGGAGGAATTTAAATTATTTTATACTTTTCGTCTCTTCTTTTGATTGTCTCGTTTTTTATTGATGACAATAATAACTGTTACGAGGAAATTCCAGATTTATGAGGAAGCTGTCGTAGTTCAGACATTCCCTTGTGTATCTCAGCCGGTGTTTGCTCATCTTGTAAATGTGTTCTGTGCTGGAGATCTGTGTTATTATCACTGTATCGCTGTGTGTGTCACATGTACAGAGTTGTCCTGCCAATATTCATGTACATAAACACTAAATATAGAACAAGTAATCCCTCTGTCACCCTGGGTGTCATGTTCTTTTGCCAAGCAGTTTACATCACAGTCGTGGTGCCGAGATGAGAGTTCAGACATCTACATTGGGGTTTCATCAGCACAGCTTAATACCTGGAGTATTTGGAATGATAACTTGACCCCAAAAACATATTTGTGATGAGGAAAAAGCGACAGAGGAGCAATTGTTTGCTGGACGATGCCCAAACTCCACCGGAGATATCTTATAAATCAAAGCAGCGTCTCGTTGACGTACATCATAAATCAGTGCATCTCACACTACTTATGAGAAATGCTGGAGAAATATTCTTATGTTTTATGTTGAGGTATTTTCGAAGAAAAACAAAGTCCCCTAAGAACTTCTCTCGCACAAGAAAGTCAGAGCAGAAAGTGGAAAGTTTGCTTTAGCCCAGCGAGTACAGAGCATCTGTTTCATAAAAACATTTACACTTTATGTGCTGTTACTTGAAAGTGTTTGATCTCAATGAGGGGAAGAACAGCTCAAATATAACAACGCAATTAGATGTGTTTATCTTCTCTTTATGTGAAAGTGTCACTATGTAGAAGATGGAGATAATATAATCCTCCCGTTTAATGCTACAAATTAAAAGTTGAATTCCTTATCAATAAAACTTCATGACTCAAGGTTTTGCTGGAACAGCATCACTTGGTCTGGTAACGAGCAGCAGCTTATAGCAGCTGATGTTTGAAGGTTGAAAGTTGCTCTGGCCAGATGTTCCTCTGGTGTGAGGTGTGTGCAGAGAGTTTACATCCTCCAGTCTGGCTGCACAGACTTCAGATGTCCTGTTGTGACACGGGAAGACTAATTATCGTTACATGACATTATGTGTTGCATCTCTCACATCTTTAACAACTCTTAAGATTTGAAAAAATACGAGAGCTGACATTACTGAGTCAGTGTGCTGACTTTGTAATATTTCATTACTTGTGCTACTGTCACAGATACGCTATGTTTAATTTAAGTCATTAAGTCATATCAGCTACACAGCAATATCCATAAGATACTGGTCGTATCAGTAATAACCAGCGTTGGAGAAGCGCCTTTAAAAGCTACCAATGACTTTAATCTAATCAAATCTAAACTTCCTCTACATTGTAGTAAAATATCAAACTGACAATGTAGAAAATAAAAAAGTCACATGCTAGCAAAAAATGCTTTTATTCAAAAAGTGTCCACTTGTTCACAGATCAAAAAAATAAAATACTATATATTTAAAGAAAAAGGAAAATGATCATTTGTTTCCTTTTTATGTTTGTAGTTTCAGTAACTAAACATAATATGGAAAAAAGAATAATTGAACTACTCATTACGCAAATATAAATGTAGTTGAACTACCAGTTTAATTACTTCTCCCCAACTCTGGATACTCGACTATTCAAGTGAGCAATGTAGTGCTTAGGAATTAAAATTCTCATTTGCAAGAGGACAAATTAATTATTTCTTCTTATAAAAGTTACATAGTCTGCAAGAATCCTTCTCTAATCAAAGTACCACATTTTAGCTCCCGATTTTTGGATCATTTTTGAAATGACACCATTTGCAGGTGATACTAAACAGGCCACTGTCTCCAAAGCAATCTTTCAGTTCACCTTTACCTTATTTAAGTGCATGCACTTAAAGAAAACAGGCTCCAAATGTGTGAGAATTGGGTGACTTGCGATACTATTTAACCATTAGACACAGTTAACCACAAATAAGCAAAGAGAAAAGCCAGACACATGAGTGCACACGCCCACACGTTCTGATTACGAGCCGTCTCGTGTGAATATAAAATGTTCTCTCTGTTGTGGCCAAGAAAAGCAGCTGTGGCCATGTTTCCCTCCCGACTCTGATTCTGGGTCGCTGCACTCAGATTCGTCGCCACAACTCACTGTCAGTCCGGCGCTGCTGGTCAGAGGCTCCACCTGGCTTCCATTAACCTGCCGCTGCCCTGGAATAATGTGGAGGAGCTTCCACAGAGCGCTCGTGGATATCATGGATATCCCTGCACGTGTGAAGGCGTCTTTACAGAATCTCCTGCTCTCTGGTCAGCTCAAGATGGAAGAACTGCAGCGACTCTTCTGCCAGCATGCTCCAGCAGATCTCCACACAGAGAGCTCTATCCTCCCCATCTGCAGGGCTGTCCGTGTTTATCTTCTGCGGTAATGAGCGCAGGGCTTTGATGTATATTGTATATGTGTGTAGATGGAGCAGGGTGAGGAGTGGAGACAGACATGTGAGTGGTGGGGTAATCACAGCAGCGCACGGAAGACCTGCCTCTGATTCCGGCTTTGGTTAGTTTGACTTCCCACCAGACTGATGTGAGCTGTCAGGCTATTAAAACAACCTCAGGCTGTAAATGTTGTGATACATACTATACATATACTGTGAATATAAGTAGGACTTTTATACGTTTAGCATTTTCTAAGACCTCCTGTATTTTGAAAAGGTTCAAGTCGTGTTCGCTCATGAACTCTGGATGATACTCGGAGAATCAGGTCCCACATTGTCCGGAGTTTCCCTTCCACACACGTTGAGTTGAGGTTGGGGGGGTGTAGAGCGTGCAGGAGGCAGGACACCGCGCTCACGTAGCCGGCTCGTAATCTCATAAACAACCAAGTCTTCGCCGTTCCTTGAATTTGTCAGACGATTTCTGCGTTGACCCTTCTTCTTCTTCTTCTTCTTCTTCTTCTTCTTCTTCTTCTTCTTCTTCTCTTTCTGCTTCTTCTCCTTCTTCTACTGCT
>CALSCE010010686.1:10251089-10266205 GCA_943593645.1 Bovichtus variegatus | reverse complement strand
TATGTAGAGTTGTGTTCTATATGTAGAGTTGTGTTCTATATGTAGAGCTGTGTTCTATATGTAGAGTTGTGTTCTACATGTAGAGTTGTGTTCTACATGTAGAGCTGTGTTCTATATGTAGAGCTGTGTTCTACATGTATAGTTGTGTTCTATATGTAGAGCTGTGTTCTACATGTAGAGTTGTGTTCTACATGTTGAGAGTTGTGTTCTATATGTAGAGCTGTGTTCTACATGTAGAGTTGTGTTCTATATGTAGAGTTGTATTCTACATGTAGAGTTGTGTTCCACATGTAGAGAGTTGTGTTCTATATGTAGAGTTGTGTTCTACATGTAGAGTTGTGTTCTATATGTAGAGCTGTGTTCTACATGTAGAGTTGTGTTCTATATGTAGAGAGTTGTGTTCTATATGTAGAGTTGTGTTCCAGGGAAACGTGTCCCTGAAAGCAACGTTTCCTCTCTCCTGTCATGGCGTCGTCTCCCCTTCAGCGTCAGCTTGTGTTTGTCTGCCAGAAGCTTCATAAACTGACTTTTTATCCAGTTTTAAGACGCTTTTTACATCTTGGTGCTTTTTAACTCTATATTTGAAGCGGATGAAGGATTTTAGTCCTCGGACATCTGGATCTTAAGTTTAGAGGAGTAAAAGCATTTAATTGTTCCAGTAATCTTTCTTTGAACTGTTACATGTGTCTGATTGGTGTTTTGTGAGGAGATATTAATGAGAGGCAGATTTATTAGTGAGGCTGTGATCAGTCAGGGTCTCGTTGATGACTGTTATCTGTGGGGTCTCTGCCCCGCTCCACCCCTGAGCTCCCCCCTGTTTACTTTTGAGATTGAGATGTCACTCAGATAGATAGGTCGGGCATGGAGAGGGTGGGGGGGCAGAAAAACAGAAGCACTTTGAACTTAAAGCCCCTCGAGCTGCTTGTCCTCATCAAGTAAACAAACCAAATCTGCCACGGAGCCTTCTGCATGATCCTCTCACATCCATCTCAGAAGCTTCATCCACATCCCCACTGAGGGGGGGTGGGTGGGCTCCTCAGCTCTGTAAACACACTGCTCTCTCTCTGCAGACCCACTCTGAGGAAAGACCCTTCCAGTGTGACGAGTGCAAAGCTTTGTTCCGCACCCCCTTCTCTCTGCAGCGCCACTTGCTCATCCACAACAGTAAGTAATCTGTGTCCATGAAGCAGAGCTGCAGCCGTGTGCTCTGCTTCACAGTTCCTGCACGGCCCAGGACAAAGTTAATCTTATATTCTCTCTTATTCATAGTTTAAATTTCTAGTTAGGAATACCAAAAGTTATTTTATACGTCAAGTCCAATAACGTAATGGTCCCTGTGGAAGAGATGTTTTTTGTAATAGATTACTTTATCCCTCCTGGAGTTTGATTGAGCCATGTAGAATAGTAACCATCTTAATATCTCTAGACGTGTTCAGATTAAAGGCAGATTACATGAGGGGTGTAAGAAAATGATGATACATTATCACGATATTATTGTTCTACGATAACGTATGGATTCTCAAAAGAACTGTATCGATTTTTAATGACTTTACATGCAAAGATTCATGGCAGAGCAGCTCAGATGTTTGATGTCACAGGGACTGTGATAGATGCAGGTCCCACTGTTCTGCTTGCATTGAAAAGCTTCATTGTTTTACTCCGATTGTTTGCATATGATGGTGTGTTTTATGTTGATATAATTTTCCTAAAATTAGATTTTTAAAAATCGCAATATGTGGCATTGCTTACAGTATGGTAATACATATCAATATATATTGAATATTAACCCCTGTATCATGATACGTATCGTCAGATTCTTCGTTACATACAAAGTCAATGCAAAGACAACAATTCACGCTGAGAGCGGCGACTATGCGTCCGAGCGAGTTGAAATGTTTTAACTTGAGTGAAAAATTAGCGAAAGCCCATCAGCGCTCAAATTCTCTTAAAGTCCCCGAGAATCAGAACGTTTTTGTCGTCATCTGCGGGCGAAGCTCTACGACTCAAAGTCAGAGACAGAAGAGAAAAGCAGAAGCAGCGTCAGTGTTTGTTCGGGTCTTTGTCGAGGGCGAAACACACGTATTCAAAAACCTTTGGAAGAAAAGTTCTGACACTGACTGCAATCGAGAAAAAGAATCTCCAACTATTTTGATAATCGATTAATCCTTAAAGTCATTTTTCATGCAAAAATGTTTGCAAAATCTTTTTCTGTTTTCTATCATATTAAAGTGAATATCTTTGGGTTTTTAGAGCGACAAAACAAGACATCATAACCGCACCAAACGTTGCCTTCAGGACACTTTAGAGAGCGTTCAGCTTGTGTCCCTGCAGACTTCCCTCGCCTGTCCGTGGAGCTGCACTGGAGTCTTGGCAGGATGCATCATGGTCCTCCAGTCCAGCCAGATAACAAAGAGATTGTAAAGCTCGAGGCATTTCCTGCCGCTGTCTCAGGAGGCAGGCCATATAATAGCAGGACTCGTATTATGTATCGAGTTCTACACAGAATGTGGGGCGGGAGGATCCAGTGTGTGATTTCACTGCAGGTGAGAGAGCAGACATGCTGTAGAGTAAGTGTCCGTCTCTCTGAGTTCATGCGAGCGCTCCACGTCAGCTCTGCAGGGAGAAAATGAAGCACGGATGAGCCTCATACAAGAACATTTTTAATTTCTTACTCTAAATGTCTCTTTTTACCGTGAGGTTTGGTACTATGAGCGTTCCAAGTCCGACTCACCGATCTCTCTTTGACTGGCTGATTTCAAATGAATCAAAGCCAGCTGTTCACTGGGAGGTGCACGTTCAGGAGATTTGATTATTAGCATAATTCATGCTCACACATGTCTATATTAGGCTACTTATTCTGCTCCCTTTGTGTGAACGTGTCATTCATAAAGAGGAGTAAAAAGAATAGAAAAACAATGTCACACTGTGAGTTTTAAAAAATCAGCTATAAAATATGAATAAGCTGTCGTCTTGCACGTTCAGGTGTTATGATGGATGATCCTCAAAGCGACGGAGACTCTCAGTCTGCTGTCGGAGGAATTAACAAACCAAGATTAAATTTGGATTACATTTCTTTTAGGATTTCTTTAATTTCGTCAACATATTTAAACGCTCAGATTCAGGCACTATGCATTATTCTGAGGTCACACAATAGTTTTTTACAAAGAACAGATCTGTAGGTGTGTGTGGTTATGAAACCTGCTCAGCACATTAATGCAGGGCTGCAACGCAGAGTTATTATCCATTAATCTGCTGATTCATTTCTCAATTAATTAGTTAGTTGTTTGGTCTATAAAATAGTGAAAAATGTCGAACAGTGTTTCCCAAAAATGTTGACGATGACGTTCTCAAAAGTCTTGTTTTGTCCACAACTCAAAGATACTCAGTTTACTGTCACAGAGGACTAAAGGAACCAGAGAATATTCACATTAAAGAAGCTGGAATCAGAGAATTTAGACCTTTTTTTTCCTGAAATAAATTCTCAAACCAATGTAACCAAATAGTTGGTGATTAATTTGATCGACAACTAATTAATTCATCTTTGCAATTCTAACTTTTAGTTGTTGTAAGACCTCGAGATCCTGTGTGTGTGTGTGTGTGTGTGTAGGAGCATGGTTCCATAGCAGACTGAAGCCCTGCTGTAAGTAATAATGAAATCTTTATGTGAGGGTGTCGTTGACATTAATAATCATCAAGTGAGTGTTTCCATTTGATTAGAAACACAATGGACACAGCTCACAGTGCTGTCCCGCTTCATTGAGCAGACCATCAACGGCCTTGGTAACAGGAGAATGAGCACAAGCTCCCGTCACACTCGCACGCACGTACGCACGCACACACACACACACACCAAACTGCTCTGTGGAAATTGAATGATCTCCATATAATGGAAACAACCACTGCTCAACAATAGAGGCTGTTGTATACAGACGGAGAGCCGAGGCGTGAAGGGAAACATCAGGCTGCTCTGTGAACAGCTGACATGGTGCCGTCTGAGCACTGTCTGTCTGCACTTTTAGTGCTTGTCAGTACAATGATTAATACAATAAGGCATGCTTTTTTGAACCATTTGACGGTCAGAATGAAACACATGGCAGAGCAGTTTGTTTTACGGCTTCCCCTGGGATGTGTTCAGCTACAGATGCACAATAAAGAATCACTTCTGCTAAAAAAACACAAACCCAAGCAGACTTCTCTGAGGAGCTTTGTTCAGGGTCGTCTGGTGCCATGAAACACCCCTCTTTGTATTTTTCTGCCCGCACAATCGTCCAGTGAAATTGGGTCCCCTCTTGCTGTGCGTGATGACTGTGTGTTTAGAGGAGCAACAATAGAAAACTGCAAATGGCTCTTCCAAATGTTCCTCTGTCCTTGCTGCAGGTGAGCGGACATTCAAGTGTGACCAGTGCGACGCCACCTTCAAGAGGAAGGACACGCTCAACGTCCACATCCAGGTGGTGCACGACGGCCATAAGAAGTATAAGTGCGACCTGTGTGAGAAGGCCTTTGTCACTCCTTCAGTCCTCAAGAGCCACAAGAAGGTGAATGAAAAGAGCTTTCAGACGGCTTCAATCACACTCAGTGATTGCAGGTCTGCCAGCCGTCACTTTGTCTCCAAATTGAGTTCAAGCTACATTTATTTGAAATGCACACAGTTCAAACATAACAGTTGGAAAATACCTTATGAAACCTTGCAAAACTGAGTTAGAATATTATTTTCTTGTTTTTCAAACTTCAATCTTCTGCTCGCCTACCAAAGTTGTTGTTTTTTCAATCCTCTTCCACGGGAGCGCCCCGTGTTTTCACTTTGCCACGAACACCAACAGCATGACGAGGCGTCGATACGCCGCAGGACGCTGCACGTTTGGCGTAACTTTGTGTAAAACGCTGCGCCCGTCACTGTCCAATCAAAGGGGGGGAGGGGCGGGACTAATACCACAAAGACCCGGGCTCTGTCTAACTTCAGCTCGTGGACCCACACTGACCGGTGGCTCCAGAGGGTTCTGCAGCGCTTTGGTGGACACGAGCCTATACTTTAAAAGAGAGGAGACGTTTCCATTGTTTCACATCCAGACTTTCTCCTGTTCTCACGAAAGTGATGCAGCTAACTGTTGTAATATCTTGGTCTGTCAAAGCTGGCGGGGACATCCATCTTTACCGTGGCTGCCCATGAAGGCTTGGAAATCAATTCCTATGTTGATTAGAAATGGCAGTTAGTCCATTAGCTCCGCAGGGTTTCAAAACCCCGAAACAGATCTCGCTGCAGATTATGAGCCTTAAATCTGACAACGTCCGGTGCGGTTATGGATCAAGATTGAAACCAAACAGCTTCTTGGCACAAGGCAAAAGAAAATGTCTCGGAGGTTGTCTCAGAACAGTAGGGCTGAGGAAAGGCATGTTGAACCGTCTCGCTGCTGCAAGATCTGGCCTTGATCAAAGCCAGGTTACTGAGGAGAGGACACCTCGCCGTGTTTACATGCGCAGAGTAACGCTGCTGCACACACTGTTGTTGAGCTCTTATTCAATGCACACCTTGATGCTCTGCAAACTTTGGCCCTGAAATAATCACAAATAGTTCTCACAGGCTTCTTTAGTTAGGCTGAAAACTAACCGTGGCTCTGTGCACCATGACGGACTTTACACATACTGTATGATGGGAATCATATGTGTAGAAGTTACATGGAGGAAGATAAGTAACTTTTTACATCTGATCCAGGTTTCTTAGATCACAGAATGATCTTAGCGTCATTAATCTCTTTTATTTTTGTATTATTATTCTTACAGAGTTATGATGCTGAGTCGGGCTGAAACTAACCATTCTTTTCATTATAGATTAATCCGACATTTATTTATTGGATTGGTTTGAAAGATGCAAAGTTGACCTTTTCAAATAGTTTGTCTGAACATATTAAATGTACACTGCTGTATGACTCGTCACATCTGACTATCTGTCACCAGCTAATATTTGGCAGTTTTTAATAGAAAATGACTGAAACAACTGATCAATAATCAAAATAGTTTCCTACTCAAGACAGGACAGAATAGGATGTAAAACTCTTGGTTTTCCTGAACTTTAGTCATACATGCAGCAGTTTCTTGTGAATATGGCTGAAACTAACGATTACTTTAATTATTGATTAATAGTTTGTTGTATTAAATCCAAGGTTTGTCTTCAAATGTCTTGTTCACTTTAACTTGATATAAAACAGAGAAAAACATCAAATCTCCATATTTGAGGCTGAAAACAGCTTTTAAAGACATTTCTGCAGGAAACATTACTTTAAAGATGAATCCATTATCAAAATAATTGCTAAATATTTTTCTTGTAATCGATTAGTCGACTAAACGTTGGCGCTCTCCTGTTAATGAACAGCAGTGCGTGAGTTATTCATGGCGCTCTTGTGTTACAGTCAGTATGCAGTATGCTTTCATATCTATCTATATATATATACAGTATATATATATATGAGAGGTGCATGTACTGTATGTCTCACATCTTTCTGTGCTACTCTGGAAGAATGAATGAATGAAGATGACACGTTGGCTTTTGAGTAGTTACAGGCTCACAGATCAATTATGTACAAAACTCAGAATAATTACCTACAGCTCGCAATAAATCCCACACTTATGGTTGGTAACGTGACGTTAGTGGCTGTCTGCCTGTGAGGGTATAATAATAACAATAATGATGTTTTCTCTGTTGTACAAACAACTACCTAAATAATGCAACGCTGGCCCATCTGGGACACATGTGTTCGTATGTATGTGGATTTGTTTGTGCATGTGGGTGTGTAAGTGTCTGTGTGTGTGTGTGTGTGTGTGTGTGTGTGTGTGTGTGTGTGTGTGTGTGTTTGTGTGAGCCTTTGTAAGGAAACACCCGAGGTGTCAGAGGGACACAGTGGGGTGATGGAGGAAAGGATGGGGGCCCAGAGAGGAGGTGTTCCTGTATTGTTGTACTGCTGTTGAAGCTGTCGCTCTGAGTTTGAGCTTTCAGACTCACGATTATTCTGGGGAATCTACACCAGGCCAGGAGGAGGAACTCAGTTAGAGCGTACTTTACAGCAAGGAGAGAGTGGATGAGAGGGGCGAGGGGGAAGGGGTGGGGGGGGAAAGGTTGTACATGCTTTCCACATGCTCCTCTTCCCTGTTTGCATGTGCACAGAGCTCAACACTGTGGACTGCTTGGAGGTGAAGGGAGAGGAAGAAGAGGGAGGAGGAGGAGGAGGAGATGAATGCATACGTGCACCCTGGCCTTTAGTCCCCCCGGGCTTTGGACTCGCCTGTGTTCTTTGATCCTGCCTCCAGGGCCGCTCAGTGGATCCACTGTCATGAGAACATGTGCATCTCCATTCACCGAGTCCACCAGCGAGTGGAGCTTTATAGAGGAAAGCTGCGTTCAGGGCGCGTTCACCCCGACCTCTCTGGTCCAGGACCGTCAAGTGAACTCTGCAGTCATACCCTTCATTACAAATATCTTCTTTTCCTGTTTTGATTACTGGTGAACTACAAGTAACTACTTTTTTTCAGACAAAAAAACCTGTCACTCCTGTAGCTGTAACCAGTGTAGCATGAACGTAGGGGGAGTTAGCAAGCTAGCTAGCTAACTAGACAACCGCTAAATAAGTCAAATGAACCACTGTTGTCACTGTGAGCAGCCGACTGTAGGACCAATAATCTAATCTTTTGTTTACCATTTCTGGATCGTTTGAGTTTTGCCTTTGTGAACGTAAACCGAACAAAAAGGAAATTGAAACGATGCTTCATCCTCCTTTAGGTGTGACTTACTTTATTCTCTCTGGACTCATCGTACCACGTACAGACATGACCTCGAGCATCTTTACGTTATCTCGATTTATAACATGATATATGTTTTAATTGTTTAGGATATTTTGATATTTGTTTCACATTCCAATTGCAATGTCTGAATATTCTTAAGGGTTAAAGGTTTGTAGCTCTTTGAAAGGATGTGCATTATATCAGTGACTCGAAATGTTCTTCTATCTGGGACAATATATCATCCAACAGAAGTAGTTATGGTGACAGCGCTGTTAGAAAAGTGGAATCTACATTCTGGAGTTTTTTTCAGCAAACGAAAAGAAGGTGGTTGTATGATTGCTTTGAAGATAGAGCATGATGGAGTTTAATGTTCTACTTCTGGTAATGTTCTGATGAGTATCTGATACATATAATGTTCTTAAGATTGAATCCCAGCTGTCCAACGTAGGGACGAGAGGATGGACGTTACACATGTTTTTCTTAACATCAACCACTCGTCTGTTTTATCATTTCTCTGGCAGACGCACACAGGGGAGAAAGAGAAGATCTGCCCGTACTGCGGACAAAAGTTTGCCAGCAACGGCACACTGAGGGTCCACATCCGCAGCCATACAGGTGAGTGGGCCTGCACAGGTGAACAGCAGCGATGTGGAGTATCACCATCACACATGTCCTCACAGCTACAAGGGTTATCTGCATCTTAGGCTCATTTGATTTCTTTACATTGTATGTCTGATGCAGAGCTCGGTTGTCTTTCAACATCAGAGACCATTTCCCCCTCAAATCTACTGTGTTTCACTTCACAATATTCACAATACTTTGTGTTTGTTTCCATATTTGTCAGACTTTGGATGTAATTATTTCAAACTCAAGGTCGCCACATGTAGCTATCTCTGCTTTCATCTTATGGCTCTGCTCCCAACATTATTTGACCTTTAATTGAGTTTATTTGAGAGAAGGGGCCGTGTACATTAACAAGTACACATGGTATACAAAATGCCAGCATTAGCCAAAAGGCTATTTCTCACCTGTAGTTCCTGTCTGAAGTCTCAACATGGATAGGAACAGTTAACCACTTTCATGATCATCGGAACAATGTGCCGATTTAACAGTTATTATCTGTATAAGTCAATATGTAGTAGACGTAGGTAGCTGGCTCTGTAGGAAGATAAAACACAGTGTATGATAAAAACTGTAAAAGTGAGAAAAAAGGGATGAAAACAAGACGGATTTACTGTAAAAAAGCCTCCCCATAAATGTACGTTTTGAGGAGGGATTTACAAGAAGGTACTGTGTTTGGTGACTACAGTTCCTCAGGTAGAGGGTTCCTCAGCTGCAGGGCTCCAACAGAAAAAGCCTGGTTTCCTTTTGTAATGAGGCTGCGGGAACATTGAGGAGGGTCCTACCTGAGGAGCGCAGGCAGCGGAGAGGCTCACAAGTAAATCTAAAGTAACTCTATGATGTAGGAAGGAGAAGGGCCGTGCTTGAAAGTCGTTGGTGATAGTTTAAGAGAATTCTGGGTCTTTGTTGGCAGCTGAGGTTTGAACGAGCTGGAGACGGGAGATGGCCCCAAACACAGGATATTACAATTATCCAGTCGGACGAATAAAAGCATGGATGACTCTTTCAGGGGCCGCTTGATATAAAAAGGTTTTTACTTCTGTAATATTCCTAAAGCCTTGGTGAGTTTCATGTCAAAACAAAGCTCAGAGTCAAAGGTCTCCCCCAGATTACGGGCGGAAGACTGACATTGGAGGACACAATACATAACATGAGGACATGAGTCTGTGTCGCTGCCAGAGACGTAAAGTTGTGTGTCGTCTGCATAACAATAGAAATTAATATAAAGATGACATCCCTATTTCTAATTCAAGGATTCAAGAATCATTTATTGTCAGGATGCAACACAGGGTTGCAAAAAAGAAATGCAGTTGTAGCTTAATCCATTATGATACATACGAACAGACAACACGGAACAAAAACAGAGCTGGAGCATTTCTTGAATTTGCAACAGGAGGAACGTAAAGACACAAAAACAAAAGTGAATTCTCTGCACAGAGAAATGTGCTCAACCATGAGACAGCAGGGAAATGAATCCCACCTGTAAAGCTCTGATTGGTTGTCTGGAAGCAGGCCACTAAATACCAGCACCATGTCTCTCGTACCATCTTTACACCCCTGCACTGTCCCAACAACATAACACAGCACACTATTGATATTAGAGAATTCCTACATGATGGTGCACTGCTTGTTGCAGTCTTTGCTCTGCCACAAAAAATAGAGCCCTGGATGTTCATTAAACTGCCTAAACTGGAAAGCTACACATTCCTTCGTGTTTCCTTACCAACAGACTGGTGCAGAGAGCTGGCACGGGCACACACACACACACACACACACACACACACACACACACACACACACACACACTTCTTGGCCTCTAAACTCCTTCACTCACTCTTTCTGTCTCTCTGCCCGCTCCTGGCTGTCTCCCTCTCTTCCTAACTCTACTGGACTTCATGTTGTCTTCTCACTGTCCTCTTGTTTTTTGGGTGATTGAATCAAATATTTCCAACAATTTTCCTCTCTGCTGTCATGGCGTCGTCACCCTTTGAGCAGCGTCAGCTTGTGTTTGTCTGCCAGAAGCTTCATAAACTGACTTTTTATCCAGTTTTAAGACACTTTTTACATCTTGGTGCTTTTTAACTCTATATTTGAAGCGGATGAAGGATTTTAGTCCTCGGACGTCTGGATCTTAAGTTCTCAGAGAAACAAGCTGAGCAAACGTTAGCGGCAGCCGAACAGCGTGCAGGAGAAACTCTGCTGTTTAACCTCAAACTGCTTCATTCACTGTTTTTACTGCTTTGAATGAGGAGAGGAGGAGAAACTGTGGAGGATTCTGCTGCTGCACCAGGCACACTGAAGGAACCCTAACTCCCATGATGCACCTCTGCTGCAGCACCACACCAAACTCCAGCTTTTACTGTTGTTTTCATTCAGAGACCCCGAGTGGCAGAAAACGACTTCACGTTGCCTATGAAACATCGAACCCTCCTGACGTGTCTTCCTGTTGAGTCCAGGTAGAGACACGTCATCATCACCCCTACACATAGAGCTCCTAATTAGAAAATCAACAACCTAATACAGTCAGTGTTTAAATCGTGCTTCAGTCAATCACATAGATCTTCCTGTCAGGTGTCGACAAGATTAGTGTGTCAGAATGTGTGTGTGTGTGTGTGGTGGCAGGACGACGGTCCTACCACACTTTGTCAACAGCGTCCTTTGTATCCGTGTGTTTGTGAGCTGTGTGTGTTTCCGTACATGCGTATGTGTGGAGGACAGACCAGCAGAAAGAGAGAATGTCTTCCAGTGTGGGCCGCGGCTCTGTCTGATTGTATTTATATAGAATAAACAAAAGAGAGGAATGCTGGGGGAGGGGTGGGAGCCGAGGGGACACCTCAAAGAAAGAAAGGAGTAAAGAGAGAAAAGACCACTCCAAGAAAGCATCCAGCCGGATGACCCGTGACCCTGACTGGCTGTAAATCTGTCCCCTCATTCTATAGATGGGGATTTTTTTTGTTTGTTGCGTTTTTGTGTGAGAGGAAAAAATAAGCTTTGGAGAAAGTCTTTCCCTGAGCGACAAGACTCATGTTGTTCTCAGACAGTGGGAGTAACGTCATGGGCACACACACGCATGTAGAGTGTGTGATACTTGTGTAATTTAATGTACGTAAAACTCTTAAACATTTCTGCCCCCAGCTGAGCTAAAGACCTTTAAATCGACGGCTTCTCTGGATGGCAGACAGGAAAGCTGGATGTTGTTTGTCTTCCTGCTTCACAGGAACAAGTCACCATTGATTATTTACCTGCTAAACACAGGGGACTTTGTACGGATTCCTCGGAGATTTCCTCCCCTATCATTTTACCCACAAATACCAGAGAGCATTATGGGAGGAATAGATTAAAGAACATCATTTTGAGAGTGTTAAGTAGCTGGCAGGACACGTACTGTATGTTTGACTTGGATTTTATTTCTATTAAATTTGGTTAGAACATCGTGTTGAGCTCAAACAAATTAGTTGTCGAGCCACAGAGGCGGGCGTCTTCGCCGAGAGCAGCCTTTATGAGATCACCCATAAAATGTGAGCTGTCAAAAACTTGGACGAGGAAGTTGAAGACGTTGTGGAACTCAGTAGTCATGATGGATGTTTCTATCATTTTCTTTTTGGCCCCGCTGTGTGTCCCTCCCCACATCACAGCCCAGTGAGAGTAGATTTTCCCACCATGTGTGTGCCATGATGTGGTAAATAAATAACCGTAGTGGGGTCATGAAAATTATTTGTGCCAAGGGAAATGTTGACAGAAGCCAGTGCCTCGGTGTCATACTGACATCATAGCACATCAGCGTAAACCCCATGAGCTGCGCTGCAACAAATTGGTGTGGCATGTTAACCCCAAAAAATGCTGATTTTGTGTTTATGTTGTATTATGAATCAAGCTTCAATTTTTTTGACTTTTTCCACATGCTCAGACAGACCTGGGTCTCCGGTGTGTTTGCACAGGTTTTATAGTCGAAAAGGGAACTTTTGAGCTCCAGAAATATCAGAAGAATCAGATTTGCACGTTGTCCGGAGTGTGTAGGGACAGCAGCAGACTGTCCGTGTCGGAAGAGGAAATACTGCGTTAGGTTCAACGTCTGAATTTGTCAGAGGATTTCCTCGTCTCTCCAGTTAGACATTTTTGTCGGCGTCTTCGTGTAAATGACCCTTCTTCTTCTGCGTCACGCTGTGGACTCTCCGGACAACGAGCGGCTCAGTCATGACTCAGACTATGTGCTCGGGAGCTGATGCAGTGCACGTGTGAAAGGAGCTTCAGATAGTCATAACATCGTCATCATAACCAACACATTTCTTTCTCGGGTACACGTTCTCTCCCTCTCTCTCTTCATGAGCACAAACATTGGATATTGTTGGGACCACACACACATTCCGTCAAACACACTTTAGAGAATTTATAGCAAACTAGATTTTTCCTTCTTTACACAAGTAAACAGTAATTCATAATAAACATAAAACCTTGTCTGCATGACCTTAAATGAGTTATTTATCCATCCATTATCATTCTCTGCCAAGGCAGATTTCTACTTTCACCGAGGTTTACGTTTGATTTCATGCACCATTTTATCACACACACACTTCATTATGGTTCCTGAAGTGTTTGGAGATTTTGTTTTGGCCACATTTTATGCAGCGGCATGAATTATACGTGCCTGTGGCTCTGCACTGCACTGTTACTGTATCGTACTTGCTTTCGCTTTAGGTGATGAACCTTTGCACTTCCTGACATTATTTATGTACGTTATTTTTTTCCGAGTTTTACTTTACGAGGAAAAGTCTGGAGGACTGGAGGAGCAACATGGAGGAGCAACACTGATTGTCAAACCTTTGTTGAGTTATTCTCAGCTTGTATGCAGGAGATAATGCACATACAGGCCACAGCCAGGTGTCTGGTTTTCTTCAGAGACTTAGAGTAAGGACAGGTTGTTCTACACTTTGGACTACAGATGAGAAGAAAAGTAGCCCCGCCTCACCGAACTGAAGCTTGTGTTATAGTTGTGTACGACCTGAAGCATGTTAACGTCAGTAAATCATGGCCAATTGTGAAACATTTGGATAATTATACAAATGGCCATGCCAGAAAAGGTTCCTATAAATCATTCTATGCGCATTTCCAGTAATGTGTTTTACGTTGAATTTCTGTAATAGATATTGCTCTGAGGCACAGAGGAAGAAGGCAGCTGTAAAAAAGTGTTTTTATTTATTATTAACTGTTTCTCTTTGATGCAAAAAGCAACTTGTTCTTGGAAAGTACCGTCTGGATTGTATAAACATGCACTAGCTCTCCGCCTGGCACTGGACGAAGGATACTAATTGTCTCGATCATGGTGTCATTAGTTATGTTAATTATACGCAGCTATATTTTGATGTTTGAATGCTACACACTGCAGCTCTAAGTGGTCTCACGACAGAATAAATGCCCTCAAATGGACATCTGGTAGAACTCTGGAGTCACTGAACCTATTTACGCACAGAGGATTTTGTTTGTCCTTGTGATGAATGTGCTTCACTATCTGAACTCTTTCTTTGGTGCCGTGCAGATGCTTAAAGACCCCCTCCCCTCAAAGACGTGTTTTTCTCATGTGTATGTCCCCAGAAGTGTCTTATCTTGACTTTACTGACTTGTGTCACTAGAGAGGTGTTTTCACATTCCTCTGCTGAAGGGATAAGTCTGCACTTCTCTAAGATCTGAGACCCGAACCTACCCAGGACAAGCTACATGAGACAGAGACAGCCCAGCTGTCTTATATGCATATACTAAAAACGTGTTTGACACAACACCAGCACAGAAGTCTTACATTTCACCGGCCTTAACCTGTAGGATCTCTGCATGAAAACAAACAAAGCTAACGACGCTCACTGTTTCTGATACGTCTGCTAGTCCCGGTGCACAACAGACTTTTGACGTGGAAACGCATGTTAAAGAAATATGAATCATAGCAGTATCATCACATACTTCAAAACGTGGCAGAAAGCGAACTGTTATTTGGATCGAGGATTGTGTTTGTGAGACGCGTCAGGAGTTCAGATCCGCTGCATGTGCGGTAAGGCGAGCCTGTCTGATACCTTCGCATGGGCAACTTTAAGGGAATTGTTTGAGGAAGTGAGAACTCTACCGAGACCCTCGCTATAATGGAGAGGTCAAGTGTAAAAGTTGTTTGGCGTTCCTACGGCTCATCAAAGGCGATCTCATATCATCTCCAACACACTGATATCATGTTACCTCGCCGGCCTCTGTCGGCATGTGACACGGGAGAAGGACGGTGGCCCTCCACTGTCTGCCTCTACTGGAGGAAGCCAGGAATTCTTTTCTGACGGACAGCACTAATGTCTTTCAGACCGGAGCCCCGAAGCTACAAAGCGCTCTCCATAACACGAGGGCTGTGTGGCAGGCAAAACGACAAAGCTGACCATCTGCTAAGCAGACACGCGGCCGTACGCACACACATACAACACACAAGGGGTGCCAAACGGATCGATTAGCAGACAAGGAGTGTGAGGGCCACAGCAGGGGCCGGGGGAGACACCCAGGGTCAAAGAGACGGTGTACTGTTTCAGCACATGCTAAATCAGTTACCATCTCCACACACATAAAGCCCGGGCTCAGTGCTGCAGCCACCCCGCATAATCCCCAAACAATCTGGCTCAATCTGGAGAATAAGTGGAGGGTTTCCAGTTACAGTAACACTCAGCCCAGCAGACAGCGAGCCCCTCGCACGGAGAACAGAG
>CALSCE010010686.1:10230668-10242450 GCA_943593645.1 Bovichtus variegatus | reverse complement strand
CTTCTGTACCTCCAAACATCCACTGTCCCCTCTACTGTCTCTCCTCTACTGTACCTCTAAAGCAGCCACTGCCCCCCCTCCTTGCTGCACATGTTTCCCTGTGTGTGTGATGGCACAGGGCCAGATGTGGGGAAGGGTTCTGGGGCTCAGTAAGAGGCAGATAGTGATCTTGCTTCTCTGGAGGAGCCAAGTGAGCTGATCTCACGTAAACACATTGAGAGGATCAGAGGGAGAAATTACCCTCTGCTTATAATACTGTGGGAGTAATAATTATTCTCAGAGACTGGGGAGGGAACATGTGACACGAGATGGTGTCCGTGTTAGAAACAAACTTTGTGAATGCTGTGTTTTATCGACATTTCCTCAGAAAGAAAACGTTTTAATTTGATAGATAAATGGACACAAGACACCTTTTCAAACAGAATTAAGATGACGCTTTGTTGAAAACCTGTTGACGTTCAAACAAGTCAAACTATTCTAAAATGTGGGAGGAGCACAGTGTGAGACTTTAAATCCTTTGTTCAGCTCAGTCATGGACAATACTCCTTAATCATAACTCTGGAATCCAAATATGTCTTAATTCTTTGAAGAACATCAAAAAACAATGGAGTCTAATCCATCACCCGACTCAGATTCTCAGATTCTTGTTTGAGCTCTAACACCATAATAAGCCTTAAATCCGCGGCATCGCCTCAAGTTCCAAACCATAAAATGTGCACAGAGTTGTTGTTTGAGACCACAGAGCGAGAATCTCATTCATTGTCAGTGAAGCATCAGCAGAATGTGTCTCCCAGCGACATCCAACACTCATCTGGATTCTTTTTCCCAGCTGCGGAAGAGACGCTCTTGTGTAAATAATTCTACGATGTGGTACGCTAAACTATTACAGATAATAGATATAACATGTGGATTTTATTTTGGGGTGGATTATGAGTGAGACAAAAGGATCGCACAGTTCCAGGAACATTTCCCAGACAAGCTAGAGGGGCTCTGTACGCGGTGTCTGTCATAACAGCATTACAAATGTTGTAGAAGCATCCAGGAACATCTGTTAGCCTGAGACGAGGAGGCCCCGCTCCCGCAGTCACTGCTTCACTTCATGGATCACATTGGGAGGTTGTTGTATCCAGATAGTAAAGCTAACATGAGACCACATCCATAGGTGAGTCTGAATTACCTGAACAACTAATGATAGACTTTACAATTACAAACATGGAGCCCCTGGAACAAAACAATATTTCCATGTGATTTTGATTCTAAAGAGATTCTGGATTCAGGATGTAGAGCAGCTGATCCTCTGCTGCTCTGTGCACTAACACACAGCTGTGGTTCACGCTGCATGAAAGCAGAGGAAAGTGACTTTAACATTATAAAGTTTGTATATTTCAAAAGGTTCTATCAGCTGATTGCAATCATGTAAACACACAAAGGCAAAGCTGAGACAAAAGGAACATTAATTCATGCTGAACCTGCACAAATAAACACTTTAATACAAACTTTTATCTCTGACTCAGTGACTTTAAGAAGTTCAAGGTCTACAAAAATAAAAATGTTATATTTAATAGAATTAGTCGGTTTAGGCTCGCTGCCTTTTTATTTCTCACAAACTTGCCAATTTAAAAACTAAATTGTACACAAAATAACTGTAAAACTGTTATTGTTGCTTGTCACTTCTTTCACCTGGTGTGTAGATTACTGTCCATCACAAACACATCAGGCTTTTAGAGAAAATACACCTTTTAAAATACATTGAATACATTGTTGAAAGTTGTGAATCGATTCAGAATCTTAGAAGACAAACATCTACATTCTTACATGAATCCAGTTTTTCCCCACATCCCTACTGACCACATGATAATATGACATGAATCTCTATTTGTGACTATGATTGTGCACAAACCAAAAAAGGATTTCCTTCGCTGCACTGAGGTTGCTCTGAGGCGGAGCTCGCGTGCTGGGATTGTTGCAGCAGTATATTACAGCTGATCAGGAGCCAGTGGTGGATTATCATGATGGACAGAGGACGCTGGGTCACTTGTGAAGTGTAAAACGGCTCATTTGTGATTGATGTTAAGTTGCATGCATTCCCTCTCTTAAAAAGGGAAATCTGTCACCAAGCTTCCCAATCATTCTGTGTCCGGCTGTGCCGTGATGAACCTGGAGAGGATGCTGAACGCTGTTGGCTTCTAACTATGCTTCCTGTGTTTGTGGTGCGTTCTGCAGGTGTGCGACCTGTCGTTCAGCTTGAAGAAGATGCTCAGCAGGCACAAGCTCACACACAACCCCAACCGGCCCATGGCGGAGTGCCAGCTGTGCCACAAGAAGTTCACCAGGAACGACTACCTCAAAGTGCACATGGAGAACGTCCACGGGGAGACGGAGAGCTAGTAAAGGAGATCTGATCGCTCAGATAAGCTTCATGCGACCAGTATGGGCCGAACATACTGTAAACACAGATGGAGAGATGGCAGAAATGTTGCTATTAAAGATACAAACATGTAAGAATATGGAAATATGGAAAACATTTTTCCACAGAAACGTCGGCTGTACATTTGTAATTTTCTGTCGTACTGTTTAGATCTTGTTTGGCTCCAGAGCCGCTGTGTCTGCTCACAGAGACGTTGGACGTTTCACTTGTAACCAGTGTTGCTGTTCGTACTGTCACAGCCCGACCTCCTGCACTGCAGCGTTTACTGACCAACTGTCTGAACACATTACTGTACATCTGGGGCCGGCTGCCACCTGTCAAAGGACTCCAAAGACCAAAGACCTTTGAGCGCACTTTTTACTTTTACCTGTACGCCTTCTACCAGTTTACACCTTTCTGTCGGTTACGTGTTTACACCTGCTCTCTGGCACCAAACATGTTCCATGTTTAGACTCTGTTAGGCCCGAGAGCAAACTTCAAAACCATGTTTCATTTATTATTTCAAAATAAAAGTATTTAAACAGGATGGCTACGAAATGAGAAACAGCTCCCAAGTAGAAGTTTATATTTACATGACAGGCAGAGAGTTTAAACATACACTCCTCAGTATTTCAGGCCCTCAGTTTATCAATGGATCCTAGAAAAGTGGCAGAGTTTGTGTTGTACTATGAGACGGCTGAGCGAAGCTGCCTGTGAAACAGGATTTATTTCTTAAGGTGCTCAAAGTGTGTTAGTGTTTCTGTGTCCCAAATTGTATCAGGGCCAAAAAATCAAATCCAAAGTACTGTGAGTGTTGACCTTCGTACGACGCTGTTTTATGGCTATTGTAGATTTTTAAAAATAGAGAGCTGGGGGAAGGGGTGATATTCTGAGAAAAAAACTCAGAATATCCAAGTTTAAAGTTCTAAATTTACGACAAAAAACTCACATTTCCGAATTTTTTTTTAAATAAATACAGATATGCTCTAAGATTAAAGTCACTAATGTCCAAGAAAAATGTTTGGAACATCATTTTTTTTTTAAGGAACCAAATGGCTTCACTTGTCTCACACAAGGTTGATGAACCTAATGTACAAGTTATTTCTTTCTCGTAAATGTATGACTTTAATCTCATAAATGTGTGAGTTTTTTCTTTTACATTTGCCATTTCAATCTTAGAGAATATCCAAGTTTTCTTTAACGTACAACAGAATATCACTCGCTCCCCCGGCTCCGTAATAAAGAATTGTTTCACATACAGCTTCCTGATCACGCCGTCGTATTTCTGTGATGTCTTGTTCACCATGTTTTCATGAGCGGTCCAGGGTTATTGTGCCTTACAGTATGTTTAACTTGCTCTTTGTTAATCAATGTTCAATACAGCGTGTCATGTATTTCAAGAGACGTGGAGTTCTGTCCAGTTTTTTGTTCTCACTCATTCATGCTTCCTCTTTTACTGCCTGTAATTAATGCACATTTCCCAGCTGTTTACTCTGCGTCTGTAGACTGTGAATTGTCACTTCACACTTTTGTATTTTGAAATGTATAAAACCTCATCACCTACCTAACATCCTTTTCCTCCGCCCGCTCTAATTATGTGTTTGTGAACTGTTGACGTTGGGGGTGGGGGTGCGCTTTGAGAGTTGATTAAAAGTGTTCCCTTCTCGTTGTTAATCTAACCCCTATTCTTGGCTTGGCAGTCTGCTGAGAGCGAAGGCTAATTAAAGCGTCTTTATTTCTTGTGAGGCCACAGTCACCGCTCTCCTGATCTGTAAAGCCACACTGTAAAGACAGACTCTGATGGTTTGTGTCTGTGGACGCCGGGACGCTTTCTCACGTCCGTCCCCTGCAGATACTCTCTGCTATCTCAAGGTTTAACTGTGAGAATCCTTCTCATCATGCGAAGTTTGTCAACCGGGCTGCTCTTCCAACTGTAAATCCTCCCATGTGCGCTTTTGGCTTCGTAGAAACACACAACTCCTGCAGTACGTCTGTCTGCACCTCTGAGAGGCTGTTTGTTTAACAATTAACTCATTACCGGGGTTCATGTTGGATTACACTTCAGCTGCTGCTCATTGCATAAAACTCAAAAAGCCTTCACACCTGCGCGGCGACCCTGACGTTATGTAGCCGTCACCCGGAGGAGCTGCGTGTGAGAACACTGACGTCTGAATCCTCCCGAGTACAAAGTGTGTGTCCGACTGAGCCCACGAGGGAGAAGAGACGCTCGTTATCTGGAGAATCCACGGCGAGCGAGTCGGCGTGTTGACGATGTCTCTCACAAAACCAGAAGAAAAGAAACATCCGAGGGTGAAGAAGGAGAAGAAGAAGAAGACAGAAGAAGAAGAAGGAGAAGATGAAGAAGGGTCATTTACATGACGGTAACTGGAGAGACTGTCAGTCCTCAGACAAACTCAGGGAAGAGACTTGGTACGTGCTGGCGGTATAATCCGTGTCATGTCCTGCCCCCCCCCTCACCTGAAACAAACGCAGTACTTCCAGGAAGTGACATGCTTCAGTGTGCTACATGTGTGGAAGGGAAACCCCAGATAATGACCTGATCCTCCGGGTATCATCCGGAGCCCATGAGAGAGAACGACCTCTGTCAGGCTTCCCGAGGATCGTGGTTAGCGATGCCTCTCAGATCACATGTGGCCGCTTTAACCTGATTGGTTGACCGCGTGGCCGTGCAGGGCGTGGCTCGAGTCCCCCGGCCTCGCTGAGCTTGTGCTGCCCGCCGCCTGCTTGTTAGTGGTGAGGCCTCCGGGCCATACTGACGCACTCTGAAGTACAGTAGCGTTTATGTTGCCTTTGTAAACAGTAGTAGTAGTAGTAGATCTCCAGCAGTGGAATATTATTATGTGCCACATGTCTGTCCCAAACGGGCTGACAGGTCCGACTGGGTGTTGAGATCCGCCTGCTTCTGATTAGCGCTGCGCTCTCTGTAACGACGTGTCCTGCCTGTCACTGTACACGTCTCTGCTTTTCCATTTTTGTCTCCCAACCTTTGATTTTCTCATGGGACTTTCCCATGACCCAGTGATCTTGTCCTCCACTTCAGTCAAACTTCTTTTCCCTTTTTTCCACCCGCGTGCGTCCCCGCCTGCATGCGTCTCTCCCTTCCTGCTGGGTGTATCACGCCAGAAGCTCCCAGTCAATGTGTTTCTAATTACATGTTTTTACTGGAAGCCCCAGTTTCCTGTGTTGCCTCCCCGTTTGTGAGTGTGGCCAGACTGGGCCCCGACCAGCGTCCACAGAGCCCGACGCGGTCCCGCCCACTGCGCAGGAGTATCATTACCACGCCGGGCCGGGTTTATGGCCGACCGCTGTCACGTTAGGAATGACACGGACACGCTTGTCTGACCTCTGTGTTTGCCCGGCGCTGCCGTAGCAACAGGTAGCCTTCCCTGGACCAGGGTCGGGAGGAATGTGCGTGCCCAGCAGAAGAGTGGCACGCTGAAGAAGTTTAATACGAGCGCGCAGGGTGTGTTTGGGTTTTCTGAGTCGCCCCCTCAGCTCTGATGGATGCTTCTTTAAAGCCACATTTCCATGGAAACAGACTGCGGCACCTAAAAAAACCTGACACTGAAAACCAGCTTAAGGTCAAATGCCACAAGGTCACACACACACAGACACACACACACACACACACACACACACACACTCCTCTCTTCTAGTATCAGGTCAGGTAGACGGGGATTATTTCATTAGGAGGAAATTGGGAGAGGAACTATCATTAAACATACAAACAAACCAAAACTTTATTTTTACACAATCATTTAACAGAGATAACACTAAATAATGCGGTTTTCAGGGAAAAAGCTCATAAAAACCTGCTGAATGTCACCAAACAGCAGACAGACAGTTAGTGAGTGAACATAAAGACGGAAAACTTTCTCCTGGGAACCTTAATCTGGTAGGAGCCACTCTTTCCTTCTTACCTTTCACAATAAAAGCCCTGTAAAGGCCTTAAACGTGGTTTCACCTCTAGCTAAAATAATGGGAGCGTGTCTTGTCATTTTAAATCGCTTATTGTTTCCCATGTGGAAACCCTGCAACCCTGCAACCCCGACACTGCGGGGGGAGCACCGTGCCCCCACTGTTTATGTTTAAAGTGCCTGCAGGAAACAGAACCACATTTGAAGCTCCGGAGCACAATGGTGGCTTGGACACAGGCTCGTGAGAAAGACGAGAACTCGACAACATGCGGAGGCTACAAGCTGGCCAGGAAACGCTCCAGGAGAAAGATGCAGGATTGTCTTCTTTTCCCAGAGTTGTCCTCTCTGGGAGGTTAAACCCTGGAAGAATGGCTCAGCCCAGTTTAGCTGCTAACTCCAATAAACAAGAATGATGACTTCTTCTAAGTGTGAAGAAATGCGGGAGATGAAAGGCCCCGCAGTGAGTTACGGGACATAGAGGCTCACTGTGAGAGTGTGAGGGCTGAAGACATCCGTCAGTGTGCCGCTCCACCTCTGGAGCTTCGGTGTTGGTCCCTTCTGTCAGCACGTTGTTGCTGGGTGCCATCACTCCTCAGCCTCATTAGCAACCACAGTGCTGTCCTCACTTCATAGGCGCCCGGCTGATGTCTCCATGGGTGGATTATGAGACAATGGGCCCCTGGGCACAGACGAGCAAAAGGCTCCACCAGACATAAGAGCAAGACACACGGACTATAGAAGTTTAGACTTCTTTTCTCTTTGTGGTCGTTTTGTGTCTCTTTGTGGACGTTTTGTGTCTCTTTGTGGACGTTCTGTGTCTCTTTGTGGCCGTTTTGTGTCTCTTTGTAGTCGTTTTGTGTCTCTTTGTGGTCGTTTTGTGTCTCTTCCTGCTCTGTATGTGTCTCTGAGGGACATTTTTCAGGTGAAGGCCAGGGGGGGCCTTGACACTGGGCCCCTAGGCCTGTGTCCGATAGGCCTGTCCATGGTTGCCTTGCGTCTCTTTTAGTTTCCATGCGTTGCAGCAACAGACCAGATACGACAGACAGGTCGGTCACTTACGAGGTGTGATGTCACTAAATGCACCACAGTGTCCTGCTTCATGTTGAGCTCAGGTTCAGCTGTCGAAGGAAGAATCCAACTTGGCAGAAAACATTCAACAAAAGAGCAAATCCAATAAGATTTAGACTTTTGCCAACATTCAACACGTGTGTGATGAGCTGCCAGAAACCAAATTCAACCCATTCTTCTTCTTCTTCTTCGAGAGGAGTCGCTCTGTGCTTCCCTCCGTGTGCTGCTCTGGGATTTATTGTTAGGTGATTAGTGATGACAGAGAAGACTCGACTGGTCTAGCCAAAACATTTGTGCGAATGTGATGATAGACGCACCATAATTCCTCTCTCCTCTGTCTGGTCACACTGCTGCTCTTCCTCGCTCCTCCCTGTGCTGCTGTGTCAGCCCCATGTTCGCACACGGCCAACACAAACAACAGCAGGCTGCTTGTAGAGGCCACACACACACACACACACACACCAGAGGAGGATTGAAACATATTCAAGTAAATATGAACCATTGGATGACAGAAAAGGCTAATTTTTAAGAAATGCAAAATACATATTTTTTCATTCATGCAAAAATGTATGTATTTGTAACAGCAGTGCACAATCTGTGGAATTGAATGTAACTGGTGACATAACATTGGCCTGATTGTCCCGCTCATGATACATTTCTGTTTTGAATTTTGCAGCATGTTTGAAATGGAGTCCTGTGTGAGTTTAGAGAAACCAAATACTGCTGCGAGGGTCTGCTTCCTGTCAGACGCAGGAGAAGCAACACTGAGATACACACCTTTCATGTGCTGCACACACACACACACGCACACACACACACACACACACACACACACACGCAGCTGAAAACGCTAACTTCATAGAGAAAGGCCTCCAGTGTCTGTGGCCCTTCTGAGGTGGGACTGGGGTTTCTGCCTGGGCCCTCTGAATTAGCCACGCTGAACCTGTTAACCTAGACCACACACACACACACACACACGTACGTGCACTGAATGATAATTCCCCTGCCACACTGGGACATCATGCGAGGGGAGTGACTGTTGTCAGAGCGAACAGCTGCTGTGCCAAAACACATCTATCTTCCACAGGAAGTTATTGGTCAAACAAATGTAATGAATCTGTTGTTCTTGTGTTGTTGACCGTGACCATATCTGCCCCCCCTCACACACACACACACACACGCACACACGATGTGCATACAGTGTGTTCACTTTCTCTTCCTCGCTCCGTTAACAGACACGGGGAGAGTGAAGGTCGCGCCCCTCCTCTTCACTCCCACGCCTGCTTAGTTTCAGTGGTTAAATGAAATAAAAAGCCAAGGAAGCTTCGGTATCACTGGGCAAATATAGATTTGTACGTCTGTGTGTAACTAACATTTGAACACGAGTCAGGTGTGGCAGAAAGAGTAAGATGTTGTAAGAATGTTAAACTTAAGATAAAAGGATAATAATGAACTTATCATCACACTGCTGTATTTTAGCATAATATTATAATATCATTTATAATATTATTTCTTTCAGATTATTCAAACAGCGACGTTTAGTCTCCGCTCAGAGCGAAGGAGGAGGTCAGGTGACGTAGTTTAAAGAGCAACAACGTCCGTTTATGGACGGAGTCGGGTGGAAAAACAAAGAGACGGAAACCAAAAGTCCACGTTGGACTTCATAACTAACATACGTCATGTTCCTGACGTAGCAGGCGTTTTAGACCCGAACCGCCACGTTTTACCAACATAACCAAGTAGTTTAGTTTTATGTGACGAGTTAGGAACGACAACAGGTTGGAATATTTGACTCTTTTTCTACCAAACATCATCTGAACAACGAAGTCTTGTGCAAGAGAAGCAGCGTTTTCAAACGAGGGTCCATAAAAAAGAAAAGGGAAAACGGCCACGAACACAAACTCCCTGTGAAGCCTGAAGGAGGCGCAGCGTGGACGTCCCGAGGACCTGGAGGTAAAGCGTCTTCTCCGTTAAACCAGCTCGTTTATTACTCTTTGTGTCACTGCATTGTCCTTCTAACACGTTAGAGCTGGGGGTCTCTTCCCATGGGACCCTTCTCCTGTCTCTGCAGGTGTACGACCCTCCGCCTGTCAGCGTATTTCTTCCTCTGAAATAAAAAGATGGCTCTGCCTCGCTGCCTCTGCGCTGTCATCAGAACCAAAGATTTATTGAGGCCATGTTCATGTTCCCTTGTTGGAGAGAGGATGAAATAAGGAAGTGCAGATACCTGCTCCCCGCGCTGCCTGTTAGACATCAGCCTTGATCCCATAACTCCAGGAGCCCGGCCCTGTCAGGCTGAAGAATGACTGAGTCTGACCCGGGTTATGGAATAGTCCGGGCCTTCACATTCTCATAAATTACACCCTTGTTATAAATAAAATCCTGTGCGTGGAGCGGAACAGGGAGACGATGTGGGGTGAGGCAGAACATTCAGCAGAAAATACTGCTTTTGTCTGCACATACAGTAAGTTTACTGACTTTTACAAGACAATACCTGCAGAAGAAAAGAGAACAAGCGGCTTTTCTTTCAGAAACGCAGAACAGCCTCTCTGACTTTATCAGGTTTCAGCTCGTGTTGGGTCTCAGACACTTTGCCTCCATGTCCTTGGACGAGCCTTTCATGCTCTTTGTGCCTCAGCAGCAGACAATGCTGTTTGTGTAGGACGTTCCGCTCCTTTCTCCTGGCAAATGTGGGCAACCCGTATATTTAACCTTTACAGTCACTGCTCTCACATCTTTCTTTTAAATCCAGCACACAGTTTAAACTGATACCATCACAAGGTTACTCATGCACACGAGCTGCAGGTCGCTCACACTGCGAGCGCCGTCTGAGAGCCACCGGCTGGAAGTCGTTTCAAAGCAAACGAGCGAGGCCACTCTTCATTACTTATTTACTGTATTTGTTTTCCTTCCTTCAGCTTCGGCCACAGGTGCAGGCTGAGACCAGCAAACACAGCCGTCTCTGTGGGGAAGTAATGAGCCTCCAGGCTGCAGATCACCTCCGGGACGCTGACACGGACCAGTGGATTAATGTGGGGCTGTGTGTGGAGCTGAGGCACAAAGGACCAAGCAATCTGCAGAAAAGGGTTTTAATTCCATAGAACGCAGCATTAGACTGTTGGAAGGAACATCTTCAGGTTGACAGGTTTGGCTCTTTTAAGATGATTATCTGTTACACGGATTAGATTGACCTCTAAGCTTCACTACGTACAAAGTAATACCTCGTGTGTCAACAACTAGTTTCTGTTTTATGAGTTTAAGTGCAAATGTATTTCTTATCCGGGAACAGAGGACAAAACTTAAGGAAGTTTACGTCACTTTTTAGATTTGTGTACGAATTGAAGAACTAAGATATACGGTGAAGTTTAGTCGCTCTGGAGGAGCCGGTCTGTGAACCTTTACACGCAACATGCTCGGCCTCCAGCCTTTATGCTAAGCTAAGCTCATGTCTGCTGGCTGTAGATAGTTATATTAAACTTAGACTTCTTCACTTTGACAGCAATACAAATATGCTTTTTACATTTCTGGTTAAACTACTTCTTATGAGAGAAAGAAGCTTTTCTCTTCTTCCTGACGTAAACTTCTCATGAGACATATGTTTGAGATTGGCGATCACTCAACTGATTCCTGAAACGTTTCTGGTCTTCAAAGCTCCCACAGGTTTCAGAAGCCGCAGCTTTTGGCCTTTGCATCTCTGGAAGTCATAAGCAACCTAAATTGTAGTTTATCTATACGCCATAGAGTTTTCAAAACAAATTGTAATCCTAGATAGTGGAGGCATAAAGTCTGCCAGGCGCTCTGCGCTGCGAGGGAACAGGATGCTAGGGGGGGGAGGGGTGTGTGTGTGGGGGGGGAGCTGGTGTTTAGAGCTGCGAGCACGCTTCAGCCCGGGTCACCTCTGCAACAGCTTTTCATTCTCCGCCTTTGTTCTCCAATCACAAACGTGTTTCAGTTTGAGTTTCATTAAAAGCATGTCCTGAAATTGGATCCATCTCTTTGTACAGCCGCCCAACAGGAACAGTGTGCAAGCTAACTGGAAGCAGATCATGTACCTTCATCAATGCCCGGGTGCATGTGTGTGTGTGTGTGTGTGTGTGTGTGTGTGTGTGTTACAATGTGTAACATATCTGGGCTTGTGAAACATCATAGCCCAAAGTGTCACTCTCTCTGAGGACGTCTCATACGGCCTGACAGCAACATGTTCACTGTGCATGACATCATTTACCCTTCAGACGTATTAATGATAGTTTTATCCTCTCCTCCTGCCAGGGGAACACCCTGCAACACACTCTGATACACACTCTGCAACACACCCTGCAACTCACCCTGCAACACACCCTGCAACACACTCTGCAACACACCCTGCAAC
>CALSCE010010686.1:10220380-10230658 GCA_943593645.1 Bovichtus variegatus | reverse complement strand
ACACCCTGCAACACACTCTGCAACACACCCTGCAACACACCCTGCAACACACTCTGCAACACACCCTGCTACGCGCACACGCACACCGCTATTTATTTGTAAATGTAGCGTTTTCTCTGCGTTTCACCCAAACAGCGTCTCAGGTCACTGGAGACGCAGCTGTGAGGCGACATGTCGTGCAACAGCAGCATAAACACGCCCATGAACGGCACACGTGTCCAAACGACCTGCTCACTTTACACATGTTTACACATAAAGGTAGTTACTCTACAATACAATCTGCCCACTGGCCGACGCTTTAATGCTTTCATCGTGTTTTCTCCTTATAGGGTTATTTGGGAACGTAGGAGGAAAAACCCTGTTTTTAAGAAGACTGGAGGCTTTTAAAAAACAGATACTTACACAAAGAAACGAGTTGCTCTGTCGCTCTGTCGCTCTGTCGCTCTGTCGCGCCGTGTCCAGTGATTTGGGAAGCGATCACATCAGCCTGAAGTAGGTTTCTCCTTCCTGACCTTCAGAACAAGAGGTGTTAAAGTCTCGCAGCAAATTGCTTCCATTTTGATCTGTCTTTATCCTTCCACCTCTTGAGGAAAGTGATCCCGTAACATCGGTGGGGGGGGGGGGGGGGATCTCAGGCTCCTTTTCACATCATTACAGGAGCTTCAAATCAGGACTCCTGGGAAAGAGAAAGTGAACAGAGAAATGTCTCTGCAGCACATGTAGAGAAGAGCTTCCAGATGTGACATGTCAGCATCAACGACACTCAATGACCAGGTGGGGGCTCTCAGCAGGAATGAGAATATCACTCAAGGAGAGAATAAGAAAAATAATCATCTCTTCAATGGCAACCTGTGTTTGTATCACACACATACACACACACACACACACACACACACACACACACACACTCCTGCAGGAGATGTAGGCGTGATGCTACGCGCTCATCCACCACCTTCATCTCCACACTTTTATTTTCCAGCTCGCCACTGAACGCTGGCGGCGGATGTCAACCCGCGATGAAGGTAATTCCTCTTCTGGTCTGTGAGAGCACGTCTGCTGAACGCATGCATTCTTTGTGAGTTCAATACCGTGCGCATGAAGCGCAGCATGTGTGTTTGTGCATACCATCACTAGGTCTGTGGGCCATATGGAATGTACAGTACGACCAGAGATGGGAAGCCCAGCTGGAGAAGCGGAGGCTGCTCAATTCCTGAAGAGAAGAACATTTCCCAGCCAATCCTGGCGATGACACACCTTCAGAGGCTTCACACACATGTGGAGGAAGGCTGAGAGTTTAGGTACCTCGTCAAACTCCTTACCTCAGCGCAGCGGCGGCTTGGACTCAGGCTCATCCAGGCTCATTCAGGCTCATCCAGGCTCATTGAGGCTAAATAGCCGATAGAGAGCGATCAGGCCGGCGGTTTCCTGCCGGGCACAAAGTCACTCTCACAAGCATGGAGCCACATGTCGGCCAGATGCTGCTGGCCTCAGTCCCCTTCAAAGAAACAATTAGGCACAATTATCGCAACATATAAATGAATTTCATCCATGATTAAAATGTTTGGGGTCGGGGGCGAGCAGGACGCACAGCCAGGTGGTTGTAATCTCGATGGCGGTCGCAGTGGGGCTTCGCTCAAAGAGGGGGAAAGAAAGAAAAAGCTGCCGAGCTGTTTATTCAGGCACTTGTAGATCTGGTCAAGTGCCCCCCCCCCCCTAGCTGCATGTTCACCGGCGAAGGCATCTGTCCCTTAATACCACTTTAATGAAGGTCATTCATTTTAATGGAGCCTCATTTCAAACTCCAGTAATTAAAGCTCACTTGACTGGTGGCTGTTGAGACAATGTGAGTGCAAATAAACAGTCGTGCTGCGAGCCGGCGGCAGCAGAACAACACGCTGCGGCTCACTGTGGTGAAGAGAAGCGTGAGCCGTGTTGGAGCCATGAAAACCACATTTAGTTTAGTGGCTCGAGCAAGTTCAGAGGACGACTGAGGAGGGACTCAGTGTCAGACCTGCAGCTGCAAACTGCTCACACACTGCAGCCAGCAGGGACTGATGGGAAATACTGGAGCATCTTACCAGACGCCTGAAATCCTCACCGGATTCTGAGGAAGATTATCGTACACAAGTCATAGCACGGAAAACATAAATGCCATGCTCTGTGGGTAAGTGGGTTAGAAAAAGAAAAACTAAAGTAAACTTTGCTTTTTCTCTCCTGCCTCCACGGTCAACGAAAAGTTTTGATTGATAACAGCAGCAAAACTATGTCAAAACATGCGTTAACAAACACCTTCTGCACTCTCATGCGTGTCTGTGCTTTTTCTTCAAGAAGTCAAGGTGACACGGGGGGGGGGGTAATTGAGATACATGTGATCATTTAAAGGGTGAAATATTCCTTTAAATCAGGGGTTCTCAAACTTTTCAGACCAGGCACCACTTAACCAATAAAAAAACCCTCACGGACCACCTAACTCCCCAAATATCCTAAAACAATCGGCCTGCTGACCACTCCAACAGTATATTACACATTACAGGCTAATATTGAGCTTTATGTGACCTCTACATCGCTCGTTCACACATTAAATCAACAACACAAATACAACTACAGATTCTACAAGCATTTCATTCATATGTGATCTAAACTGTAAATGCTGATAGATTTTACACATCATATGAAACGTAGACTACATTTATTACTGAGTTTATGTCCGAGCGAACAGAGCAGCAAATTATTTATGAAAATTAAGGGTTTTTTTGACATTCAAACTTTTTTCATGAAAATCAAGTATTTTTTGACATCCAAGCTTTTGTATTTTTTCACATTCAAACTTTTTTCAAGAAAATTTAGGTTTTTTTGACAGCCAAGCTTTTTTCAGGAAAATTAAGTTTTTTTTTTTAAATAATTTTTTTCCCATGAAAATGAAGTATTTTGACTTCCAAGCTTTTTTCATGAAAAAATTGAGTATTTTTTAGTATTTTTTCATTCAAACTCTTTTCAAGAAAATTAAGTTTTTTTTGACATTCAAGCTTTTTCCATGAAAATTAAGTATTTTTACAGCCAAGCTTTTTACATAAGGTTCTCAAACGCACACAAAATCACTGCTGAACCACTTGAAGCTGCTGAACCACCTTGACTGTCGCATCACATTTTTCATTTAATTTTCTATTACCTGACCCGGTCTTGAGCCATCTGGTCAGTTGACACTCAAATTGACCGCGCAGATTATTTATGACTTAAGATCGTAAAACGAACCCACGTAGCTACGTAGCTATGATACACTCTATACTAGTCATTTTTAAACAGTTTGAAACTTATAATATATTAATTTAAAATGTGACATTTTACCAATATACTCACGGACCACCACTCTTTGAGAAAGACTGGTTTAAAGAGATGAGAATCTGCACCATGCAGCCCTGAGGACGCAACGAGGAGGATGTTCTGACACACACACACACACACACACACACTCTGACACGTCTTATTTAAACCTTCTATCCGCCTGCTGCTGTCATGTGAAATCAGTTCAAAATAAACGGGAGATAAAAACCTCTCAGGCTACGTCTCAGCTGAATTGAAACTTCCCACGCACATGTTTAAATATATCCCTGGATAATTTATGTGTTTACTCCACAGATTAGAGAGATCCATCTTTCTAGGTGTGTCATCTACCCAGCATGCTTTGCTGCTTCCTGGCGTCGGATGGTATAATGTTGATGTACGATCTGTGAAGAGGAGCCTTGTTTTATCTCCTGCGCGGTGACATGGGAGGCAGGGGATGCTCGTCCTGCTCCCTCCGTCTATCGTCCTGCAGCCTGCTGAGGGCCTGATGAAAGCGCACGGCCACCTTGTCCAGATGGCGATAATCCATCAGAGGAGCAACATGTCAAACGGCGAGGGCAGAGGAGAGTCATCCACGGGGCGGAGGAAGGGTATTGGATCGGTCAAACAGGGTTTAAGTGTGACAGACACGTCAGCAGAGGTCCTGCTGGTAGAGAAGTTCGCATGGCAGCAGTCACTTGTTACGTGTTAGCAGGAATGTGCAGCGCGGCACTTACAGCAGGGACGGAGGGGACGGGGACAGAGCCTTTCGAAACACCACATGTCTCCCACAGCACAATTATCCCCCGTAAAGTCTGAGGTATGCTTCTCATTTTTACATGATCAGCTGGATTTATTCTGTGAGTTTGTTAAGAGTAATTAACACTAAATCCACTTTCTTCACTGCATTATGGTATGGATAGGATTCCAACAGCAAAGCATGTGAGCATCTTATGTTCCGTCTTTAGGACAAAGCACGTCCTGACTGACAGATAACAGGGGCTGATTGTTCACATTGTTGGGACCCTTCAGTTATTCTTCACATGAAGACTTGCACAGAGCGCCAACAGGATCAATTTAAGAGATATTTGATATTTTCAGCTGTTAGTGTCAGACATGGTTAACTTGTCATGACTTGTCTAATATAGTTCTTTGCCATTTTTGCCTTTCTTGGACAGTGTAGAGACAGAGACATGGGAGGACAGAGAGCGGTATGACAAAGTTCTCGAGTCTGGAATTGAACCTGAGACGTTGCGTTAACGGCGCGGTAACGACATGGTAACGGCACGGTAACGGCTCTGTAACGACACGGTAACGACACGGTAACGGCACGGTAACGGCACTGTAACGAAACGGTAACGGCACGGTAACGACACGTTACCGGCACGTTAATGGCATGGTAACGGCACGTTAACGGCATGGTAGCGGCACGGCCTTCAGCACTGAGCTGTACAAACCTCTCTGTCCCTTTACTCCTCCCAGCTAAAGACGCACAACACCACAATAAGAACTGTTGCACGAGCACCAAGATTATTAAAATGTATGCACAGATAATTCAAGGCACATGGCAGTGACACATGCAGACAGACAGACACTGTGACAGGAAACCGTTTCACAGCAGTCCTTTGAGGTGGCTTTCTCAAACCAAAGTGACCTCTTAGCAATAAAAACAAAATGGGACATTTAGAGGCGAACAGAGTGATCAGTACACAGTTCATCCTCCAGGTTAGGGACATGAGAGTCTGTGGACACAATCTCTCTCTCTCTCTCTCCCCCTCTCTCTCTCCCCCCCCCCCCCCCCCTCTCTCCTGATTGCTTCCACACACTCGAAGCCAGTCCAGCTGGAGACTGTAAAAATAAACTTCATGTTTAAAAATGGGTAGATTAGCCCTTTTAAATTGGTTTCTTTTCATGTTTTTGGGTCCCTGTGTGTCCAACCTGGCAGGAGCTGGCAGGTTGAGAACAGAGACTGAGAGTGTGTGTGTGTGTGTGTGTGTGTGTGTGTGTGCTGCATGGGAACGTAGAGGAGTGCAGAGAAACACTAATTGGCGAGAAAGCGGAGAATAAGACCTGTCGCCTGCCAGATGTTTCTGCAGAAGGCGTTGGCGCGGCGCAGGTCCACCCCGAGGTGTCGGAGGCCTCCACATGCTTCAGGATCCTGGACCGCTCGCCTGCGGGACACCTGGCCCCCGGCCCCCCTGCACTCCTGTGCACCGCCACACGCTACATCGTGCTCTTCATGTTGTCACATTGTGTGGTATCACATGTGGACTCTGTCTGCACACTGGCTTGTTGGGATACAGAGATGAACGCAGTGACTCAGGAAGGTATTTCTAACTCACCCACAATGTTTTAGGTTTCCCTTTTCACTCTTTATTGTGCAGACAGTGCTGTAATTACAGTGTGTCGCTCTTCTGGCGTTGGACCTCCACTCGCTCGTCTCTTGCAGGGGTGACTTCAGGACAGTGATTATTACTGATGCTGACTGAGGACTAAAATAAGTGTTTGGTTGATTTCCTTGAGCACACCCTCTCACGGCCACCTCTCGTTTTTCAACAGTCTGTCATTTTTCTGAGACACATTATGAAACCTATTACTCTTCACTCTTCACTTTTAGGGCGACAGACGCAGAGAGAGGCTTAAAGTGAACTTCAAGCAAAACCCATCTGGGAGGCTTAATTACAAGTAAGCTCTGTTTAATAAGCACTGGATCATATGTGGCAGTTGAGCGTGTAGAGGAGGCTCAGGAATGTCACTGCTTGTGTATGGATGTACATGGTGGCATGCCAGCAGCGCTGCACTGAGGAGCTGTTTCAGCCTGGCTCTGTAATCCTGGCTGCACAAAGTCCATGACTAACTCTCTCCCTCCCTTAAAGACTGCTGATGAGGTGCTCTTGGGCAAGGCACTTAACCTCCGCCGGGCCAACGCACCACACAGGAATGTGCGGAACTGTGTGAAGAAGAAGAAGCAGTGTGGCCACGCAACAATAAGAAGTCTATCTGACTGGATAAATACATTCTAGGACGAGAGTAAGAGGGGAGAGATCTGACAGCATCAGGATGCAGCTTCACTAAAGATGATGCAGTAATGATATTAATACAACCACAAAGTTTTACTTCTGATTGCAATTATCCATGTGGCAAAGTACAAATGAGTACAGAGAAAAGTAGAATTGATATTGTCAGTATTTCACCCTTTGTGGCAGGAACACGGGGGCTCAAGCAAAGAAAAAGCTCAAATAATTTCTGACGAGTATTATAAAGTGTTATAAAGCTTTATAATGCTCAGCGTCTGATAAACCTCCAAACAGATATGTGACTTTGTTTACTGAACTCCTGCTAATGTTCACCATCTCAGTTTAGCAGTTTAGTAGTTTGGCATGCTAATAATTGCTAACTAGCACTAAAGACAAAGTTGCATTTGACCTGATGATGATGATGATGATGATGATTAATCCCAAAGGGGACATGAATGTCTGTATTAATATGGTGGTAGTCCATCCACTAGTTACTGTAATAGAGACGTCACATGGGATCATCTGCACGGTGTTGATTTACTGACATTATTATATTATTTTATTATCTTCTATCTTTGATGAACGCAGGGAGATGGACGAGTCAACGCAAGTTTGTTCAGCCGCCGTGGAGATAAATGTCGAGAGAAAAACTAAGAAAGAAAAGTGTTTAGGCTGAAACTGTGGGAAGGTTTGGGAGTAAAACGTCAGTAAACTGCAGATGATTCCAACGTTTGAGCTGGACTAACTGAGAACGTGAAACCCGTTGGAAGGTTTCCTCAATGTGTCATATTACAACATCTATACTGTAGGATCCTGGGAACAAAGACACCTGCCATCACTAACGGGGCTGAAACACATGATGGACAAACGTCTTCTGCAGACTCACACACATTCGGAATCAGTTGGGAGGAAGCATGTTTGTTCTCTGCTCAGCCAGTGTGGACAGGAGGGACAATTACAGCGAACAAATAACGTCGTTAAGGGTCATTTCGTGTTGTATTAAAGGCTAGAAAGAGCCGGCAACAATAAATACCAAGCCTTCCTAGTGTGTCAAACCCTTCAAATATAAAAGCACTTATTTCCTTGTCCTGTCAGTCTGGCTCTGTGTCCTGCAGACCTTTTGTTCACGCAGGACTGAGTGTATTCTTTGTTTCCCTGCTCTGTTCATCTACACAGCTGCTCTGAATCAGCCTCAGCTCCTTCCCCTCACCTGAGCTCCTCCGCCCGTCTCTCCACCTGCACGCCCTCGTCAGACCGCGCAGTGTTTTCTCTTCAGTCTTTTGTTGGAGACTTGGTTTTCATTCTGTGATGATCGGTGTGTATCTTCATGCTCCTGCAGTGTGCACCAGCTCACCTCCACACACTGTCTCACATTAAAGTGCTAAGAAAGATCTCAAACGAAATCATCAAGTTACACAATAAAATCCTCCGCACAGAGGATTCATTTACTAGTGTTGCAGGAGTTATAAATACATAATGTTGGTGATTCACTTTCTGCAAAAATGCACTAAAGCACCAGCTGTAGGTCCACAAGTGAAAAAGGATCCGTGAGAAAGAACCGACAATAAGAATCACATGTGCACTTTTAGCCTCTATACTGTGTGTGTGTGTGTGTGTGTGTGTGTGTGTGTCCATTTCAAACACTTAACACTATTATTAAATATTGTAGTATACATATACATATGTCTTATTTCTATGTTTCCATATTAATTGTTGTCATATATTGTAGTACAATGCACACATTTTTATACACTTAATTCTATTTTTCTTACTTCTCTATGTTTATATATATATTTGTGTTCTTACATGGATTAAATCATCATCATATAATTTAACTTGTTCTTTTCACACAGATGTCTTTTTGTTGTTTCTTTGGGACGCAGGTTCTGCGGTTGCTGCGATGACATCATGTGTCTGTGGTTTATCGGAACAACCTCTTCCAAACAAACATTCCCGTGCTGACAGTGGCAGAGGCATCAAACGCCACATCAGTCTGACATGGGCAAGATACAGCCTGTGTACGAGCGGCAGCGTGACTGTAGATCACCATCTCCAAAGCATCTAATCTAGCGGTCAGAGTAAACTCCTGAAACAGAAGTGAGGGCTGAAATGCAGCGTGCCGGGGATTACCCAGAAGACACAAGCATGGAGGCTTTATAAACGCCGGCGGATGCGAATCACCTCTTCTGTCGGATTACATCATCCCGTCCTCCCGTTCAGTAATAAGACGGCACGCTGTAGACTTCTTCTTCCTTTAGCATCACCAGAACTGCTCCAGCGCCACCTCCACGACGCTCCACGCAGCTCCACGACGCTCCACGCAGCTCCACGACGCTCCACGCAGCTCAACGACGCTCCATGCCGCTCCACGACGCTCCACGATGCTCCACGCAGCTCCACGCAGCTCTCCTCACACGATTCGTTTTCTACTTTTGCCTGCTGTCATTTCTTTAAAATCTGAGTTCAGTGGAAAAAGAAATCAATGCGATTGCTATTGACGTTAGTTCTCCATTTAAAAAAGTTGGGTTTGTGCAGGATGTCCCGCGAGCCGCTGGGCACGAGTCTCTCCGACCAATCAGAGGTCTGCAGAGTTTTAACTCCACCTTTTAGTATCGGCACAGCTCGCTGAATAAAGTACCAGGGACTATCCCCGGTGGAAAACCAAAACAGAGCGAGTTGAGTAGAGCCGTAACACGCAGTGGACATGCGGCTAAAGGTCATTCATTCATTCATTCAGTCGCTGTTGCCTGGCAGCAGGGCTCCTAAACCGATGAGAAATTACGGCCGGCCGTCGTAAGGCTTTGGTAGAGTTGAAGCAGAGCTCTGAGTCGATTCCACATATCTCCCACTATTTCTCTCCAATAACAATGTAAAATCTAAACACAGTGGAATGTAGTTTACCTCCAATTCTCTCTGCAGGATGGACGAGACACACTGTCCACGTCTTGCACCTGCAGGTCCAAATCTTTTATACACTTAGCACAGATGATTGTTAGCATTATTAACCGTACTCGTGTAACTTTACAGACCTCTGCTAGCAAACTAATCTTCATTAGGGTCTGCGGGGGCCGAGGGGCCGCTTCATCTGTGAAGCCTCGGCCGGACAAAGCTCACGAGAGCATTTTAAAGTTTACAGTGTATGTCCAGCTTCACAGGTGTGTGGCAGCGTGGCTCTCAGACAGATGCTTATCTCACCCACCAAACTCCATGTGACCCACACACAGCCTCATGTCACCGTGGAGCACGCGACACAAAGAAGAATTTCAACGTTTTAAATACTTTGTTTATCACCTAATAACTAGTGACATTCACATGGTGTGCTTAGTAGCTAAAGTTAGCACGCAAAACTACGATGATGAAGAAAAAAGGAGCGTGCGCATTTATAATAAGGTATCAACCATGTGTGAGCTTGTGTCTAGAAGTTATTTCAGCTCTACATCGCAGAGATAATCTGTGTTACTCAGTTACTTTGTCGTGTGCAGGTCGATTCAGTCCGCCGGCACTTCAATTAGTGTTCTGTGCTGACGTGCTGAAGGACAGATGAAGGATTTGTGACTGACTAACGGCCTGAGCTCTAATCTGAGGTGTTGATGGACACTGTCTCCACGAGGTCCCGCCGTGAGCGTCTGTCATCCAGTCGCCTCTCATACATGTCAGGAGCCCTGAGTCAGACACAAACAAAGTAAACTTCCACGTGCTCTTCAAGTTAAAGGCAATAACATTGTGTACGTACTTTAAATTCTTCCTCCAGTTTGTGTGTACGGTGCCGCTCGCCGCTCTGCTTCCCATCAGCCTCCTGCTGCTGTGTGCACTTAGTGGACATAGTTAAAGACAGGTGGGCTCGTCTCCCTCTTTACAACAAAGAGTCTGAGAGACGGAGAAACTTAAAGAGCTTTAACCAAAATAAACCTTCATAATAAACTCCAACACACACACACAC
>CALSCE010010686.1:10203287-10220370 GCA_943593645.1 Bovichtus variegatus | reverse complement strand
GAATGAATCTGAAAACGTTTCCCTGCAGAGTGAAGCTGCTGACACTCGTGTCGTCTTCAATCAAATCAGCCACATCCACGTCCTCGCTAACAGCGACAGAGTCTCCGTACGCCGCTAACGCTGCTCAAACATTAATACAATTAGAGTTTTAAACTCTTTGGCAATTACAAAACAAACAGAAAATACACAATTCAAATGACTTGTAAGCAAAAGTGATTTTTTTTTTATTTGACTTCAGCTTTAATATGCGCAATTTCTCTTGTTTTTCAACGTAAAGTAATTCACATAATAAAAAAGAAGAGTTTTATTTACATTTCAAGATTCATTTGTTGCCTTGTTAGTTTTAGAAGGAAGAGCTAAATCCAGTTACTGCGCACATGGTTTGTGTTACACATAACTCTGAATGACAGTCTGTGTTGCTCTTTAGTAACTAATGTAAAGCACACTCATGAATAAAACATGGACAAACACAGTAAGAGTCTCCCTCTCTCCTCTGTGTGTGTGGGGTCTGAGCACAACCATCAACTTTATATATTTCAGTAATTACACACGAGGAGCCTGGAAGCCTCAGGATACATCAGCAGGCCGTTCTGACCACGTGGGAATTTCCCATCCTGCTCTCTGCCTGCTGTTTCAGGTGTTACGACAGCCTTTGCCTCAACTTCTCGCATTGTGCATGCGCGGTTATGTTTCTGATGATAAGCGGAGCCTCCGAAAGACAACGTGTGCCGCGTTTTACTTCAAAGCTTCATTATGTACATCATGACGAGTGTTTACCTGCGATACAGGAATGTACAGCAGCCTTTCAAAGAGGACGACTTCAAACTCTGGCGGCAGCGATCAAACGTGAGCGGAGCGGCGATAAGGGGAAGAGATGGAGTTTCATGCAGGAATAATTTAACACTTCTGGAACGTTTCACGTCAGACACATGGCTCCCCTCCAACGTCCAGGGGAGAGTTTCATTTCACTGCACAGTACCTGCACACACACACACACACTTAGGTGTAATGCACTTGATTCAGTGCTGGCAGGATATCCAGAAAGTCCCAGTTTTTTCCGTGCTGGGGACCAGAGGCGCGTTGAGGCTCACAGACATGACATCATGCGACAGACGGATGCATGTAACAGGCGACCTTTGATGACATTTTCATCTCAGCCTTCACCAACGTTGAGGCTCTTTCACGTTACCTGAGTGTTGGAGGATTGTGTTGGAAGTTTTTCACTCTAAAAGAAGTGTTCTCATGTGAACTCTGGAGAATATGTGAAGATCTGCTCGTTGTTTCCCTTTCTCACATGTTGTCCTTGTCAGAAGCGTCTCACTTCCTGGAAACACTGCGTTTGGTTAAGGTGGGCGGGTGTCACGTAACTGGCTTGGAATCTGGTGTCGGCCCGTACAGACAGAAGTTCTAGCTCCAGCTAGACTTCTGCTTCTTCCTCCTCCTCCTCCTCCTCCTCCTCCTACATTACATTACCGGTCATTTAGCAGACGCTCTTATCCAGAGCGACTTACATTGAACTAACTACAGGGACAGTCCCCTGGAGCAACTCTGGGTTAAGTGCCTTGCTCAGGAGCACAATGGTGGCAGCCTGGTATTGAAAGCCTGAGTACTAGACCACTGGACTACCACCACTCTCTCCTTCTTCTTCTTCTTCTTCTTCTTCTTCTTCTTCTTCTTCTTCTTCCTCTTCGGGTCTGTGCACACATGGACTCAGTCGGACATTACTCAGACTCTGTACTCGATGATTCAGACGTGTGTGTTCTCACACACAGCTGCTCTGGTTAATCTCTACATAGATATCAGTAAACTGTGTTTAGGGCACACACAGGGTGAGAGCATCATGTCATCACCACCAGTGTTTTCTACGCCTGCTCCGTCCTCTCCGCCTGATCAGTGTGACGGTTCTTCCAACTGATTTTATGAGCACATGAAAAGACAATTCACATTGCCTCTGACCATTCTGGCACAGCAGAGAGCCATTAAATATTTAACAAGACTAAAACCCTTTTCAGGCGTGAGATACGTAACATAGCTGGTTTTATCCGTGTTTACACTGATGTGAATGACGGCTTCATCCAGACATGACAGGACATTTAGAGCCAAAAGACGCTCGCACCATATTTGGCACCTGGCGTGCAAGAAAGAGAGGAGCGGTGAATTCAAATGTAATGAGAGCAACGAAGAAGAGAAACTTATTCTGCTTCGTTAATGAATATCTGCACAAAACGTCATGACGATCTATTTAAAGTGCTGGACTGAGATTTCATCCCTCCAGAAGAAATGCTTTTGAAGGCAAAAAGAACTTGACAATTCGGGATTAGGTGCTACTTCTGGTTAACATCCCATTTAGTAAAAAAAAAACATACTTCAAAGTAAAAGCTTTTATTTATGCTGATTTTGGAAGATGATGAAATGGAGTACAGCTGGCAAAATGTAATCCCACAAAACATTTCAAAGTCAATTCAAAGAGAAAAACAGATTGAACGAGTGGGCGAGACGGAGAGAAGAAACGGATTTTATTTTATTAGGATTATGTTTTGATGAGTGCAATTAATATCCAAAGCTTTATTTAAAAGGCAAATGCAGTTAAGGCTAATTAGTTTAGTGGTCTTCACTGAGAGTACTTGAGAAACATTATAAACGTGTGTTTTCACTATAATCTCCTTACTGTGCTTCTTTTGGCAGAGGACTTTATTTTAAGTTTATTTATGAATTTTTGTTAATACAACTTTTACAATCCACTTTATAAATACGTGTGGACTGATGACATTCAGAGGGTAAACAACTTAAACTACTGCAAGGACAATAAGTAAATACATAAATAATAAGAAAAATAAAGAATGACAAACTGACAGAGGTCAGAACAGCCTTTAATCTGGAGCACTGACATGCAGAAAAACAATCACAGCAGGGAGGAAAACAAAGTAGGGTCTGAAGAACTTTATTTAATATGTGATACTGTATCTTTTCCCTTCCTGTCTCTGCTCGCTGTGAGTTACAGTCAGCAGCGCCTTCATCTCTTCTTCACCATTAAGTTCCTTTGGACCTCTCAGCCGTGAAAACCCTTCCTGTGTTTCCACACAGCGCGGTGACACGGGCTTTTAGCACCGTGAGACCAATGAAGCGTTATCGGCGGGCCACCGAGGCCTCCGAGTTCACAGCTACTCAACACACAGACACCAGCGGCGAAGTCAGACCGCGAAGCCTTATACGAAAAGAAGAAAAAATCAGCAAAGTAAAGCGCTGATTACGCACACATTCTGGGGAGCACATTACGCCTACACGAGTCCCCGGAGGACGCGGGATGAAGGACGTGTTGGAGGCCGCTCAGGATCCAAAACCTCGTTTAAACACTGGTCTCCTGAATAAAAGTCCAGAAAGCCTCCAGACGGGAACTAAAGTGACTTAAGTGTTCCTGTTAGACTAAGTGAGTGTGTGTGTGTGTGTGTGTGTACAGTAGATAAGAAAGGCCAGCGAGAGGCTCGGGTGTCCATTACTCACAGAAGAGGCAGCACCTGAATCGGGTTTAATGGTGGAAATGGATGCAGCGTCTCCCCGCAGACTTTATGACCGCCGCTCACCTGTGATATATGGAAGAAGACGGATGCCAGCGAGGCAGGCGGATGAACACAGAGGGGATTGGACGGACTCTTCTGGGTGAGCGCAGCTTTGAACTCGTGCCACAGTCCAGGGTCACGCTGGGGGTGATTGAGTGCTGCTGCGCTCCCTCCGGAGAGGAGAAGGATGAGAACTTATTTCCAGTGAGCCCGACCGTCAGAAGAGGATCTTAAACGGTCGAACCAGGTTGATCTCAACTTACGGAAAAACAACCAAGCACACGAACAGAACAACGTGTGAAAAGTTTTATCAAAAATAAAAGATACTTGGAGATATTTCTGATGTCAAAACGTGAAAGAAGACAAAGAGTGTGCAGCTTCTCCGTGAGGCCGTAGTGCTGTGAGCTGAACATATGGTCATACTCAGGTGTAGTGTCGCTGTAGCGTGTAGCATGCTAATAGCTGCTAATTAGCAGCAGAGGTAAGTCATTAGTTTTGCAGGTATTTGTTTATAAAAGTCTTTTTCTAATTGTGACCTGATGATGGCCAAAGTTATCCCTTCATCCCAGGGGACATGAATATCTAACATCAGCAAAGCGCTGCTGGGAATAGTTCTTACGTTAGCCTGCTTGTGCTACATTTCCACTGCATGCTACGGCTCTTCTCAACTCAAAACTCTTTAGATATAAGTTACCGTCAATAGTGATCGCAATTTTTTCCATTCACCCGACCCAAAAAAAAAAAGAAATAATGGCAGCTGACAAATTTACGGCACACGACACATTCCATAAACTACGGCGCGATTGACGCAGCGCAGACTAAATGATCCATCTTACAAACACAGAAATGAAGAAGTGCTGCCTACCTTTGTTTACTTTGGTTTTTTAGTGTCGAAGCATTTTCGATCATATTATCTCATAAAGAATTTATGACAAAGCGATGAAATATAACAAGGCCAAGTGAGTGTTCAGACTTTTGAAATATTGATAGACTTCTGTAGGACCGCAATAAAGTTAATATCCAAAGCAACTGGCAAAGGCCTGCAGGCCCATTCATATAGTGTATAAAATGAGTAATGTGTGTGTGTGTGTGTGTGTGTGTGTGTGTGTGTGTGTGTGTGTGTGTTAATAATTGATGCTCTACCTGCTTTGCATTTGCATCAAGAAAAGACTGAAAACTTAATATTGAAGCATTGCTCTGGGGATGTGATCATGATGTCATCACACACACACACACACACACACACACACACACACACACACACACACACACACACACACACACAGGACCCCCCTCTTTCACACTGGAGCGTAGGGGGAGTCAGAGCATAGAGGACTCAACTACCAAAGCTTTTTATTGCTTTATTGCTTCCTCCCAAAGAAAAGCAGCACAAAGGTCTGTAGAGACAGCCCCCCCCCCTCTGACCTCCCCTCAGCCCCCCACAGACCCCTCCTGCTGTGAAGAACAGGAGGCCGGCCTCTGAATAGTGGCTGTGGTCATCGTTATCCTTCCAATTAACACTCGTTTGTCTCCGGTGAATTCAATTAGAGCCATATTCATGAGTGACCAGCAGGGGAGGCGTGCGTGTGGGAGGGCGGGTCACCTCCCGACACCTCAGCAGAGCCCTGCAGGGCAGCTCTTCTTCTGCCACAACATCCATATATATGCGAGGCAGCCCTTTCTCTGCAGAAAAGAGCAGAGCAGGGAGGAGTGAAGGAGCATGCAGAGTTTAGGATGAATATAGATTAAAGAACACGAGAATAAAGCAGAAACGTCCTGGATACGACTCTTAGTTTATTGTCTTTCTATCAAGCTTTCGTATTTGATTTGTATTACTGGCAGTGGGCAAGAGAGGAACATTTTAGAGTTTCCCTTAAGCTTCATTTTCAGGGCAACACGTCTCCACATCTAAGGTGAAACTACGGTTTTGGTTGAAAAGTGAAACGCAAACGTTTTGTAGACGTGTAGCTTCCATAAAGCTGTTGTTTCTACATCCTTTTAATGACTATACATAACAGTAACCTTGACATCTACACAGGACTGAGACTGTCACACACTCGCTCACTACACGCTTTATAACAGGCTCTCTATAGTGAGCAGTAGATTTCTGACATTAATCATTATCATTTCGCATCATTGCAGCAGAGTCACACTGTGCTGCAACTGTCATTTCCAGATCTATAAAATTGCATTGTGGGATATTTGCACAAAGTAGCGTACTTGGCAGTGTGGAACTTTTGAGGTCACTATGTAGTACTCACTAAAATAAAACGGGGGGCTGTAAATATAGTTCACATAGTCTCCATCCAGGCCAACAGGGCTTTGAGCTACGTGCTAACATCAGCATGCTAACAGTGGAGATGCTAACATGCTGATGTTGTGCAGCCATCGTGTTTCCATGCTAACTATGCTAATTACAGACGCAGCTGAGGCTCATGGGAACATCAATAGTTTTGCAGATATTTAGTCATAAACTACATATTTAAACATGACCCAAAATGAAACTCTATCACCACACACACACACACACACACACACATTTTGTCGCACTAATGTAAAGATATTTTTAAGGCACTTATTTAATTTCTTATTATAAACGGCTCTGATAAAATACACAGGTCTGGTGGATACGGCCATGAACTCTTTGGAAAGTATCACCAAAGTCATTAGGGTCCATCCCTGGGGAGCATGAATGTTTCATGTGATTCTTCAGATGTTGGTGGACAGACAGTCCGGCTGCTCGCGTTGAAATAGTCACTTTAAAAACAAGATGTAGTGACGTTTCTGACTGGAGTAAGACGGAGTCCCGCTGTGTAATACTGTCCTCGCATGCAACGCAGACAGGAAGTATCAACAGATAAACCAAATGAAACACATCTGTGCGGACCGGCTTCTCCGCGGTCAGCGTCGTGTCAGCACGCGGACAGCTCGACTACAGACCTGCGTCTCCACAGGGAGGAGGAGGAGGATGAGGAGGAGGAGGAGGAGAGGATGGAGTGAAGCACTTATCCCTCTGTGTGTCTGACACCGACGTGGAAATCAGATAAGATGTGACTGAGAGGCCCGGGCTGCAGAACCACGACATGGATGGAGTTAGAGTTTCTATCTGGACTTAAATCTGCCCTTCATAAGAATTACACAAATTAAAACATACAGTCCGTCAGCGTTATGTTTTTCCGACCACCTCTTCACCTTCAACCATATTTATTATTATTTTAAAGCTTTTTAAAGAGTTTTTGGCCACTTGGGAACAGCAGAAACGAGCCGTGGACACTTTGCAGAGTTAAACCTATTGACACGACTTTCAGCTTTGTTTTTGGTCTCCACCAACTCCTGGGGGGAATGTTATAGATTACGAAGCAAAACTTTATTTGTTCAGCATATTTTATTCCAGCTGGGAGCACAACGTGTGACAGCCTCAAACACTGTGAGATTACACTAAATGTATTATTCCTCAACCTAAATAATACATGTGAGTTAAGACCACTAAGAAGTAAAAATACACATTAAAATAACTAAGATCAACAACCTAAGTAAGAACCATAAGAATAAATAAGACGTGTGAATTTAAAAAAAAGAAGAAAGTAAGAAAAATAAATAAAATCAAATATTTATGACCAACAGTTGACCAGTAAAAAAAAGACATGCGAGTTAAAAGCAATAAATCTATGAAGAATAAAATAAAATAATTTAAAAGATAGCACACGGTTGTTTTTTAGAGCTTTTTCTCCGAAAACAGTTTCCTGCTTCTTAAAATATCACTGAAGAGAATGAAACAAAATAGTAAAATTGTGAGTGAGAAAAACAAAACAAAGAGCTAAAAGTGAAACATTTGAAAGAATCCAGAGAACCTGCGGTCACATTGTATTTTTCACATTCACGTATTCATTTGATGCGTCGTTAAAATAAAGAATACTGATTATAGCAGATCTCCTTTTTATACATCAGGCTGCGGAACAAGGGTGTGGTCATACTGCAGTGTGTGTGTGTGTGTGTGTGTGTGTGTGTGTGTGCGTGCTTTTCTTTCCCAGCCTTCTCCATAGCTGTTCTTGTGATTATCATGAATCTTACTCTGTATTTTAATCACGTCGTTTGTGACGGCTCCTTCGCCAGCTCACATTTCTCTGCTAACGTGGAAATAAAAATGGAATAGTATCCTTGATTTTCCTGGTTGCGTCTTGTCGTGCATGAGTCTTTGAGGTGCTTGAACTCGAAGCCACATTTTCTCGTTCTGATGTTATTTTGTGTGAGTTGAGTTAAAGTGCAGTGAGTATGAAGCCCTGCGTGGTGTTTGGGCTGCTGCCTAATGCCCTCATTCAGCCTGAAGGATGAGCGCGCTCACTTAATGTGACACTGAACTAAATCATCATCGCAAGTCCTGAGATGATGTGCTGGTGTGTGCGATCACGTCGCTGTGTGTATACCAAACTGTACATGTATCCATGCTTCAATGTGAAGCAGCCTTGGTGCACATTCATGTCATTGTGTGTGTGTGTGTGTGTGTGTGTGTGTGGGCCTGCAGCCCGGGCACACGGGCCCCTGCGTCTCCTGAAATCCCTTTCATGTGGAGTGACTTTTTGCTCCACCAGCGACAGGGCAATCCCACTCTTCATTTAATGCTCATAATTACTTCAGAATAGTTTAACCGTTGCACTAAATTCAAGCTGAAGTCTTTCGGCCTCTTGTCTCCGGGATACAGGGCGCGCCGGGCGGTGGAGAGTTTCCCGACTGCGTCCAAATATCAGAAGAGAATTTGAAAGAAATCCTATACATTTCTTTAGTTTTTACAGTAAAGGCCAACATAAAGAAGTGTTTCCAGAAACAGGATCAGTTTGGCTTCATCTCACTTGTGGTATTAAAAATCAAGACGAGCATCCAAAAACTGAAATACTTTTGCCCACAGTCAGACAGTTTTAAGAGGCTGGAACGTTTCATATTACTGCTCTTTATAGAGCGATGTATTTCATTGTGAGGGACAGGCCTCCTGTCATGCGAGCCTCTATCCTGTGACCTCTGTATGCTTGTGTTCCTCACATGTAACAGGACCAGGACGTTTTAAAATAAGGAGAGAAACAGAGCAAAAAGTCTTCCAATATTATGCAGCCGCTCTGGATGCTGAACACGCTGTTTCAAACTCCCAGATGTGATTTTGCACATGTAAAAAGAGGATCATTGTAAAGGACTTCAGCATTCGCTCTCTGCATTTTCTGCACCTTAATAAGCTTCACTGATGACTTCTTTTCTGTAAAACTATGAGCTCACTTCTCCCAGTCAAAACACAAGGAAGCGGGTCCAAAAACAAAAACAAGCTTGTGCAGGTCACACACCATCGCCGCTCTCTAAAGGTCACAAGGTTCTGGAAAAAAATCCCATCTGGAGGAACCTCTGACACAGGGGTGCAGAATATCAGGTAACACTCGGGCTGTATTTTCTCCACAAGTGTCAACTTTAGAAATGTTGAGCTGTCGTACGTGCGTATGTGTGTGACAGGGTCTCACTTCTAAACTTCCTCCACAGCACACTTAAAAAATGTTAAACGTTATACGTCCGTCTTTCCGAAATAAGTCTTAACTGTGTAAAACAACAAGAGCAATATCTTCACTCGTCACGGACGTCTCTTTCATCTCCGCTGTGACAAATGTCTCTGGTAGCTGCGACAGCGTGCAGCCCAACACCACGACACTTTGATTGTATGGAATTAAATGCATGCAGCTGCGGGGCTAATAGAGGGATCTGCCATTTGGCTTTAATTACAGACATGTCATGAGAGAACCACACCAACACAGTGGAGCTGGAAGAAAAAGGGAAAATAAAAGAGGAGATTTGTAGGACGTAGGAAAAGATGAGAAATATGAGTGGAAATGGAGGAAAGCAGCTTCTTCCCGTCTTTGACCCCAAACTGGATGCTTTGTGAGGTTAATGCATTCATTGTTCTCAGTTATATACCTTCCCATGCTTCCCTCACAGCTTAAAGATGTATAAGAGCATCACATTTGTTCCGTGAATCATCTCAGTGGGATGGCCTTCTGGGTCACAGGAAGGACACACCGCTTCTTAAAGAACCGTGAGAAAGAATGTTTGAGACCGTCGTGGTCTCCATTCTGTTGTTAGTTTAATCTGTCAACTGCATCCTGTGTTTTCAATTCCAGCTTTAGTTAAAGATAACCGTAACTAGTTTAGCACATTTGGAAATGAACATGAACATAAACATTTGTTTCTGCTGCTGTGAACTTTAACTCCAGTCGGTACGTTACCGTCCTCCTGGCTGCTCACTGCGTCTGTCGTATGCCAACAAAAATAAAAAAGAGATTTCGGTGAAGTTTTCATTGTTGAACTACAATACTTTCGTCCGGTCTTTTCTCCACAATGTTCGGTGACGTCTGCACTTCATCGCCTCGTCTCAGTTTTGGAATAACAGTTTGTGGAGCAACAGATTTAGTCGAAGTTTTCCTTAATCAAACACTCCACTGTAGGCTTTCTTATCCAGAAATAAAAGCTCAAATTAAAAAAGATTATGAATATAGTGCAGTTTTAATATACTGTGCGGTTCTGTGTTACCTCAAGATTCCCTCTGCATTAAAAGCCCTAAATGTCCTCCTGCCAAAACACAGGACAGAAAGTCTGTATGGGAAAAGTAAAAGTATGGCGTGTGAAGTTAAAGTTGTGGAATTACCCTTAAACAGATGCAGAGGATTAGAGGTGGAGCGGCCACACCCGGCCGGCCAGGCACAGACTCATTACACTTTGATTGATTCCTGTGTAATTAGATTGGTCGCTGATCACTGGTTGACAAAAATATGCATCACATCCTGTGACCCAACGACAAATGAGCAGCCTGCAGAGGAGGGAAAGTCTCGGACGGGGAATTCCGTGTGGTTTTCTGTTGACGGCTGTGAGTGGGCACATCATGCTCAACAATGCTGCTCCCTGTTCCTGGCTGACGCAGTGCAAGGTAGGAGGGTGGAGATAACACCTCTCACCGAGCTAGGCTGCTGATAAAGAGCACCGAGGACAGCACGTTAATAACTCCGGGTCAAGTGCAGGCAGCTGCGTCACAGCTGCTCACGGTTTCCTCTATAAGAGCTGCGGCTTTGGCAGCCACTTCTCCAGAGCGCTTACTGTGAGGAGAAGTAGGTGGAAAGGGTGACCACCTTTTTCTTTTTCTCTTTCCTTACTTACCTCCTGTTGTCTGAGAGCGTTCTTCCCAGAGGTTACGCTGCTGACGCCGGGCGGCAGGTGAAACCCTGGAATATATCCTCATAAATATGAAACCTAAACGTGTTGGACTAACTACACCATGTGACCCAGTGGAGTTTTCCACATTCCTCCACATAAACCGGTTCCATATTCGTCATCAACCGGTTGAGCTTTTATTGCTAAACATAAACCACCACAGCTATGGCATACCGTTTAACTATCGCACATATAAACATCTTCCAAATAAACCTGAGTGTGTTTCATTGGATCCACTGGGTTGAAGTTACAAAGATGTTCCGTAAGTAAATGAAACTGTCAGCATCCACTGTGAGGCTGGGCAGCACCAACAAGGGTGCATAATTAAACAGGATTAAATCATCATTACAAACTTTTACATTCAACAACTTTAAAACTAGCTTAAATAGATGAAATATTTCATTTAAAAGTCTTTAAAGGTCAGTTTAGTTTTTTACTCTAAATCTAGATTCCATTTAATTATGTTGCACAAAACTTACAACCTACACATGAGGCTTGAATGTCAAAATACTTTTACATTTTCATGAAAAAAGCTTGGATGTGAAAAAATACTAAAAATTTTTTCATTAAAAAAGCTTGGATGTGAAAAAAAACTTAATTTTCATGAAAAAAGCTTGGATGTGAAAAAAAACTTAATTTTCATGGGAAGAAAATGTATTTAAAACAAACCTTATTTTTCATTAAAAAAGCTTGGATGTGAAAAAAACCTTAATTTTCATGAAAAAAGCTTGGATGTCAAAGAAAAATAATTTTCTTCAAAAAAGCTTGAATGTCAAAAAAAATAAATTTTCTTCAAAAAAGCTTGGATGTTAAAAAATACCAAATTTTTTCATTAAAAAAGCTTGGATGTGGAAAAAACCTTAATTTTCATGAAAAAAGCTTGGATGTGAAAAAAAAAACACTTCCTGCACGTCTCGCTCAGCATCCTTCTTCAACTGAATCATCCCACAGTTAACATTATTTTTATTATGTATAGTGTGACCGCAGAAAAAAGCATCTCAAACAGACCCAACTTCCTTTTCTCCAGGCTGAAGATGATAAATCTATCAGTGAAGTATTTCAAGTACATGCTTTGTTTTATGGCAGCTACACCTTCAGGAAGGCTCCCCGAGATAACCTCCTCACTTCCTGCCAACCTCTGTAGGTTAACATTCCAGGTAACCCAGGGGGTCCAAACAGTAATGAAGTTACTGAGTTTCAAATAGTAATCCTTTACACTACTCATTACTGAAAACAGCCCAACGTCCTCACGTACTCGTGTAGTGCCTGTTCAGAACATGCCGACTGCTTGGTCTGTAGTGCTGATCCTCCAAAACCTTTACACTGACCTGAGTAATACACAATACAGTTACTGCTGTACATTCTAAATACTGTCATTTTACTTTGTTATTGTCATCTATAGTGGATATTTGCATACAAACAACAAATCTTCATTTATAAGGAAATGTGTTTGAAAATAAACCAACAAAGACATTAAAGCCTGCGGGTGTTCTAAGCATGAACTCCTGCAGGAATAAACTAACGTATGTCAGGTTACTTTATGCAGGTGACCCGGTGGAAAGATGTTTACTCCAGCGAGGTTTCTAAATAACCTTCAATCAGAAACAATCCAGACAGCAAAGAAGTCTCCAAAGTGTTCAAGAGTTTGTGTCTGAATATAAATACTAATCTGAGGCATTAAGTTCTCTTCCTCTCTAAAGGCCTAAAGAAAGGGCGTCGCCTTACTCTGGAGCCAACAGGTGATCTGAAGAACACACACACACACACACACACACAACCCTCTCATGTCTTTTGGCAATAATTCAACAAAGGTTCCCTAATCCCAGCGAGTCAGCTGCTCTGTAATGTTGAACCTCTTTGCTCATGCAGCCGATGAATGTAGATGGAAAAACGTTGGGGGGGGTAAATCCACTGTACGTACTTCAGCCTGCACATGTCCCACAAGAAATACGACGCTCGCAAATCTTAGAGAGAAACAATGTGACACGACTTTAATATCCACTCAGTGACAGCGAGCGCGAGCGTCGGCCGGGAGCCTCGCAGAGCGGCGAGCCCCGTCACATTTCTACCCCGCACACTTTCCACTGAAACCTTTAGCGGCTATTCTCGTCTCCAGCACCATGTAATTAAGTTCCTGTCGTTCTCCACTCTCAAAGATTGCTTAACATAAACGCAGGCCTAGCTTGTTAATTAGTTCCGGTGTGTGATCCCGAGCCGCGGCTCTCAGGCGCTGACATGAACCTGCTGCCTCTACATGTAGAGCACGCTGAGGGGAGAGGAGGGCCATCAAGGAGAGTGGAACATCAATCGTGAGGACGTTAATGAAGAGAGCAAGGCAAGCCGTTGTATCGCAGGACTATGAAGGAATTCGCTTTTTTATTTTTTCGTTGTGCATGCATTTAATTCATTACTTTGCAGCGGTGTAACTGAGAACCAAACATTCCTGCTAGCATCGTTCACTGGACTCTTTGACGACAAGAAGAACGTAATCTGTGAAAACAACGTCCAACATGCAAGCGTATTGTTTCAGCGAGTGTTCCTGTGTGACACCGCCAATGAGGAAGTGTTGTTATCTCTTCTGTTCCTGTGCTGGGAGCAGGATATATACTGTGTTGTTTCCATATTTGACATGAATCACATGTGACAAATCTGTGATGGGATGTATGGTACAGGTGGAAAGATGAACTTCCCCGGCTTTCATCTTCAGATGCAATTACTGCGCTATGGATGGGCAGCGCTGATTAATGCAGCCCGGTGATATACGGCACCGCAAAGTGGAAGGGCATATTTATGAAGTCCTTTAATCTCCCCTGACAACAGCCTCATGTGAGCCAGCAGGCTCGTCTGCGATGGCCACATTAGGCCAACTGTTCTCTGCGCCGTGAATTACTGCTGTCACCTGTCGGGGATTTCACAGGACAGCGCCTCATTCGAGGTCCATTTCTGTCTTTCCCAGCAGATCAGCGGGTCCAGCAGAGAGGCAAGCCGATAAAGTTTTGGATTTTGAGGAGTGCGGATTATAGGATCAAAAGGCAATGGCGCTAATCCCTCCCCGTTATTAAAGATGATAGCGCTATAAATGACAACACATGCAAAACTTCTCCCAACTCCAAACTCTTGCTAGCGTATGTAAGTACTTAACAGAACCGGCTCGGGGGAGGGGTCCGCCTCCAAGATGGATTAACCAGGAGAGATGGGATGTTGATCCTGGAGTTACTCTCTCACTTTCTTCTCTTCACTTTCTGCGTGAGGAAGTGCTGACTGTCTGTGGAATGGAGACAGGAATGCAGCAGCGAGTTGTGGGAGCTCCTGTCTCTGCACTGTACTCTGCAATTATCTCCAGAAGCTCAGGAAGCTAATTGGAAGAGATGTGGGATAAATCCCAGCCTGGGGGAATTGTGCTAATTTTCCACTTTCAGCTGACCTAATAAAGGGGCCATCCTCTGCCACTGGAATGATGGTACACGGGCAGAGAGAGGCGGAGAGAGAAAGCAATGCCATCCTCATTCTGTGTGAACATGTATACTTAATGACGCTCACATACACTGGGATCTAACTGCACAGATTACATTACATCTCCTGCGTTTGCTGCCTTCTTTCACTTAGTCTTCTGCTAATATCCACATGCACGGCCGTGTTATTTCTGGGACTTGAGCCCAGTACCTCTGCAGCTGACACTGCCCTCATATTACTTTGTCCGATGAACATCCCGAACAGCACGGACACTCGCTCGGCGGATTCCTCCCGAGCAGTGAAGTGTGCACGACCACAGTCAGGGCTCCTCTGTGCATATGACAAATCTAATCCTCCTCCTTGGAAGTTCTCTATTCAGACATGACCTTAATCACATTAACCCCCTTTTTTCCACTGTGTGCCAGACCTGCAGCTTGAACTTAGTTCAGCGTTTCTGGTGGTTTCTAAGGCGTTGGATTAAACCCGTGTAGAAGTCGTGCCGTCCTGCCAAGTTTATGAACCACAATGTGTCGCAAAATTTATTTTTTAAATGACTTTTGATTGATGGATAAGTAAAACAACAAGAAAGGCGAAAAACTCCCAATGTAAACTGACAATCATACAGTAAATACAGAAAAATAAATATTTTGTGGTCATTTCGGGAGGTTTTCCTGATCCGAAGGTCGGCGAGAACAGAGGGCGTCGTGCTGTACAGAGTGTGAAGCCGCCTCAGGCAGACTTGTGATTTTGTGCTATATAAATAATAATTGACTTGACTCTAGGTATGTTTGTGTAATCAATAAACTGCTGTTACATGCACCACTTGTCTGGCAGACTATTGTTATCCCCAGTAATGAAGCCGGGGAGCAGCAATCGATCCATTCAGCAGCCCTGCACGCACGCAGGCATAATCATCTTTTCCATTATTTGAGTCCAGTTGCACCAGATGTTCGTCGTTGAAACGTTATAACACAAGTGTAAAGTTCAGAGGGATTAATACATGTGACCGAACCAAACAGCACAACATGTAGAAGTGTCAGAAGCTACTAAACGACTCACTACATCAGTCCTTTTTTTTAGTCCCAAATACATCATCTTACACTATTTAACAGGATTTTTGCAATATTTGAAATTAATTGTAAATAATGAATGCATTTTAAAATGTGTATTGGTGCTGTTGCAATAATGTTTGCTCGTGGTGTTAGCTGCAGTAACGTTGGAGTGGAGCAGCACCAGAAATACTTTCACTTATTGTTTAACAATCTATTTATTCAACAGCTGAAAAATTGCAAAAAACAAAAAATTAGCGTTTGGCTAAAGTAGAAAACTTGATAAATGCTGATGGAAACACATTTTACAAACGATAAACAGTTGTAGCTTCTGCTCTGCGCCGGTGCTTCAGCATTACTTACAAACCTGAACGAGCAAAATGCATCTTTGAAACTCACTTGTAATAACTGAAAACATAGAAAGGAAAAATGGTTAACAAATACAGAGCTTTTGACCCCTAAAGGAGCGTCCACCAAAGCCCTCCTCATGACGACCTTAATCCCCGGTGTAACTGGACACCATGTGATCATGTTCCGAGGCTCTGACAGCGCTGTGGACGCCTCCCATCACGGGATGTGCTGCGCTTTGAAGTCGGAAATCTGTCGGTTACGATCATTATTTTCCGATCTTTGTTGAGTTTGTGCACTGATATTTTTATGATTAGAATTCAATGATACAGATTAGATCAGTTCTATCAAAATCAAAACAGAAAGTTTTGTTGGATGAAAGCTTCTCACTGACGATGCTTCACGTAGGAGCAGGGCCGGATTATCAGAAAATGGGCCCCGGGCACAGACATGCAAGTTGTTTTGTTTTGTGTCTCTTTGTAGTCATTTTGTGTCTCTCTGTAGTCATTTTGTGTCTCTCTGTAGTTGCTTTGCGTCTCTTTCTGGTTGGTACGTGTCTCTTTTGGTGGCCTTTTGTAGGTGGAGGCACTGTGGGCCCCTGGGCCTGAACCCAGAAGGCCTGTTCAGGTGTAGGTTGGACTGTGTGAAGGGTCGTCTCATGGCACGGTGGGCTCCTCTTCACTGTGTCTCTCAGTGTTTCCACTGACTCCTCTAACACTTTGGAGCAGAATTACTGTATTTTTGGAATAATCAAAAGAAACAAGAGAGCCCAGAAACACCCTCCAACAGATGCAAGCAATGACACGCAAAAGCCTTTCCAGAGGCCAGCTCATAATGCTTTTTAATGGTCTTGTTTAACAAGCAAGGGAAGTGGTTTCCCCCCATTACCCACAAACCCCCGAAATCTTGCCCAGTCAAGGACAGGGATATCCCAGAGTTCAGTGGGAGCAGCATCAATCTTCTTGTCCCCAAAGACATGTGCTTATTCAATAGAGAAGGATCAACCGAGATCTGGACCGTGTCAGAACTCACTAAACACGCATCGCACAGCCTTCACTTCGCTGGCTCAGCCAAACCACTCGCACTAAACTGAAACGCCACCAGAACAATCTGCTGTAATTGATGTTTTCTCGAGAGCAGTCTCAACACCGCTGGCTGAATAAATTCATCGAATCATCTGCATGCTGTCTGGATTACCGCAAAGAAACTTCAAACACTTGGATGGCATTATTCCCAAAATGTCATCTTTTTTTGTTCCACAGTGTGACAGAAAAATGTCACACTGTGATGGACTCGAAGCAAGAAAAACAAACGAGATGCAGTTATGAAAACATTTTAAAAAGCTGTAACCTCATGGTGCAGCAGCAGAATCCTCCACAGAGGTGCATCATGGGAGTTAGGATTCCTTCAGTGTTCCTGGTGCAGCAGCAGAATCCTCCACAG
>CALSCE010010686.1:10173095-10186053 GCA_943593645.1 Bovichtus variegatus | reverse complement strand
TGTAGCCTTGCTAGCTGTAGCCATGCTAGCTGCAGCCACGCTAGCTGCAGCCACGCTAGCTGCAGCCTTGCTAGCTGTAGCCACGCTAGCTGCAGCCACGCTAGCAGCTCTGTGCGGCTGAAAGCTGCTCAGTGGCGCATGAAGCCAAAAAAGTTCAACTACACTTGGAGCGTCACCAGAAGCGATGAGCTCGACTCCAAAGTGACAGAACAAAAGACACAGACCGTCTGTTCTACCCTGACTAATAAAGTTGATGTTAATGTTGCTGAATAATGTTACTAACAAATAAAAAGGCAATGTGAATATGTAGAATAGTATTTTTGCATTATTCAAATGATATTCTTCCACGTTTCTTAAGACATGGCTCTTACACCAAGCGATAAAATAACCCAGATCTTCCCATCGATCACCTTTACCCGCCCCGCTCAGCCGCTCCGTCTCGGCTCATCACATGAATATATAGAATATATATAGAAAATATATAGAATATATAGCTACTAGTATATTTTGCAACTTTAAGGACCTAAGGATTTAAATAGGTACTGTAAAAATGATTTACCTAAAAACAAATGATCTGCTGATTTACAGATGTCTCTTAGGTTATTTATGTTTACCATGTTCACCATCTGAATGTAGCCTGTCAGGACGCTAACATCGGGTAATCAGCATTGAACACAAAGTACACCGTCAAAGTATCTTACTTGACCTGATGGAGCCACAAGATCACAAAAGTTAGAAACATTCATGTTGAGAGGAACATGTAGGCCTATGTGTGTGCAGCATTTCATGGCAATAATTCAACCGTATTGTGGTCAGAGGGTAACCAGAGTCACTCGGGTTCATCATCTTGGGACCACGAATGTCACCAGTTCTTGTTGTTGAGATATTCCTGCCAGACGTAGAGCTACGCAGCTGGCGAGGTTAGAACTAGAAGAGCTCCCTCAGCGGAGTGCAGATCTCCTCCAGGTGTGTCTCCTTCTATAACATGGATTTATTCATCTCGTATCGTGCCTAACTTTAGCGGATCATAACATGTTGGGTATGGAATTAATCTGCGGATGCTCCGGTTCAAAGTGAGACCAAACCTTTTTATAGATGTCAGTTTTTAAAAGCAGGACAAAGGCCAACATGCAACAGACCAGGTAAAGCCTGTTCAGCCTTCTGCTACTGAAGCAGTTGATGATCACTTGTGAAGAGGAGTCAATAACGGTAGAAAACAAAAAGTCAATAAAATAAGTTTATCAAAAAGTGTGAATCACTGCAACTTCTGGATGTCTTTGCATACAGTCACAAGTGTGGACAAAGAAATATTAGGCGGATTAGTCCGGGAGCTGCGGACAGACAGACATGTTTTTCTGTGTCATTTGAAGTCTAATAACAGCACATCAGACATTACCAGAACAACAAAAGCACCGCGATGACACACATCTGTGAGAGACGGAGGGCTTCCTTGTTACTGAGCAGCAGCCAGGAAACGTTATCCTCCGTGCAGCAGACAGGCAGAGCAGGGAGACAGAGAGCCTGTCTCTCTGCTCTGCCTGTCTGCTGTTTCTCTGGCACCATCTTCTTCTGGCATCTCCACATTTCTCTACAACCTCCCTTTGAGATAAAATTCAGTAGCGTATTTGCTTTCAGCTCTGGCAGGTTAGTGTTAAGCATCGTGGTCTCTAATCTAACCCGACAGTTCATTTTGGGGTCATTAGCCATCAGAAGGTTAGCGATTAAGTCTTATTATGTCGCTTTCCTTTTGATGTCGCGGACCCTGAACTACAGATCTGTTCGCTTCAATTTAATCTCACAGTAACCAGGTGGCACTTTGAGAAACCGCTGAGAGGTTAGTGCCACAAAGTGTTAAACCTGAATGTCACACAGGAACACAACTCGTTCCATGCGTCGCTGCAGTTCTGCTTGTTGCTTTATCACTTTATCACATTCCTTGTCTTTCCATCTCTGCAGCATCATGTAACTGCGGGTCTGCTCTCCATGTGCTGAGATACTCCCTCATTGTGATAGAACAATGAAACACGAGGCTTCTCGTTTTCACTCTTCCTCATAAAATGCTCGTATCACATCTGGGCCTGCAGCTGAACCCATGTTTGATTTGTGAGTTAAAGGAGCAGAGATAATCACAGGGCCTCTGTCTTACACGACCAAAGCACTTTGTGTTTATGGGCTTGTGATGCAAGCCAGTGCAGCGGGCTAAACTGTTTTTAATTTGACCAACAAGGTTTTAGTTAGGCAGTAGGCACAGAGAGGGGAGGAAGAGGAGGTAAAAAATGGGGCGGCAATGAATCATACTGAGAAGTAGCGCCACAGGAGCCCCGAGGAGCCTCGATGGAGTCGGTTACCAGTAAAAACGGAAAGTTTCTGAACTGGCCGGCGGGGGTCCGAGGTGTTAAGGTTGGATCACCAGACAGGGTGAAATAAAAGATGATGGTGGTTAACGGAGAAAAAGAGAGAAATACATTGTGCTGTGAAGCTGCAGCTGCTCGGCCCAGAGCAGTTTATTGAACTTTCCTTCATCTATCAATGCCAGTTATCAGAAGAGGTGATCAATAATCGCTCTCTTCTTTTCTTCTACTTTCTACTTCGCTTGGCTTGAGGCTCCACGGAAGACAACACAAGACATTTCCTTTGTAGTCCTGCTGACAATGACCTCAGCATAATTCTGCGCACTTTGATTCCAGCGCTGACACAAAGCTCACAACAACAAACTTCAATATCACGTTTTATCTGCGGACGTCCCCGCGTGAGCCCGGGATGACCGAAACCTGAACCGTGGCCAAGTCTGTCCAAATGTAAAGTGACGTCTGAATAAATAACGTACAGATAACAGCAGGGGTGTTTAACATTCTTCTAATTCTTCATGTATTGTGTCAGAAATGAATTTGAAACAGGACCCTCCTGCTGGTAAAGCAGCAGAGACACACTGTGCAGCTAAGTGTGAAAAAGGGAATTGCTGAGAAAAAATCCCCACAGCAGAATAAATGTTTAAAGAATAAGTCCAACATGTGCTGAAATAAGTAGATTAAATCCTCCGATCTATCCAGCCTCAGTTAGAGAAGAGGACTGCATGTGGAAACAACCACCGAAGGCCTTATTTTGTGCTCCTAGTGGACATAATCATGTCTGACAGGGGCCTCAAGGCGGACTTCACTCTGCTTCTCCATCACCAGCAAGCAAACACAGGAGAAGTGAGAGAACCGGACGGTGCCGCCCCGGGCAGCCGAAGGAAGGAAGGCGTGGATTCAATAGATCATGTGGTCCGGTAGTCGAGTATTAATGAGAATCATCACAAAAAACATATAAGAGGTGGATGAGAGCAGCTCAGGAAAGCTGTAGTAATAACTATTTATTGTGTCTCATTAAATCTGTGCTGGACGCAGTAATGTGCAGCTGACTGTGGACATATGTCAACTGGTACTGCTTACAAAGCTAACAAAGCTAACAAAGCTAACAAAGCTAACGGTTTTCTGACTCGAACGTGGTCGATTTTCGACTTCCGAGGTAAATTCTGCTGCTACAGCCAGCAGGTGGTTAGCTTAGCTTAGCATGAATTCCAATGTGTGATTTTTATATTTGGGTTTTTGTACAAACAAGATTAATTAGTTAGCTTAAGAGATGCTAATGGCTGAGTCATCTAGCGACTCCCCAGTTTCCAGTCATTGTGCTAAGCTAAGCTAAGCTAACTTGCTGTTCATGCTTCATATTCAACAGAAAAAACATGAGCGTGATATTAATCCTCTCAATTATCTTGCAGCAAGACAGCAAATAAACATGTTTCCCAAAATGTCAGGCTATTCCTTTAATGCATATAATTAACATTTATGGGTTTCATGATAATTCATAGCAATGTTGGATGACTTCAATTTCATTATCCATAAATTGGGTCTTTCCTTGGCTCCCCTTGTCCTGTGTTTCCAAAGGACGGTCTGTCGGTTAAATATTAAGAGCTTCATGTTGAAGCCAGCAGCCATTTAAGCTAATAATCAGACCAAAATGTCAAACGTCTCCTTTAATGCTGTGCATTCTGCCCTTTCGGAAAATATTATGAATCCCTGGAAGATGTAGTGCACAGTGTGTGCTTTCAGCCAAATAATGTCACGTTCACGCATCACATTTTTCCTCTGGTGGTGAAAGGTGATATCATGTGCTATGCATTTATTCAACGTATTTTACGTCTTTCTATTAATGACTGATATTCTTCTTCTCAGTGACTGGAAACTGAATATTGGCCACTTGATGTGACATAGCTGTAAAGTGTGATTTATGTTTCAAAGGTCTAATTGGCAGCATTTCCTCCGTCTCCAGGCCGCCCTCGTCACATTTTTGACATATCTGAAAACCTTGGGAGAAATATACTCGGCCTTAAATGGCGCTGGCTGCTCTCAGATAATTTATCTCTGCCTCGAGCTCCCGCTGAATAAAGAGCAGGCCTTGCTTCTGTGGCTATAACGGCATTTCTCTATGGAAATATCGATTTCCGTACTTCAGCAGAACAATGTCTTGATGGAAATCTTTTCACAGAGAAAGAACAATAAAAGGGTTATACGTGCAGGCAGTTTGGGAACAGCTCATATAACTTTATAGCAAGCTATATCAAGCCATTTTATCATAAAATCTGAATATATTGTGCCATAAAATGTTATGTACTGTAATACGATACAGAAATCTTTTCCTTGGGACATTTCTGATACACCAGACATTGACATTGTAACGATGGCCGGTGTCTCAAACCTTTTCAGAAATATAATGTTTCCTTTCAAATGTGTTTTTCTGACCAGCACAAAGCATTTCAGCAGGAAAAACAAATCACTAAGTTGCATTAAACTGCAACTTTTTGATAAGTTGCATTGAGTGAGAAGCACAGGATTATGAATAACTCTCTATATAAATATAATGTTCACTATAAAGTGCCACATTTCTCATGCTTAACTGCAAATGTTTCTTTTACCAGTTAAGAATTTCAAAATAAAGATAATCAATATATTTTTACTTTGCATGAATATATTAGATCGTTGATCATTGAATTGATATATCGATCCAGATCAATGAACAACTGATCCTATAAATATTTTGTTTTGTTTTGTAATAATATTGGATGAGGTAACTGTATATCCAAAGTGATGTAATGTGTAAAGTTTGTAGCAAAATGTTGAAAAGCCGTGAATGTGTTTAAAACGTCTTTGTGATTGAAAGCTTTGTCATAAAGTTGCAGTGCTCTGAAATCCAATATTTGCATTTTAAATAACAGCACTCCACTAACATTAAAATGATTTAAAATGGCCGTTGGTTCTTTTTCACACCGTTTAACTTAATAGAATTTACAGTTTTTACTCACAGTCTTCATAATAAATGATAATTCTCAGCTGACTGACCTCCTGTACGCTGGTTCATTCACTGTGAGCTGCAGCCCTAATGCGAATTATTCACACTTCTGTCATTGCTGTGTTATGCAAACACACAGCACATGTCAGCTTCATAAATCTCTCTGCAACGTCTGGTGTCGGGAATTATCTTAACACGGCGGGAAAACAAGCAAAGCCTCTTAGCTGTTGAGCACTATTGATTTGATTTGGTCCTAAAAAGGGGAACTTGATCGATGCACTGCGTCTTTTCCAGAGTGATATTAGTTTAGTGTCTGAGCACGGCGTGAAGAATGGGCTCCAGGTGGAGCGGCAGCGTGGGCCCCTTCCTCAATGTCTAACATGTTATTAAAGGAGAGAAAGTTGTTACAGGACTGTTTCTCTTGAAGGTAACCCAACGCTATCCTGTTCTGTGGTCGCAGGACGAAAATGTATTTCTCTCGGAACACGCCGACCGCTGACGACACTGAAGCTCTCCGTCTCTCCGCCGGCCTCTCTCTGCTCTCCTTCTTCACTCGCTCTGAAGTGCCGGCTCAGCGACTCTCACTCTCACAACAGTTTCCCTCCAGGAACAGTTTGTTCTGCTTTCATGTTGCAGTGTTTTCACACAGCGATCTGTAAATGATTGATTCGTTTTAAAAAGGAGTTTTATTGCAAACGTTCTTCTTCATGCTGATGATGTTGTTGAAAAATGAAAATGAGGAAGATTCACAAACAAATTGCTTTATTAAAAAGTAAAGACTTTGTAAAAGTTTGTAGTTTTCAGTGTTGAAGCAATTAGAGTTTACAGATGAATATAAATATTTGTTTTTCTTGAGAATGGAGCTTTAATTGAATGTCTTTTTGATAATAATTAAATATTTTCTCAATATCTTTCTAAAGCCTTTGATAGGAGAAGAAACAACATGAGAGATACGTTCCTGTGTGTGTGTGTGTGTGTGTGTGTGTGTGTGCGTGTGTGTGTTGTGCTGTTAGATGATGGTGGTTAACATGAATGGTTTGAGGTGGTATAATATATATATTATATATTGTTATTAAAGGCTCTGCACACCTGCACAGGTGTTTTAAATGAGTGGCTGTGTATAAGTAAATGCATCAGCAGTAACAAATCAATATGTCAGTATATATAAATATATATAAATATAACACTAACAGCTTGATGCTTATTGACTACTTTTACTTTTGATACTTAAAAGACATTTTTCTGATAATTCTTAGGTATTGCATACTTTTAGTTCAGCAATATTTTCAATGCAGTACTTTTACTCATAACAAGTATTTTTACACTGTGGTTTTGCTTCATCTTTATACTTCATCCATCACTGGTTCATTTTCATTAATTCTATAACTAACTCTTAACATAAGTACATCCTAACTGCCAAATAAACATTTTTAAACTTGAACTTATGTATTTTATTCTCTTCTTTATTCTGCTGCAAACTGGTGAACTTTTCCACTGATGCATCTGTGGAACGGGAAGTTTTTCCCAGCACAATCTGCAGTGTACGCTGATAACAGACAGACAGACAGACGGACGGACGGACGGACGGACGGACGGACAGACAGGCAGACAGACAGACGGGCAGACAGACAGACTATAAGAGAGCTGAGCTGTGTGTGTATGTACAGACAGACACCATGGTGCAGACACTTGCCCTCCTGCTGCTTCACGTGGCGTACGGTGAGTAGCATGTAGTGGCTGCAGAAGTCTGAACAGAGACGCATCAGGATTATGCACCTAATGAATTCCTGTTGTGTGTTTGTAGTTGTTGGATGTGGTACACCTGCTATCAGGCCGGACACCAACAGGGTGGTGAATGGAGAGGACGCCCGCCCCCACAGCTGGCCCTGGCAGGTACAGTAAACTCAGTCAGGGAGGGTGCAGCACGGGCCGAGGAGGAGCTCAGGAGGAGCTCGGGAGGAGCTCAGGACAGTGTATTAACATACTGTAGAGGATAGACAGGGCATGTGGCCTTTAGAATAACATTCCCTGTGGTGAAGCTTATTATTATGTGTACTGTTATTGTGATGAGCTATCCAACATGGACACATTCACTGGGAAGAATAAGAAAAGCACTTCAAGTGAAGATACACGTGAAACATTTTTATGTAACATATTATGTTTATGGCTGGCCGGTATTGCATTTTAAAGCCTTTATCTGCAGACACTGCTGAATTGTAATAATTCTCCTTGTTCTCCTCAGATCTCCCTGCAGGTGAAGCACGGCAGCCGCTTCCATCACACTTGCGGAGGGACTCTGATTGGACCTCGCTGGGTGCTGACTGCTGGACACTGCATCTGGTGACTAAGGAGAAGATGAGAAGACATCTGGAGAAGAGTGTGTACATGTCTGAGGGATGTCATGTGAATGTGTTACAGGCCAGGAGATGTGTACCGTGTGGTTCTGGGAGAGCATGACCAGAGCCAGCAGGACGGCACCGAGCAGATCAGAGAAGTCCTGCGCATCGTCGTCCATCCCGGCTGGGACATCGACTTTGTGGCTGATGGGTGAGTTTGTTTTATTAAACTTCTGCAAATCAATCATTTCCCTTGTTTTAGTATCACCAGTGGAATCCTTACAGAAACAACTACAATATACAGTGAATGCAAATACAGTTATACAACCTATTACGCCATATACTGTATACTGTGAGGGATTCAACAAATTCATGTTTTTTTAACTCCACTTTATTGATTTTCAACATTAGAAGACAAAAAAAACAACGAACAGAATACATACTGATGGAAAAGGGGGAAAAAACTGACATTACTTAAATTAAAATAAATACAATAATGTTATACTTATAGCAGAAGGGATTCAGCAAAAAAAACTGAGGTAGAAAATGAATAATAAAAAAAGAGAATAGAGGAATAAAGGAGTAAAGAAAGAGAAATAAAAGGTTGCTTTTCCTCCCTGTTCCGAGTCAAACATGTCTCCTCTCCTTCGGCTTCTTGTACATTTCTTAACTTTCCATAAAGTAAATAAAATCTTCTTTAATAGATTTAAATGCGTCCGTTTACCTTTAAGAATATGATCTTTCTCCCACCGTCTCATTATATCAAGACAAAGCTATGACACACTAAGCATGGACGAAGCACGTTCATTTATTATAACTCATATAACAAAGCTTTATTAGAATACATCCTGCATGAGCAACGTAGGGAGTGAAGGTAACAACACGGCCTTCGCCTGCTTCAGTCACTCAAAGTATAAAATGTTGTTCTTCTCACAGCAACGACCTCGCCCTGCTCAAACTGGATAAGAGTCCCATCATGAGTGACAGCGTGGGCGTGGCCTGTCTCCCCGAGGCCGGAGAGATCCTCGCACACGGGACTCCGTGCTACATCTCAGGCTGGGGAAACCTTTACAGTAAAGTCCATTAATGTGTGACGTCTAACAACCTGCACCCTCTGCCATACTTCCTGTAGTTAGTCCTCCTTTAACTCACTGACCTCCACATCGTAGGGTCGGCAGAGGTGGAAGAAGTATTCACATACTTTACTGCAGTAAAAGTACTAATACCACACTGTGACAATTCTCCACTACAAGTAAAAGTCCTGCATTTAAAAATGTACTTAAGAAAAAGTCTGAAAGTCATCAGAAAAATGTAATTAAAGTACTTAAGGTAAAAGTATTGATTGTGCAGTAAAATGTAGTTAAAGTACATAAAGTAAAAGTATTGATTGTGCAGTAACATGTAGTTAAAGTGCTTAAAGTAAAAGTACTGATTGTGCACTAAAATGTAGTTAAAGTACTTAAAGTAAAAGTATTGACTGTACAGTAAAATGTAGTTAAAGTACTTAAAAGTAAAAGTACTGAGTGTGCAGTAACATGTTAGTTAACTGTCAGTGTTATTGTGTATATATATATTAATATACATATATATATGCTGCATTAATGTGAATGTTGTATTTCACTGCTGTACATGTGGATACTTTAGCTGCAGAGTAACTCATGAAGTATGAGTAGTGAAGTAAAGTATATATGATGTGTATGAATATATGTTTATCTGAAGTCTGTGTGTGGTCTCAGCACACGGGCCCATGCCTGAGAAGCTGCAGCAGGCGCTGCTGCCGGTGGTGGAGCACAGTGTGTGCAGCCGCAGCGACTGGTGGGGCATCAACGTCCAGAGCACCATGATCTGTGCCGGAGGAGGCGTCGTGTCTGGATGCAACGTGAGGAAACACAAGACACAAGTGAGCTCCCTGCTGTGAGTCAGCTGCTTTACTCTGTCTTCCTGTTCCTGCTCAGGGAGACTCCGGCGGTCCTCTCAACTGCGTGGCTCCGGATGGCCGATGGTACGTTCAGGGAGTGACCAGCTTTGTGTCCTCTCGTGTCTGCAATGAAGTGAAGAAACCCACCGTGTTCACCCGCACCTCTGCCTTCACCCAGTGGCTCAGCGACGTGAGTTCCTCTGTTAGACCTTCACTCACAGATCACGCTCAACATTTCACCTGTCACTAAGTCTTGTTCTGTCTTCAGGTGATGCTGCACTACTGAGGGACGACCGGACACCAAACCATCAAGACTGAAGTCCCAGGTGACAACATGAGCTCTGTTCTCATGGCTCACATCAGAGTGGGATCCAGAGACGAAGCACTCTGACGTGCACTACAGACTCAGAAGACATGGAACTGAGAGTTCATTGCTCCTCTTCAACTCCTGTCCCATGTGCAGTGTAGTTAGGAAGATCCATCTTATTACATACAAACATACAAAATATTTCAATACATACAAAATAGTGCAATAAACGTTTGTGTCGTATCAGCATGCTTCTGGTTCTGTCTTCTGATCGATGTCACCTAATTGTTTGTTGCCTAATTTGCATCTCATGTAAGTTAAAAGGGGACGTGAAGACAAACGAGCGTCTTCCTATAAAACATCCCCTTCCTCTGAGACAGGAGGGCGTGTGACGTGTGAGAAATGAATGTAAATGTAAACGTGTCCCAGCAGAAACCCAAAACACAAGTATGAAGCCGAGACTTCACACAATATGTCTTTAAAACAAAACACAGTTGTTGTTTTTTTACGAAGCACTGCAGCAGCGAGAACCAGATAAAATCTGCATTTTTTTCATGAGAAAAGTGTAGAAAGATTCACCATCGCTGAAAGAAATCACAGTGTCAGTTCATATTTCACACCCCCACCCCCCCACCCCCCCGTTGTGTGATGAGAAGAATGAGGAATGGCTGCCCATCAGCGCGTGTGGAGGACTTATGAATCAGTATTTCATATCAATCATCACCAAGGTCGGCCAAGTGTCGGCGCCGCTGAACTTCCTGTGTGATGCACCAGGTGGAGGCTGCAGCGTCAGACGATGGAGACACCCCGCCATCTTCAGCATGATAATATAATATATCATATAGGATATAATGTTTAATGCACCCATAGAAATATCACATGTATCAGCATGTAATGCTTCAGTGTTAACAGCACTGTGGAGGAATACTCAGTACAGTGAACGTACAAAAGTATTACCACAAAAATACACTTTAAGTACAACAAGTAAAAGTAATTATTATGCAGAATGGCCCATTTCAGAATAATGTATATCAGAGGTTCTCAAAAGACTCCTTACAAAATATTTGATATAGTTACTGTATTAAAAAGTAACCTATGAAAAAAAAAAAAGATAAAATATTATTTGTTGAACTCTGAAGTCTTTTGTTATAAAAAAGAATATATATTTTTTTTATAGAAAATATATATCTCTGAGAATCAGGGATATATATTCATATGAGTATATTTTAAGGTCAGACAGAGAACAATTAAATATAAATAAAATACGTGCAAAAGAGAGAATAATATACATTTATACATACATATATACATATATCTATATATGTAAAAATAACTATGTATAATAAAATATCAATTAACATGCACACCTTTAACATGCCTTATCACATTTTAAATTATGATTTGCTGCTAATTAAAAAACTGTGCAACGTTGAAAACAAAATAATGTTTTTTCTAGATGCTTGATATAGATATGAATAATCACTTGCAGTTATCATATTATATTATTGGATTATGATTATTGATGCATTAATGTGTTCATCACTCTAATGTGATGTTTAGATGAATAAGTATTTCCGAGCTGTTATTCTATAGGATTGTTATTATTATTCTATATTCTATATTATATGAGTGAAGTTCTGCTTCAGACTGTGACATGAAGACAAACCTGCTGACTTTTATTATTTATCCCCACCTGCTGGCGGACGTGGGGACCTGCTCAGTCAGTGAACGCATCACAGGAGCTCCATCCAGTGGATGGAGACGAAGGACATGAGACTCATAACTCCATAAAAAGAAGCTTAATAAGTTTAAGACAGAAGCATCATTTAAAATCTTTAGAAATATAATATGCAGCCATCACAGTCCAGATCAAAAGAAGAAGATTGTTAAAATATCGATGCCTTCAGATGTTACAGCACACACAGCGTTCAGCTTTACAGGCCGAGAGGGGACTGCAGCCCCAGGCTTTGCCTCTCAGGCTATATCCAGAAGACCTGTAGACAGAACTCTGGGCAACAAACACCGTGTCACTGCATGTTTTTGTGTTTTAAAAAAATTCTAGTATAATAATAATTTATTTTCGCCCTTGTTGACAGTTTTCCAAAAAGAATTAATACATAATAAAAAGGTATTAAATTAAAGAGGCTGAAGCTTATTATAGCTGCTATTTTTATATTTAATATTCTACAAAGACTAAACACGTTTCATACATAATAATAATAATAATAATAATAATAATAATAATAATCATACCTCAGCTTTATATGTGTTTACCACCTTATTGTTTTAGAGATTTACATCTATTCTTTATATTTATTTATTTTAACATACCTAATTTCATAAATTCATGCCGTCTCTCTCTGATATTAAACAACCTCTGAACAAATGATTGTGTGCTTAGAACAATTATTATCTGCAGTTTTAACATCAACTCCATCACAACAATTTAAAACATACAAGTTAATAAACAGTGCGTGGATGGTAATGAACTAATAGATTTATAATTCTGATATAATTCTTACAGCTCTCCTCTGTAGCATGAACATGTGATGAATGTTTGTATGTTTCCCTCCACACAGTAGGTCACGTATGGATCTCTGAGAGAGCAATACACAAATATATATAAATATACATATATATGATTAATTATCACGTCATACTTTTTCTATTTCAACATCTTTTATCATCATTTTACATGATTATTAATTTGCAGATTCTCCTTCAGTACAAAGATGCTAAAACAGAACACGCTTTGTAGTAAAGATACAAATACAACATAATCTGTTAAATATCAATCAAGCAAAGCAAACATCGCATCGAGGAGGATTAGTTAGTTAACAGCTAGGATTACATATTTGCATTTCTATTTTTTGTTATTTAGCATAAATGAAGCACAATAACCAATTACTGTTTGCTAGATGTATTTAATCATAAAGGAACTGAAAGTACAGATATAGCAAGAACATTTAAATACTGTGCGACTCTCCTGTGTATCACCAGAACACTGATGCATGCTGGGTAACATCCATTGTTTGGTAACCTTTAAAAGGAAGTGAAATGTTTGAAATG
>CALSCE010010686.1:10127806-10153960 GCA_943593645.1 Bovichtus variegatus | reverse complement strand
TTAGCTTTGTTTTTAGCTTTGTTGTTAGCTTTGTTGTTAGCTTTGTTGTTAGTTCTGTTGTTAGCTTTGTTGTTAGCTCCGTTGTTAGCATAGACAGTGAAGGACTGTCGTAAGATAAATCATCTCTCTGCAGTATTTCTTCATTACATCGTTGTTCCTCGTCAAATGCTTTGTGTTTTTTTTTTCTGAGTCGCTCATGTGTAACATTAAGCCTCAACATTATTAAAAAATAGTGACCGTACAGTTGTCATTGTTCCAGGCTGTAAACATGTTTATTTCTGCTGTAAAGTCGATTATTTTAACACGGGGGTCAGTGGAGAGTGACTCGGTTTTGGAGCAAACCTCAAGAGTTCAGTTTTTGGCACTTTGGCTAAGATAAGACCAAAATGCCCAGTCAGTCAACTTAAACTTTACTAAGTAAAAACAGGACGAGGTTGACTAAATATGAAACTAACAATGACTTTCTACACAGGACTAAATAAAAGCTGACACAATGAACCCGACCGCTCGCTCACGTTGCATCACAATTCTTGCTTCCTTGGCGCCACATCCCCGAGAAACTATAAACTGTCGGGCTCAGGCTTAATTAAATGAAGTGCACAGTAAGTATTCTTCTTTCCACAAACAAAACAATGGAAACATGGTTATTGAGGAAACATTATCACCACCCTGATAAAGCACCCTGCTCACTCTCTGATCAGCACTTCCTGTCTCATCACTTGAAATGAGTCACGAAGCACAACCGTGTCACATGAGCAGTGCTGTAAGTCATCCCCTAAATGTATGTCTCACAATATGTAGTGTCTGGGGCTTTTGCTGTGGCTATTGGATCACTGCGCTGGGTATTGTCTGTCATAGGAGATGATAGAGGAGTGTGGTGCAGAAAGCACACAGGCACACCCCCGTCAGAGTCACAGCCACTTCGCAGGTCTGCAGGAGCCTCTGTTCGCCATGCAGGAGCGTAAGCCATAGATTCCCCGCCGCGCCGAGGGTTCCTCCCATGATGCCATCCTGGCCGACCGGCGATGTCCTGGCCCTCACTGCAGACACTCGGGACGCCCTGCGTTCTGTGGATCATGACAAACAAACATTACACAGATTCTTTCTCATGTGCAAGTCGGAGCAAACCAATGTGTGGGGAAACTGCACCATCGTGTGGCAAATACACGCAAGTGGGTGTTGAGAAGAACACTTACCAAGACAGCTCTGCAATGGCATAACGACAATAATGACAAGGACAGACAGAAGAGATGCATATGTCTATAGAGAAATGAGAAGACGGATTTAAATAAATGATCACATTTTCTTTCTCTAAATAGCAGTCTATAGTGTCTTTAATGTCTTATTCATGATGAGTACAATTAGCATTTTCATGTATTTCAATAATTAAAGGTAGATGAAATGATGAAAGGAGGATAATAAACTGCTATATATAGTATGAGCTGAAGACCTACCAAGAGGAGCTGTGCACCGGTCTGACTCATTCTCCTCAAGGCTTCTCCCATCTGGACTCTGAGCAGAGCTAAAGAACAGGGTGTCACTGCTCCTTCCTCCTCACTGTCCACACATCTGAGGAACAAGGGAAACTGTGTCACACATGATGACAGTGATATCAAGCTGTCATATTTCAGGAAGTTATAGCACATCATGATAAGAAAATATTCCCTTTGTTTCCAAGAGTTAGAAGAGAAAATGGATACCACTCTCATGTCTGTACGATAAATATGAAGCTACCGCTAAAACGCAGTTAGCCTAGCTTAGCATTAGGGCTGGGCGGCTTGGAAAGGCCCGGGGTGAAGGGCGTTCACGGCTCCTGCCCACTCCCCGCAGCAGGGAGGGACGGGGCCCCTGCTCCCGGCACGACTGTCCTCAGAGCATCGTCGGTCTGCGGCGACGTCGTCTCTCTCCCATGCTTTGTGGGTGAGACTTTTTTGCCATATCTATACACCCAACTAGTTTATGAATAAATTGCAGCACAACGTTCTTCAGAGATCCAGGCTCTTGATTTTTAACTTTAAAATTAAGCTACAACAAAATGTTCTTCCTAAACACATGATGCTTACAGAGTCAATGAGTAACCGTGTTAAATAATCGTGATCTTAATATGTCTAGTCATTGTGCTAAGCTAACGGCTGCTGGTGGTGCTTCATATTTATCCGCAGACACACAAAGAAGATCTTCCTTTAGCCTTTAAACATGGTTGGTAATATCAAATCTTCATATGTTTTGTAATAATTAAATATCCATGGTCATTATTCCTCGCTGTGGCAGTTGATGAATGATTTCTTAAAAGCACCTTTTTAAGATCTTCAGCACGATGTCCTGCTTGTCCCGACGGGACACATTAAACAGGCGGTGGACACCCGATGGAAGAGCGTGTCCTTGTTGTGCCAAAACCACCAGGTTGTACATCCCCTGAGAATCCAACCACAGCCATCATTCACAGAGAGTCTCCAAATACAAGCACTGTATAATGCTGTTTGTTGTTTTTATTGCGCTGAGCCCGAGCCCATGAAAGTTTAATTAAGTTTATCATAGCGTGATGAGATTACAGAAGGAGTGTCACCTGAGGGCTGCCTGCCAGAGCGGCTCTGCCGTACATCGATATGGCCTGACCAAGCGCGGATAATGAGTCTGCTCGCCCGCTGCAGGAACTGTAGTGCCGGTCTCCCATTTTCAACAGAGCTATAACACAAGATAAATACTTGATGTTTATTGACCGGATTGTCAGAAGGAGGGAGAGGTTAAAGCAGAATGAAATGAGAGGAACTTACCAGATGGATGGGGATCATAGTTTAATATAGAGAGGTTATGATATCTCCACTGACAATCAGAACTGAGATTCAGCTCCTGCATGTGTGAGGGTGAGAAAAGCAGAGCGATGATGAAGGCTATCAGCTGACGACAGGTTCCCTCCGGCCTGGGCTTTTTATTTCAGTACTGTTTGTTCATCAGCTGCCTTCAGAACTACGAGACAGTCGACTATTCAACCCGCTCGATCTGAGGAGAGTCACAGCGGTGGTAAAATGTGGACATGAAACAAAGCATCCTTCCATTTATGGGGAATTAGAATTGATCATATGTAGACTATTCTGGTATGAATATCAGCCTTTTAATAATACTGTTAATAAAAATGTGAAACTATCTCATGCACTTTCAATCCTTCTCCTTAGTGTGCATGAATAAATCACCATGTGTCACGGCAGCAGCATGTTGCCTCAGAAAGCCTAAATACCTACAAGATGTGTCAAAGTGAAAGAATACATTTATTAATCCAAACACTCACATAGGAAAGGTAGCACTGCCAGATCAATAATATATATTTAGAATTGAACGATTCTCTGTCAAATCAGCAGGGGGTGGCGCAGAAAACAGCTGTTTGCGTCTTGCAGTACTCTCTATATATATATATTTCCCTCGGGATCAATACAGTATCTATCAATCTATCTATATTATTTTACTATAGAAACATGGAGCTTTAACAGAGGGGGGGTCCAATAAAAAAAACAATAACATGACGACTGTATAAAGACGTTATCAGCAGACTTTGGGCCTCATGCAGGAAGCGATTTAAGAACAAATTTCCTCTTATTTTTGTTCGTATCCACAATGTGTTCTTAAGAATTTAATTTCATTACTTCATCGAGGTTTCCTTATATTGCTCTTTTCTTAGGCGAGAGAACTTTATTACGAGTTTTCGAGAGAATTCTTACCAAGATGAGAAAAAAACATTTTCACAGTCCGCAAAGTGTTTGTCCAACTCAAAGACACAAAAGCTTTAAATTAAGATTAATAAACTCATATATATCATTTTCTCAAATTCATCTCTCCAATTCTTGGGCATGTGCCAGAGTATTTGCACTCGGCACAACAGCCCTAATATAGAGTTTAGGGGGCGTTACCTATGCTAATACAAATCTATTTATAATGGAGTGGATTCATAATGCAGCACAGCTGGGAAGAGCACATTTGGATGGTTTAGTGCATCTGGAGTTCACGTCACTAATTCTTTCTCTTAACACAAAATGAAGAGAAAACATGAGGGAAATCTGAGAGACTGTTGCTGCATGAGGCCCGCGGACGTGTGCTGAGAACTAGATGATAAGAAACGTTGTTTTGTTGAAGACAGACACCTGTAAAGGGTGAGAGACATTTACCTCACACAGGTATGCTCCATTGCTCTGGGCCAAACCCAGACCAGTTTCAGCTGCCAAAACATACTTCACAAACGCTTCCTGCCTGTTTGCAACACAATGAAACAAATGTGAGGAAGCAGAGAGAAATGGTAAAGAGCAGAGTAAAGGACTAAATTGAAAGTAATTGAAATGAATGTCTGTACCTCGAGCCCCGGAGGTAAGCCTGCAGAGCGTCTCTGATCATAAATCCAAGGTGTCCGTTCTGTTCACAGACCTTCTTCAGCATTCTGCACGGAGGGTAGAGGATGGCTGATGAATTATGGAATATCGTTTTCTCCACAATAAACGGAAAATATTTCAACATGATCTAAAAATAGTTCACGATTTGTTGAGGTCATTCAAAAAAAAAAGAAAAGAAAAAAAAAGGCCTCTGGAGCTGCAGCAGGAGCTTCTTTAAATTCATAAGATACCAGAGGAACAATAAGCAGAGTCTCTCTCTGTGCCAGACCATAATGCAGCGACAGGAACCTTTATTTTTAGATATGCAAATGCTGGGTTGTGACCTTGAATTAGCCACTGTCATTGGAACTAGATGCCACGGAGCTGCAGGCTACAGAGCAACAGCCCATAACAGCTTTCTTCACCATGCTAAAGCCTCTTACATCACAGCCCTCTCCACATCCTGAGACACGCCTTCCAGCATCCCTGTGGAAAGGTACCCCGCTGCCTCCACCGAGGCCGCCACATGACCGAGCCTCGACGCATTCACGAACTGCAGGAACGCAGCCGTCTGTGAATCATAGAGGAAATATATCAGCTCATCCACCGGATCACTGATGTGGGACCAGCGCTGCCAGATGCACGATAATCATCACATTTTCACATTTTCTCTCTGTACGATAATTCCGCCATTTTTTGACGCCTACAACTGCAAGTGTTGGGAGCAGTGAACTACCTGTAATTAAACTAAAATTAAATATTAAATATCGTTTGCAGTAGCTTGCTGGTAGTTCAACTACATTTATATTTGCAAAGTGACTCAAGTAGTTAAACTACTAAAAGTAAATATTTTATTGCTCATACTGTGTGAAAGGCTCAAGTCACTCTCTTAATGAACTGTGTAAAGGCCTTTAATGTCATTGCTGAACTGGTTAGACCTAAAAACAAACCCCAAAGCAAGACATTTTGTTCGTGGGGTATTTGAATATTTGGTTTATGTATGACCTTGACTCATCACAGCTACGTGGCTTTAAAAGATGAAACAAAAATCCCCTCATTTAAATACGTGATATGTAGAATTACACATTTACTCCTATTTCGTCTCGTGGTTATGAGTATGTAAATACGATCATTTTAAGCCTCTGGTACGGAAACATTTCCCATCTGGCCACCCTGTGTAGGACACCAACCTCGTTCCTCCTCGGGCTGTCCGGGTTCTTCCCACTGAGGTGATAAACACCCAGGTTGAACATGCCGTCGCCACTGCCGTTCAGCGCTGCTTGCACAAAGTAGTTCACTGCCTTTCTGTGGTCGTTCAGTATGATCCCATAGTACCAGCCTAAAACATTCAGGGCATCAATTGAGCCCTAAAGGGAGGAAACAGGTGTTATAGTGAAGCAGCACACACTGTGAACACACACATCGATTATCAGGAGTACACACGTACCATCGCTGCAGCTTTCTCCAGCAGCTTAAAACCTCGGGTGAAGTTTCTTTTCACTCCCTGGCCCTGAAGGAATAAACATCACTCAGTGAATCAATAAGTGTCAAAGCACAGACGCACAAAATATCCGAGTTCAATTTAAAGGGATGCTGCAGGTGAACAGGGGGAAACATTTAACTCTCAGATATCAGCATGAAACTTCACTTCATTACTTACTTTAACACAATTATGTTTTCTATTACAAGTTTTCTAAAGTGTTATGTTTAAATATGCTAATGAGGCATTATCTTATTAAATGTGTGCTGATTTGCTACATTTGCAGATATAAATGTGAACGTTGGATAAAGCAGGTTCAGAGTTCTGGTTTCATGTTGTTCACATATTAGAGTCAAAGTCTCTCTTTGTATCACTCCACAAATCACTAAATACTGTCCATGTTCTGCATGTTGTTAGTAATAAACGCTGTATAAATCAGGCTCTGAATGAGATGTGAACACACCCCTCTGTACAAAGCTTCAGAATATAGAGAGGAATGAAAGTGGAAAGTTTGGTGTATGTAAGTGCTACTGAAGTGGAGATTTCTGCCTCAGAGTCTGAGAAAAACCTCCTTTAGAGAAAACCTCCTTTAAAGATGTGGATTGTAAAATTCATACATTTTGTACACACTACAGGTGAATAGGGTCAAAAATGTAACTAATAGATATCAGCATGAAACTTCCCCAGTTCATTACTCACATTAACACAATTACTTTTTATATTACAAGTTTTCTGAGATGTGATGTTTAAATATGTAAATGAGGCATTATGTAATGTAACTTTTGGTGAATTTAGTTAGTGAAATAAACTCCTCAATGATTTTGGATGCATTCTCCACCAGTCTGAAAGAAGACGTTCTGGAAGCATTGTTTAGTGTCTCCCCTTAATGGTAAGATATGTTGAGTTTTGTACTCTTGCAGCACCTTCATCAGGAGGACGGAGTAGTCATACATGGCGGAAGGATCCGTCATCTGCATGGCACTTCTTTCAAACCACTTCAGTGCACTCGCTATGTCTTTCGAGACTCCAAGTTGTCCCCAGTAAAGCATCGTTCCCAGGCGTTTCTACAGATGACAAGAGATTTCATTGGCCTGTTTTGGACACGGACTACGTCTACTGATCGTAAAGGAGGAAGAAAAGCAACTGAAGCTGACCTGAAATTCCACGTCTCCTTTCTCTGCTTGGTATTTCACATACTGGAAGGTGTCACCTGTCTCGTGTGTGAGTCTGTCTAAATCCTCTGGATTGCTCAGATAGATGTGTTCAAGTGTGTGTTGCTTTAGGAAAGACACATACAGCATTAACATAGTAAATTAAGAGTAATACTTTAATAATACTCTTAGTAGTTGAAATGCATGCACTGTTGCTGTAAAGAGGACGTCACAGCACAAGATGACATCCGCTCGTCCGTGTTAAAGCTCGCAGACGTTTGGTGACTAATCTCATTCCAGTGTTGCGCAGCTTATTTCTTTTACATGTCTGTTGAATGTGTGTAAAGCTGGTTTCTGCACCGTGACAGATACACTAATATTATCACTTGTATCATATTAGTACAGTTAGATTCCAGTGGTGTCAGTGTAGGATTGTTTCAGTGATCCAAACATTTACAATAACTGCAGAGAAAAGATAGATAATTATTTTTCATTTGTTGGTGTTTCGCCTTTCAAAAAACAACATTTTCAACATTGCTGCACATGAAGACTGACGAGTTATATTCATTAAAGAAAGTTGATTTAATAAAAAAAAAAGACTAACTCATTTAATCCGATGATTCACTTTATTCAAATTGAGGATTTAGTTCAAGGATTTTTTTTTTTAGGGTGATGTCATGAAATATGAGGACAGACCTGAGTTAGAATCTTCGAATGTAAAAATAAATACATTTGGTGAAAACCTCCACGCTAACAGGCTAACGGTCAACTCGTTAGCTTAGCTCGGGTGGTAGAACATGTGGTCATGTCGGACTCTATTGCTTATAATAAGAAGCTTTTATTAGGTTTGGCTTCACATGGATTATTCTACTGTCATCCACCCAGAAAGTTTTCAAATTGGTCAAAATGTAGCAGCTAGATTTTCCCCAAATAAACTTCCCCACCATGATTGTTTTCTCGGTGCATTGGCTGCTTATTGGAGCCGGAGACAGTCCTGTTGTCTTCATGAACCTTTATTTGATGCATCTTATTTAAATATTCTAAGAATAATCAGTCTGAAGTAGAGTTTCTCAGAGCGGGCTCCTTATCTTTGGATTGCTCTTTCTCTGTTCATCAGGACAGTGAACTCATTCACATTTTTAAATTAAGATTCAAGACCCAACGATTCTCCTGGGCCGGACCAACAAATGCACTTTTAATCATATTTTGGAGACAGACCCTTTAGGATTTTGCTGTCATGTTCTCGTACATGTGTGTAAAGAATGTGTTTGAATTTGTGTTTGTGTGCATGTGAGTGTCTATAGTGTGAACATAGCACAGTCCGTAGATCCTTAAAAAGTCATGAAAGGCTTTAATCGGTATTTAAATGTTTTTAATCAATCTTTCAAAAGTCTTAAAAAAGCCAAGACATGAGAGGTAGGATTTTATGAAATGTCTTTTTTCTGACATTGCTTCGTAAAATCTCATAATTGGTAACATCTATTCTTTTTAAATAATTTATAAAATGCCTCCCGCATTAACGTCATCAGGATAGCGGAAACATTGTGCGTAAAATTGGTCTTGAATTTAATTCCGAGTGGCATTAATAAAGGCTTAGAAAGTCTTAAATGTAACTTGCCTTAAGCTGGAGGAACCCGGCGTAGAGACCACGAGTCTGTATGAGATTCATGTGAATCCATCCACGACCGACAGACAGATATTGTTTTGCTTCGATTCCCAGCGGGACAGACAGCAGCAAATATATTTGCAGCAATTCTTGGTAATTTATTACTACATTGACTTAACTTATGTTCAATATATACAATGTTTCATAGAGTGCAGAGAGGAACTCTGTAGGAAAGGAGGGACTGGTCCTATAATGTAAAATACATTTACTGTGTACATTTATTCTATGGTCATAACTACTCACATACCTAGTGTCCTCTTATGTGAAGACATAAACATGCACAACAAGTGCAACTCAATGAATCACATCTACTGCTCCATTTAGGCCAAGAAAGAAGTTTGGTCAAAATATACAAGGCATTCAACAAATGATGCACAGTGTGCAGGGAGAGGGTGGATATATCCCAGTCTTCAAAGAGAATGAATTCATAATAATGTCAGTTATTTAAACATACCTCATTTTTATGCATGCTGTGACTGTCGATGTTGCTCTGTGCCCCAGCGTTGGAGTAGTAGCTGTAAGCCACGTCCAAGTCTTTTGGAAACCCATCAATTCCTTGTGCGTGCTTGTACCCAGCATGCATCAGGGCGAAACGATTGTCGCCTGATGCGCCGATCAAACTATAGACATGACCCTGAAACACAGGCGTCACCACCATTAGTCATCCCTACAGAAGTGACGCCACCGGACGTAAAGCAGATCGGCAGACACTCCACCTGTTGCTGATCGACGGAGGCTCCCAGGCCGGAAAGGTGGATGCTGGCCAACAGGAGAGACGCTTTGTGATTTCCAAAGCAGGAGGAGATTCGGAGAAGAGCTGTCATTTTGTTATGTGCCTGATTCGCGGTGAACACTGTTCCAAGTGCCTGCTCAAACGAAGCACTGCTGAGCTCCTTCAGGCCCAAAGATCCTGCAGGAAATGATACAGAAAAATGTCAAAAACTGTGAATAATGATGCGACTTATTCATGACTTATGTGCTCAACAAGCCATGACACCTGCTCTGATTTCCTCTTCTTTATTTTGCAAGAAATGGAAAAGTGTGCTGTATTTAAGTTGTTTTTCCCAGGTCCATGTTTGCGTGCAGATCTTCTCTGCAGACTGACCCCACAGTCTGATGAAGAGAGGGGTACAGGCACCTGAAATAAAAGATTAAAGGCAGCCTGTCAGCAGTTGTATTGACAGCGTGCACATTACATTACAGTGCACATGAGATCTGCGTGAGGTCGACACAATGTACCACCTGCTGTGTTGGCTGCTGACGGGACGTGACTCTCAGTGAGATCATGGCGAAAAGCTCGTGTCAGTGCTTTCATTTCCTGACACTCCTGAAGAGTCTCATCCAGCTGCTGTAACGTTGACTCCACGTGAAGTTGTTGTTTTACCTGTGACACAGATACCAGCGCGTTTCAACACAGTAATAGAACAGCACAGCCATGAATTACCAATGAGTAGAAAACAGACATTTACCGCTTCCGTTCCAAAACGATAGTATTTGATTGGCCCAAAATACCCGTGGATGCCTGGCATGAACTTGCTTCCTCCGATCACAAAGAATCCATCAGTGTCATCATAACGGATGCTGTCCTGAAATCTATTAGATATTCAACATCATGATCATTGTGCAGGTATCAGGGCGCGATCACACCGAGACGCGCTGGCAAAATGGGTCGGGCAAAGAAGCGTGGTGCACCCGGGCGATAGAATCAGATTAACTGAGAAAAAAACTGATTATAGCTGAGGTCAGGCTCTTACTGTTGCAATTAAACATATAATTGGACTGATAATGTGAGAAGAATTACATTAGAGTACAGTGAGGTCACACAGCGTTTACATTATTGTCATGTCATCTTTGGTCTCATTAAGGGAGGAAGTGGTGAAGTAGTAGCGCCCGCCTCCTGCTTGATTTGATTGGCTGCCTGGGCCAAGTGAAAATACAGGCCTTGCGCTGAAATGTTGAGAATATTTGAACTTTTTTGTGCGTCTAAAAGCCGCTAGAAAAAGGTGTTTCTAGCGTCTTGTCTCGGTGCGATCGGGCCTCACTCTTCCTTGTTCTATTGGAGTAACTACACAAACAGGTGCTTTGAAGGCAACGGTCGTGTTTTGCTTATTTCACAACATTTAAAATCAGAAAACTGACATAAAGCATCTTTAAATCCATCCCCCAGCTTACTCATATACATGTCTGCGGGTTTCATTATCCCATGTTGTATCCAGCAGCACCTGAAAGTCAGACATAATCATGCATGAGCTCACAACACACAGAAGAAAGATGCCACTCAGCTGTGAACGGCTCCAAATTGCAGCACAAATTGCAATCGCCTGGAGTTTCCCAGCTGGGAAGGAACCATCTTTCAAGATCTTACAGCTGTTCGAAAAGGAATTCAAACGCCACAAAGCAAGGGCACCAAACCAAACAGAAGACGTTGCCCCGAGCTGTATTTTCATTTATTTTTCTTGTCCCCACACCCACAGCTTTTATACCTTTGAGTCCTGTATGTAACAGTCCAATCTAATCCATTTCCTCTGGGGCAGCACTACAACGGCTCGGAAAGCTTTATCTTCTCCTGTTGTCACACGTGCCTGAATTATGACGTCCCCTACATAGGAGATATGACAGTCATATATTTCACCACAGCAGCCCCAACGCTCATTATTAATACATAACACAGTCTGTTCTGCAGTCTCACAAAACTCCCACCGTCACTCGCACTCATCTCAGCCGGTATCGGGTGCGAGCTGCTGTGACCCACCTGCGTCTGTAAGCTGCATCAGAACCGAGTCGTAAAGATTCTCGGGCCCGATGTGATGGATGATCCCGCAGAGCTTCTGCTGACACCATTCCAGCAGGTAGACCCACACAGATAAGGTGACGCTGAAAAGCGAGCGGAAACACATGATTTGGCAAATCATTTCTTCAGCCACCGAAGCGCGACGCAGAATTTAAAACGCAGCGTCATCCGCTAAAGATGACTGACCCCGCTGTCTTTCATTGACCGTGAATAAAAAGCTTATATGCTCTGCTGAAGAGGCTTCGTGACGCTTGTGAAGCCATTTGTAATAACAGTGAAGTAAAACTAAAAGCAGAGTGTTACATCAGCTGACAGCACTGAAAGAGAAACAATCAGCGACCTGTGGCCTGTCAATCTGCTGACATCAACACAAACCTCAGAGACTGCACACCTGAGGCAAGATGTGCTGCTTTATTTGATACAACCTGTGGAGACCCTGCTGGAGATTGTATTCCTGCGGCAGCTCAACTAAATGACAAGTCAATGAGGGAAGTGTCCCACCTGGGATGTGTCACAGCCTGAAGACGGGCGCTCTCCAGGCCTCCATCCATAAACGGCTGGAACCGGCGGACCACTCCGAAGTGCTCACCAGGACTCGCCAGGAGGAAGTTCAGCATGTCGATGACGTCTATGCACACGTTGAACACAGAAGGGTTACAGACAGAAACAATATTTTCATGTCTCGTTAAAAGTTCTTGTGAAGGAGAGCCGCAGGGATGACGTATTATTGTAGTCCAACCTGAAGTTAGCGTCGCCCTGGTTCCCCCACAACAAGCGAATGGGATTGTTCCATTATTGCAGAAAATAATAATACATTTACACGTTTTGTTCTTTACAGATGAACCCATTTATGATTTTTGAAGTAACGTTAGACTTTTAAGGAACTACAGCGCGGTCACGTGACTTCACGTCTTGGACTTGTTTTTGACGGGATGATGTTTAATGTCCATTTTTAAGACACGTAAAAGCCTCTAAATTCACGAGTGGGGTATTTACTGTCGCATTTTGTGTCGTAGAAGAAATCTCGAAAATCTCTTCAGCTTGTGTTCACCATTTATTTAAGGCATCTCACCAAAAGCTCATTCAGCTTGTAGCATATTTATAATAGCAATCATTTTTTACTTTCTCTCGTTTCGTGGCTTTGTCTTGTTTTGTTTTCTCTATATTCACATTTTTGTCTGTTCCTATGTACTGTTGTATTGTATGTCACTAACTCTGTTTTGTGTTCTGCCCTTTGCAAAAATAAATACGAAAACTAAATAAAAAAAACATTGGACTTTGAGTGGAGGGAACTGAAATGCAGACTTGTTAGCACACATTCCTGCAGCTCTCTCTAAAGACGCTCAGCTGTGATTAAAGGTCTGACCTGACTCGTGTGGACATTGATGAATTCTGTTTCCTGTCACCTGCCACATGAGTTGAGCAGACCATGAAGGGCACTCAGTGGGAGGTTTAGTTGGACGCTGTGCGAGCGGCTCTATCTGCAGCACCTTGTAAATCCTCATCATGGAGCCATTGTATGTCCCCGGTTCCCTGCCATCATTAAGATGATCCAGCCAAGCACGAACTGTCACATTGTGGGCATCAAGAACGCGCCTGTTGAAAAAGCCGTGCTGATATAAAATGGATGGAGGCAGTCTGAGCGGCACCTGGTGGGTCCTGTAGACCCGAGCTGTGCTGCCGGTCCATCTCCTCCTGAAGACCACGAAATCTGTCTTCCTTAATGTGGACACCACCACCTCCACTGCGAGCTGACACGGCCCGGAGCAACGATAGCGCACACGGACCACTGAGCCGTCGACCACTCTGCCAGGGGCTGAGTGGAACACTATGAAACTGTCAGGCGGGATCTCACCAGGCGGGGACGAGGACGAGGGTATAACTGGTAGCACACAGTGTCCCTGGGTGAAGACAAAGACAAGTAGAGAAACTTAAGTGAGAAACACTCAAACTAATCATGGAATCACTCAAACTTTATTCATACAGCACCTCCTGAACACAAGGTGTATTCACACAAATTAGAATGTTGTGGTTTCCTTAATAACAATTATAATAGAATAAGTATAAATAATACAACACCACATAAAAGCCAGACGTAGCAGATGGGTTGTTAGTTTCTGTTGTCTAAATATCACATTCTCTGCTCCTCTTGAAGGTTGCTCCAGCGGCTGAAAGCAGCCTCGCACAATGTTTTTGTTCTGCTTTGTGGAACAGATACAGAGAACAAGAGGCCGCCTGGTGAACGGCCCTGAAGTGCCTCATGAACTAATAAAAGCATTTTAAAATCACATAACTGAAAAATAACAGGTGACCGATGTGAAGACTTTAAAACTGTCACTCGTGCAGCAGAATGTTGACAGAATTCTATCAGATTCATCGTTTTAATTCCTCGGTAGAGCAGCAGTCCAGCTGCTGTTATAAGAGCGTGCATCAGTGTGTCTGCGCTGCTCGCAGAGAAAGCACGTGGCCACAGGACATATTTCCGAAACGTTCACTTAAACCTGCATTAACAGATTCTTTTGGGCACTCAAGGTGCTGGAAACAAGCTGTGAACACTATGTTAACATGTCATCACCGAGCCACAGACTCAAAGCAAAGAGAAGAGTCCACTCAGGCATGGGAGAGAGGGCAGCGAATATACAACGCTCATATATTGTTGTTGCATCAACATCATTTCACACTGTTATTAAATTACAAAATGTATCAACTAAATAAGAGTCCACAGATGATCAAAAAACTGATCTTTGTAAAGAGAAACGTGCATTAATCAGCAGACAGCAGCCTCTCCTTGTTTCTGAGAGACACAAATGTTAGTGTGAGGCTTTCCCTGCTGTTGGCTCAGTGAAATACTTTAGAAATAACCGTAAATGCATCTAGCAAATGCAAGTCCCTCAGCTCTGCTTTATTTGACTTTATTTGTTTATTTAACAGGGACAGCTGCTAAATTTCATCAGCAGTCCCTGTGCAGGAAAATCCACAAGAGTTGTGGCATCAGGTCATTTCTGGTTCTTCACTATGTTCACCAGCTCGTCTCTAACCGTGCGCGTCCGCTGTTTGCTGCTGCGCAGGTCGCTGGGAGTTTATAGAGCTTCTTCTCTGAAAAGAGCAGCACACATTCAACAATTCATATCAGGATTATCACTGTAATTACAGTGTAAAATAGTTTCTTACCATTAAAAAAGCAGCAATGAAGACATATCCAGAGTGTAACACTTTCATTTTGAGTTTTTTTGGATTCAAATGAATTAAAACAAACATGCAATCCTTGAGTTCATTATTAATCCAGCCAACAGTTAATGTTGATGGTGGTTGACACCTGGCAGCGTACCTTACTTCCCACAGTGGCGGTTGTGTGAGAATACACCCTGTGTGTTGCAGCTCTACCTGATATTCTGGTGTTACAGGTGCAGCTATTCGCATGAATGGCTTTTAAAGGGCTACAGTAGTTAAAGGCTTGGCTAGATTGGCTCTGCTGGGGAACAAAAATGTTGTTTGATTCATTTCAGTTGTGAATCTACTGGGGAACTTTTCATGGGAGTGACGCATCAAAGCTCAGAGTCTAACTCAATCTGATGTGCTTGAGCCAAGACCTTGCCATCGCCCTGCGTCCTTTTTGGCCTACGCCCACACAAGACTGATCTGAAAAACAACCTGATATAGCAGCCAAAATTAATTACCCGTGGGCTACTGACTGTTAATGCTTCAAAGTCAAGCGAGGGAAGCATCATACTGTAACTGTTGCTGAGGGGCTGTTTTAGATCAATATATAAGAGGGGGACTGACTATCTAGATGGATACAAACCTTTGTCAGGCAGTTGATGTGGACATTTCTGATCTCTTGGGGGAATGAAATGGCTTTACAGGACCTGTGCCGTTTCCAGGATGTCTTTCAGGACAGTTTCAACACTGAATGTTCTTCTGGGCCTTTTAGAAAGAAGACTGGTTGTAACTATGCGAGCGGTTTGCACTTTAGCAACAGCACAAATCTGTTTCATTTTTACATACCAGTTACTGAGTACCTGGATGAAAGCCCGATACAGTTTGGGCAAATCAGCAGCGTGCAGAGCTCTCAAGACTCCATCCTACCGTCCCTCTCCTGGCCCACAGGCCCCCCACCGGCCTCCCCTCAGTCTGTCCCTCTGCCGTTCCCCATGTCTCATGGCACCACCACCCTGGCCTTCGTGTTCCAGGGCGGCGTGCTGGCTGCAGCAGACACTCGTTCCAGTTGCTCTGGGCTCGTGGCGTGCCCAGCCTCGCAGAAGATCCTGCCCATTCACAGTCACTTGGTGGGCACCACTTCAGGTACTTCAGCCGACTGTGCCCTTTGGAAACGGATTCTGGCTCGAGAACTGCGGCTCTACCAACTCCGACACGGCCGACGGGTGTCCACGAGCGGAGCTGCTAAACTGCTTTCCCACATGCTTCACCCGTTTAAGGGTACCGAGCTATGTGTGGCTGCCACGTTGTGTGGCTGGGATGGAGCAGAAGTATGTCATGACCACGCAGGTGCAAAGATTGAGCCCAGTAATCGCAGAGAAATGACAGATCCTGTAGATGCCAGCCTTGAAAAGGCCGCTCTGGCTAAGACTCAGGGCTCTTCTTCAACAATTGGTGGTCAACAGTGCTTTGCCAGAAAGAAAGAGAGTTTCTCTGGCCCCAGTCTGCACTACGTGTGCAGTGATGGCACTCGCCTGCAGGGAACGCTCTTCTCCGTGGGCTCGGGATCCCCCTATGCCTACTCAATTTTGGACCAGGGGGTTCGATGGGGCCTGACTGTGCACGAGGCCACAACGGTAGCCAGAGAGGCTGTATACAGAGCCACACACAGGGATGCATACTCAGGAAACTGTGTAGACGTGTATCACATCTCCTCAAAAGGATGGACTCGCAGGAGCAGAGAGGACTTGAAAGAGGAATATTACAGAGAAAAAGAAAGACAAGAGAGAAGGGAGAGACAGGAAGTGAATTTGTCTGAGTAAAGACATGAAACACGCAAACATCGGGGAGTATTTTGGAAAGACGTGATGGCATATTTGCAGCAGATACTGAATTAATGAACAGGACAGGCAGTTGCATCCTCCAGGCTATTTCTCAAATGATTTGGGCATGCATATCGTTCCCTCTAATAAACAGCTGATGTTTTGTTTACGCTGATGATAAAATGTATTCTAACAGCACACTGCTGCTGCCTGACATTTCCATTTGGACGTTGAAACAATTTGAATCATTTCAAGTATGTGAGATAATTACAACCTATCTTCTGCACATGTTGGAATCACACAGAGAGAAGAGTCCAACAATCTAAATGTCTGCAGTCTGAAGGTCTGGCAATAACCGGTAGATGAAAACTGATTTGTGTCTGCTGTCAGAATTGTTCTAAAGTTTCTCAGACACTTCAATAAATTAATGAATAAATGCAATTTTGCTGAACTTGCGTGTTCATTTGGACTGAGCAGTCTGGTAGTAAATTAAGCAAACTGGTAATTATTCTAGTGACAATAACTCTGCAAGGGATATTAGGGCAAAAGGTATAGAGCTGTTCATCCTGGGGCTGCACAATATATCCTCTTTTTATTGTCATCGCAATGTCAACTGCACTTTATAATGTAACTATTATTCTTTTTTTATGGTGGCCTTTTGTTTTCAGTTTAATGTTCAATTTGTTCAATAAAAGAATGTTGGAAATTATTACCTTGAATGTTTTTTGTATTCATTTTGTTGTATTTTGGCAATACACTGAAAGGAGCAGAAAGGCAGAAGTGACTTTAAGACGAGTTTATTAATCGCAACCACGACATTCCACAACATTATTGCATATTTTCTCATATCGCAGCCGTAGTTCATCCTCGCTCTCACTGTTCAGCCCTTTATTTTAAAATGTCAGTGAAGGCAGCAGAAGTTTGACCGTCAACGTTTTCATGGGTAATATTTACCACATTGTGCCGACGTGCTACAGCATGTAAAAATGTTGGAGTGGTGCGGAAGGTTGTTGCTATTTTTACAAAGTGCCATACACGACAGAGATTGTTAATGGTGAATGTCTGCATATGCATGCAGCCTCCTGTCTGTCATCCACTGTATTAAATAAATGACGGGCAGAGTTGTGTGATGATGCTCAGCACATCTCCAGTGCAACATCAGAGAGTGTCTTCTCAAACCTACACGACCACTGTGTGATTGACTGCAGCTGGGGGAGAAAGAGGGGAAAGCCTCCCTTCCTCCCCAACCTCATCCATAATTCCCATCTTCGGAAGATCATTAACGGGAGAATTATTGAGCGAGTAAAAAACAAAACAAGTGGAAACCAAGTTGGTGGTCCAGATTTGAACAGAGCAAGTTCTGAGAGAGCGAGGACAGAGTCGTGATAATAATCACAGTTTGGAGGCTGCAGGAAAGAGCTGTGACTCAGTGAGTGCGAGGGCTTCATGTGCTCACCCTCTTCAAAGCTTTTTGTTCAGATTTGGCAGTTCCTTCTCCTCTCATGCACACTTCAGCTGGGAGCAGAAAAAAACATCTCACTTCTAGGATTTGACCAAGAAGTGAAACCCTGCCTTCTAATTTACATCCGTACATCTGGCTTATTTAAGTCGTCTTAAAAAACGTTGCAAACAAATAACCCTCACAGACACACATTCGGCAAAAATGGTTTGACATCCCTCTCACAGTCGGAGCTCAGAGCGTGTTTTGCACTTGTAAATTTGTCCCCGTGTGCTCTGAAATCCTGAGAATGAGATTGATTACGACTCGGCTTTGTGTTGTGCAGAAGTTTTGGCATGAATAAACCTCCGTATCCAGCTGGGAAGCCTACGAGGATGTGAGGAGTGACCTCAGGGTTGCAAGTTTGCTTTCTAGTCATTTCACTCAACACCACTTGTTCTCGTGTTTCTTATTCAGGAGACAGAACTCATGGGTGATCAAGAAACATCGATGTGGAAAGCAAGGCTGCACTCTGTGGATGAACAATCACTTTTTACAGTATTCAGATGCTCAAAGCATGTCTCTTCTTTTTTCACATTAAAAATATCCACATGTGGGCGAGAAACAAACCTATGCTATTCCAGGAGGCATGGGATAAGATATGTCAAAATATAAAAAACATCGTACTTAAAAATCTAATTTTACTCCATTTTCTAAAGAGATAATTGGGCATGATTTATATATATTTATATAGATCTTGAGCATCCAAATGATGTTGTTTTGAATGTTCATCCTTGGAATTTGGATTAGTAAATACAAATTTAGATTATATTGTTTGAAGCTGTTTTTTCTTCAAAGACAAAGAATTAACATGACTCATAAAAATCAGATTAAAGATAGGAGAGACAGAGTTACAGAAATGTTCTGTATATTAAATTGATCGTTAATTTCCAAGAAAGACACATCATTCAACTCACTGGAGAAGATATCAGACGGAGGGACGGGGGATTACAGACGTACATTTGAGACTTGTTTTTAGGGAGTGGGAGAACATTATCGGTGAAATGTAATCTTTTAATGCATCCTTGAGTAGCAATTTTCTGGTCCAGCTTGTGAGTGGAAGAACTGGGAAAATGCAGCCGTACAGGATTGAAGATGATTATGCAGACTGGCTGAACTTAAGCAGATTATAAAACACTGGATCGCTTCAAGGGAGCAACACAGCGCAACCAGAAGACATCGGAGGCATTTACATGTCAGAGAACTACGATGACAAATGTGATCATTAGAAACAAAAGCTATGATTTGGAAGATTTGGTTGAGGATGTGGCTACATGTGGGTTTTTTTTTGGTAACTGTAACATTTTAACATTGTACAAATTCACAACGACTTAAATCAGGAAGCTTTAAGGAAACATTTTTGTACATTAAAATATATTTATTTACAGCTGGGCCAAAATCTTCTTTCCCGATAATGTTCATTTTCATATCTGGAAAACGATATATATCACCATATAGCATGTTTTCTGCTAATTCAATATATAAAAAGTCGATATGAAATGACCACATGGTGAAGCGTGTTTTCATAAACTCCTGTGTAAATTCAATAGTTGACAAATGAAAAGTATTTTCTCATTTCATTAAGGACTTTAGTGCAGAATGAACTGAGTGGGAAAGTGTGATAAACAAAACAAATAAAACACAATCTTCAAATGATATTCCCTCAAAAAATATTTCACATCAGATCTCCTGAGAAATCCCAGTTAGTTTGTGCTTATTATGCATTTGTGTATCACGATATATGATTTCATCCCCACTTGAGTCCACTGAGGGATGGAATGATGCCAATGGCCGCTCAGCCCGACATCAACGTTTTATTTATATCTGGTTTTAATATTATAAATCATGCAGGAGAAACATGGCCCCGGTCTCCCCCACTCAGTGGTCACTGTGTATCCTCAGAAATAGCAGCTTTTAGGGGGACTGTCGTCTCTGATAGTTAGAGACTAATGGAGAGGGGGGAGGGGGGCTGAGACACAGCGCGAGGGAGAGAGGGAGAGAGAGAGAGACTAAGTGGACAGACCTCACGTTGAGCTCAGATGAACCTCGGCATCCTTTCCCACGTTGGATCCTTTCAGCTCCGTTAAAGCACCGGAGCACCGGCGCGGAGCCACTGTGCCACAGAGACACGGAGCCACGGTGCCACAGAGACACGGAGCCACGGTGCCACAGAGACACGGTGCCACGGAGACAGGTAAGCTCCATTCTCCTCGACTAAACCACTTTTTTACCTTCACGAGTTGATTGAAGTGGCGCCACTTCACGCCCACGCGCACCTGACGTGACAAGTTTCCACTGCTCGGCTCCACACTTTATCCTTTTTCCTTTAGCGGCGTTCAGCCAAAATGTTTGTTTCAGTTTTTCTTCGCGCGAACCTTTTCGGCTGTAGCGAGCAGACGCACGAGCTGTTTCGGGGGGTAATAACACGGGGCAGTGTGAGAGGAAGGTTTGGAACAGAAGCGGGCGCGAGGCTGTGACAGATGGTAGGATAATGTGTGTGTGCTTCCCCATTTAATTTCTGGCTACTAGGTATCGTTTGTGCGCGCGCGGTATAGGCTACTCACCGGCCGCGTGCGCTTTCACGCGGGGACGCCGACTAATGTGATGGGGTCACTTGGTTAGTAGCTGACAGCGACATTGTTGGGAGGCTGCATTCATTATAATAGTTAGCCCGAGTGTGTAAATCACATTAACATGAATCTCGAGGGTCAATTCCCTCTCACGTGACAGACAAGGTCGCGCCCCGGGCGGTTCACTGTATCGCTCTACTACTAGATATGCTAATGAGCAGTCCAGATGTGTGCGTGCGTGCGTTCGCGCGCGCGTGCGTGTGGCATCACGTGCTTTGAGAACCGTAAAGTCCTTCTGTGTCGGGCTGAGCATTCACGATAGCGATGTTATCACGATATCGATACAACATTTATTTATTTTTCAATCAAGATAATTATATGCTGTCAGTCAAATTCATTTTTAACTTTGTTTATTGTGCGTTTTGTCTCCTTTTTTGGCGAATGAATTAAACTCAAAATACAAGTGTGTGTGTAAAAGATTTAAGAGCAGCTGTATTATTTACACATATCTTAACATGATATCAATATTTCATTGTTTTTAATATCACGGTTATTATAACAGCCCTACTTCTGTGTTTACAACATAATGTGAAGTCAAACCGGGCTAAAGATATGAGGAAAATCACGATAACGATATTATTTTCAATAAATAAACAGATATTAAAGTTACTCAGTTCTGCCTTTCTGCTGCTTTCTGTATACTACTAAAATACAACAAATTGATGTTGAATTAAAAACATAAAATGATTTCCAACATTCCTGTATTGAACACTTTAGACTTTGCTACATTTTAAAGTTTTCTGCTGATACTCAAAGAATGAGTTCCCTGAATGCAGCATCGCAGTCTGTCACGATGTGTTTACTGCACAAGTTGATGTCACGATGACGATAAAAAAACAATATATTGTGCAGCCCTAATGCCAAAGAAGAAATTATCATCATCACACACACACACGGTTACAGACAGTAACAACAGCATTTATTATTTGTAATTATCTTTAATTAATGTGATGCTTTCCACCATACATAGTCCATATAATACCTGGGTCTGTCCTCGACTACAGAAACTCTGTGGCTGCACAATATATCGTTTCTTTATCAACTTGCACACACACATCGTGGCAGACTGCGATGTTGCACTCAGGGATTGTTTTACGGTTAGTTGAAAGAGAGAATCAGTAGAAAACTATGCTTTTCTTTTCTCATTGTTGCCTTTTGCAATTTGTTGTATTTTAGTAACATTTATCACAAATTATATCATGATATATATATATATATATATATTCAACAACACCATTGCATATTTTCCTCATGTTGTACAGCCCTAGTTGATTTAATGACTGATCTGTGAAACAAAGAATCGTGTTAAAGCTCCACTTTACATCTTGTGTTTACCAGAGATGTGCTCACAAGTGGAAATAAGTGATTCAGCATGAAAAAGTGTAACAGATTAGCTGACTAAGAAGGGGCAGCCCCAATGATACCTTGATGTATCAGAGAGGAAACGGCATCAACATGAATACATGTCAAAGCACAGAAGTATTCATATAATACATAATAAGTACTGGCTGAACACTTGCTCAGCAGTTGTTATGCTGTGGCATCACTTAAGGTTAAGCTGTGTCGAGCCTGGACTATAATGAGGTGACTGATGTGCTGAGTACACTGGGCCTCTCCTCAGTATGGTTTGGAAAGACTTAAGAGATTTCCATGTGTGCACTGAGCAGAGAGAGGCAGGAAGAATGGATGAGAGGTCTATAAGCATTAAGACGAATGGCAGGAGAGAAAGCCTCGAGATGTTTGAAAGGAGCAGAATTGGTCCACGCTAAAGAGCCAGCCAGGCTGTGCACCCCCCCCCCCCCCCCCTCCCCCCCTCCAGCTCGCATTTTCCCTATGTTAAAGGCCTGACATGCACAGGCTATTTTTAATAAAAACGAAATCGCCTTGTTGCAGTGAAGCGACTCGCTGCAGAGTGAAGTGAGACTGAAACAGCGATTTGCAATTTAGAGCTATGTCACCGCTCATCATTCCTTTCTGAGCTGGCAACAGCAAATCGTCCTCACGCTTTCATCCTCTATCCCTGCCTTACATTTCACACATATCTCATGCGCACTCATACTCTAAAGACTTCAAACAACAGTGAATGACATGTACTGCTGGCAACGTGGTTCTGAAGCAAAGCTAGCAGAGAGAACTGTAAGCCGAGAGCTCAGTGTATGCTAATAAAACACAATAGCTTGAGTTTTGGAAGAAGAACCACTTCTTGTATTTTGCTGGAGTTAAGATGAAGGCAAACAGATGCTGAACATGAAGCATTACATACATTATACTTTGTATAATTGGTGTGTGAAATGAACATTTTTTAGATTCCTTTTAAGAAGAAATGAAGAGAAGAGGAGAAATGACTTCAGAAAGTAGGTCAGTGTCTGGAGTGAAGAAGAACATTGGTTGTCCTTCATTTGCATGTGAAGCATATCAATTTGGATATACCAGAAAATGTTATGGTTCACATTATAAAGTGCCATCAAAGGCTTGTGGCCCACTGAGCATATGTTTGGATGTACATGTATTTAATCAGACCTGAGGGAGGAGCTTTTTCAACGTGTACATGTCATTTATGTTCTTTGACCACGACCTTGATTAAAGTATAAAGCATAAAGTCTCTTTAAAGATTTTCTTTAGGATTTTAAAGCTTGAATCTTTTACTGTGTATCTGTTGAAAAGAGAAATGCATTCCTGAAAACTTTATTTAAAATAGTTTGAAGTAGAGCTGCAAAGATGAATCGATTTAGTTGTACTATTAAATGAATCAACAACTATTTTGATAATCTCTTAACCGGTTCCAGTCAAGTCAAGAAAAAAAAGTTCAAATCTTCTGATTCCAGCTTCTTAAATGTGAATATTATATACATATTTTATTTTTTGACAGTAAAGTGAATATTTAACGAGACATTTTAGGACGTCATCTTGGCCTTTGGGAAACACTGATACACATTGTTCAACAGTCCAAACAACTAACCGATGAATCGAGAAAATAATTGACAATGAGAATAAACATTGGGTGCAGCCCCTGTTGGGAGACCCCTCCCCTGGGCACGGGGGTGTGTTGCTCCTCCAGTATCCTCCATGCGTGCATGAAATTGTGAAAGAGATATAAGAAACTCTACATCCGTTGAAAAGTGATGGAAAAACTGCAATTTCACAGTTTTAGCCTTGTTAAGCTGCTGACACTTTTCAGTACATCAAGTTTTAAAGATCAATGGCCTGGGATCTGACTCAAATACTAACGAAAAAGATCATTAAACCTTTGGGAAATGAGGTACAAGTCATTGATTAAATTATTTATGAGTGTAATTAATCTCTTAAGGGGCTTCTTTCACTACCGGGCATTGAGGCATGGGGGCACCATTTTTAGGGATGATATCAATCACCTGATGTCCAGGCAATAGTGTGTGACAAGGCACAGTAAAGTACCTGAGCTCCACCTCATCGCCAGCCCTCGGCTCCAGATGAACTGAACGTTTTTAAGACAACGATTTTGCTCTGTGAGAATGCCTGAGTGATCAATAATATATCATCATATCAGCATTCACACACTAGAGCAATGCCAACAGCGAAGAGAACAATGTGAATGACAGCATCTTTTATAAAGTCAGTTCTCCTTCTCAGACCGTAATGTTTTCTGTGCAAAACGCCGGCTATTTTTACAGCCGCCGGCAGAGAGCTGAGATTAGCAAACAAAATATATCCAGAGACGCGTCTCAAAATATTTGAAGATAATGAGCCTCTTTGTCTTTCACTTCTCTATCATAACACGTATTTCCCATTGTAATGAACGCTGTGAAGATGAAGCTAATTATTGTTCTCTCAGGTGATCCTGCAGCATGTGTTCCTCACGGAAAAGTGTGAGACAAGAAGGAGAAATGAGGACTGGCCCGGGGGAGAAGAAGCCCAGTATAAGAACACGAGATGGATCATCATGAAGAGCTGCATCTGATCAGACATTCGTCACGTATTCGTTGAAACAAGCAGTTAAACTCAGCAATGGCAGCACATGTTGTGCTTCTGCTTCTTTTATTCTGCAGCAGGGAAAGAAATGGCATTTCAGTGGCTGTTGACCTTTCAGAAGAAGGTCAGGATTTGCAAGTAATATCAAGCAAAAGACAACACGTTTCATCTGATCCGGAGCCCATTGACAACTTGTTTGTGAGTTTCAAGGAAGTGGAAGGCCAGATTGAGAATGGAGAGGATGACGTAAGAAGCCTCCCAAATGTGGCTTTTAGACTAAACGACATGACACCTAATGATTTTGACTTTAAGGACATTATAGCAAAGCAAACAGTTATACTTCAACGTCCTGAATCTGCTGCCAAATCCCTGAAACCCACACGAAGCCCTGAACTCACTCTGAACCGCCAGAAAAGAAGCAATTTGACTAATGGAGAGGTTGAAGGGGTAATTAATGCTCACAGTGAAGTGGCGAGTTCAGACGAGCTGTACGCTCTCCAGCCTCAGCTCCGTTTGGAGACAGGTGTCGGTGACATCCTGCCTCAGAGGACGCGGCGCCGCTCTAAATGGGTCACGCAGTCTGAAGACGGTGGGTCGGGGTCGTACCCGCCGCGCTCCCGCCGCCGGAGGAGCTGGCTCTGGAACCAGTTCTTTGTGATTGAGGAGTACAGAGGGCCCGAGCCGGTGCTCATTGGACGGGTAAGCTGGGAAGTCATCATGTGAATAACCTGTATCTAAGTGCCTGTGCAAGCACTTGAAATATATTTGGCAGAGAAAGAATAATTAAATTTGAGCCAATGAAAAAATCTATTCTGTGCTCGATACATTAATTCATGTGTCCGTGCAACATTACCCTCACACAGTAGGTGCACATTGATAACCTCTTTCACTCACTTTGACTCACTTCCCTGCTCCGTGCTCACAGACGCTTGAACTCTCGCTCACGGTGTCCGTCTTGTTCTCTGCGTCTCTGCTCTGTGCGCTGTCGAGTTTAACCCGCATGCTCCCGGACCCAAACATGGCGCCCACTCACTTGAATGAAAACTGCCAGCCGGAGTGCATAGGCCAAGGATCTATTCTGGCTTCTGGGTTTGCCTCCTCGTTGTGCGGCCCTCTGCACATAAAGTTATGTAACTGGCTGTGTTCCAAATCGCATACTAACATACTACTCAGTGTGCCGTCAAATGTAGTGTGCAGTAAGTGGATTTTGTACTATCTGACTAGATTGGCATGTATGAGACATGAGATTACTGGACATACTCAACTGCCCCACAATGCATTGAACAAAAATAATAACTTTATAATTTTTACTCTGAAACATTCTTAAACTGGACTTTAATTTCAGCTGAAATACTATTCACCACTGAATACAATGTTATAACACAAACTTATAATGTCTGCAGTGCAGAGCTAGTGCTAGTTCATCTCCACCGACACTTTAAAGTAATGATGTGTGTCTGCTTACCCGTCTTACTTCCCTTGCATTAAAAACTGAAAGAAAAATTTTGGTTTTTAGTTATTCTCACGAATTTGACCGCTCAACGCTTTGTGTTAATCCGCCCCCCACAGCCAACGTACCGACTCTGCAGACATTAGCCGTAAGATAGCTAGTGTGTGTGTGTGTGTGTGTGTGTGTGTGTGTGTGTGTGTGTGTGT
>CALSCE010010686.1:10105657-10127706 GCA_943593645.1 Bovichtus variegatus | reverse complement strand
TGTGTGTGTGTGTGTGTGTGTGTGTGTGTGTGTGTGTGTGTGTCAGCACAAACTCTGGTTCTTTCTGTTATTTCTCCCCCGTTTCCTCTCATCTCCATAAGCAGATTCATAAAGCCCAGGGACACGTGCACATTCTTTTTACTTAAGTTGAAAAATGTTCAACTCGCACTGCGAATTTGTGTCTACTTCCGTCTCTGCATTGACCTTATGTGCATTTGTGCTGCCTCTAAGATGTTCGCTGCTGAGTGAGCTGGCAGGTAAACCCGAGCGCACACAGAGCAGAGATGTGGCGAGCGAGACGGACACGAGAGTCTCCAACGGTCAGCCACATTCAGACGGGGCCAACGACATAATTGTGCACTTGTGCGCAAACACATGTATTGAAATAGATTTATTTTCTCTGAGTTATAATTATTTCTCCATGAATGGTCATGTGCGTCTCACAGCAGCTCAGGGATGCAGGTATACCTGGATGTAATTGCAGTGTTTGTGCAGCAGCTCCTCCACGTGTTGCGTAACATACTTGAGTTTTACAGTCGCCACACCAGCAACCTTCAACTGCTGTCGGTGTCGCTGCATGTAAAGTGTCTGAGATGATTTAATCCACAGCACACCTGAACCATTCACTTCCCTGGGGTTTACTTGTAGCATTTCACAGTCAGGCGCTCCACACTAATGCAGCTGCTGGCACCTCCAGCATACTCAGGGTAGGATTATATCAGCTGTAACGCTAACAGGGAACACTGCCAGCCCCTTTGTAGCTCCCAGTATACTTTATAGTGACAGTCTAGATTGGATTCTTACCAGTGCAGTATATACCTCATAAATGTTTAATCTGCCTCTCTGGTTGTTATTGATACAGTCAGGGTGGGGCGTTAAAGCAATCAGTAGGCACACGACACTGCTCATTCCTCTGCAAGCAGTCTCCATGTTGATATTCATGTAATAAAGCAGCCCTGCATGGAAGCACAGCGTTTTCTCTCTCAGGCCGCTCAGAGATGATCATTCCAGAACCATTTCTGGCGCACGGTTTGAGGTGATTTATCAACAAATCACAGGTGCCTCAAGTTGTGCGAAGGAGGAAGAATTTGGCTGCCAGAGAAAGCAGTGTGAGGCAGATATAAACCCGGAGGTGGATGTACTGCACGAGTGAGAGGAGGGGAGAAATTCAGATTACAGAGTGGGTGAGAAAGTGACAAAGCAATTGGAGGAAACAATTTCTTCTTTTTTCCAGCTTTGTTTGTATGTGGCGGATAAATTTCTTCCCCACCGTGAGAGTGTTTTTCCATGCTGACTGAAGCACAGCAGGACTAAGCCAGCAATTAGCCAGTGAGGTGGGGAGGGCTGGATAGAAAGAGAGAGGATGGAGTGGGGGGGGCAGAGAACAGGGGAGCACGATGGGCACAGACTCTGACAAAGATGTCTCTCGTGGTGAAGTGTGGGATCAAAATCGAAGCTAGCTTTAAAGAAGAAAGGAGGGAGAGGGATGTGGGTGTAGGGATGAATAAAAAACCCTGAGTCCCTTATCTAGCAATTTGTAGGGTATGCTATCACGAGTTTCTATAATCCCCAACTTTATCCTCCAAGACACACACACAGAATGTACTCTAATCTTATATTTTCTCCTGGTCTCTGCCTGCCTGCATGCTGTGCAGTGCGCGTGTGTGTGTGTGTGTGTGTATGTCTGTGAATTACACAAACAAATGTTAACATGCATGAGGTCGGAATATATTTGAAGTGGGCACACAAATAATTCTACTAATTCTGCACTTATCATTATGTAGGCAATTAAATGTCTGTATTTATTTGTTGCAAAAACACATTTCATGTAAATAAATTAATATCCCCTGCTCAGTATATTTGCGGACGGGCATTGCCGCAGCGGAATAAAAAAAGTCGAGGCTTTACTTCTCATGAGTATCTAAGGTCCACAGCAGAGGTTGTGAGTAAGCCTTGTGGATTATGAACATGTGCAGATGTGCCTTAAGGGTAGAGAGACGTGAAGGTTCCCGGTCAGAAAGCTCAGTGTGATGAAGGCTGAGTAATCTCTTTAGCTTTCTATTTCTGTGTATTTGGCCTTTTACCTATCTAACGCACACTAATATCCGCTCTGCCATTAAATACAGAACAAGGATTCTGCACCAGAGAGCAAAACAGTCCGAGGGAGCGAGCGAGAGAGAGGGAATGAGAAATGTGAGCAGATGGGCATTCTGTGTAACCGAGGTAACTTGATGAAAAGAGAACGATACAAGGGCTGGAAAAAGAGGATGCTTAAAAGGTACAGGGAAGTCAAGCAGATGGATTTACAAGAAGAAGGGGAAGGCAGGCACAAATGGATAAAAGTGACAGAGAGCTTTACAGATGGATTCTGCAGAATGCATCTGTGAACCTACATGTAGGACACTCGCAGGGCCGCGGTCCACAGCGATGTAGTTTCCCCCTCAGCAGACTCCCAGTGGCATGTTTGGTCCACTGAGTTAATTAGCTGTGTGCATCAGTACTCATCCTGGTCCCATTTGTATCTTCCACACCTGGTGCCGTTCATTTCAGACTCACTGAGCACATCTCGTCTTAATATAAATCACCCATTTCACACAGTCCTGTTTAGACAGATAGACGAGTGTTAATGAGCGCTACCTGTGTGTCTGACGCTGCCGGAAGGTGCTGCACTAATTTCCTCTGCATGTTTTTATTTTCCAGCTGCACACCGATATGGACCGAGGAGACGGCCGCACTAAGTACATGCTGGAGGGGGAGGGAGTGGGCTCTGTGTTTGTTATTGACGGGAACACGGGCAACATACATGTCACCAAGTCTCTGGACCGCGAGGAGAAGGATCAGTACCGGCTCATCGCGACAGCTACAGACCGGCAGACGGGCCGAGCCCTGGAGCCCTCGTCCCAGTTCATCATCAGAGTGCAGGACATCAACGACAACCCGCCCATCTTCCTCGATGAACCCTATGTTGCAGTGGTGCCGGAGATGGCCAACATAGGTACCGCGCTAAAGCAGCACTAAAGTGAATCTGTTGAAAGAGTGCTGTGAAACGTTCACAATTTATTTAGCTTCTCACAGATTCCAGTGGTGATGACTGTGATACTCTACGGAGAGCTGCTTTCACATATCAGACATTTCATTTTTTCACATCTATAAAGTGTGGATCGTTGCATTGTCAACATAAAGTAGACACGCACACTTCTAATGTGCATGTCAATATATTTTTGTTGGCTTTTTTTTTTTTATGAAAACCATTGCACAGAACGCGAATATTAGGCGGCGAAAAATATATTGTTTTTGGACCAATTACGATTTTTCAGAGCTTTTTTACAGTGAACGAAGGCATCAATCACGTTGAATGGAACAGACGTGTTGAAAGCGTACACGGTAGTGTAGATGAGGACTATAAAACTACAACATGGAGCACTTTATTACTCCTGCTGCACATACCAGATCCACTCCTTCCTCCTTACCTTTCACAATAAAATCCCTAGACATACACTCCCTAACTGTTCACCAGCGGGAACTTAAATTCACTCAATAAAATATCTTACAGTAGCTCACAGTGGAGTGTTTATTCCGGTGTGTAAAGGCCTTAACTCTTAGAAATCAGACAATGAAAACAAATGCCAGACAGTTATCATAGTGCAACAATAATATATATAATAATAGCAAGTAGGGAGAGATTTCAGACACAAAGAGTCAACAGCCATGCTAGCAGAGCTTTGAGCTAAATGCTAACGTCTGCACGCTAACACGCTCACACTGTTTACCATGTTCACCTACTTTAATGTGTTGCATGCTAACATTTGCTAATTAGCACTAAACACTTGTCTTTGTTGTGAACCAAAGTATTAAGTTTAAATGTCACCTGACGGTGGTGATGTTTGAAAAGTCAGGATCATTACACATTTCACTTAAAGCCGTCATGCTGGCTCCCGTGTGAAATCAGGATCAGCAGAGTCATTAGGACTCGTCCTCTGCACCGTCACTGTCTGCACAGAACTTACTGGCTATCCATCCCATAATTTTAGTCTTTTTAACAACAGTGCAAAACCCCAAAAACGATCCCACAGTATATGAGAAAGAAAAGAAAAATTATTATCATTGATTTAAAAAAACAGGTGCATATTAATCTTCTGTCAATCAGCGACGCAATTAATCTGCTAATGGCTGCAGTTCTAAGGCTCGTGCAGCATCGACGTCCTCACTGCCCAAACGTTTCCTCAGCAGCGTGCACGCAATCATAGCGACGGCAGAATGGGAGTCATCGCACGGCATCTGGCCCAGCGCCAGAGATTCATTGTTCAACATGAAAACAGGGTGTTTAAACACATTTTATCTAAAGATGAATGCTGTAACAAACTGTGATACGCAGCGGAGAAGTGGATTATCCTTTTAATCCTGTAGATGTAAGTACTTGATATTAAGAAAATAGATTTTGGGTGCAGTGTCACTTTAAGCCGCCTGCTTTAACTGCTTTCAAACAGCACTTTGACCTCTCACCTTTGTCGCTTCGTCTCTTTCACAGGCACGTCTATAATCCAAGTGACAGCCAGAGATGCTGATGATCCGACATATGGAAACAGCGCCCGGCTGGTGTATGCCATTACTCAGGGCCAGGACTCTTTCTCTGTGGATCCCCAGACAGGTCTGCTCACACACACTCAAAGCTGTTTACCATAAAATGCCTTTACAGCTGATCATTACACTTAACTCAGTAAATCCCGGTGGCCCGCTTAGATATCATATGTTGTGCCTTCGCTACCATATGTCCAGCGTGGATGAAAACTCGTATTGTACATGATCTGTGGAGAAGCAGAAGTGGCCTCCAGTCATTTGTTTTTTAATGTCCTAATTCTAAATGCATCCGACTCGCTTTGACGGTAAACTCCGGAGACGTTGTGTCGCTGTGAAATCTGTTGCTGTTGTGATTTCTGCCGCATGTCCCGCACTGCTGCCTGTGCACCAGGAGTCCTGCGGACAGCGGTGCCCAACATGGACAGAGAGACTCGGGATGAATATCTGGTCGTCCTGCAGGCCAAAGACATGGGAGGTCATCTGGGGGGATTATCAGGGACCACCACCATCACGGTGAAGCTGAGCGACGTCAACGACAACCCCCCCCACTTCAGAAGAAGTAAGTGTTATCAGATCACCACTTAACTCCTGCCGCTTTCCATCTGCACCTCTCGAATATGCATAAAGATTAAAATTAAAACATCTTGTCGTGGCCTTTGTGACAGCAGTCTGATATGTTTTGTCTCCGTTGGGTCCTCGTGGTCCTGTCAGGTGTCGAGACGAGCTCTTCAGAAGTGAAGCAGCTTGTCAGTCCAGGACTTTATTCTGAGCACTCTTTCTAATCATTGTTTGTACCATCAGTTGGAATAACACAACCTCGGCCAGGACATTAACATTCACACAAACACTCGCGTTTGGTCCCTGAGGTTGGAAATGGACTGTGCCTTGACGTAGAAGAGTGAAAGATCATGTTCGCTTTTTCTTATCCAGGCTTTCCCTGTTCCATGCTATTAATATTTCATTCTAAAGTTCAGTGCTTTCTGCTTCAATAGACAGTAAAATCACTGCAGAATGTGTCTAACGGTGTGAGACATATACTGTTCCTCTCTATATAATACCTCTCCCCTACTTCTTCTTCCTGACAGTCTCTGCTTCCTGCCGTTCATCTTCACGTTTAAAGCCCCCTCTCCCCGTGTTGATATATTGTTCTGCAACTCAGGGCTTTATAGAAGCAATTTAATATTTCCAAATGCCAGCAGAGTTATTTATTCACTGATATCTGAATATCTCCCCCCCCCACCTCCTCTCTTCTGGATCATTATTTTATGTTTGACAATAATGTCACAATTTAAGCTAACGCCTCATTTAGTATGCTCTTTGAATGCGAGGGGTGTGACTCTTTAAACGTTCTTCATAATGTGGAGGGTTTGAATGATGGTTAGTGCCGCTCTGATTAAAAGGAACACATTTCTCTGAATCTGCAGCTTGTTGCTGTGCAGCATCACAAGTGATGTATATAGGCCAAGTAAATGGCATGACCTGCCTCAGATCTGCGGCTGCCTCTTCGTTCTTCTTATAAAAAAAAAGAATATATTTCATTTTCTAAGTACTCAAAGACGCTTGACAAAGATACAAAAGGAATGGCTTTTACGTTGTTAAGTGGAAGTTCTACGTACTGTGTGTTTCCCATGGGAAGATGTATAAATCGCCTCTATTAACAACATTTTGTGTGTCATGTCTTCACATTTGAAGCCCTTTTCGTGCGTTATTTAACGTTGTTTTCATTCTCGACTCGTCACACACGGACGCAACTTTAAACACGTGGTTAACGTTGGGAATTTAAAGAAACAACTCTGGTATGTTTAGGAAAAAGAAGGACGTTTGATAATTACGTTAATTAAGTCGCCTACGGAAGTAAAGTTGATTCTGGCTTCACTCGGGACATGAACAGTCCACCTGAAGTCCTAATATTTAACTTTGCTCTTTTATTTGTCCTATTTGAACTCTTAGAATCAAATAGTTCTTTGGTGTAAATGTGTCCGTTGTTAACGTTGTACGATGCTTGTTCCTCTTTACGTGAAGCCCCTTGAGATTTCACTGTATTTTAAAGTGTGCTATAGAAATTAAATTCATTATTATTTAGCGAAAAGGAAAAAAAAATTAAGAAATTGGCACAGTTCTAACGTAGGAGAGATTCTGAGCAAAGATGCATTTAAAGTCAAAGCTAATATGGCTTCAGTTAGTGGATATTTCCAGATTTACATTCCCACAAGACATTCTCAAGAGGGAATTCCACACTAAATATAGTGCAACTTTGTAAGAGAGTTACTCAGCCCCCCATCTCTAACATTAGAAGTGCATTCAGGATGGGTAGGCAGAATAATCACAGAGAATCACTCCTCCAGTGTTCATCCATATGGCCGCGTGAGTAATGTGTTAACATAGACTTGACAAAATGTGAACCAATCCTTTAAACCTGGACGTGAAATATGGGCCTGAAAGCCATAATAGCCACATGCATTGTGTCAGTTGACACAGAATTGATCCCTCGTGCAGCCTCATCAGCAGTGTGTGCATTGTGCTCCTCTCTGCAGGTGCTTGGTCATTCTCTGTGTCTGAGCTCGCAGCTCCAGGTGTGGAGGTGGGCCGGCTCACTGCCACCGATCCTGATCTGGGAGAAAATGCACTGTTGGAGTTCAGCATCCTGGACACGGAGGAGGCCGAAATATTCAACATAACGGGCAGAGAGCAGGAGGCTGTCATTGTGCTGAACAAAGTGAGCATCTGAAGCTACATGCTTTGCTTAAAAGGCCACATAATGAGAAAAAGGTCTAATATGCCAGATTCAATGAATTTTCTTTGCTCTGGTTTTGCAAATGAATTCTATGTGGCCATTTAAACACTTTAATACTCCACTCAAACACGCTCCGTGGCTGACAGGTTCAGATTCCCAAGACTCAACACAAGCAATTAATGAGGAACAATGAACTAATAATCAGCTGGAGAGCGACTGCAGCTCGTCTCTAGTGTTAAAGCAGACTTTTTACTTCTAAGTATTGGGCATTTAATAACTCCAAAACGTAATATTGTATTGTGAGTTTTATAGAGATAAAAGAGTGTGATTGAAAAAGAATTAGAAGAACTGAAATTGGGCCAAAATATACAGCATACATATGAATCATGTATGAAAGGCTGAATAGTTTGAACCTTCATTTATAACGTTGACATTCAAACTCTAAATCAGCCTCAGAACGCAGCGCAGCTTCTTCTTTCTGCACGTCTGTTGATCGCGTTTAAAGTATCTGTGCACAGATACAGACGAGGCTGCACTAATGTTATTAGTTTTATAATATTAGTAGAGTTAGTCTCCAGTTTCACACTCTGTGATTCAAACATTTCCAATAACTGCAGAGATTAAAGTCCAGAAGTCAACATTTATTAAAACACGTTTTTATCCAACAGATATTCTGCTTCAACACATCTGCTGGTGTTTCACTGCAGCTGCACGTATATTTGTGAAAGAAAGTTGATTTCATTAAAAACTCATTTTATCCGATTCATTTGATTCAAATTGATGATTTGGTTCAAAGACTTCTTCTGTTTTCGGTTGAACTTGAAGACAGACATTCGAAAACCTCAACAGAAGCTTTGAATGTTCAAAAATAATATTAATTTCGGTACATTCGTAATGACTGACGCTGCTTTGTTCTTCGCCCTCAGCTGCTGGATTACGAGAGCCGCAACTCGTACACTTTCTCTGTGGAGGTTGCTAACCCCATAGTGGATGCCCGGTACCTGAGGAAAGGCCCCTTCAAGGACCAGGCCACAGTCCGGGTCATGGTCCTGAATGCTGATGAGCCGCCGCGCTTCTCCCAGGCTCGCTACCACCTGGACGTGTCTGAGAACTGCCCCCCCGTCTGCACTGTGGGCCGCGTCTACGCTGTGGACCCAGACACAGGACAGAGCTCCAACATCAGGTGCTTATCAGTCACTCATCTCACGGGTCCCACGGCTCCTTGAAATCCTTGAAAGTTTGTGAATTAAAGGGGGAAAAAAATCAAGGCCTTGTAAGTTTTTGGAAATACACCCAAATAGACTTACATTGAAAGTGCTTGAATTTCTATATGCGAGGGCTGGGCAATATATCGATGGACACTTAGTCATTATGATTCTGATGATTATTAATCAGAAATCTCTTCGTGTAACTTTTTGGTGAAAGCACCAGCAGTCAACCCGACAATAACGCTGCATTATTGATATTGTGATATTTGATTTTCTCCATATCTCTCAGCCCGAATGCAATAAATCTTTGCGAGTTAAGTCAATTCTTAATCAATACTCCTGTTCAACTAATATAAAGAAGTAGAAAAGCGATGTTTGGTGTTTCACACACACACAGCCAATTGTTACTGTCTGTGTGTCATCTAACTGTCTCAACCTGCGCCGTGTCGGGTCCTTGAATTTAATGGGGAAAGGGAATAGGGCCTGAAAAGTCCTTGAATTTAATGTTAAAGAAGTTGTTGTAACCCACCCTGTATCTTCTGTCCGCTCCCTATTCTTCCTGTATCTCAGGTACTCCATCGATCCCCAGTCAGACCCCGAGGCTCTGTTCCGCATCGCCTCTGACACGGGCTTTATCAGCACGGTGATGGAGCTGGACCGCGAGCAGGAGCAGTGGCATAATATCACTGTCATCGCCACACAGCGGGGTACGTCGGCCCCTCTGCCCCCCCGGGCGCTACGAGCAGCAGCGCTGCACCACAGTCATATTTCACCCAGAGCAGCGCCTGCGGTTGGGAATACAAAGTGTGCTGTCCGAATGGCACCAACTCGGTGATCATTTAAACTCTTTTCTTTCAGACAATCCGAATCTTGTGTCCAGGATTGTGGTTGCCATAGAGACGCTAGACCAGAATGACAATGCGCCGGAGCTGGACAGGCAGTACACGACGTCTGTATGTGACTCCAGCGCTCCCGGGCAGGTGCGTTTCCCTTTAGTGCCGGACTGATGGTACACATCATTCTGTCTCCAGCTCCTGCTTTTCTTTCTGGTTTTTCTTTTCTTATTTTGTTGTTAAAAGATTCCAACGTTAGACATACAACGGAGGTAAACTCTCATAATATTTTTTAATCCTATATATTATGATGGATATTAATAATATAATGTAGGGGCCTTAACTGCATTAAAATAAGCGGTGTGAACTAAGTTTCCTGTGACTGCTTCACAGTAACATTAAATACTTGTATTGTGACGCAGCAGCAGTAGGAGGTGTTGGGTTAGCATTAGCATTAGCTTCACACAGAGAGAACCGTGAACAATAGCCGTGTTTCCTCTCACGTGTATTTTGAAGTGTCGCATTAGAGAAGCTTCACGGAAACGTCAAAATTAAGACACAACTTCCTCAATTGCAAGAAAAAGTTTTTACCTGCAAGAAGAGTTGATGCTGAATGGAAACAAGTTGTGACAAGTGAACGTTTAAGTCACATCACTGATGACTGATTCTGCTGATATATATTTATATTGTCAGCACGAACAATACTAGCTAGACATTTTTCAAAGTTTGCGTAACATCCGCTTGTCAAATTGAATGGAAGCGCGTTTAGTGAGGCTGATTAAAAACAGTCCTGCTGGATTACAGGCTGCATTGTTTCCTTCCTTATTCCTTTCACTAAGAAGGAAAACTACCAAACAGAGAAGTAATTACAGGATTTAAATAATTCCATTGAATGGCTGTTGTAGAAAACATGCAGACAATGAATATCTTTCAAAAAGGAGGGTATGAGTTCATTAAAATCAAAATGATTTTAACTTTGAATTAGTTTCTGCAGTCAAATCGTTTTTTTCCTTATGAACGCTCAAATGTAAGCCATGTCCGTCTGCTGCCCTTCCACATGTTGCATATATTCCACCAAAGACTGCTTTTCAATATTTGGATTGATAGATATTTCTGTGCACTAATGTGTTGCTGTCTTATTTCCTGTCCTGTTAATGAGCTCTTGAGTATTAGAACAGAGCCTCCTTATCTGTGTTTTGCAGGTAGTTCAAGTGCTGCGAGCCTTCGACAGAGACCCAGGAGGGCAGGACGGCCCGATCCACTTCAGCGTCTCTCCAGAGTCCAGCTCTGCCCTCAACCTCTCCGTCAGGGAAACTGGAGGTTGCCTCTGTTTTTACATTTCATGCACAATCCAGAAACATGACACCAGCCAAAACCTGCGCGAGCCTGTTGTGCAGTGGCCGTGGTTTGATGTGTGTCTTTTTTCCGCACGTTATCAGGTGTGACAGCCAGCCTGGTGCTCCAGTCGGCCTTGGAGCCCCTCCCTGGCTTCTCCTCCTCCTCGCTCACCCTGTTCGTGCCGGTCGTGCTGCGCGACGGGGCCTCGGGTCTGACCAACACTGGCACGGTCACTGTGACCATTTGTCCCTGCCTGCGGGGGGGCATGCAGACAGAGGACAGGGGGAGACAGAGGGACAAGAGATGGGAGAGACACATGGTTTGTCTCCCCATGCCTTCCACCTCGCCCTCTCTCATTTTCAGTCTGGTCACCTTACTGGCCATGCTGGCGTGTGTCACCACTCTGCTGGGTAGGTTGGCTCTCCGGAGCATGGCTGGGTCATGAGACAATGGGCCCCTGGGCACAGACATGAACCCCCCCCCCCCCCCCCCCACCCCACCTCTCCTACACAATGACAGTTAACTTAGTACAGTCATGAAAACAATCCCTTTGTGTCGAAATTAGCTCCAAATGAATCTGCTTTATAGACAGAAATAGGAAAACACATAATGTTGTTCTTGGAGTTTTTAGTTGTTTAGCCTCTTTTTGTAGTTTTTTGTTTTTGTTTCCCTTTGTAGTCATTTCCAGTCTCTCTGTTGTTGTTTTGGTTGTCTTTGTAGTCCTTTTTTGTCTCTTTGTGGTCATTTTCAGTCTCGTCCTGATTGGTTTGTGTCTCTTTGAGTGACACTATGGGCCCCTGGGCCTGTGCCCAGCAGGCCCCATCAGTAATCCATCCATGCTCTGGAGACCTACAGATATGTTGTTTGTGACTTTCTGAAAGATGCTGAGCCGCGGTGTCAGGTTGCTTCTGCAGCGTTTGAAGATGGTGGTCATGTGTCTCTGTTTTGCCCTTCAGTGGTGTGTGCACTCTCGCTGTCATTGCGCCATCAGAAGCGAGACTCCCACTCACCCTTCGAGGAGGATGATGTCAGGGAGAACATCATATCCTATGATGATGAGGGGGGAGGGGAAGCCGACACCGCAGCTTTTGACATTACAGCGCTGCAGAGCATGCACAGAATACAGCACATGCAGCACAACAGGAACATGTGAGCTGTTCCCAAAAATATGAAAAAAAAAAAGTTTATCCTTGTTGTCACGGTGGCTTATTGGAGTGTGTGCATGTTTGTGTGTGCCTGTGTGCTTCTCTGACATTTATCTCTTGGCACAGATGGTACACTCAGCAGAATCCGCCGAGGGCCAGGACGTACAGCTGGAGTCGTACCCCGCGCCCCGGCCTGGACCCTCAACAGAGGCCGGGCTCGGCGCCGCTCTACGGACGCCTCTGCTACGGCATCCACACGCTGCCTGTTCTCAGAGATTATCCGGTCGGGCCACTGGAGGCAGGTCTGCAGCTAACGCAGCTGACCCACGGGCTCACCGGAGGTCATATTGGCAATTCCCTTGTGATCCAGAACCAGAGCACCTTTGAGCCTCGACTGCACTCCCCTGAGATCAGCTCGGCTAGTTGTGAAGCAGAGCACGTGCCGGCGAAGAGCAAAATCACAGACAGACTTGAAGGCAGTGAAGCAAACGCTGGTGACACAGAGGAGAATCAGGAGCAGGCAAAGGTCAGATAATAGCGTTAATATAGTGTTAATACTAACAGATAAATATATGCAGCACTAATATGGAAGCAAAGAAAGGCCACAAGGATTTGAGTCATAGCTGCAAGTGAATAATAATGTTTCCCGGTGATATTTATGATTTATATGCAACAGTGATTCATCCGAAACTCATGAACCTCATCATCGTTCCTGATTGGTGCGACTGGTGCGGTGGAAATGACATCATCTTTTCTGTGACTGAGTCCCGCCCACCTCAAAGCGAGAGGAGCTCAAACAGAAACACAAACAGAAATCTTGTGAAATAACCCAAACTGTTCTTTAAGGATCCATCACTCCGAGTGAGAAGCTGATTGAGGGGAAAAGTTTATTGTTGTAATTTAAATACATTTGAATTTATAGCATTTAAACATTTTACTTTGAAAGCCAATTCACTTCATTTATGTGACTTAAGTGACTTTGTTTTATAATTTTGGACTATTTTTAAAGACTTTATTTAAGTTTGTTATTTTGTTTTCACAAATTCACAAAGTTAGAGTGTGGCCAATATTCAAAAAGCTTTATTCAAATTGAAGGTCATTTTTTGATCAACAAATTAAAGCCAGGTTAAATTTTCTAAATTGACTCTGACTGTAAATTTGTTCACATTTTGGGACCCTTTATTGATTATATCAGATTAAGTAGTGTATGTTGATTTATGTGTGGCTAGATGTGCAATCTATGTTCATGCTTTTTAAATCAAACTCATAATGTAATTTCAATTTCAGCCTGTATGGTCATTTCTGTCACTGCTGCTTTTTTTAATTTATTAACTTTTTTTGCTGTTTTTATGTTGGTGGGGGTATTAGGGTGGGGTCTTCTGAACTAGCTTCCAAATTAAAGAAAAAAAGAAAACATCAGACACTAAAATTCAAGATGAAATATAGATCGGTTTAAGTCAGAGTGGAATTGAGCTGTTGCTCACGTGATGATGATATAAAAATAATACTTAAATAATATAATAATACTAAAAGAAAAACGATCTGAGTTTGTCAACCTCCAAAAAAAGGTTTTTGCTGTTTTCGAAACTTAAACTAATAGGTGGTTTTAAATCAAATATTTCAATACCATCAACTCAGTGGTGCATGTAAGCATTCAAGTCGTGATTAAAATGTAAAATAATGTTTTAATCATTTTGGCCTTTTTCTGCTTCCATACATTGATCCCTGCTCGTGTCTGATTCATCTAATATTCCCCGTCTCCTTCTTTTACAGATGAACCCAACACAAACGGAGTCGACACCAGCCAACAACCTGACCCACTGTGACCCAAATGAGTCTTCATACCAGAGTCACAGCAGCTCCTCGTCAAACCAGCAGGAGGGGCGGCGGGGGTCTGCGCAGACTCAGATCAGCACCGGGGCCACCAGCTGCACATTAGACGACATTGACACTGATTCTTCCATTCCCTCCGTTTCAGAGCGAAATGATTCTAATGGCAGTGAAATCAACTCTGTGAACCCTGCTGTTTACCTGAAAGCCGACACGTACAGCATCGTGGGCTCGCTGAGCGCAAACAGCAGAGGGATGTGTATGAACGGGACGAGCGGCGGCGGCGGGTTGCACCCAGCGGGGGTGCAGCTACTGAACATGTGCAGACCCCAGAGAAAGGACCTGACCCCACAGCCTTTGCCCTTATCTGGGGGGATGTTTGGCCACAGCAGAGGCTGGGCGTGCGGGGCGGAGCCTGCCAGAGCAGAAGTCACCGCCCCGCAGCCCCTCCGCATGGAAGACCTCCTGAACATCCGTCTGGATCAGGTGACCTTTGACCTGTCGCAGCCGCCCTATGACTCACTGCAGACTTATGAGTTTGAGGGCCGGGACTCCAGGGCTGAGTCACTAAGTTCACTGGAGAGCGACGGAGAGAAGGACGACGGGAGGGTGGTGGGGGGGATGGACGAGTTAAACCAGAAGTTTCAGAGGCTGGTGGAGATCATCAGAGAGAGGGAGAAGGAGAAGGAGAAGGAGGGAGGAGAGGGAGGAGAAGGAGGAGAGACTCATAAACTAACGGAGGACAAAGAGAAAGAACAGCAGCGATGGGATTTCTAGAGCGCAATAAAAGAAGAGAGAAGAACTCTGTGATGGATATTACACGCAGCAGGGGGGGCAAATACACCCCCTCCCCCCCGAGGGAGGCTGACAGTATAGTCAGTGCACAGTGTATAGTTTTCACCCCCACTATGTTTATAAAATGCATATGAAATCTGTCACTTTTCACACTGCTCGTGTTATTGATATTAATAATGCACTTAGGCTTTCAAAGCTAAAGTTATGAAAAATTAACTTTTTTTGAAATATTGATTCTGAGCCCTGAAAGCTGCATTGTTAGAAAATAGTCCTCATTAAATATTCAGCAGAATTGTGATATTTAATATTGATAGTTAAATAGGGGCACGTTCAGCAGAAGCTCTTCTTTAGTGCAGGACTGCAGGTCGACACTGAGCCTGTGTACATTTATATTCTGCAGAGACGCTCCAGCTCCAGTGACTAGTCCCCGTGACGCTAGCAGAACCTGCGCACTATGCAATTTGCACACAGTTAGAAACGATTCCATTGTCACTGTCAGAGACTTGTGTACTGTTGTGAGAGTACAGTAAAAAATGTCCATATGTAGATAAATCTCCGCTTCTGCTTTAGTGGTTATTGCTCACGAGTGTACGATTGTTTGGGGAAAGGGGGGGTGTGTATGGGGGGGGGTATTATCTGGAATCCACACAGGAAATTAAGCATCTGATTTTCAGTTATTAAATCGTTGCAGTCTTAAGCTTACAATATAAAATGCTCCCCATAATTTCACCCACGCAAGATTAATTAGAATTCACTATTGTGTTTGCGTTTAGAAAGCGTCTGGAATTATCTCCGAGGGCTTATTTATCTCCCACCTTTTGAAAGAGACAGAATGAGGCAGAAGCCATTATGTGCAGCGGTACACACACATTGTTCTGGTGCCAGGCCCGGAACACAACAGCAAAATAATCTTTTACTTCATTTATGGTTTAATGTTATTCAGGCAATTTGTTTGACAATGACTAATTTCTATAGTTATTTCAAAGCTTATTTCTTATTCAGAAAGTGACATTATTTTTCAATAATTTGATGAAATGTTTTTGACTTTTATCCGTTATTCCCGCTTCCTCCCCCCCCCCCGCCCCCCCCCCGCACCCAGGACTTAATCAGTCCCTCTTCTAATAAGATCGCAATGCTTTCAAACTATATTTGACAGAAAATCTTTGGCATCCTGACAAGAAAAATGAGTTTACAAAATCTGGACTACTCAGGCAGGAGAAGGAAATGCAGAGGGGAAAGGAGTGAGATACCACATGAAGATGATAAGCCGTCATGCTAACTGCTGCAGAAATGTCATCGTACAAAATGATCAAGAACAAGCTGCATCCTCATCCTCTTCATCAGGACCAGATTTAATTTAACTAAAAATAGATCACGTTAGAATGTGAAAGACTTTCTGCATCGCCACTCCAACAAAAATAGTTAGACAAAAATAAAATAACAGGGAATTAAAATATGTTTGAAATCCAAATGTGTAAAAGGCATATTGCCATTCACACACACTTTAAAGTGTCCAGGACGTGAGCCGCTGGCGGTGCAATGGTGCCACCTAAAGTTAGACATGTGCATTGCATCTAACGGCACATGGAAATATTGCTATAAAGAATAATAAAACAGGAAAATAGATCGAGTTCATTTTAATGTATAAAGACAAAATACAGGCGTGGCTCATTTTGATTAAAAAAGACGCCTGCTGCCTGCACTCTGCGGCTCACATCGAGGCTTCACAGGCAGCTGAGGGTTTATTTTAGATGAATGACGTATTCCAGATATTTTTGGGAGCGAGGGGAAAGGCCCTTTAACTTGTGTTCCTCCTGATATATCTTTAGCTTTGTGTTTGTACGCCCGTGTATTGTTCTTGTCGTTTATTAAGTGCCGTTATGTATACATAAGACTGACGCCGTGGAACTGAAGGATTTCTCGTTCGGCTCCTCGCTGGGAGAAGCTAAGAAGCGAGGAAGAGGTGCTCGTGAGGGAAGCGAGTAGATACGTCACCATATTGGAACGCACCCCTGGACTCGAGTACAGACTGATTAGGTTTTAGTGGTCAAAGGTCGCCGTGACCTCGCATCTGTCCAAATATCATGAACGCGATATCTCGGGAACTTCTTTCTTCAAGTTTGTCAGAAAGCTGCACTTCAATGGAGGTGATGGAGATTTTGGTGGTAAAAGGTCAAAGGTCACTGTGACCTCACAGAACATGATTTTGGCCATAACTCAAGAATTTTCATACGCTAATTATTACAATTTCACACAAATGTCAACAGGATGAAATGATGACGCGGTGACATTTTGGATGGACTAGTTTTATTCCTAAAACGTTTGAAAAGATTGAATATTTATGTTAAAAAAGATGGATTTTGATATTCGATCAGAATCGACAGGACAGCGGATCTTTGTTCTTAGTGATGCAGCGTTATGTCTACATGTTTACCAGCCTACTGTCACTCCTACCTTCACTTATTCTGCATCTTGACAGAAAGCAGAACTCCAGTAAAGTTCTGTTGAATGTGTCATAAAGTGACAGAAACGATTTGTTAGAAGAAGAAAAATAGATATTCTGCAAACAGAGTCCACAGATATCTTTTTCAATTTGGCTTATTTGTGATTTCCCCCACAAAGGTTGCAGGATGTATCTCAGGCGTCATGAGACGAACGTATTCCTGCTACTCAAAGCAAAGCTTATAAGTCAGACTTTCCTCTAAACTTGGAAGTGTTTTCATCTTCAGGTCTCTACAAAGCAGCACATTCAGACTTCATTGGACCGGAGAAGGACAACAAGGATTCCACAAATCTCTGCGTAGAAGCATCGAGCCCGGCCACCGTGATGACAGTGAACAGTGTTCACTGTGCATTTTTTAAACCGCATGTAGATTTAGGGACGCTGCTACAATGCTGCAGCTGCTGCTGATGCCTTCAGGGGTTTCCTCTGTCACTCTGGAGGAAGGAGGAGGATGGCAGCGAACACAACACGAGCAGACATCTGGCCTCCAGCTGCAGACGTCTCCTCGGGGCCCTCGTTTTCATTTGATCACATCAAAATCCAATGAAGTTCGTGAAGAACTGCAGGTTAAATACACGAGAAGAACCCGTCTGTAGCCCAGCAATTGTTCCCGATTAGGAAATGACGTGCATATAGGTTAAGGCTGCAAATAACGATTCTTTTCATTATCGGTTAATCTGCGGATTGTTTTCTCGATTAATGATTTAGTCTATGAAATGTCAGAAGATATTGTAAAATGTTCATCTCAGTTCCTCAGTGTCCAAGCTGATGTCTTTAAATGTCCAAACATATTCAGTTTATTTGGATATAAAACAGAGAAAAGCAGCACATCTCCATATTTGAGAGGCTGAAACAAAGCCTTTTCTGACATTATGCATGAAACATTACAATAAATCACATTTCTACAAACACACGTGTCTGCGATGGAAACGAAAGCAGCTTCCACCCGTCTGTTAAAAAAAGTGTTTAAATATACAGCAGAGTAAATGGTTAGTACAGTCACCAGATTTATTTTCAAAGAGCAGATCACAGGCTTTTGCAAAACATCCACACACACACACACACACACACAGAAAATGGAAGGCATAAAATAGATTTGCAAGTGCTTGTTTTCGTTGACAGTAATGACATAAAGAAATGTTCAGCAAATGACCTAAAGAAATAAAATCATGAAAAATAATTTATGATAATTTACAACTTTAAAATGATTTTGCAGATTGAATCTCTTGAATTTCACCTGGAGCAGATTGACAACCTTTTTTCTTTCTTTTTTAAAAAGTATTTTTACATCTGTGTGAATCTTTCATCATCTGAGAAGGACATGTTATAAACACCGTCACTCGCTGCGCCCTTCTCCACCGCCTTCACCCGAGTCTCTTCTCCAACGTCCTCATCCTCACTTTTCTCCTTTTTGCTAGAAGAAGAAGAAGAAGAAGGAAAAAAAAAACGAGGAGAAGAGGAAGAAGGAGGAGGAGAAGAAGAAAAAGGAGGAAGAGAAGAAGAAAAAGGAGGAAGAGAAGAAGGAAAAGGAGGAGGAGAAGAAGGAGGAGAAGGAGGAGGAGAAGAAGAAGAAAAAGGAGAAGAAAAACGAGGAGAGGGAGAAGAAGAAAAACGAGGAGAAGAAGAAGAAGAAGGAGGAGGAGGAGAAGAAGAAGAAGGAGGAGAAGAAGAAGAAGGAGGAGGAGGAGGAGAAGAAAAAGGAGGAGGAGAAGAAGAAGAAGAAGGAGGAGGAGGAGAAGGATGAAGAAGAAGAAGAAGAAGGAGGAGGAGAAGAAGAAGGAGGAGAAGAAGAAGAAGAAGAAAAAGGAGGAGAAGAAGAAGGAAAAGGAGGAAGAGAAGAAGGAGGAGAAGAAAAAGGAGGAGGAGAAGAAAAAGGAGAAGAAAAAACGAGGAGAGGGAGAAGAAGCAGAAAAAGGAGGAGGAGAAGAAGAAGAAGAAGGAGGAGGACGAGAAGGATGAAGAAGAAGGAGGAGGAGGAGGAGAAGAAGAAGGAGGAGGAGGAGGAGAAGAAGGATGAAGAAGAAGAAGGAGGAGGAGGAGAAGAAGAAGAAGAAGAAGAAGGAGGAGAAGAAGAATGAAGAAGGAGGAGGAGAAGGATGAAGAAGAAGAAGGAGGAGGAGGAGGAGAAGAAGGATGAAGAAGAAGAAGGAGGAGGAGGAGGAGGAGAAGAAGAAGAAGAAGAAGAAGAAGAAGGAGGAGGAGGAGGAGGAGAAGAAGGATGAAGAAGAAGAAGAAGAAGGAGGAGGAGGAGGAGGAGAAGAAGAAGAAGAATTCTGAGCTCAGTGATCACATGTGCAGAAAGATAAATATGATTCATCTCCAACCATCTGCTCACCGCTTCTTCTGGACCAGAGAGAACCCGAGCACAGCGATGATGCCCGCAGCCACAGCACCCATGACCACCCCGAACACGATGAGCCACGGGGGGGTGTCGGGGTTGACCGGTGCAGCCATGGTGGGGGCGATGCCGATGAACTCCAGAGTTTTATCAGTTAGCAGAAAGGCACTGTTGATGCGGTTCCTGGTCTTTCTATTGGAAAAGAATCCGATTTCAAAAGAGAATATTGGATATTTTCAGGCCAACACGTGTCTGTGAGAAGTCCCATTTATGTGTCGCTGCAGCAGGATGCAGCTGATCCCCTCAGCTGCATCCTGCTGCATGTGTCTGCGAGCGAAGGCTGCAGGAAACACTGAGCTGCATAACTTAGATCGTTGCTTCATCGCTCTGCCTGTGTCACGACTACGAAACACTTACAGCAGATTAGCTGAGTCATGCTTTGTACAAACACGTTTTAATGCAGATCTGCTGCGGGTCCGTATCAGTGCGGTCAGAATGTAGCAGGTTTCTGGTGAATCTTGTTCTTAAAGTGCGACTATGTGACTCCAGAGGGAATAAATAACACTTTCCTCTTCATACAGAAGTCCAAGGCAATTATTAAAGTAATAATCCAGGAGATTTTCATTTAAATAAATGTCACTACACCATGATGTTGCAATATTTATATTCATAAATACGACTTTTAGATCTCTGAGGAGTGAGATCACAAACTGAAGTGAGCAGTGGTGACTGTAGGTGTCGCCAGAGAGAAGGAACCAGAGAAACTGAAAGACATCAAACCTGAACATGACATGGAGGGTGACCTTATAGCCAAAAAGAAAGTCATATATCCAAATGTGGATCCAAAGACTAGCAGGGTGCATGATGGGTTTACCTCACAGCCTCCTCCACGTGTTCTCTGTCAACCAGGATCGAAGGGTTGTGCGGGGACGTCACCACGAACCAGAAGGACACTCTGGGCGTCTCTTCACACACGAGGATGTTTGACACGCTGGGAAGTTTCACGAGACACTCATTGCATTACGGTAAAAAAGACATTATATTATAGTTTTATAAGTATTGGGCCTGTTTTATGTTCACACAGAAGTACTTTTGAACTTTGTATTGTTTCATTTTTTTAACTTCCACAACATGAAAGGAAACATCAGATCCACATCAGGAGTTTATTTAATAACTTTGCCTGTTTGTGTCTGTAGATTTCTCCTAAATTCAGCAAAAGTTACATTACATAATGCCTCATTTACACATTTAAACATCACATCTCAGAAAACTTGTAATATAAAAAGTAATTGTGTTAATGTGAGTAATGAACTGGGGAAGTTTCATGCTGATATCTATTTATATATCTAGTAGTTAAAGTGTTGACCCTATTCACCTGCAGTGTCCCTTTAAACCAGAAAGTAAAAGAAGATAAAAGTTTATTTACTTGTATTGTTGCCCGTTGGTTTGAGTCCTCATGGCGAAAGCCAGAGTGGCTCGGAAAAGGAACAATTCGTTGTCATTCCAAACGTACTGCAACAACAACAACAACAACAATAATAACAATAATAATAATAACAGCAACAATAACAACAACAGCAGAGGTCAGCTGCTGCTTTTTCTCTGTTTTCTATCCTATTAAAGTGACAACACTTAAAGACGTCACCTTGTTAAACCAAGCGATTAATCGAGAAAATAATCTGCAGAAGAATTGATGATGAAAATAATCGTGGTTGCTGCTCTATTTAGAAGGGAAGCCGTGTTTGTGAATAGTACATTATAATCACAGTATCAGAACATATCATGTGATATTAAGTACGTACAGCTTGATCTCCCAGAGCAGTTCTGATGCTGAGTCGCACTTTGTATCCATTTGAAGCATCTATAAAGATAAAACATGCTCAGCTGTTTCCTTATAGAGTGAGTAGAAAGAGTCATTATCATGAGGAAAACACATCAGTTATTTCTTTAATCCGATCCCCAGTAACGGTGGCTGCAGGAGGAGCCCAGGTGTTAGATGTGTCCCTTACCTGCAGTGCAGAGCGGTTGTGCCAGAGCCGGGGACAAACTCAGCAGGACTAAAATCTTTTCCAACATTTTCCCAGCGAAGGTGAAGCTAAATGTAAGAATGTTGCAGAGGCTGAAGCTCCCAGAGAGGAGGGATGTGAGCTCGTCTGAGGTTAATGGTTAAACCAGGACACACCTCAAAGCATCAGCCGGAGACCTTCAGCTGTGTGAAAACTGTAAAGTATGTTTGTTCAAGCCTCCGAGGAGCCAGAGAGCTTTGTTAATGTGCTCAGTACGCTTCTGTTTACTCAGCACAGGAAAGTGTGTGACCTCCACAATACTTCACCAAACCAGCCAGGGAAAGAGAGGAGCTTCGGAGCACAGAGGATCTGGTTCAGGTTACAGGACATTGAGTTATGCACACGATGACCCAACACGAGTACATGTCAGATTATTTATCCTCCTTCAAGGAGCCAAACTGTTCTGTACTCACTCCCCCTGCTGCTCCTTGTTTATCAGCCTGACCCCGCTGTGTGGAGGAGTAGGGCCAAAGTCACAACTCAAATACACTTTCATTTCTTTAAATAAATTAATTCTGAGTTTAAAGTCAAAATTATGAAAATAAAGTCAGAACTCAAATATATTTTAATTTCTTTTTTTAAATAAATACATTTTGAGTTAAAAGTCAGAACTTCAAAACATTTTTTAAACTTTTTTAAAATAATTTCTCACTTTAAAGTCAAAATTATGAAAATAAAGTC
>CALSCE010010686.1:10066336-10083455 GCA_943593645.1 Bovichtus variegatus | reverse complement strand
ACAGTGACGCTCCCACTGTCTGTGATTGACATGACTATTTATACTGTGGAATCCAAACAAACAGTGCACACTTTAAATGTTTCTGTAAAGATGAGAAATAAGTAAAAAGTCGTTGTTTAGGGATTTTGCTGATGCTATTGATATATTTCCTTTTAAAGCCTTTATCTGCTGATACCGAGCAGATACCTAGTCTGACTCTTATCCTCCGCCTCACACACGCACACACACACACACACACACACACACACACACACACACACACACACGGAGCCTGGCATGTATCCCTCAGCCCTGTGTTTGGACAGCTCTCCTGTGACACCCCATCAGAGCTCCTCTGCCAGGCCGGCTCTGTCCTGCAGCCCCATGTCGGAGCACTCTGCTGGGTTTTAGGTTACACTGGCTCCGTGTGCAGGGGGAGCTGTAAGACTTGTGGCGGCAAGTGGCCCTCTGGCTTTTCTGGTCCAAGAGCACATGGCTGCTAGTTTAGCACATTCCTCGAACGTCTCACAATACCAAACAGAGGAGAGCATTAGTCTCACGGATCCACTCAGTAAAACTTTAACACACAAGATGCTTCACATCTCTGGCACCGTGTCAAGATCCTTCTGCTCATTATAGATACAAGACCGGTATCTCGTTAAATCCATCATGCATTAGTGTCGCAAACTGAGCGTAAAGACATAATCTGTAACATCTTGACCCGTGATAATGACCCGCTAACTATAGCAGCACAAAACATCAAATCTGTATCTTATGGGTAATGTTGCAACACAGTTCAACAGAAACATTACTCACTATGTAAAGGAGCTCTTGTTTCCGAAATAATATGTTACATTTCTGCATTCAAATGTGTAAAACCTCTCCCCGTGTTTTATATTTAGTGAGTTGTGTCCAGAGAAACGTGTAGTGACCCTGAAGGCCACGTTTCCTCTCTGCTGTCATGGCGTCGTCTCCCCTTTGAGCAGCGTCAGCTTGTGTTTGTCTGCCAGAAGCTTCATAAACTGACTTTTTATCCAGTTTTAAGACACTTTTTTACATCTTGGTGCTTTTTAACTCTATATTTGAAGCGGATGAAGGATTTTAGTCCTTGGACGTCTGGATCTTAAGTTCTCAGAGAAACAAGCTGAGCAAACGTTAGCGGCCGCAGGATCAATATCTTATCTTTTAGATAAGCTTTTATATTGCTGCTAGTAGAAATAAGTTTGCTCTTACTCTGAATTGAAACCAGCTGACTCATTAAGTTGTATTTAAAAGTCGTACAGTTGTGTCATGTTCTCTGAGTTTAAATGAACTCTTCTTACACTGCTCGACACACTACGTGTGATGTAACATTTCAGCCTGCAGCAGTTACAATTTCTCACTACTGTGCTTAGGGTGCTTTAGGCTCCCACTGTGCTACTTTTCCGCCTCCTTAAACAAACCCTCCAGTTAAGATTGAGCACCCTGTCTTTGTGCTCTGCAGTCGCCATCCTCTCTGTTTCTGGAGTCTTCAGCTCTGTGTGTGTGAGCCTCATGGCCTTGAGTCGACGTTCCTGTGGACGTTAGTAGCACATCATCTGTGCCACTATAAACTCCACTGCAGCAGCTTAGAGCAGGAAACCACACCAGCCTGCTGACAGTCCTTCCCTTCTGCCTTTCATTGACCCGGTCCGACCATTACTGGGGCTTTGATTTACTAAGTGAGGCTGCAACAGCCAGTCAATGCACACTCCATCAGAGGTCAATAGCAATCAATGTTAGCATTCACGACAGAGCGTCAGATGTTTAGTCACTGAGTGAAACCAAACATCCTCTCTAGTGATTGTATGATTTATATATCAGGTAGAGTTAAATATATGTGTTGGGAGCAGATGTGAAAGGAACTTAATGCCATCGGCCTCGATCTCCTTCCATACAGCCAACAAAGACTTCAAGTCATCACACAAAGAATAGACTTCCATGAGGGGAATCCTGGGTGCTCTCCTCTTTTCTCTTTCATTATCAGAACCATGAGCATATTTCTGCAGGTCCAGACAACCTGCCGTTGATATACTACCCGTGCTAATTATAGAGCACATTTCAAAGAGTTCCCCCTCCTCTCAGACAGACAGCCATGATGCTCTGCCCTGTTGTTTTCATTCAGCTGATGTCATGCACTCATTTCTTTCTACTTCACCGTTTATACTCAGCACACTTTGAACCTTTGTGACCAGAGTATGAAAAAAACCAACCGTGTCTCCTACAAAATGACGCTCATGCAACTGACCTGCATTCTCAGATATGTTTTGAGGGAAACGCATCTTCTGACCGATTACTGCTGAAGTGTTAAACACGTGGTCGACGCCACAAAACTAGTGTGTCAGGTTTAGTAAAAGATCAAACGTTACAAAGTGCTTTTCTTAAGCCAAACCAGGCGTAAAATAAACATTTGTTTTGTAATTTAAATTACAGACAGTGTTTGTTTGACCCAACCTCCTCCATAAGCGGAACCTCCGCGGACTTTGACTAGAAACATATTGGTTAGGGGTGTAAGAAAATATCGATTATGATACTGTATCGATTCTCAAAAACACGAGCGATTTTTAATTAATAGTTTACTTGCAAAGTTTTAACTCAGTCAATACTTATTAATTTGCATATATGATGTTACAAGGACTGTGATAAATGCAAAGTTTACTTCTTTTACTCAGATTGTATGCATATGATGGTGTGTTCTTTAAGACAGTTTTCCTAAAATTTTATTTAAAAAAATTGCAATATATCACCTTGCTTACAGTATTGTAATATATAAAAAGTGTAACCCCTGTATCACCTCTGTTTCAACAATTTCCCTCGGGATAAATAAAGTTCTATCTTATCTTATCTTATCATGGTACATGTTGCATCACCAGATTCTTGCCAATATACAGCCCTAATATTTGTGATATGTCAAAAAAAAAAAAAAACTTAATCCGGGACTAAATACGTTTCCCTCAAACTTGGGAGACCAGGCGATGAAATCACCAGCGGCCTTGTTCAGTTTTCTACATTGTAACCTGAGAATATTGTATAAACACGTCATTGTCAGCAAATTATTTGTTCCACCAGAGTGGTTTCACGTTGAAATGAGAGATGTGGTCGTTGTACCGAGTTGAACTGAAGGTTTTCTTCTTCACGACATTAACATTGTGTGTGTCTCGGCACCTCGGCCCCGGTGGGCCGCGCGGCCGGGGATTGAAGTGGTTTTTCTGTCAAGTCAAGCATTCCAAACAGCCGGTGACCAGGAAACCACAGCGCTCGCTTGCACTTCTGGGACCTTGCACCCCACACACAGGCTCCCTAAATTGGCCTGGGTGGCGGGTGTGATTAGAGGAGATGGGGAGAACCTGGAGCTAGAGGTTGAGGCTGAGTTTGTTTATGAAAGGAGACGTTTTGTTCAAATTAAGGTTAAGGTTTTTCATTGCTTTGCTTGAGGGAAATGTGTGAGTGATTACACTTTACATTCCTGCGGCGGGACCCTCCATGAGAGCAAGTGCTTCTGAATACACTCCCCTAAAATCCCTGTGCCGCTCGTCTGTATATTTTCAGGTATATTGACATTCAGGGCCTCTGCACTGGAATGTCTGCATGTGAAAGATTCCTGTTTGTGTAACGTCAGGTTCCTCCACAGGAAGTTAAGCTCCAGTTTGTTGTTGGCGGGAGGGGATTGTTTTTTCTTCTGAAGACATTGGGGACCATGATAAGCTATCTCCTCGCCCTGAGGTGTGTATTTGTCTCTCTCACACACACACACACACACACACACACACACACACACACACGCACTTATAAAATAACATTCCCCAGCAGGTATTCCTCTTTATGGAGTTCTGAGTGTGGGGAACCATCAAGACACTTCAAGCCTGTCCTGAAGAGGACGTGGGGGGCAAAGTCATTCAACCCCCTGACCTCAAAAGCTTGCTGACCCCCCCCCCCCACCACCTCTACTAACCCCTTTAAAACACAAAAGAGCAAACACAGCCGCCTCCATCTTGCTTACCACTCGGCTTCTGAAGACTTGACTGGACAATTAGAGCGGATTTACCGTCTGACATGAGGCTGAATGGCCACAGGTCAGCGGACCGGTGACAGCCCGGCCCAGAGACGGATGATTAAACTGTCAAAGTCGACTCAATAACTTTAACAAAGTCTTCGGCCCAGTCGTCACTCATGGCTGGAGAAGAAGTGAGCCGTGAACAGCTCTCCGGGTAGTTTTGGGATATTTTACTTTCTCAAACTATAAAACGAGTTAATGAGTTAACTATTAAATTAATCAACTTTTAGCAATCAATTAATCAGTTTGAGTAACTTTTTAAGAAATTCTCTGATTCCAGCTTCTTAAATGTTAAATGTTCTGTTTTTTTTTTTACTCCTCTATGACAGTAAACATATCTTTATCTTTAAATATCTTTGAGACATTTGAGGATGTCGTCTTGGGCTTTAGGAAACTCTGATCCACAATGTTCTGCCATTTTATAGACCAAACAACTAATCAATGAAGGTCCAAGGTTTGTCTTTAAATGTCTTGTTTTGTCACTTTAATATGATTATAAAACAGAAAAGCAGCAAATCTCCAGATTTGAGAGGCTGGAAACATTTCTACATTCTTAATGTTATTGTAGCAAAAACAATTAACTGCAAGAACTGCTTTTGATTTCAGAATAAAGGTCGGCGTGACCTCTTCTTTCAGGAGAGATATTCGCCACAACATCTGCTCTGCCTCCCGTCTGAACCCACATGTAGTTATTCTTACTGTAGCTGAGATGACAAGATTGAACCCAAAGATCAAATATATACACGTCTGACGTCGAGTCAAACAAACTCTTCTGTAGCGTGCAGTTTACAACACCTCACCACATTCTTTTCCGTGGCAACCTGGAGAAATATTGACAGCCCAGAGGGCTATAAAACTTTTGTCGGCCGCTCTTTGTATTGCCGCCTCTTGCCAGAAGCATTTCAGGCCACCTGCGTGGATTTCCTCTCCCGACTCAGACTGCCTTTAAATGATATGATCCCCCGCCTTGCCTTTGTGCTCCTCCACGGCCCCTCCCCCCCGCCCCGGCCACCAGCGTCACAAAGACAGACTTAAATATTACACAATTATTCTGAGAGAAATGTTAAGACACATCTCGGGATCTTTGCAGGAAGAGAAGATTTAAAAAACAGATAAAGCATCAGAGATTGAATCGTATAAAAGAACCTTATATTCTTCTGTTGTATAAGTGATATATGCAAATCTACATTTTCTAATGGACATATTCTAAAGATCTTCTCATCTGACGTTAAGACAAACCTAAGGTGTAAAATGCCGGGTGGTGGTGGGGAAAATGTGAGTAAATTGGTATTTTAACAGGAAGGAAACACATGTGAGTTTGAAGTCTTTGCCATGCAGGTGTTTAGACTGGGATTTGACAGGAATGTGACTCCCCTCCGCTCGCCTCTGTATACGAGCCGGGGGATCCGCAGGGTTGACTCTTTTAAAGTTGAAAGAGTCGTTTCATCAATCATCCCACCATCACACGAGTGATGCAAACACAGAAAAGCACCTGTGGATATGAGGTGTGTGTAAACGCCTCTTTTCAGTTCGGTGGCACAGTTGGAATAATCTCATCCAAACACAAAGAGTATTTAAGGCAACATGGCAGCTCCAGACTGATGGTTAAAGAAATAGTTTGACATTTGGGGAAATGTGCTTGTTGGGAGTTGGATGAGAAGAACAATAACCATCTCAAGTCTGTCTGTTTAAATATGTAGCTACAGCCAGGGGACAGTTACTTTAGCTTAGCATAAAGACTGAAAACAGCTAGCTGCACCCGGCCAAGAAATAGTCCAGAACATAACCTTACTGCTGTCGTAAATATGACAGCTGTGATGGAACACGAGCATTTGTTATGATTACTTTACTCGTGAATGATAAGATCTTTGCTATCACAGCTAAACATCAAGCAGGTGCAACAGCACAAGACTTAGCAAGCTGGCTAATGATGCTAACTCGGTTCTGGCCTGACACCGGTGCGCTCTGGAAACCTTCCCCTCCTGTGCTATAGATAGTGGTGTAAACACCAACACTCCCCCGGTGCTAACTGAGCTAGCAGCTAGCTGACGGCCGCTAGCTGCAGTTAGCGTTACTTTAACAACAAATAAAGCTTTCTGTCCAACAGGAAACTCTGTAAATCACAGAGTCGAGGCAGAGCAGCCGGAGGACATCGGAGGGAAAAACTAAAAAATACAATAAAATATGATCCAGTTTCACCAAAATGCACTTAGTGCCTTCCAGCTGAAGAAAGTGCGAGCGGCTCTCACTGGCAGAGACACCATTCTCCTTATTACAAGGCAGTGAAGCATCAACATGATGGTGTTATTTAAAGGTAAAATAGTTACATTATGATGCTTTAAACAAACAAGACACTATTTAACATGTTAGGGACATTTAGGGATTTTCTTTACGTTTGGACAGAACCAGGCAACTGCTTCCTCTGTTTCCAGTCTCAATGCTAAGCTAAGCTAGTGGCTGTAGCTTCATCTCTAACGGACAGACGTGAGCGTGACGTCAAGGTTCTCTTCTAACTCTTCGCAAGACAGCAAATACGAGTATTTCCCACAGTGTCAAACGCTCTGCCTCTTGACTTGAATAATGACTGAACAAGAACCAGAAACTCTTCTCCCACTCGAAGCGCTTTACATTTTCTGTCTGGTGTAAGTCCATCCTCAGGCCAGGCTCCCTCTTCATGCTCTTATCTGCGTCCTGCTGTGTCCGTACCGTCCTGTGAGCCCTCACTTGTCTCACTGACTCGTAGTGGTGAGGGGTGCAGGGCACCCTGCAGCAGGCTGGTGGAGGCTGGTGGAGCGTCTGACCTGGATACGGAGGCTGTAGGTGCTCTGCTTCTCGTCTCTTCAACACTTTCCCACCCATGAACTGCGTCACTTTTGACGCAGAATGAACTTTTATCTTCCCAAGGCTGGTTCTGCATTAGGGAAAAGGTCAAATCCTACCTGGCATAAATGATTTATTAGCAGATTGAGAATTGTTCCACTCTTTTATTTGTTCACAGTGAAGTTCTAAATCCAGATGTGCACCATGTTACTGCTCCAGATAACATTAGTTGTGGCACTAATGGACAGGTCGCGTGAGAGGACGTCTCTCCTCCAGCCGGCTCGTTGTGCCATGAAGCACGTGCACGTTCCCCCTCATGCGCTGACTTTTGTTCCTCCCTCCTTTTATACCCTCCTCCTCTGGGACGTTTCCTCGCCATCCGGATTCATCTTTTATTCCTGCCAGTAATTTCTGTGCCTGCCCGCTCCCTCAGGCATTTTGTATACTTTGTTCTCCTCTTCTGACTGCTTTCTCCGAGCTTCTGGGTCTCTCTCTCTCTCTCTCTCTCTCCCACTCTCACTCATCTCTGTATCCCAGTTTCTTATTTTGAGACTGAGCCAGTGCCGCTCCCAGCAGCCCCACTGGGGAGGGAGCGTCGTGCTGTAGCTGCAGAACAGGGCTTTGGATGACCTGCTCTCCATTGTGTTGTGCTGTTTAGTTAGAGCTACTCTCAAGCAAACATTTACTGAACACCACGCAACACAGGATTAATGCTGCGTCCTCTGCTAAATTCATATGGGTTAATATTTTCGTATTATAGTAGTAATATCATCGTTTTTGAGTACTAATGAATTTTCTTGTTTTGGTCATTGAGAGTGTTCTTCATTTGTAGAAGAAGGATTGAGCTCCAGATCTGCAGCGATTAATAGGAAAAGACGGAAAAATATTATAACTACTTGGATGATCGCCTAATTGTTTCCTGCAGAAATGTCTTTAAATGCTGTTTCAGGCTCAAATATGAAAATTTGCTGCTTTTCTTTATTTTATATCATATTACAGTGAATATCTTTAGACATTTAAAGACAATCCTGAGACTTTGAGAGACTGGGATGGACATGTTCACTGTTTTCTGATATTTTATACACCAATCCATTAATGTAGACAATAATCTACAGATGAAGCCATAATGAAAGCAGTGAGTTGCAGCCTGACTGAGCTCACTGCTCTCCAAACTTCACTGAAGTTAAATGAGCGATCAAGCGTCCCGTGGCTCAGTCTGAATGAGTAACAGGGCTCATTTGATTTCCAAGGAAATCCTTTTTTATTGTAACTGATCATTCGTACCATTACATATTTAATGATGAGAAAAGCGGAAATTCCAGTTTAGCATCAACGTGTAACACATGTTTCCCAGGAACAGATCGTCACCCTGAAGAAAGATCGTGTTCCCACTCTGAAGGTTTTACTCTCAGAGCTCACTGGGGAGTTGTGACATGGAGGGAACTTCCACTGACACCCGAGTCCCGACAGCACGTACTGAATGAGGCGCTGCATTGTTGCTTTTCCACAATGAAGGTACATAACTGGTTAAATCCTCCAGCAGAGCTGTGAGGCAGTGTGTAGTTCTACCATAGAGTTCACTCGAGAAGCTGAGAAATAATGCAGTTCATCCATAATCATGTGCAGGGAAACATCCATGTGTCTTGATAGGGCTGCTGCATTATGGCCAAAATCATAATTAAGATTATTTTTGGTCAATATTGAGATGTCGATTATTTAACACGATTACTCATTGACTTCAAAAACATCCTGCATTTATTGAACTTGTAAACATTTTTTTTTAAAAAGTGGGTTTTAAACAGTGGATTTTCTTGAACTTTCAATATAATTCAACTGAACAAGAAAAAAAGAGATAAATAAATAAAATAAATATATATATTTAAACAAACTGGGAGCGGTTGCATTATAAACGCGAACGCTTTTACTTTTCTCCCTTTTGACTCTCAGAGGATTTAACACAGCTCACAGCTCCTTGTGCAGACACCTCCGTGGAACTACCCTGCTCAGTATTTATTGTTCTCGTTGGCATAATAATAGTTTTATCTCAAATATCTTGTTTTCATGATCCTTAGAATCCAAAATCCTAATCCATCATGACATCAGGAGCCTCCACACAGCAGCTCACTGTGAGACTTTAAGCTTCAGTTGAAATCCTTCAATATTAGATTCATCACGTTTGCTTTCACTGCTGGTTTTCACCTCTTACTAAAAGAGCAGCAAGAATGTGAAGAATGCTGTCTTTTAAAGATGTTTGGTATTGTGTGGAAGCATCTACAGTGTGATGGGAAGAGCTTCGCTGACGTTATGAATGCTGTGGGCGAACAACAGGGATCGACATCTTCTGTATTTAATGTCTAAAGCTACTTCTGACAGGAATCAGTATTAGAATTATCCCTAAATGTATAAAAAGTGTGTAACAAATGCTGCCAGGTCGTTACAAAACTTTTGTTTTCATATGAAACCCGACCTTGTGGGAAGCAGAGACATTTAGATTCACTTTAGCGTTCTAGTTTCTGTCAGTATGTGCACATACATTCATTGCATTTTGATAACAAGATATACAGTTTTAGTGTCTACACTTTTGACTTGTTTTCCGTGACAACTGCAGAAATAGTTCCTGGAAATAGCTTTTGTGTTGAGTCATTTATGGGAACTGCGAGTGCTGTTGGCCCCGGTGCATCAGAGCTAATGGACGGTCAGCCGGCTGTGGATCATCAGTTTATCTGAGTAGTTTCTGAGATGGTAGCTGGACACGGGGAAAGTACCTGAAAGTGTTGTTTCCAGCTGATAAGCCCCATCTGTTGGCCGTCAGCCCGGAGCGCTGTGGAAAGTGTCTTTCATTGTGACTCTCTCCTCCTGCAGGAATACAGCCAAACTAGAACCAGACGTCAGGCTTTGTCCGTGTGTTTCAGTGTGGAACTTTTTCCTTGTGTGGGAAACTAAGATATTTTGTGAAATGCGTTTGCTTTCCAACTCGAGGCCAAAGATCCCCAAATAATTCCATACAGTGTTCGTCGTGTGTTTTACAAGACTCATTTTACACATCGTAATAAAATGAAAATGATGTGGTGAATTCGGCCGACCGACTAAAAGCTCTGCTGAGCTTTAATTGCAGCCAACGTGATGCTGAGGAGCAAGTAGTGAAATGACCATTTAGTCCAGGATCATGACGTACATCAGTCCATCTGTGGAAAACTGCAGCGTAACAGAGATACGCACGGCCATTAGTCCATTAGTACTTTATTATTTACTGCCAAGAAACGTGTGAGCACATCTCTGTAAACACCAGATTTAAAGTGGAGCTCTGCACGAGAAACTTTACAGATCTGTCCTACGCGTTTCCTCCCAGGCAGCTAGAGAGGTGGACCGTTGTGACTCTGTGGCTCAGGTATGAAAACCCAAATGAGAGGTTTGTTCTGCTGTTCACACACTGCATCTGCATTCAAAGCAGTTTCATGCATTCACACAGTACACACTGTTAAGAGCCGTCCACTTGGGATTTGGAAGCATGACCAGCACCCCCCCCCCCCCCCCCCCCCCCGGATCTCCACCAGCCAGTACAAAGGGAGCAAAGTGGAGGTTGGACGAGAGACACACGTCTGATTGACATCCAGACATAATGCACTTGTGCAAACAACATGAAAAGCAGGGTTTGAATGGCTGCCGAGCTGAAAACCCTCGCAGGGCTCTTTGTGCCGGCGAGCTGCGTGCCAGCTGGTTGTGTGTGACCCATTACCTCGCCATTGACTACAAAGCATGGCCGCACTCGTCCACCAGAGTCTCCGCGTCTTGACCGCCCGACTTCGGAGGTCAAGGTCCCAGCTCCCGTGCTCGACAGAGCCGGACGGAGCTCTGGGTTACGGGAGCAGCTTGAGTGAGTCTCCTAATGTTTGGACAGTTCCCTCGGCAGCACTTTGTCTAAAGGAAGAAATGTCCCGGTTGAGCCCATTTGGCAGATTGATGGCCATTGATTTGAATTTTTTCACTACGAGAGTCCTTAAAGTCTCATTCCCCGTTTTATTGCTTTGTGTTTGCTCGCTCTCAGACTCGACGCCACGGTGGCAGCAGCTTGTGACAGAAAGGCCTCATTTATCACCGTGATGATGTCTATTCACTGCTGTCATAAAGGCGTTGTGTTTGTGTTGTTTACCCAACGAACCTTCTTGTTAGTGTGAACAGGGTGTGCTCTGGGGGAGGGGGGGGGGGGGGGGTGCACAGAGGCGGATCAAAGACGGCCTCATTCTGACAGAAGGGAATAACACATGGAATCTAAAACATATGCAGCATGTTGTAGACGCTGATGTAGGTGAGAAATAGCTGCCGTGTTATTCTGCACTTACAAACATAATAAACTGCATACCGAGGCGGATTACGACGACTTATCAAAAGCAGCAACAGTTTCTCTTTTCTTCCTCGTCCTGTGTTCAGGTCTGTTAAGAGACACACTGCAGGTGAATAGAGTAAAAACTTTAACTAATAGATGTCAGCATGAAACTTCCCCGGTTCATTACTCACATTAACACAATTACTTTTTATATTACAAGTGTTCTGAGATGTGGTGTTTGAATATGTAAATGAGGCATTATGTAATGTGACTTTTGGTGACTTTAGGAGAAATCTACAGACACAAACAGACAAAGTGATTAAATAAACTCCTGATGTGGATCTGATGTTTTCTCCTCTGGTCTGAAAGGAGAAAATAGGCCAAAGTCTTGACCAGTGCATGTAATGTAGTGTATTAAGTGCGTTTTCATTTTGTATCTCAGTAAACTGGCTCGTATCAGGTTGACCCTCGATGTGAATGTGGGAACCTGTGAGACCATCTGTGACTCTGCAGATGGCCCTGCTTGTTAAAGTGGGCCATGGCAGGACCCACAATGGAGATTACGGGTGTCTGATCTGTTGCTTTAAACACAGTCTGAGGACTGCGGGACACGGGGAGGGGCACGCTGCCCTGATCTACGCAGCGCACCGCTGCTGTTTTATCCACATCAAGGAATTCTAAGACGCAGAGGCTTTGTGAGGCCGAGTCATTCCCCCTGTCACTGACTGTATTTATCACTTATCTCATGTTTATGAGTCTCAGTCTCAGACTTTTCTTGTTTGTCGGCCATTTGTCCTTCAATGGCGCTGGTGCTGCCTTTTGTTGTCTGTCTTTATGGTGGCTATTTGTTGAGGCTTAAGAAGAGTGTATTCAGGAAAATGTTAATCATTTACAGAGGTCCAGAACCTTTGCAGGGCGCAACACTAACTTTTAAATGTGTCAGCTTTTGGTTGTAGGAACTCAAAATAAATATTTAAATATCACCAATGCAACACATTAAAAAAAATCTGTTTATTTTACGCTGCACGCTTCGCTATTTGTTGTCCCTGTTTTTCATCTGCACTGAGGGAAACCAAAGGCTTGGTTGGAGGGTTGGCTGTTCCTGATGGCTGCAAACTGTTGCTGCCGACTCTTTTGGTGCTTTTACTTCTTTAACGTCTGAAGCAGCTGCTCTTCCCACACCCTACTTGGTGCTCCTTGTTTCCTGATTGTTGTTGGTGCTCTGCCAGAGAAAGATCTGTGTGTGCTCAACCTGCCAGAGTGAAACTCAGACTGAGCCTGCAGGAGAGGAAGGGATTCTCTTTTCTTTCACCTTCATTCGCTCCGTCACACCCGCTCTGTCGATGATGTCTTCCTTTGGAAGGGATTTAACCCTGATATTTGTTTCTGACATAATGTGCACGTGTACACACCGAAGCGCCTGTTGTTAGTCCTCATGGGGGCTACGAGTTAAAGGAGCCCTGATCCTGATCTGATTAAGGAAGTGAGAGTTTGAAGGAGTCAGAACGCAGCGGATGTACTGAGCAGTGTGTGTGAGATGCACCTCTCCCTTGTTGTCATCATGGAGCACAGATACTTCTTTGTAACTGTGTGTTTTGGCATTAGGTTGAATCCTGAGGTATCGCACCGCATAATCACTTGACTGGTTCTTCTTCCCACAGCTTTTGTTTTCATAACCTCTGCCACGAGAATACTTGAGAAATCTGAGATGTTGGGAATGATCCGCCGCTGAGGTATCCAGGAGTGATTTACCTCTCGCCTCCTCATCCGTGAAGAAACACTTTTTGATTTATGACTTCAGTCTCAGGAAATGTCTCGGGGTGATGGAGGCCGATCACCGTTAAAAAGCTCAAATGTGTTGCGTCCCTTCAGCCGTAGATCTTCAGTCATCGTCAAGATAATGAACTTAAGGTTGAACTGCATAATGCACGGATACTATTTCTTCAAGATGTTTCGAGCCTCAATGCTTGACTGAAGCTTTCAGTGCCTTTTGATCATTTTGCCCCGCATCATGCTGAACAGTTGAGAGAATAAAGGAATTGGGGAATGCAACATTTCAGAGTTAATTCAGGGTTTAGCCCGACATTCATTCTTCCACTCAGCCCATCTCAGCGCTTCTCTTCTGTGAAAGGCTTCAGGCATCACGCTCCGCTCAGACCACAATGCATTTCTAACAGCGGCACACGGGGGTACATGCCGGGCCGGTGATGCAATGTGCTGCCAGTCATGCCATAAGTAAGAACTATGCCGAGCTTCTTCTTTGAAAGGCACGGGGCAGCTGCTCCCTCGTTCTCCATCTGTGAAATGTATATGTTCAACACGGTCCTTTGTTGCTCAGCGGCGATGGCACTGACCCCGGGTCACGGGTTCGAATCCCACAGTGGCTTCCCATTGTGAAAATATACACACTCATTGTGTTTCAGCGCAATTCCATTTGGACCATCCCGACGGCTTTATGAAAGAAGCTGCAGTGTCGAAAGTGATTGAAGGGGAAATGGAGGTTGAGAATATAAAAAAAACGTAAGAAGTGGCATCAACAAAGCAAAGCGGTGTGTTGTGAGTGTGAGTCTGGCCGTCTGTGTTTTCATACTGCCCACGTTTCTCTGACAGTGCGTTGGTTGTTTCCAGCGATCAGCCGGTGGCTCGTACACACTCAGCTGTTGGTGCCGCCTGTGAAGCAGATTATCATTATTTGCTTTGTAAGAAAGGACTTTTGGCTCCTGCAGAAGCCTTTCGTCTGAGCACGTATGGGAAACATTCGATCTAGACACCATTTAGGTCACGAGTAATAAGTGCAAGATGAAAATAGATTATAAGATGGATGGACTTTGACCATTTGTATATAAATGACTCCCCCTGCGTCACCTTGAATTCTTGAAGAAAAGTCTTGATCGATGACCACAGAAAACGATCTGAAAACATCCGTCTACATTACAAACCGTCACACAACTCGTGCAGATCTCACGACTTTTCACTAAAAGCACTTTTTTTAAACACTTCGGACTCGTTGAGCAAGTAGCGCCTGCGCAAGCTCCAGAATGTTTACGCAAAAGTTGTTTTAAATATTAAGGTTTTAGTGAAAAGTCATGTTGAAGTAGTTTTTCAGTTTTTTGGATTCTTCGTACATCGTGGAGGAAGTTTTGTTTGATAATTCAAGGTAACACGGGGCGAGTAACGGATATGGAAATCATCATTTTGGTGAATTATTCCTTTAATCATTTGTAAAAACAGTGTTTAGATGTGGAGGCTACAGTCGATTTCTACTCATCAGTCCTTCTCTGTAAATGTGTGCGCGGTGCGTTCAGGTGCAGTATTTCCTCCACTACACTGTATTATCTGGATCCATTGATTCGAGTCACACACACATGATTAATGTGGGACTTTCGGTCTGACTGTGATGCTAACAGGTTTACAGCAGCGTTTATAGCCTCATTTGCTGCATCACGATGTGGAGGAACACACACCTTTCTTTAAATAATAATTGGTGTGTCGGGCAGCTGCAGCATGATTCATGCAGTCAAAGTGAACTTGTGTTCTTCTGCTGATGAAAGTGAACATGACTTACACTGATGAATGTTGCATTAACTGTGGGGTTTTGTGGATGTAATTAGCGAGCGTTGACCTGATCGCTGGTGGCTGCTGTTGTAATCGCGTTGCTTATGTTGACACATCAGGATGTCTGTGGGAGGCCGCTGATCACTGGCACAAACAGCCTTTTCACAAGACCTTCAGAAGACACAAAGTTGGATGATAAGATGTCAGAAAAGACGTCAAGGCTCAGCCGTCGGAATTTCACATAAACTTAGGAAAGTGTGAGGACGGTCCGACGTCTGGAAAGTGTGAATCCTCGTTTGAAAATCTGAGGTTTTTTTAGGTAGAAGTAGAGTTCCTGGGTAACAAACGAGTCATTGTCGTGAATTTGCATATTCCCCTGATCCCCTGGATTATGATGTTTTAATCTGTCTTTCATGACGCCATGGGATTCATCCAGATAAGTAGCTTGAGGCCTGTTTGCTTTTTGGGTGTGTGTCATGCTCGTCAGGGCTTTTTTTTATTCTTAATCTCTGCAAAGTTGTTTTTGTTGTGGCACGGCGTTGCTGCTGTCACACCACATGGCTCGTGTTCGTCACGGCCGTCGCTGTGAACCTAGACAATCAGAATGGCGAGCTGAAGGTAAATGGAGACTCGCCGTACAGTCCTGACATTCCCTCTGGCCTCAGGGTGACGGAGGAGACATTCCTCTCTGCAGATGTGACCCGTCCGTCTGGACTTCTACTCTCTGCGAGCTCCCAGAGCTGACAGAGGAAACTGGAGGTGCCATCCTCTCATGTTGCTCGTGTTTCTTGTCAGCTATCACACCGCAAACACACTGTTCACACACACACACACACACACACACACATCTTTAGAGAGACTGCTCTTCACATGGAGAGAAAAGGGGAAGCATGCAATTAGAGCTGCAACTAACGACTATTTTCATTGTCAGTTAATGGTTTTGTCAAAAAATAGTGAGAAATGTTTATATCAGTTCCTCAAAGTCCACGGTCTGTCTTTAAATGTCTTGTTGTGTCACTTTTAATTTGATATAAAACAGAGAAAAGCAGCAAATCTCCAGATTTGAGGCTGAAAACAGCATTTGAAGACATTTCTGCAATAAATAAAATGCCTTAAAAGAATGAATTCTAGGAATTTATCATCAGGTTAATCGATGATGAAAATATTAGTTTGTTACTGTTTAGCTTCCTGCAGCGAGACTCCAGGTCCAGCGTCGTGTACCATCACTAAACTGCAGATTTTTGACAGACTATAGGCTGTTTCTACAAGTTACAAATAAAAGCATGTTGTCTTCACCTGACCTCACACAGATCCCTTTATCTGGGACACGGGTCGGCCCTAATCTGCTGGTGAAAGGGGCTCCCGTGTGAGGTGACACACTTCTGCTATCACTGCTGCTGACCCGCGCTGGGTCAAAGACAAAGCATGTGGAGAAGCTTTCTTTCTTCTCATTAATATTCAATCACAAGCTCCTCCCAAGCAGTGGCATCTGGTGTGGCGGGCCGATGTCTCCGACCCACGCCACCTTTTAATCACATGTTTTATTCAAATGTCTTCTCTCAGACACCGGCCTGCTTGTACCTTCGTTCATATCACAAACTTATGGCTCATTTGCATATTTTTTACACCTTTTTTAAAGTGATCATCATTTCTTATACAAGTAGCTTTTAGCAATCTACCAAATAAGCAGACAAGCTTAAAGGAATATTTCAACATTTTGGCCGATTGTTAGAAGAGAGATTGTTACATTGTTACATCCAGGAGCCAGGAAAGCTCAGCAAAAACACTGGAAACAGAGAAATGTGCCGCCTGGCTCCGGACGGAGGTAACAAATGACACCTTCCAACACACGCACAGCTCACATAATCTCTCTTGAGTTTTATACGAACTAAACAAATGAGATATAATGAGTTTGTGAGCTTCAGAGGAGCTGACAGGTGTATTTTGTGACCTCAGGACGAAGCCAGGTTAGCTGTTTCCAGTATTTGTGCTAAGCTAAGCTAAGCTAGCTCTATCTTTAGCGTTCACAAGGCTTTTAAGTGGCCCAAATTCTACACATTTGTTCATGTTTGTCAATCAACGAATCATTGATAATAAAAAACGAATAATCTGTTCATTTGTATTGTTCGTGTTGAGCTTCTATGTAAAACGTTTTCTCTTCCTGCATACTTTGAATGAATGATGCTCCTGTGAGGTTCAGTTGTGATGCTGAACGGCTCCCTGCTGCTACACATTGCACCACCCGAGGTGCTGCAGCTCAGACGACCTGTTGAATATCTGTTTATAGGCGGAACGAAGCCGGTCCACGGCCTGTCAGCAAGAAAGCAAATCAATTCATTCAACTTTCCTTTAATATTAAAGGAGATTAT
>CALSCE010010686.1:10060622-10066326 GCA_943593645.1 Bovichtus variegatus | reverse complement strand
AAGCTCTGTAGTGAAGCTCTGCAGTGAAGCTCTGTAGTGAAGCTCTGGATCCACAGACTCCTCCGCTGCTCTTGCTGCCAGGGCTGGATGAAGTTGCAGCTCGCGGTGATGTCACACTGCCTCAGATACAGTTGATGTGATTATCATCCTATAAATCACTGTCAGACCCCCCCCCCCCCCCCGCGTCTTCCTCGTCTCTCTGCCAGTGTTCCTGTCGGGCCAGCTTCACCCTGCTGTGACATCGTGCCCAGTGGAGCCAGACTAATCACAGTCACTTCGCAGGATCTTTCCCTCAGCGTGGACCTTTCACTTCTGTCTCCGCTGCTTAGAAAAAAGATATCGTCCTTTTTGCCGAACGTTGGTGAAGTGTTTTATACTTCTCTTCTTCTACTCCTCTCCCAGGGGCTTGACCCAGCCTTGTGCAGTGACCGTGCCAATTAAAACCCCTTGTTTTATTGTGCCTCTTCTTCAAAGTGAGCCACAGGAACTCCACCAGAGGCTTGTGTACAGGAGTTCGCTGGCTCTAAAAGCATTGTTGGCTTTCCCCTCCACTCGCATTCTTGCGGCTCTCAGAGCGGCCTCCTGACCACACAAGAAGGCTGACGCAGAGCAGCGGAGAGACTGAGGAGCTCGCCAGTTATCAAATATTTACTGTTTGCACAGGGATTCTTGTGTTTGCGTGTTGGCAGAGTGAGATGATCTGAGACACCCGGAAGCAGGTTAATGAAGCCGAGGAATTCGACTTTAATTTCCAGAGAGTGATCAGCGAAGTTCTCTCAGAGAAACACACAAACCAACGAGTCCTTTCACAAGATAAAAGCTCATCTAATGGGAGGGGTTGGTGGTCACGCATAACTGAGTGGCGGCCGCTGAGTCTGGGGTCTTTCACATGTGGAGAAAGGACATCTTTTACACCCCCACCCAACCCCCGCACACACATACTCACACACCATATACACATCTCTCACTCTACTACTTCTGAAAGAAGCCTAATCCTCGGGTTTGGTGGATCCTTTTCTTAAATCAGCATTTCCCCCAGAGTCCTCAGCGACGCGCTGAAGCTTCCCCTCCTTCAGACCAACACTGCACTTACACATGCAATGGAAAATGTTACTAAATGTCCCTTGGCCTCATTTTGCACTCGAAACCATGTTGTGGCACAAAGAAAAGTGTTTTAGAGTTTACAATGAAGTGGGAATACTTGCAAATACATGACAGTTTATTGAGTTGAATACACAGAGTTTGAAAATGAAACTTTAACTACACTTATAGGAGAGTTTCAACATTTACAGGAGTTTAGAGGATTGGCAAGACGTTACTGGAGGAGTTGGCTCGATTCTGGCTGCAAGTGAATATTATTTTCGGGATTGTTTTACAATAAAATGACAAACTGGTGCAAAAGTCCGTCACAGTTTACAGTAGCTTCATCAGTGTATCTTACATGTGTCCAAGTTGGTGACAAATAAGGTTGAGAAAGTATGCTTTGAGTAGAAGGGCGTTGCAGAGAAAGCAGGAATGTGATAGGAGTTTAAACACTGTATTTCTACAGCGGATAAACACTCAATAAGATCCTCGCAGACGTTAGCAATCACACGGAGCTGGAAGGTCACTCAGAATTACAGCTGTCTGTTAAAAACACTCATTTTGAAATGAAGGTGGGTGTAATTGTACCCAGATTGCCTGAGCTGCTACTTTACAGGACCTGCCTCAGTGGGTGTGTAAGGTTGCTCTGCACACAGGGAGGTTTCATGAGGCAGAGGAAGGAAGGAAACTCCGGTCGGGACCGAGAGAAATCTGGACCGGAGCAAGACACCCTGTGTTGCCAGGCAAGTTGAGCTAAAGCTGCCTGCTTGTATTTATACTGGGCAGTATTTGTGCTGAGAGAGGCAGATAATGTTCTGTGTCTACACATAGACTGACACACTCAACTCTGATGCAGCGCGCGTCTGCAGGACGACAGAAGAAGTCTTTGCTGCACAGAGATATGAGCCCAATGTGCGGCTCACATGTTTTTATGTGAGACATTACGTGTTTGTGGTGTGTGTGTGTGTGTTTGTGTGTGTGTGTGTGTGTGTGTGTGTGTCCTGCAGGAAGACGGTCACTAGGGAGTCAGGTTAGGAATAAAAGTGCTGCTGTCGAAGCTGTTTACTTAATAAATGATGTCCCATGATGAGGAAGGCAATGAAAGGAGAAGACAATGAAATCATCTTGCTTGGTTGGCTTCAGTATTGAGGTCGGCTCTGTTTTGAGCAACCCCCCCCACCCCACACACACACACACACACACACACACACACACACACACACACCCCACAGCAGAGGGGCGAGGAGGACTGAACACACACACACATCCCACAGCAGAGGGGCGAGGAGGACTGCATACACACACACACTCAGTAACAATGCAGAGCAGTGCCATTGGCTAACAGAGCACGCACTTGTGGCCAATGGCAGCCTGCGGGATGATACTGTAGTTGTACCACAGAGAGCCTGATTTCCTCTTCACACTGTTTGTATTTGAACTGGTGTAAAGCGGGAGTCATGCAGCTTTTGTTATTAGGGACCGGCCGATACCGATGTTTGAAATAACGGCCCATTGCCGATGTTTTTGGTGTTTTTTTTATCCCCCTTTTCATGCCGGGAAACAAAGAAATCTCCATAATAGATATTAACTGACCTGTTTTAAAGTCATTCATCATTACACATTTAACTGAGCAACATAGAAAACAAATTTTAAATGTTACATTCTTTCACTGGAAAAATGTGATTTATTTTTCATTCTTAGCTGCTATACAACGACCTTCTCAATGAGAAGATGTTTCACTTAAATGTAAAAGTAACATTATGATTAGAAACAGAAATCTTTCTCTGAGTCCTGCCAGCGGCGTCTCCTCCCAACAAATAACTAACACAACATTTAGCCGGAGCAAAATCATCGGCCCCCGCCACGCGCCCATCGGAATGTCAGTCAACAAGGCGAATATAATCAATAAATCGGTGCATCCCATTTCTTATTCTTCTAGAATGGTGCATGTGAGGAGCTGCAGTCTCGTCTCGGCTTCAAAGATAATCAACGTGGTCTCCATGTGGTAAAAATAACCAAGCCAGCCGTCCTGTCCGCTCAGTGAAATGTGACGGACATCTGATCCTGACGTCGTCCTTTAATGTGCTGCTCATCAAGTGCCGGCTCGTTATTGATAACCTGCTGAGGAAGAGCTGCTCGCATGTTTAAACTGCACATCCGGGCTGATGTCGTGTGAGTTTCTACTCAGGCTTTGGTTACACAATGTGAGGAGGGGGGGGGGCGATGACTTCACAGTCTCCTGGCACAGCGAGTCCGCTCCTGAGGTGCTTTCTGGGAAGTTCTAAGTGTTTGAAACACGAGAGCTGCTGAGGAGGGCCAGCACAAGCTTGTTGAGAAAATATCCCGTAATGAGGAACATAACCAGAATCAGTTTCTTTAGTAACCTCAGAGTGTCGGAGAGTTCGCGGAATCCTTTACAGGATAGAAATAGAGCGAAGTGCAGAGTTTACTTTCGCCTGAATTCAGATGTGCTTGTCCGTGTGAAGCTTTGAAGTTCACATGAAAGTGATGATCTGCAACGACTAGTCGATCGACTAAGAGGAAGAAGTTGCTTAATTTTAATGCAGAAATTGTCTTAAAAATCTCTCAAATCTGTTTTATATCCTATTAAAGTGACAAAAACAAGACTTTTAAAGACTTTCAGGAGCTGGGATGGACATTGTTTTACTATTTTCTGACATTTTATAAACCAAACCATTAATCTAGAAAATAATGAATGAAATGAACCCCGACAAATATGATTTTTATCAGGTAAAATACGTTCCAGCCGCTGTGACCCGTGTGCTTCCCCAGCAACTGTAATTTCCATTTGGCGTCATGAAAGAGACATGCAGGGTGTTTTCCATCTGACCTCAGTGTCTGCATGTTTGATAAACCCACCTGCTAAACTTCCTGCATACTTATAAACTCCTCCACATTAACACTCCAAACAAAACAATATTCAGCCACACAGACGCACCGGGAGCTGCCAACCTGCAGGTGAGGAGTTGATCTGTTGATCTAATAACATTTCAAGCTGTGTGAGCAGTAATGAGGTCTGGAGATCATATGATATATGATAGTCAACACACAGACACACACACACAGACACACACACACACACAAGCTATAAATCCTATAGTTATTGTTAGTCCCTGAAACCGGAGCAGACTTTGGCAAGAATTCAGGGGAAATACCAGGATCTCAATTCCCATCATCCTGCAGCACAAACCGTGTTCATAACAGTTCTATAATATGAAAATATATAGTGGAATCATTACAGCTGCTCACTGATGAACTTTCCTCCCATCAATCCATCAGGACACGTTTTTACTTTCACCCAAATAGAAACTCTTCATGGATCACAAGCAGCTTGAATGTGAGTGAGAGAAACGCTTTGAATTAGTGCGGAACATTTCATCGGACTTTAATTGAAATCCCGATATGAACGAGTGCATTATCCATAATGCTGGAGGCGGAGGTTTGTTAAAGATATGTCTTAAAATAGCATTCTGAGTGAAGTGTGGTGCTGCAGAGATGTCCCAGCCCAGACATCATATTCTAGCAGAAAGTCCCATCGTCATCATTCCCGCCAATATCCTGAATTATAGCGCAATTGCAATACCAGTCAAAATAATAGCTATTAAATATTTTTCCAAATCATTCAGCTGGACTTGAACAGCCTCTAACTATCGTCCTGTGTGTCTGTCAGCAGGCTGGATGGATTATGATTGATATGATATGACTCATTGTAGTCGCAGTACCATGACGGGGGCCACGTAACATGTGGAGGTTATTCACAGGGACTTCACGAGCCCGGGAGTGTGTTCAGCACTGTGATCAAAGGGACAGGCGGGGACAGGTCTGATCTCGGTTTCCTCGGCTGGACATGGACCAGATGAAACAGAAACCATCTGGGGGAAATGCTTCAAGCTGAAGCCGACTCGCTGGCTGCGAGAGAGCGTTGAACTGGAGGTTTCAGGGCTGAACGTCGTCGTGGTGCCTCCAGCGTCCCCGCGGCTCGCGCTGCAGGAACGTGCTGCTGAGCGTCGCCGGCTCTGTCCCCGGCTGAGGAATTCATTACAGCACAGCGTGTGTTTTTTTTGTTTTTTTTACGAGAAATCAGCTGTTTGTCAACAACACGACGGAGACGTTTCACACGGGTTAATGTGTGAACGCTACACATCCAGAGGTCAGAGTGTGGAGGGAAGATTATGTGGAGCTTAAGAAGTTGGAGAAAGTAATGAAGAAATTCCTCTCTCCCTGCTGATCCCTTCACTTCTCTGCCTTTTGTAGAATCCCCCCCCTTTTTTTTTTCACCGGGCCCCTGTGCCTGACCTAATGCCGTGTTATGGGAAGGGCCGGGCCGTCCCGCCCCCTGTCCTCCAGGCCTCGGCACATGTGAAGAGTGTTATCTATATAAGGTAAAAAAAAAAAAAAAAAAGCCTCGGATCACAGAGAGCGAGGGAGCAACTGATCGGCAGATAAAAGAAAAATGAAACATAAACACGAGTCCTGGCGGCCATCTTTGATGTGCACACCCACAGATCCCATGGAGTAAAACCTTCCTCAGCTCCGACACACACACATTTCATTCACACACACACACAATCTCTCTTCTTTATTGGTGCGTTTGAAGTGC
>CALSCE010010686.1:10045622-10055622 GCA_943593645.1 Bovichtus variegatus | reverse complement strand
CTGCCAGCTCTGGGTTTGTGTTGAACCAGCCAGGCCGTCAGTTTATCCTCAGAGTTGTGTGAGGGAGGGCTGAGGCTCGGCTCAGACCGATGCCACTCCCTCCGGATGACTTTCCCACAGACACACAGGTCAGCAGCTTGTCAATCTGACCTCACTCTCACCATATTTGTCAGTGAAAGAGACGTTTCCATTGCAGCCGTCCGGTAAATTCTGGCCTCGTTGCCTCTCTCCCCAAAAACCGCACCTTCCCCCGTGTCTGCTTTCTGGGTTTCCTTTTCCCCTCGTTGTGTTTCTCTCCCTCCACGGTCTGTCTGTTCTGCTTATTGTGCTCCATGTGAGCGCGGAGAGAGTGCCAGTGAACTGCAGAAACCAGAGTGTGTGTTTACACAGCAAACTGTGGAGAAAACCTCGTGTGACTAAGCTGCTCAGACACTTATATAACCGTCTGCATGTCCTGCTGCACCTGGAGCCAGGTTAAAAAGCCTTCGTCCTCACTGTGCACAAACACCTGCACACACACACACACACACACGTATGTGTCCATCACCTCTGTGGCTGTTTCTGACCCGAGTGCCAAACAGACTTACCCTCTGACCCCACATTGCATGTCACTCTGAATAACAGGCTGTGCTTGGTGTGTGTGTGTGGGGGGGGGGGGGGTACAGACTTATATTGATACTTTTGTGTGTGAATCACGTCTGTGCACAACACTGCACATGAAGACATGCCTGTTTTTTTTTTATCAGACATACAGTTTATTCAAGCACATTTAAATGCATACTAAAAATAAAATAGTGTAAAAATATATTTTTTCTAGTCCAATGCTGCAGTTATCTAGTGGAAGCTGTGTCTTTGTACACAGCTGTGTTATGTTGTTTTATTTGTCTTTTTGTCCCTTTTCATTTTTATTTATCACTCAGTCACTTCTTATCTTATCTTAAAGAAATATGAAAAGAAATTGTGACCTATAAACCCGGCAGCGTGTTTATTGTTTACTTAGGTTTTTCACGAATAAAAACGTATTTTTTTTTACATCTCCACGCAGGGTCATGCTCATGGTATTATTGTGAAGTGATATAACATCTCGACAGTATAGAAGCAGCCTGGTTCACACTTTATGAGACTTTATTACTGAACACGCGGTGCAGGAGCACGAAGCTCAGCTCAGTGTGGCGGTTTGGCAGACGAACAGCTGATGAAGGATTAATCTGCTCTGCTATTCTTTTCTTGTTTTTCTTGGCTTTGTGCTCCTGGAAAGGTAAATTCAGTGCCGGGCCGCTCATCCTGTCTGGCCTCAGAGAAAAAACACTTTTGTTTCACCTTTTTAAAATGCAGCCATATTCCCGTAAGCACTCGGCTCATGTTGACAGAGCTGACCGTGCAGACGCCGCTCACATTACTGTTCCCCTTGTTCTGACTTCAAGCTTTTTCATTATCCTCCACCTCGCGGTTAACGCTCCCCTTAACTTCCAGTAACAGGAACTCTTTCTCTTCTTTTCACTCGCTGCCGACAGTTCCCGTCTTTCTCGAGGTGCCAGTGAGACGGGAACAAAAGCAGGACGTCAAAGGTCACGCATTTTCATTTGTGAGACTAATAGGCCAGGTGTACCTGCAGGGTACGGAAACCCAGAGAGACACACCCCTTTTCTCCTCTGCTGAGGCTGGGCGTGAGTGTGTGTGAGTGTGTGTGTGTGTGAGAGGACTTCAAAGGTCTAGGGAAAGTAGGGACCCGGGCCAAGCTCAGCAGGAGAGCCATTACAGCCCAATAGGAGTCAGCTGTGACCTGAAAGAGCGTTAAATGATGTGATATGAGAGGGTGTGCCGCAGCCTCCCACAGGCCTCTGCAGCCAATCAGGAGCTCAGAGCTGTAAAAGGAACTGCCTGCTGATTTAAGGGGTAAAGGAATTTTAAGTGTACTTAGGAGGATAGGCTGTTTCTTTTCTTTCTGTTTTACAGTATTCAGTTGAGTTTTTCCTCTTTGTTCTGCAATAACAACCCTGAAGAACTGTGAACGTCTTCTTTCTGTGTTTATTAAGATCATCTGTGGGTCACATGACTCAGACTCCACTTGACAAAATCAAAACATATTTGCAACCGGACTTAGACTTTAACTCCGCTGACTCGTGACTCCACTTGGACTTGAGCCTTTTCACTTGAAAATACTCGATAACCCCCCAAACCCACAGATTAAAACTATTAATCTTAAAAAGGATTTTTTTTTTTTTTATTGTGCCACGAATCAATTAATTTCCTGAATAATGACTTAATTCTCCAGATCCACTTTGTTTGGACAGACAGCATCCAATAGAAAATAATCTCGTTTGTGTACAAAAACTATGCTGCGGATGAGAAAAAACTAATTGCAACATTGCAAAACATGCAGATAAAAAATGTGAGAACATTTGGTGAGCGCATTATGAATTGTTCAGGATGCTTGACACTGCAAAGACAGATATTATTACGAAATAATCAGTGTTTAAAACAAGAGGATGGCTCGTTTTTATCCTTAAGCATCAGTGGGGAAATAACAAAAACTCAACAAAAATAAATTCTGTGACTATATAAACATGCGAAAAAAGATAGATAGAAGATAGATAGATAGAAAAAAATATAACTTCACCCGTATCTCTTTATTTTTATTGAAAAGAGCACAGCAGCAGTATGTTTCTCAATGTAATCTGATGACGCAAATTCTGAAATATTTAGGGTTTTCTGAAGATAAGATTAAAATGCTCAGACTTTGAGTCAACTAAAAGTTGACTAAAAAGAACAGGATGAGGTCGACTGAACCTGATAAAAACTAACGAGGACATTTGTCAGGGGACTAAGACTAAATAAAAACAAAATGAACACTCAGCATTCTGAAGCCTTCAGTGATTTACTTGAGTGTTTGCGGAGCTGACCTCCCAGTGTGTGTGCAGACCTCATGAGGAGGTGTCTCCAGGTCAGGAGGTAAGAGGCTGCTGACTGCAGCCCTGACCTCCTGACCCCCGCTGACGGCACGTAAAAAGACAGAAAGAGAGCAGCGTGAGTCAGAGAGTACGGGTGATACGTATTAGCACGAGAAGCAGGGAGTGCGTTCACAAGAGGAGGGGCGAGGACTTTAATCCGGGCTGCTTACAGAAAGTCCCAGAAGATTTCATCATTGTTTTCGCTCAACTGACCATGAATCATGATTTCATTACAATAAACTTAGAGTGGAAACTTCCGATGTTCCACACCCTGCGGTCAGTGTGTCAGTTTAAAGTCAGGCTGCCCTCATACACTGTCCTGTCACTTCCTGTGAGGACGGAGCTTTATTTTGAAAGGACTGTATGCGCGTGACATTCATAGGATGAGGATATATATACCGTATATATATACATATACATATATATATATATGGTAAGATATCATACAAAGATACTTTGACTATTTTGATAACCGATTAATCGTTGTAGTTATTTTAAGTAAAAATGACAAACATTTCTTTGGAAACTGAACATATTTGGCTTTCGAATGATTTTTCCAGATGTGAGTCATTTTCTTTTTTTCTTTTTTTGGACATTTTGCACATTAAATGATTACTTGAACATCCAGAATATAATCACCACATCCATTTAGCTGTACTTGTTGGTGTAGCCTCAAACAGCTCTGGGAATAAAAGTATGATCAGAGTAAAGGTTGTTGGAGCTTTCAGGACTGTTGTCAGCGTGGACCTTTCACAGGACCGCTCACACTTGGCTCTTTGTGAATATTTGTTCCTGTAATTCCTGTGTTTGTGCAGCTGCTTATGATCAGTGCGGCCAGTGAAACGAGCTGTAAACACACCATTGACATATTAAATATCAGAAACCCTCATAAAGCTGTTTCCTTGACAAAAAACATTGAAACGAAACAAGATAAAATAAAAAATAAGCAGAAAGACGCCTAAGGGAAGTGCATATGAATAACTTCTTTTGTATTTTACATTTGATGTATCAGTAAATATTAAAATAATGATACGTGTTGTGCATCAGGTTCCAGTGGATTTGCGTTCTGAAGCCTTTACTTTCACTTTCTCTTCTCTCTGCCCACGTTTTATTTATTATAAGCTCAGAAACACGTACAAATGTAAAGTCCCCTGAATGTGTTCAGAAAGCTCATTACTGTGCTATAAAACACGCCACACAGTCTTATGAACTCCCCCGGTGCCGTTAAATCTTCACAAAGGAAATGTTTCCGAGCCTGTCAGACATTTGAACACATCCTTCGTCTCTCCTGAACCTGCAGACTCTGAGAGGGAGAGATCTTCCCGTTTGGCTTCGTGCCTGCTCGGCAACACGCACCACTGTGGAGCTTTGAAAATGGAAAGTATTTCGGAGTGACCGCAGCCGTCTGTGGGACTTTGTAGTGGTAATGTGAAGCAGCTGCGCTCCTCTTCCTCAGCTTCAGGAGGACTTCAGTGTCAGGAAACGTCCCGTGTGCAGCAGCAGGGTTTTAGATATGAGAGTCAGAGTTGAAGAACTGTGTGACTCAGAGGAGAAACATGAGAGTTTATAGCTTCAGGTTCAAGTCGTAAGTCATGAGTGTAGAAATGTGTTGCTGTGGGGGAAAGATATTCATGTAACAATTTTTATCTTCTAACATCCTCAGTCGATTCACAACTTTCAACTTTCTTTTTTTAAAATAATAATAATTCTCCAAAAGCAGCTGGATGGACAGTTATTGTGCACACCAGGTCAAAGTGGTGTCAAATGTTACAAAATATACACCAGTTTTACAAATATTTTGTTTACAATTTAGTTCTTAGATTGGGAAGTTTGTGAGGAATAAAAAGGCAGCTTTTTACCAATTGTATTTATGTGACAGGCAGCATTTTTATTTTTGTAGAACTTGAACTTCTTGAAGTTACCAAGAATTGAGATCAAAGTTTGTATTAAAAAGAGTTTATTTGTGCAGGTTCAGCATGAATTAATGTTCCTTTTGTCTCAGCTTTGCCTTTGTGTGTTTACATGATTGCAATCAGCTGATAGAACCTTTTGAAATATACAAACTTTATAATGTTAAAGTCACTTTCCTCTGCTTTCATGCAGCGTGAGCCACAGCTGTGTGTTAGTGCACAGAGCGGCAGCAGAGAGGATCGGCTGCTCTACGTACAGAACGATTCACAGCCTCAGAGCCGTGTTGGAGTTCAGATATCCTGTCCTGAGTATCTTGAGCGTAAGACGCAGCAGCACGCTGTGTTTAGTGCGAGATAATGGAAAGTGTGATTCCCCTCTCCTCCCAGCCTGACTGTACCTCCCTGCTCACAAGCAGGCAGACAGTTTGTCTGTCCAGGCTCTGATCCAACATCTGAGCGCAGACTATAAGATTTCTTTTCACCACTTTTCCTGTGCGGACTTGTGCTACTTGCCAGCGCGTGCTGACGTAGCGACCTCAAGTCAGGAAGTACAAGCAGACTGCAATTAAACAAAAGCCATTTCACACCTGATTTACTCTTCCTGCTGCGGTGATGTCATCTTCTCACCTACGTCTCACTGTGTTGACTTAAAGGGACAGTTCTCACCTGCGGGGACAGTTCAGGTGAGCTGCAGAGTGTTGGAGATATCGGCTGTAAAGATGTCTGACTTCTCTCCATGTAATGAACTAGATGTCAATCAAAGAGACACAAAATAAAAAAAAAAATGAAAACTCAACAACAAAGTGTCTTTACAGAAATGCTGAACCGGTTACTCAGGATAATCCACAGATCGTGTTGTGAGCAGGCGCAGGAGGACGCGTGCATGTCCTCAGGGCCGTGAGGCTCGTGACAGCACAAGATGTACGTTAGCTCTCCGTCAGTAGATGTAACTTCCTGCTGCGCCGTGATACGGTTGGCGGTTGTAGTTCGGTAGAAAGAAAATAGTTCCAGGGTTCCTACAGTTTAGGGCAAGTTAGATTTAAGACTTGTTTAATGCCACACTGAATAAAAAGACCAATTTTAAAAGCATTTTCTGAAAGATTGATTTACGACATTTTAATACCAAATAAGGCCTTATGTTTATATTAATGAATTCAACGCCTTTTAAGACTTTTTAAGGATCCGCTGGAACCCTGAGTTCCTCCATGAAGCTGCTCAACACGCTCTGTGGATTATCCTGAGGAACCGGGTCAGGATTTCTGTAAAGACACTTTGCTGTTGAGTTTTTTTTATGTATTTTGTGCCTCTTTGAGTGACTTCTAGTTCATTACATGGAGAGAAGTCCGACGTCTTTACAGCTGATACCTCCAACACTCTGCAGCTCACCTGAACTATCCAGATAGAGAAACAACTCTACAGGTATTTCTGATTTTGGGGTGAACTGTCCCTTTAAACTGACTCAAAACGTCACACAGTTAACAAGACTATAAATAGAGTCGCCCCTTAATGAAACGAGTGGTGTTGAGGGACAGTTTGACTCCCTGCTGCACCCTGCTGGGCTCCGCCGGCCCCCTGTAGGCCTTCTGGTTCCCAGCATCACATTCCAGCGAGGGGTCACAGGCCCACCTGCTCCCACACATCAAAGCTCCAGGTGAGGAGAAGGTGTGGTGGCATAGATTTACAATTGACAGGAAGAGGAGACTTGTAGTTTTCGTGCACTAAAACGAGCCTCATCTATAATTAACCTCAGCATGCTACAAAGTGCTTTCTGCTGGAGGCCACGTGGAGTTTCCTTCATGCTGACACAGTGAACACGACCGGCATCATGTCAGCCAGAAACAAACATTCGGATTGCTTTTGCTCTGCTCTGTGCAAAACCAAATCCCACCAGCTGACCCCTCGACACACGTTCACTCATCAACATGTTGCCTCCCAGTCCAAGCTGCTGCAGTCGTGCCGCTCTCGGCTCCTCCGCAGGCTGCAGCCCCACCGTCAGCTGGAGGATGTGGGCTCAGAGCGGATTACCGGGGAGACGGGTATTATTCTGTGCCTTTACTCCACTCTTTGTGTTTTACTGATCAGCCCTCAGAGGACTTTCACCAGCGGCGGACTGCAGGCGCTCTGTGGAGCCGCAGCGCTGCTTTTCTTTTCTTCAGCCACAGAAAGCACATTTCAGTTGTAGGATAAGTCTCTCAGATATTAGATGAGTGTCTGTTTTCATGTTGTTTCTTGTCTGTTTCAGGTTAGTAGCATTTATTTTTCTCATTTGTCTCAAGTACTTCTCTTAAATGATTGCACCCGTGAGTGCACTCATTTTTACTCTACTTGCTGCGAGTCGGGCAAAATGAAACGTTAAAATCAATGATATATTGCACGTTTTGCATTTTGCTAAGCTTTCTATAATTCTTTGCACATTATCTTTGTCTTTTTCGTTAAGCTGCTGTACCAGTGAAATGTTCCCACTTATATTAATAAAGTATTTATCTATGTAGCTGTTAATGTGAAATGATGCTTTTTTTTTTACATTTATTGTGCGAAAGGAACGATTGATTATTTAGTTTTACGAGATCTCGGATCTTCTTTGATATAAAGCACAATTGTTCCGAGTATTTCAGTGATTTATCTCAGAATTGAAGGCCAACAACACGCTGCTGCTTTGATATTTGATGCTTAATATTTGAGTTTTGGACATAAGTCTGTGGCATTCCTCTGCAGCCTCCATGATCCTCCATTGTGGGTTAAGCGGTCAGTGTTGTTTGGTTTAACCCTCCGACTCTCCTGTAACAGGCCATAAACAGATTAGTGGAAGGAGGCCGAGTCGGGGCCATCTGTACCCGGCGCTGGCTGGGGAAGGGGACATGGGGGAGGAGTGTGAGCAGATGTTGCAGTGCAGCTGCAGAGACATGAGGGACAGGGTTTGTGTGGAGGTGAGCGGGGGACAGACACTCCTCGTGTCTCTCTGACGCTCAGTTAAAGCTCACGGCTCTGTCATGGCTCTAGGATGCTGCCTCGCACTCACCTCCCAAGGTACTGTATCCTTCCCTGAGCTGCATCTGCTCCCTTTGCTTTCTTCTCTCCTCTGCATGCACAACTTGGAGCGCAGCGGTTTGAGCGCCGTCACGAGATGTAACAGGGGACGAGATGAAGGGTGTTTGTTTCCCGTTGTTGAGCTCGGTTAGTGCGAACACAGAGAGGCCCTACATGCTGGGGCAGACACCGGGGAGGTTCTGTGCTCAGCCCCCTCTCACTCCACTACTGGGTCCTTTTGGTTTTAGACTAAAGAAATCTTAGTCATTCTTGAAGCTTCTTTCATGCTGAGTGTCTTATTTCCAAGAAACCTGTGAACACATCTCTGATAAACACCAGAAGTGGTGCTTTTGCATGTTTCATTGTGGAGAAAGTTACAAATCTGTGGATTAGATCAGCTCATCGACAGACATGGCGTGAGTGTGGACTAGATTTGTGTTCCTTCTTCCTGATAGCGTTTGTTCTTTTGTGCGAAAGAATCTCACATAATTTCTTGAATAAGTCTTTAATTTAACTCACTAACTCACACTGAGGGAGTCACCTTTTCTTATCAAAGTGTCACCCGATGACTGACATCTGCGGCTGTGTTTTCCCAGCTCGCTGGCAAATTGTGGGTGTGTGCGTGTGTGTGTGTGTGTGTGTGTGTGTGTGTGTGAGGGCTTTGGCTTGGCTCCTGTCTGGGCTGGTGCTGAGTAAATTACAAGGCAGAGGGAGTCTGAGGATGCAGGCTTTCATCCCCCTTCTCCTGGCCTGCAGGCCTGCTGGCAGGGCTGAGAGCAGAGTGGTGAGGATCCTGCTGCAGAGGAGGAGGAGGAGGAGGAGGAGGAGGAGGAGGAGGAGAGATTGATAGGCTGTGTCAGCAGATTATTTACTGCTTGATCTCACCTTTCCAGGAAAGTTCACAGGATGATTCTCAGTGAAAATAATGAAGGAAGACAGAGAATAAAGTCTCTATAAGTTTTATAGCGTACAGTTAAGGCTGTTTTTCATCCTCATCACGATGTCGACTTGCACGATAAACACCTCGTGAAAGACCGTAATACTGCCTTCATGGAGAACCAGGAGAAAAGTGCACTTTTAAATCCTTCTGTGAATGTTGGAAATTCTTTTTATTTTGTTCAACAAGCATTTGTTGTGTTTTTGCAGAATACTGGAAGCAGCAGAACTCTATTACCTGTTTATTTATCACATTTATGGAGATATTCAACAACGTTATCACATGTCGTGCAGCCCTTTGGAGACAGTGGAAATCAAGTAAAGTGTCAACACAGTCTTGTTTTTCTTCTCAGCTGAGGCCATGTGGCTCCATGTCCAGATCACTGCGTGTGAGAGGAAGGCTGATGTGTTGTCTTTGGCTTTATTTGGGGTGACAGCTGACCGCCGCTCTCCCGTTAAAGTCCCCACACGGCCTCTCTGAAGGCTCCCCTGCCTCGGTGTGCAGCCTCTGATCTGAGCGTCCCAGATTTCATTGAGCGATGTGAAAAGAAGAAGTTAAAGACTGGAGTCCAGCACAGCGGGGGTCCGGCTTGTTGTTGTTGTTGTCAGATGGGTTTCAGTTTGCTGCTGCATTGTGGGTGTCGCAGCAGGGCCAACAGTTCATATCTCAGCGGGGGGGGCATCTTCATTTCAAGTAGTTTGAAGCTAAATAGTTGTTCTGCATGTGTTGCTGCATTAAAGTTTCTGTGCACAGTGTGAGATACAGATGAGGCTGCACTAATATTATCAGTATTATAGTATCAGTAGTATAATATTATCAGTATTATAATATTATCAGTATTATAATATTAGTAGTATAATATTAGTAGTATAATATTATCAGTATTATATTATCAGTAGTATAATATTAGTAGTATAATATTATCAGTATTATAATATCAGTAGTATAATATTATCAGTATTATATTATCAGTATTATAATATTAGTAGTATAATATTATCAGTATTATAATATTATCAGTATTATATTATTATATTATTATCAGTATTATATTATTATCAGTATTATAATATCAGTATTATAATATTATCAGTATTATATTATTATATTATTATCAGTATTATATTATTATCAGTATTATATTATCAGTATTATAATATTATCAGTATTATATT
>CALSCE010010686.1:10025192-10045612 GCA_943593645.1 Bovichtus variegatus | reverse complement strand
TATTATCAGTATTATATTATCAGTATTATAATATTATCAGTATTATAATATAATAAATCTTGTTGGATATTGTACCTTACCCCATCTCAGCTCATCTTATTTTTAAATTGTTCTACATATATATATTTGTATAAAACATTTTGCACTATTTGTAAATTTTTGTAAATTTTAGAATCTTAGAGTTTTATTCATAAGAGAAAGTTGATTGAATAAAATAATAAAACACTAGATAGTAAGAAGAACACTAACTCTTTTAATCCCATAAATCAATTTATTCAAATTGAGGACATTTATTTTTTTTTTTAAGGGTGTTGACGTCATAAATACGACCGACATTCAGAAAACATAAATAGAAGCTTTTGAATAAATAAATGTTCTCAGCACACTAACAAGGTGAAACACGGCCTGCAGGGAAACGTCTCGGCTATGACGCAGCACAGAGCTCCTTTCAGGTCAGCGGGTCACAGAGCTTTTCACATCGCTCTGCTTTATGTGAAACGTCCGCTCGTCCCTGAGGACAGAAGCTGCACGCAGGGCTCCGAGTTTCTCAGAGATGATTAAAAACTCAGTTCACATTCGGAGCGTTTGAGCTTCAGCTCCGTCGTCCTGACCTGTGGAAGCTGCGATCTGCACTTGAAGTTACTTTTCTGTGTTTCACAGAAGCTGCCAGGTGTGTGCTCAGCTCTGATGATGTGAGGCTGACACTTTACGCTGCTTAATATCTGACTCTGGTTTACATCTTTCATTCTAAAAGTGACGACTGGCACGTGATTATTCATCGTTTCCTTCCTCCTGCGTTACTATAAGTTATCGCACATATACCTAGTGATTACTTTAAGAAATAAACAGTCCCAGCAGTGTGTGACTGATAGAAATGTTCGATCTGACAGAACAAGCTAAAGGCAGTTTACATCTTTAATGTCGTGATATTTCACCTCCAGTTGTTTCAGTTGATTCATTTGCTTCGTGTGTTATTCTTGATGCCTCAGATTAATTTTTACTGGGCTCTTTTCTAAATGAGGTCTTTTCTTTTAAAGTATTTCCGTGTTAAAATAAAGGTTGTAAGAGAGCTGTAACCTGAGGAGGTGTGTGTGTGTGTGTGTGTGTGTGTGTGTGTGGGGGGGGGGGTCCTGCTCTACCATCAGACTGCTTCTTGAAATAAATCCACCGTTAAACAGTTTTAACCCCCAGCTGCTCGCGTGGCACCACATTACTTCTGTCATGGAAAGGTCATTAGTTATCGTTTGTCTCAGTTCACCTAAACGACGTTAACCCACCACAAAGATGCCAGAGCGGACATTTAAAAGTCTCCTCTCCAGAACTCGAGGAGCTTGTGATGGAAGAAAGTTGCCTTGTTCATGTGCGGTGTAAGATCCAGAGCTGATCCTCGGTTATCAAGGCTGCTGCTAAAGAGGGCTCACGGTGGGGATGTGAGCTGAACAGAAGCCGGTCCGTGGGGGTTAAATATGAAACATGAAAAAACCTGTTTGAGTAGCTGTTACTGAGGACCGAGAAAATAATTCAAGGTTCAAACTAGGCTGCAAACCAACGATTCTTTTCTAGATTAATGGTTTGGTGTATAAAATGTCCATCAGAGTCCAAGGTCTGTCTTTTAAATGTCTGGTTCTGTCACTTTAATATGATATAAGACAGAGAGAAGCAGCATTTCTGCATGAACAGTGACTTGAAGAACGATCAGTCGACTAACCTTTGCAGCTCCAGTGTAACGTCTGTCCTGTGTTGTGCAGCCACTCTCTGCTTCCTGTTGTCTTCCTGTTGTCTGACGTGCTCCGTCTCTGTTTGCCAGCGGTGTCCGACCTGGATGTGGAGAGTAAGCTGACGGCACATTACCGAGCTCCCTGGCACCAGCAGAGGAACGTCTTCCACCCCTCCACACGGCCAGCATGTGTTGTAGACCTCCACAGGCAAGCCAACGTCAGCCTGTGGGCCCTGCAGCGAGGTGAGGCCCCTCACACTCTGACCACAACACACTGATTACACTTTCTCTTGGTTTCTTGGCCTTCCCACTATAAAGGTCTGCTTCTTGGTGTTGTTCTGCCCTCTAGGGGACGTATTTGGATCTGCACGCTTGCCTGTAAGAGCGGTGCCATTCGTCTGAAAATGTTCTTTTATCCTATACAGCTGCAAGTTTCTAATGTTTTTATTTGAGATTCCGTGTCACAGAGTTCATCAGTCTTTTTTAGGTAATATTAATAATTTAGTTAACACTTTGTGTGGTTGTTGTGGATCACATTGGATGGAAATGTGCTCTTTTTAAAGTTTTTTTTATTGGGCAAATTAACAAGGAACACATCAATAATAGTAATAGTAATAATAATAATAATATTTTTTATTTAGAGAGCACTTTTCAAGCACAACTTGCTTCTCAAGGAAATTCAAAACATAAGCAATAGAAGAGGTAGAAAATGAACATAAATAATGCACACACATAAAAAAATAACTCTGAATGTCAGATATTAGGAAAATACTTTTTATAAAATTAAGTTTTAAGTCTCCATCAGCCTTTGTTTTGAGGTCAAATAGTGTTTTTCTCTCAACGAGGTTCCTCATGAGTGAATGGAAGTATTAAATGTCCGCCATGATAAGAGCTGGTGAAGAAAGGGGCTTCAATGCTTCCTTGTCTCCTTCAGCTTAGGGAACACTGGAAAAACCGTAATTTTCATGAAAAAAGCTTGGATGTGAAGAAATACTAAATGTTTTAATGAAAAAAGCTTGTATGTGAAGAAATACTAAATGTTTTAATGAAAAAAGCTTGGATATGAAAAAAACCTTAATTTTCCTGAAAAAAGCTTGGATGTCAAAATACTTAATTTTCATGGGGAAAAATATATAAATTTTAATGAAAAAAGCTTGGAAGTGAAAAAAAAACTTAATTTTCATGAAAAACATTTGGCAATAAACCAAATTCTGAATTGATTCTGACCAGTGTGTTTTCCGTTGGAACACTTATTGCCACTGTGATATAAATGTTTCACTTTGACTTGACGCTTGCTGCAGATCACCAGAGGAGGCGGTCGGGCAGCAGGGAGCGGAGAGTGACCATCTCCATCTCCGCGCTGCCTCCGGGGCCCATGTACCCCTCCCCACACATCGCCCAGAGGGACGCAAATGTGACAACGGTGAGATGATGATTATATTTCTATCATTATAAACGGCTTCTTCTACGGAGAGACAAGTGAGAGAAATGCATTCTGGTGATTCATTAAGTCTGATTGAAGTTGTTTTCTCTTCTGTGTTCATGACAAGTTTCCTGTTAACACGTCGTTTATGCAGGTTGTGTTTAGGAAGTGCATGAGGAAGAAAACATGAGCTTTTAGTATTTAGAACATGGAGTAGTGGAGCGGCCTCTTGTGGTCGACACGAGTACTACAACAACAAACATCAGTCATTTTGGCAAAACATTTTTTCAGATGTTCTTCAGTCAAACACAGGAGAGAAAATAATTCAGCTCAGATGCACAAACTGGATCAGCAGAACTGTTTTCTGCTCACGTGCCTTTTTTCTACATGTTTTTAATCTGACATTTAGGAAACAGGGATCTGTTTAAAAGGTCGACAGCTTCGTCACTTATCAAATAAATCATTAGTAAACAAAGTTATTTAACTTAATTTCTCAAATTATCGTAACATTTTCAACAGTTGCTCTTTTGATTATGTCGTCATAAATATCAAATATGTCGTTGAATCCACATGTTGTTTACTACTTAGTATTTGTTTTTTATTGGTGAGTCCATATTTGTATTAGAGTATTAAGGTGACGAAATAAGGGTAGAAGTATAAAATGTTTTATTTTTATTTTTGCATTTTGAGAATAAAGTCAAAATGTTGAGAATAAAGTTGAACTTTCAGTCTGTGTGCCATCGCTAGTTAGATTTTAGTCGACTTTATTCTCAACATTTTGAGACGACTGGCCCTGATATTCTTCCTGATGTTTGTTTTTCAAGTTCTGCTTTTCTATTTGATTTTATTTGCTGATACTTTTTGATGTTATTTTGAAGTGAAACATTTGTTTCCCTCCAAGCAGCCAGAGAGACTCGTTAGAGATGCAGCCGCACAGTTAACACACAGTGAGGTGAGCATGTGGTCTGTGCAGCGCCGGCTTCAATGTCCTCTGACGGCCCTGAATGCATCGCCATCAGCTCCAGAACAAATCTGATTCATCTCATCATCGAATGTGTTTCCCAGCCCCTATGTTCCCCCCCCAGGTTCCCCCCTAGGTTCCGCCCCAGATTCCTCCCCATGTTCCCCCCCCAGGTTCCCCCCTAGGTTCCTCCCCATGTTCCCCCCCAGGTTTCCTCAGTATTGTTGTCTTTTTGTGTCTCTGTGTGTTTGTTTACGTTGAATATCTCCATGTTCATTCTTTTGGTTTTGTTGTCCTTTTTTTGTTTATGCCCTGTACTTCAGTTTGAGTCCACCCGCTCCTCCTCCCCCACCGAATGTTGCCGCTTCTCCCCCTGGAGCAGAAAGGTAGTGACCCCTCCCTCCTCCCTCCTGTCTCCTCCCTCCTTCCTCCTCCTTCCTGCCTTCTCTCTCCTCCTCTCTCCTTTTCCCTCCTCCCTCATCCTGCCTCCTCTCTCCTGTCTCCTCCTTCCCTCCTTACACCATCCCTCCTCCTCCTCCCTCCTGCTTCCTCCCTCCTCCTCCTCCCTCCTCATCCCTCCTTCTTCCTGCCTCCTCCTCCCTCCCTCCGCTCCTGTGTGCTCCTTCTTACACTTTACTTCACAACTCCTTTCCTGCTCTGGTGTGTTTGACCGTTTCTAAGTTACACAATGATATAATAACAAATAATATTAATTATTTTGAAATGCATGAGCTCTCAGTGCAGCTGAGACTGAAACCGAAGCTCTTTAAAGTTTCATCCCATGTCAGACAGTTCTCGTGCAGTGTGTGTGTGTGTGTGTGTGTGTGTGTGTGTGTGTGTGTGTGTTTGTGTGTGTGTGTGTGTATGTCCAGCAGCCAGGGTTTCTCTAATGATAGGGTGCACTTCTCCAAGCTTTCGCCTGTGATTACCCATGATGCCTCTGTGCTGCGGTTTCCTCACTGGACTGCTTTTTCACCAAATACATGGTGCCTGGTGTCCGTGCACCGGGCACACTGAACCCTGCCCCCCCTTGTTCTGTCTTCATCCTGTACGTTTCCACTCTTCTTCTTCTCTCATCGATCCTCTCCTCATAACGTTCTGCTCTGGAAACAAACTCGCTGTAAAAACTCTCCTTTTCCTTTTCTTCTTCTACTAGTTGGGAGAAGTTTCCAAGGAAACAGGTTTCTTTTGTGGCCGGGGGTTTGTTATTTTTGTCGGGGTCTCATTGGTCTGCTGGGAACAGAGAGCACAAAGGCTCCAGAGCCGGCTTTAACTGAGAGGGGGGGGGGGCAGTTAGGAGGTGGGAACCAGTTCAGCTTGAGAATCACTCCCAGTTTCACATGTGCCTCTGTGGGAGTCTCAAGGTAAGAACTTCAGCGCCTCCGTTGATTCATGATGAGGAATGAGTGAGAGGAGATCCACAGTATGTAAGAGTGACAGTGTGAAGTTCTGAAGGCTGTGTGTGACTGAGGTTTCCCTCTCACTGACTTCTTCTCACGCAGAGTCACGCGCTGCTGTGAGCGGAGCTCCCAGAGCAGCGTGTAGTGACTGGAAACCTCTGTTTACAAAGTGTAGTGCAGCAGAATGAGTCTTTATCACGACATGTGCTGTACAGCGGGCCCAAGGCTTTTATTGCTGTGGCATTTTTGCAAGCTTGGATACAGTGGGGGGGGGGGGGGGGGGGGGGGGTTCATGTGAGACCGAGATTCTTATTTTGGACTGAAACTTCCAGAAATGGATTTAAAAAACTTTTTTTTTCTACAAAAGCAACTAGATATTGTTACTGCTGGACAGTTATCCTAGCATTATTATTATTATTGTTATTATTATGTATTATTATTTATTAGTGTTATCATGAATTATTATTATTATTTATTGTTATTATTATTGTTATTGTGTATTAATGGCATTGTTATTATTTGTTATTATTTGTTATTATTTCTTAATGGTATTGTTGTTATTACTTATTGTTGTTATTATTATTATTATTATTATTATTAGCAATAATAACAATGCTAGGATAACTAAATATCAGTTTAACAGTTATTAACAGTCAAGTTTGTGAGAAATAAAAAGGTTTTATTTATGTAACAGGCAGAATTTATATATTTGTACAACTTGAACTTCTTGAAGTCACTGAGAAGAAGTTTGTATTATAAAGTGTTTATTTGTGCAGGTTCAGCAGGAATTAATGTTCCTTTTGTCTCAGCTTTGCCTTTGTTTGTTTACATTATTACAATCAGCTGATAGAACCTTTTGAAATATAAAAACTTTATAATGTTAAACTCTTTTTACTCCAAACCGCCTTCATTAGAGAATGTACTGAATCCAGAATCCTGTAGAACAGTCCGTGCTGAGAACTGTGATAGGTGAACTGTTTTATACTGTTACAGGTATAACAATGTTGAACTGATTCGAACACGTTTTAAATTTCACCTTTCGTGCACTTTATTTTCTGCATGAAACCTGCTGGATGTTTCTCGTGCTCTCCACTTGCTGTCTCTCTCTGAAGCATGCCTTTTCATTTCCCTTGAGTCCCGGGTGAAACTGAGCTCCTGTGCGGGCGTGTGTATTGATCGGCCTGGGCGCTGACAGTAAGCAGTCCGCAGCAAGTTAATGAAACACTGATCTTACATCCAGCCTGCAGCTCTTTCCCAGATAAACTCAACGTTACCTTTAAAATCACTGCGCTCTACACACTCCCCTCCTGAAGCTGAGTTTCACCATACCTAACCGTGCCGTGCCACTCATGTAACGCCTGCTCACTTTAACAACCTAACCATGCAAATATCCATCTGTTGCAGGCCGTGCCCTCCGACCCCGACTCTGACGGGGTGGCTCTAGGTCACCGGCACAAGTTTCCCATCCCTAACACCCCCACCACCCTGGACAAGCAGACTAACTGGTCCAAAGCTCTGCCGCTGCCCACCCCAGAGGAGAGAATGAAAACCAATTCACAAGTCATCAGCTCATGTGTCATCCCCATTAATGTGACTGGTAAATTTAAAGCTTTGTGTTTTATCTGTTTGCTGTGACAGGCTGGGCTGCAGAGTCCTGGCCCTCGGCTTCTACTGAAAGGAATAGTTTGACCTTTTTGTGAAATCCACTTATTTGTTTCCCTGCTGAGTTACATGAGAGGATTGTTGGCTCTCTCATCGTCACACAACAGATCCGCACGCTATTAAAAGCTCGCCGCTATTTTAATTGTGCAACTTTGATCTAAACTCTGGAGCTACAGAGCAGGGAGGAGATTATCTTAGCTTAGCATCGGGACTCCCCTCAAGCTCGTTAATGAACGCGTCATATCTTGTTTGTTTAATTCAGAAAACTTGGCTGTAATAACAACAGTTAGTGGTTTTAAAGGGTTTAAAGGTTTCAGACACGTTCTTGTCTGGTGGAAAGTTTGCACAAACCTATCTGTGTCCCTGTTCTAAGTCTCAGAAGAAATAAGAAGCAGAGATCTTCGTCAGGCTTTGTCAAAAGAAACCTTTTTAAAAGTATCTTTTGTCTGATTTTTGCCATCATTTTTGATTTCTTGATCCAGCACCTGTAGACGTTTTGGATGAGAACCATACAACCTGTACACAGTTAGCTTAGCTTAGCGTAAAGACTGGCCGCAGGGGCAAACAAAATATAAGTCCACCAGCACCTTCATGATGCCAGGGAGGAAATAGTCACAGCACTGTGTGTGTGCAGATGAAACTCTTTAGATATAACTTGTACAGTTAGGGAGCTCTGACAGTGCTGTTAGGTGTTTTTCATTAATGTGATGGAGCCAGCTTATGCTAAGCTAAGCTAATTGTCTCCTTGCTGTAGCTTCATATTTAGCGTACAGACATGAGAGTGGCATCAATCTTCTTATTCTAACTCTTGGCAAGGAAACGAATAAGCATATTTCCCAAAATGTTAAATTATACCTGTGAATTTGTGATCCAACATATCGCCCAGCAGCTGTAAAGCTCACTTATTAACACGTTTGTTTATTTATTTAGTACAGATTTAACGAGTAGCACATGTTAATAATGAGCTCTGGAGGTGCCTGACACAACAAGGCGACCCGTTTCCCTCCGTCTCCAGTCTTTATGCTAAGCTACGCTAACTGTCTCCTGGCCATAGCTGAGATGGGAGTGCAATCGATCTTCTCAGCTAAGCAAAGAAGCGTATTTTATTTCTAATTTTAATTTGAGGATAAACTCCTCCAGACCTTGTTTTCAACATGGAAGTTAACGAACATTATAAACATAAATAATATTGATAATACATTCAAAAAAATTCAACGACACAAAACCATCCCCGCAGTAACTGACACAGAAGCCACAGCGACATGAAAATAATTAACATAATAAATATATTTCCCAAAATGTAAAACTGATGTCTGAGTTTTGTCTCCTTCCCAAGTAATGAAATACTTAAATACTTGTAAGGAATTCGTACATTCTGCAATTCCTTATAAAACCTCTTTATCATTAAAGGCGTCAATGTCTCAATGTGCAAGTCATGCTTTGAGCCTGTTAACTTTCTTTCTTATGCTGCGCCGCTTTGTGCCTGTGAGGTGCTGTGACATGAATGCCAATTAGTTCTGTCCTAATTGTTGAAAAGGCCCGGCCGGTGTAATTTACTCGCGCTCACATGGACTCAAAAGAAGAGTTTGTACGCCAACACTGGCTGAGTCACACGCAGTCGAGGGGAAAAATGCACATTGTAAGCAAAGTCCAGCGATTGCTATGGTGCTGAAAGGCCTGAGCTGCATCACATGGGAGTCATATAACGTGGGGGGGGGGGGATGGTTAGTAAAACCATCAACGTGCTGACGTTTCCTTGGCATGTTCTGACTAAAGGATCAAATTCTGGTTACCAATCTTTCATTTCTTGACTGTTTAGACATCACATCAGGTAGAAACTAACTCCACATGTTCACTCTGTGGCTGTTCGTTCAGCCAAAGTGCTGGTTTTAGTTGTTTTTTACGAGACAGTTGCTGCTCATCAAAGATTCCTCAGATGTCCCGTCTCTGTTGCAGGCGTCGGCTTTGACAGAGATGCTAGTGTGCGCTGCTCGCTGGTTCACTCGCAGTCTGTGCTTCAGAGGAGGAGGAAGCTGAGGAGACGGAGGACGGTCGCCGGCGTTCCCCGACAGGTGCAGCAGGATTTAGGTATGTAACTCACCGTGACTGCGTCCGTCAACAGGCTTTCGAATGTAGTTCAAGCCGCTGCTGTGATGTTTTGCTCGTGGTGTCTGAAACAGAAAGGGTTTACAGACAGTGGCGCTAATAGTAACGTTTAAAAATGTGTGTTCAAATCTTCTCCACTGAAGAAAAGCGGAATGATCAGCTGTCAATCAATCAAACTTTATGAGAAAAACACATTTTATACAGTTAATGCAGTTCAAAGTGCCTCATAGATAACTGAGCAGCTGAAAATAAGACAGAACAAGTTTAGAAAACAACCAAAAGGACAAAATAATCAACAATTTTTCAGTTTGAGACCAATGCATGCGAGGCTATAATATTAATGACAATTTAATTAAATAGATTTAAAAGCTATCATCACAGTATTAGTAGTAAAACAGTGTGAAATAAAATGATTAATTAAAGTTATTAATTAAATAACAATAAAATAGATAAAGAATTTAGAACTTAAATACATTAACATATGTGGTTAATAAAATAACAATAAAATTAAATAATATTTTACAATTTAAATACAATAACATAAGTGATTCATTAAATAACAATAAAATAGAATAATATTTTACAATTTAAATACAATAACATAAGTGAATAATTAAATAATAATAAAATAGAATAATATTTTACAATTTAAATACAATAACATAAATGATTAATAACATAACAATAAAATAGAATAAAAGTTTACAAACATTTTAATAATGTAAATAATGTCTATGAACCATTCCTAATCAAAAGCCTGGCTGAATATGTGGATTTTATCTTTAAAGATTTCTACCCTTCCAGCAGAGATATATGTGCTCTTATGTGCAGGTGCAAAACCATGAAGTTCTTTAAAAGCAGGTAAAATAATTTAGTCCGCCTGCTCGATATAAGAGCGTGCGTTGGTTTCTCTTGTGCTTTATCAGACGTCAACATAAATATAAGAGACATCAAGCAGTGAGGCATATTTTCAGAGTAAGTTTATTCTTTGTTTAAAGATATTTTTGGTCCATTTCTTTTATTAGCCAGACGACAGTAGAGAGATGACAGGAAGTGAGAAGAGAGAGAGATGGAGACATGCAGCGAAGGTTCCCAGCCGGACTTCTTCTGGGAATAATGTAGACACTGAAATACCGAAATATAAGTTTAAAGAACACAGTATGAAGATCATCATCTCGATAGATCCTGGAGAGAAAGTTCTCAGCTAAAAGTCTCTCATGAATCTAAAAATACTTTAAAATACTTTACTTTAGTTGGTATTAAAATGTCTTAAATCCATTTTTTCAAAAGTCTTAAAAATGCTCAGACATGGGAGGCAGGGTTTTATGAATCGTTCTTTTTTTTGACGTAGAATCCCAAAATAATTGGTAACTATCTTTTTTAAGTAATGTTCCATTGTGTGTGCATTATCACATTATTGTCACTCATATCTGAAAAGTGGAAAAATTGGCATTACATTTCATTAAAAAGGCTTAAATCTACCTTGCTTGAAGCCAGTTGTGTCAAACTCAATGTCACTAAGGGCCACACTTAAAAATAAGGATCACATCAAGGGCCAGACATAAATGCTTTTATTTAATCGAAAGAAAATAAATAAAATATCTTTGATTATGTCCCATACAGCCGTCTCACATACAATTTGGTCAATACAAAGCCCTAAAAAAGTAAACTGAAAAAGTTGCTTAGCCTACATAGCATCAAGCTAAATTGTACATTATGATTACTTTTTTACAAGTAGACTTACAGCCAACTCACAACAACCTGTCTCACAGGCCTGGAATATATATATATATATATATATATATATATAATAAAAATAGAAAATCTTTGATCATGAAGTTTACTTGTCGCGTACAGCCGAGCCTTCTGGCAATCTTCTGCACATAAAACCCTAAAAACCCTATTTAGACACTTAGATTGGTGTATTTTTATTGTTGCTATTGCTATTGTTTTTTGGGTTTTTTTGCCCTTTATTTAATTCTCACTTCATTTTAGTGTCCACTTATTTTATTGCAATCTTTTTAACTTTCTGCTGTGACCGTGTAAACTTCCCCGCTGTGGGACTAATAAAGGATTTCTGAATATCCAGCCACCAGACACCTTAAATCTTTTCTGTGATGCAAGTTTATCAATTCCTCTTCAGCTTCAACAAAGCGGGCCAAAATGTATTGAGAAACTAAATTGATATGCGGGCCCGATCATATTTTGCGGAGGGCCTGATTTGGCCCTCGGCAACTGCAGACTGGGTGAAAAGGTTGGTTATTGAGGATTCAAACTGACCCTTGGATACTAATGTAGTGACTTTAAAAGGAGGCCCAGAAGCTTAATAAATCAAGGTTTCAGCTCCGTTGCATCTGATTTTCTTAATTGTATTTCCTGATGTTTATGCTCCTTTTGTTCCCCTCCAGACTCTGATGACTCTCCTGGTTCCAGAGAGCGGACGGTGATAGTTCACTCCAGTCCCAACATCACTCCCTCCAACGACGAGCTGGCCATTCATCTCAGCACCAGAGACTCGGGCTGCCAGACAGAAGACTTTCTGATATCCGGAGCGCCATCTCGGAGGAGGATCAGGGCGCAGAGAGGCCAGGGAGTCTCCCTCTCGCTCTCCCACTCTGCAGGAAACATCCTGTGCCTGTCGGACAGCGCCATGTTCTCCGCCTCTGTGGGCGCACGCCTGCGTTCCCGCAGTCTGCCCAGAGACGGGAGCCGGATAATCGACAACGGGCAGAACGACAGCGACGACGAGGAGGAGCTTTCCCCCTTCGACGCTGAGGACTTCCTGCCTGGACCTGGGGAGTTGATCCTGAAAGATGAAGAAGAGAGCATGGACGACCAGGCCATGTCCGCGCACCAGAGTCCGGAGCACAGCTGGATGCAGAGTTGCAGGTCGCAGCTGCCCAGGAAGATGCACATGGGCAGCTGTGAGATCTCCTCCAGCTCAGACACCTTCAGCAGCCCCGTGCACTCCGTCTCCGCTGCAGGCGTGCTGGGAGGCCAGCTGGACCACAAGGACGACCACCAGTCCTCGAGTGGGAACTGGAGCGGGAGCAGCTCCACCTGCCCGTCACAGACGTCTGAAACAATCCCCCCCGCAGCCTCCCCCCCACTGACAGGCTCCTCGCACTGCGACTCGGAGCTCTCGCTCAATGCCGCGTCTCACACCAACGACGACCACGCCGGCTTCATGCTGGACCACTACCACGGTCTCAGGACGCAGCGCACAGGCTCCTTCTCCTCCACAGCTATGGACATATTAGAGGAAGCGGGGGTCAGCTCTCCCATCGAGGGGGAGTGGAGTTACCAACACACGGACCGCGAGCCCAGCAGGGAGGCTGAGAGCAGCCTGGGCTGCCCCAGCTTCACCAGCATGGCCACCTGTGAGAGCAGCTTCTCCGACAAGCCGCCGTCGGAGAAAGCTGACACGGTCTCACATTACTCCGTAGACACTGAAGGCTACTACACCTCAATGCACTTTGACTGCGGTATCAAAGGGAGCAGAAGCTTCACTTATAACTATGCACCCCCCGGCTCTGACTATGGCATGTCTGACTTCAGTGGTCACATGACTCTGGGGAGGCGCTGCCTCTCCTTAAGAAAACCAAAGGCGAGGCCGTGTCCGCCTAAGAGGAGTTCATCCTTAAGAAAAATATGCAGTGAGGGACACATCCCTGACAACAAAGAACCAAAGATTACGTGTCCGCTTTCTTCCAAGGAGAGGAGGCTGCAGCTGGTGTTGTCTGCAGGTCATGTAGAAAACTCTCCTCTGGCGGTGTGGGGGGTGGAGGGCTCCGCTGATCTGCCTGACTTAGGCGTGTTCAGCTCCACAGATGCACATTCATTTAAAGACGAGGGGGTTGTACAGTCGGACTATGCGGATCTGTGGCTCCTGAACGATTTAAAATCCAGCGATCCGTACCGCTCTTTGTCGAACTCCAGCACAGCGACAGGTACGACTGTTATCGAGTGCATCAAGTCACAGGAGAGCTCCGAGTCCCAGACGTCCCTGTCCGGCTCCAGAGCCACCACCCCCTCCCTGCCGTCAGTGGAGGGAGACTTCAAGCTAACGTCTCCAGAGAAGCTGGCGGGCCTGGCCAGCCCGTCCAGCGGCTACTCCAGTCAGTCAGAAACCCCCACCTCCTCATTCCCCTCCGCCTTCTTTCCTGGGCCGCTGTCACCATCCAGCGGCAAGAGGAAGCCCAAAGTCCCGGAGAGGAAGTCGTCTCTGTCGTCGCAGTCGCTGCAGTCGCTCTCCTGCAGGGACGGAGCCCCCTCCAGGAGAGACCTGGAGCTGCCAATAATCCCCCCATCCCACCTCGACCTAAGTGCCCTTCATAGTGTCGGCAACAAGGCTCCAGCTGACAGGACCCAGATACAGATCCTTCACCAAAACAAACCAAAAGCTCCGGCGTCCGCGGCTAACTCCGAGGAGTTTACCGTTCGTCCCATGTGCATCACACCCACAGTGCTGCACTCAGTACAGCTCCGCTCCTTCAGCAAGGAGCGTGAAAGAGGCCACGAGGACAAAACCACGTCCACACTCAAATGTCCCACTGGGAACTTAACGAGCACACGTTCCTGCAGTAAATCTGAGGAGCTGTGCAGCTCACAGCACACACTGCTGAAGGGCTTGTGTGAGTCGGTGTTTTCCTCAAATGAAGGGCCTGCAGACGGAGAAGCAGCATGTGGGAGTGAGGCGAGGTACCGGCAGGACAGAGAGGCTCCTTCAGAGAGTGTGACAGCGTTCAGACTACAGTCAGCGCCGGCGTCAGACGTCAGGCATGAAGGAGAGACGTGCAGAGTAGAAACTTCTGTCTGCTCTGGAGACTGCAGCTCAGAACTTATACAGCAAAGAGCTGAGCCGTGTGAAGAAGAAGAAGAACAAGAACAAGAACAAGAACAAGAACAAGAACAAGAACAAGAACAAGAACAAGAAGTACCTGGTCCTCCATTCTCTGCTCTGCACAGTTCACCCCAGAGATCTAACAGTCTTGATAAAGTGCCTGCTACTGACGGCCAATCAGAGGCGCCGCAAGGGAGTTCAATCAGCGAGGAAGAGAGCAGAGAAGAAGAACACGAGTCCTCCGGTGCTTCTCAGGAAGGCAAGGAGGAGTCTCCAGCAGAGGCCGAGGATTACTTCAGTAAAGGTAGATTGTCTTTTACAACAGTGTAACAGATCAAAAACATATTCTGAGAAAAAACTTTAGCACTTTAAGCACTTTAAAGTGATTTAGGAGTAAAAAACTTTTAATGTTCTCTGAGATTAAATTGGTAAATTTACGAGAAAAAAACGTGTATATTCTCGGAGATTATAAAGTAATTTATACGTACGAGAAAAAAACTTAAATATTCTCGGAGATTATTAAATCATACATTTGCTAGAAATTCTCTAAAATTAAAGTTAGAAATTTATGAGAAAAGAAATCTGAATTTCTGAGATTCAAGATGTACATTTTCAAGAGAAAACTAAAAAATATTCTCTGAGATTAAATTGGTAAATTTATGAGTAAATATTCACTAATTTAAGAGAAAAACATCTGGATATTATCTGGGATTATAAAGTTCTAAATTTGATAGAACATTACGGTCACAAATTAACGAGGAAAACATTTTTTTCAATTTCTTTTCTTTTAAATTTGTTTAAAAGGTTTTTTCTCTGAATATTATATAATATAATATTATTATGGGAACTTTTTTCCCTTAAGGCTCTGACTGCCTTTGCATACACACTTTATTATAACCTTATTATAGGAGCTGATGTTCAACTTCCAAAATTTTTAAAAACTCACACTTGTCAAAATGTATGCACTGACACAGACGAAATGAGGAAAAGTGTAAAAGCTCAAAATGTCCTTAGTTATTCTCAAGGGTTTAGAGGTAACCTGCAGGAAACAGTGTGAGCCCCTGGTGTAGAATAGTGTACGCAGTGCATTAAAGTCTTAGTTTCTGTTGACAGACTCTCCGCCCAGTGATACTGCAGAGTCTCCTCTGAGCGACGAGTCAAAGCCGGAGGACGACAGCGTGTTTCAGTCCCCCAGCAAGACTCGCACCACCGAGGATCTGTTCGCTATGATACACAGGTGAGCCGTCTGCGCAGCAGCCTGCGTCTGCGCTCTAACTACACATTACACATGGACCACAAGATATCCCCTCTGTGGTCAAATAGAGGTTAACTTATAAATATCTTAGTATTTTGATTGGTGGCTCCCTCACATATTTTTATGTAAAAAGGCGATTTGTTGCCGCCACGTTTTTTGAACCTGTGTCTGACGACAGTGATCTCTGCTCAGTTTGATAAATCAATGCAAAGTGACACAGTGCTTGAATACAGCCCATAATAATTGCATGATGGTCCACAGCAACGAAAACGTTTTCCTGAACCGTCAGAAGCGTGCAACTTAATACACGTTCAAATTCACCGTGTCTCTAAAATACAAAACCATTTTTTGAAAGTGAGTGGCGTATATATTTATCTAAGATTCGTGTGTATACTACGTGTAAATGTCTGTCCTGTAACTCCAGACTCATACATGGAAACATACTAAATATAAATATACTCCAAAAGTATATCCTCGAGAGGACAGGCTCCAGCAAAGAGGAAATAAAAATGTGCGTGCCCTATCTGGTGGGGGTGTGCAAGGAACTGTTATTAATCACAACAAGACTGTGATGATTTACAGTATTTTATAAAACATGCAAAGATTTCTTTATTTCATATCCTCCCGAGGACATTTGTAACAACCATCCACAAGCGTTCATCAGCAGATAGCAGCAGCTCCTTGTTTCTGTCACAGAACAGAAATGTGTGAACTTAGATAATAATAAAATAATAATAATGTTCGTGTGGTGGCCCCTGGTGTTGGCTCAGTGAAAGACTTTAAATAATTGGTCTATTGGAATATGTTGCGGAAAGACTTGAAAATCAATTAATTAATCTTGTTAAATGCTTTTAAATCCAAAATGACAGAAATAGAATTAATTATAATGTCAATGCTTTTCTCGGCCTGGTCTCCCTTTTAAAAAGAGATTCTTACTTAAATTTCTTCATTTCCAGGTCCAAAAGGAAAGTGTTGGGCAGGAAGGACTCCACCGAGCTGAACGTGAGGAGCCGGCTCGCTGCTTCTTCGGGGAACACCCCCCCCAGCAGCACCGTGAGCGCCCCGGTCTCAGTGGTGTCCCCCCCGCCCTCCGCGGTGACGCCACCGGGCCTGCACCGAGCCTCAGGGGCCATCCTCAGGAACGCCAAGAAGTCCAGCACCTCCAACGAGGAGTTCAAACTGCTGCTGCTGAAGAAGGGCAGCCGCTCAGAGTCCAGTTACCGCATGTCAGCGACGGAGATCCTCAGGAGCCCCGTCACTCCTAAGTCTCCCGGAGATTCCCTGCTGGAGTCCCCCAGGCAGCCCGAAGAGGCCGCCTCTCCCCTGCAGCAGCTGGAGCAGCTCTGCAGCCCCTACCCCAGAGCCAACGCTGACGGCCTCTCCCCCAAAGCCTTCTCCCCATCTGCAGCTTCCAGGCAGGGCCGCTCCAGGATCCCGCCGCCCGCCAACAGCAGCCGATACGGCATGCGCAGCAGACTGTACCCCGTGCCCATGCAGGCCATCTCCGAGGGCGAGACGGAGAACTCAGACGGAAGTCCTCACGACGAGCGCTCATCACCGCGCTCCACGTAGAAAAGTGTGTCAAAACAGTAAAAACCAACGGACCAGAATGAGTTTTAATATAATATATTGAGGAGGTTAATATTAATACAGAACATGAGGGATGAAGCATTTTCTCCTTTTAAAAATGATCAGAAATGTTCTAATTGTGGCTGAGTTTTATAGATGTTTCCTTTGGGTTATTCTGTTGATTTTTTTACCTGTTTTCAAAAATATTTTATACTCAAAGTATGTCTAAAAAATATCCTTATGATATGAACACTTTTAGCATTAGAAACCAGATTATTTAGCTTCTGCATTCTGTAGAAAAATATGAATGATGACTATAAAAAACAGATTATATGGTTCGAAAAAAAATCTATTATTTGGTTAGTTTATGGCACATTAGTAAAGCCTTCCTTCAGCCCTACTACCCTTTAGTAATCTCACAGTTTGTAAAGATATATTAGATGTATTCTGTGAATACCTATGCAATTAAACACCATTTTTACATTTCTTCAAGCCAGTTATACAAATACTTTTGATACTCGGACCGAACTCATCTGGACTAACACTGTGTGACAAACAGCAGTGGGAAAAAAAATGTGAAGCCTCAAAGCATCGGTTGATGTGTTTGTATATTTTACTCAGCGTATTGTAAATTATATTAAAGATAGCTCACTATTACAATATTTTAAAAGACTCTCATGCAATAAGTAATTGGAGGCGACACAAGAAACGTCAAAGCCGAGAACTAACGTGACAATCTTAGGAGCCGAGCAGGCGTTAACGTGGGAGAGGAAGACGAGATCGAAAGGTCGGGTGGTGAAGCAGGAGAGCCGTAAAAGAAAAAAGCAGGTTGTGTGTGTTTTTAAAAACGTGATAAAGGTGTTTTCTGGTTTGCTGACTCGTGTGTTTATGAATTGTTGGAAGAGGCACGTGGGAAGTGTTCAGGAGGATGTAAAATGCTTATTTTACTCTCAGTAAGTGGCAGCTTGGGCCTCAACATGTGGAGTGTTTCGTGGGGTTTCTGGGGTTTGATGGAGGATGTAGGTTAAATATGGCGCCGGGTTCTGGACTTGTGGCATTTGCTGCTATTTTGTACCAAATGCTCGTCTATTTTACTCCCCATCAGAATACAACCTGCCATTGGTGTCGCATTAATCTAAATATATTTATTTTTATAACTGACACGGGAAATCTCCGTACGCTCCCTAATGTTCACCTTTTAGATCATCGGAAATCTTTAGATGCAATGAACTGCTGGTGGTATTAATAACGTATTTTATTCAGATTTGTTTATAAGAGACACATTTTTAAATCTTATATCAGACACTGGTTGCAGAGACAAATAGGAAAGCAACTCGTTAACGTCATCAGAAGATGGCACGAGAGGTCATAAGCTACAAGTTCTTTGTCCCACATATTCACAATAATATTATAAGTATACGGTGTTTATTGCACTCATGGTACTCAACCATTATGCAAAAAATGACAAGTCTATGTGGCCATATTTCCCTCTGGAAGCCTGTTGTTCCCTGTAGGTACACTGTAAATATCACCTTCATTTTGGCCTTAATGACGCTCCGAACTAATGTCACATAACACGCAATGCGTTATGTCTGAGAACCTTCATTCCAACCTTTTATTATTTGATCTTTTTGTTTTGTTTTATTGCACTGATAGTGATGTTTGTGAAGTTCCTTGTGTCTCTTGCTGTGCCCGGAGATATTTATAGACCTTTTCCTTGAATAATACGGTAACACAGTACGCTTCAGGAGCGAGCAGAAGCTTCTGCGAAGGCTCGGCCGCGAGCTCGTGTTCGTGGCATCGAAGTGTTTCTCTCTTCTCGTTTACTTGACTTAAACAAAACCAATTCTGAAGAAGAACGCCGGCGTAACTTAAGGTACTACGTGCATTTCATCCTCCTCTGTATCAGCTTCGTATTTTCTTTTTGTACAAACTTGTAAATACAAGAACTTTTGGAATTGTCACAAAGGTTGTTGAATTGTTTCTTATGTAAAAAAAAAAAAAAAAAAATGTTTTCAAAGTTTACATCGATTTCAAACCTTTGTATATTTTTGAGCTGTGGAACACTTTGTCTTGTATTTATTTTTTAGTAAGCATTGTGGAAATCCCATAGTAAATCCTATCAAAGCCAAGTGCTTAGCAAATGTGTATAAGAAGACAAATAAATGTGACTGCCTTGAAAATGAACCTCAGCGGTTAATTGTTCTTATTCTGAAAGGTGTTATACGGAACTTTTTACTTTTACTCATATTTTCAGCCACATAACGAGTATGTGAGGACAATATGTCAAGATTTACTGTAACAGAAGAGAAGGACTGTACTGGGAACATGTGAGGTATTTGTACTTTATTTTTAGTATATCATTTCATGATCCAAAAAGGTCGTTCATAAAGAGTTCTCTGGTCAGTTTTGAGATTTTGGGCTATTTATCTTCCACATCACGTCTTCTGTCAGACGAGAGGAAAGAAAACCAGATCAACATCAGGAGTTTATTTAATCACTTTGTCTGTTTGCGTCTGTAGATTTCTCCTAAATTCATCAAAAGTGACATTACATAATGCCTCATTTAGACATTTAAACATCACATCTCAGAAAACTTGTAATATAAAAAGTAATTGTGTTAATGTGAGTAATGAACTGGGGAAGTTTCATGCTGATATCTATTAGTTACATTAATACTAAGTACATTTTGTTGCCGACTATTTTCTACATCACTCAACTGTCTGAGAGTAAGGAAATTCATTTTTTACTGTTTTTCATAACATACCATTCTATGGCATTTTATGACTTTTTATAAAATTTTATGACATTTATGACATTTTATGACATTTTTATAACATACTATACTATGACCTTTTATGACATACTATACTATGGTAGAGTCCCCTAAATTGCTCCCGATGGCGTGAGTGTGTTGGTGTGTGAGTGTGTTGGTGTGTGTGAATGATGAGCAGGTGGCACCTCGTAGCCTCTGACTCTGTGTGAATGTGTGTGAATGTGTGTGAATGCTGACATGTGTTGTAAAGCACTTTGAGTGGTCGCAATGATTGGAAAAGTGCTTTATAAATGTAGTCCATTTATCTTTTTACCATTTATGACATTATTATATTTTTTACAACATACTATTCTGACATTTTATGACTTTTTATAACATTTGATGACATTTCTATAAAAAATGTTGACGTTTGATGACTTCTTATGATATTTAATGACTTTTTATGACATTTTTGTAACATACTATTCTATGACTATTATGACATTTTTATTTATTTTTTTTACATTTTATGACTTTTTATGACATTTTTATAACATACTATACTATGACTTTTTATAACATACTATACTATGGTAGAGTCCCTAAATTGCTCCCGACGGCGTGAGTGTGAGTGTGTGAGTGTGTGGGTGTTTGAGTGTGTGGGTGTGTGAGTGTGTGAGTGTGTGAATGCTGACATGTGTTGTAAAGCACTTTGAGTGGTCGCAAGGA
>CALSCE010010686.1:10008730-10025182 GCA_943593645.1 Bovichtus variegatus | reverse complement strand
TGTGAATGCTGACATGTGTTGTAAAGCACTTTGAGTGGTCGCAAGGATTGGAACAGTGCTTTATAAATGTAGTCCATTTACCATTTATGACATAATGACTTTTTATGACATTTTTCTAACATACTATAGTATGACTTTTGACATTTTTATGAATATACTTTTATTCCACTTAATTTATTTGGAGTTACTATTTACTTCACACACTGAGATTTTACTTCTTTCTTTTTTCAAACATATCACTAAAATAGGATTCATTGTTAGTGATTAAACTACCCAACTGTATGTGAAATCATTACATCTTCACTGCTTTACTTCTTTAACCTGTGTTGCACAGGAACTATTGAGAACCACAGGCTGTGTCTGCTCCTGATGAATTAAACACAGATTTCATTTAGCTTTTCATCTTGACACAATCCCACATATTACAAGACGTCTCCAGAGCCGGTGTTCAGAAAGGAGTGCAGTGTCAGCTTTGTCTTAAAGATGGCGCCACATCTCACAACAACACGAGACTACAGACTTTAGATTCACAGGAAGGCAGAATTTAAAAAAAGACAATATAAATCAAGTTCATTAACAAAAAAGAAAAGTGCTGAATTATAACTTGAAAAGCACCATGACATTTTCTCATAGATTCATAACCAAACCACATTTTTCTTTTGCATTGTAAACCAAATTGAGTATTTCTATAATTTTGTTTTAGACTGTCAGTGACTTATACTTTGTGTTTTGTTGTTTTTTAACCAGGCTGTGAGTAATATTCTGAATCACAAAGCATAGCAGCCACTCATTTAAAATGAACACTACAGGGTGTTCCTCCGCTGAATCCACAGGAGAATGCTGGGTAATCTAATGCAAATTGGTTGTAAATTAAAATTAGGCCTCTTTGTCTCCTGGCCAGAGAAATTAAACCATCTGAACTGGTTCCTCAGCTCAGCTGTCGTCATTAACTCGTCACTCCTGCATGTGTTGTGTCACCTTCATGGTCTCTTTGTTGCTCTGGCTAATGTCAAACGGACAAAAAACACCTTGTTCTCCGTCCAGATTGTAGGTGAAGAAAAACAAAGAGGAACAAAGCCCTGGGCTGCCGGAGCCTCCACGGAGGGGACCAGTGACGTGAAGCATGACCCCGATTAACACTGGAGACAGAATGAAAATCAAGTATTCTCGTTCTCAAGAGAAAGACGTGGTCTGTATCACAACGGTGTGTGTGTGCCAAGATGGAGAATACATTTTCAGGTCAGCTGTACGGCTCTACGGCTCCTAAGCACGAGGACGATTCCCACAAGCCTTGATGGTGGAGGATGCAGAGACGTCATTATCAGTAAAGACAGTGCAGTAGATATCGTAAAGACCAACTTCCTGCAGATTTAAGGCCCTTTATGAATATTTTCAGATGGAATCAGAATCAGAAAACCTTTATTCGTCACACAGCGGGGACATTTACAGCTCCACAACAGCAAAGGGACAGTGCAGATAAAAGGGCAATAAGATAAGTACAAATTAGAATAAAAAACAACAACCGTGCTATGTAAGTAGCAGGTTAACATAATACAGTAAGTGAACAGGGGTGGGGGAGTCACGAGCTTCACTTACTAACCCGTGGCACACAGGGAGAAACATAAGTTTACCCAAAAGTCTTTGCAAAATGAGACCAAGACGACAAGAAAAGGCGGCTGAAACATTTGTAACAGAAGATTAGAGATAAACCAGCGAACGTTGCAGAAATTGAAGCAAATAAAGCTCCAACAGCAAAATAATAAACAAGCTAAAGGCACCTTGGATCAATATGAAGTTAGTCATGAAAAAGACTTATTAGATTATAGTGTCAGCTTCACAGTGATACGTGACCGCGGGACATGTTCTGTGTAGGTTTCCCTCTTTATACCAGCTCTATGTGGAAAATGGCACAAAAAAATCCAACAATATGGACGTAGAGCTTTTTAAAAAATCACTATGAGACAGGGACTCTCACACACACACACACACACGCACACACACACACACACACTGCAGTAATTTTCAAGAGATTTGGATGAATTTTGAACAGATTGTTTCCGGTGAATATTGCATCAGAGATGAGCTTTTAATGCAATTTCTTTCTCTGAATTGTTTCCAATCATACATACTTAGAAGGTTTCTTTTTAGAAAAATTGAGTGTTTTAAGCTCTTTGCTTGTTTTAACTGTTTCGCAGAGACTGTGACTCCGTGCGTCATCCTGTGAAGTGTGTGTCTTAAATAACATTTTACAACAATTTAACAACTTTAAAAATAACAATTTCATTCATTTTACTTTAGAGAAATGAATGAATTGCTGAGATATAGGCCATCTATATCTATATATATAGATATAGATGTATATGTTTTTTGTTTAACTGCCTTGCACCCCTTAAAATCAACGACGCCCCGTGAAGCTTTGGCGACCCCTAGTGGGGGTCGGGACCCTCAGGTTGGGAACCAGTGTCTTAGTAAACAGCCTTGATGTGTAAACTTCCCTCTGATTGTAAACAATCCATCTATATTATCTTTCTGTCAGTTGTACATGCCCATAATAACACCTCTGTAATTATGATTACCTACGTATTACTTTTCTATCATCTGTGAATGAATTATCCATTTTCACAGAGTATTTTGTTTATTTGTCGTGTAATTATCTTATTGTTACGTTCTTGTTTTTGTGAAATGTTGTGTCTAATTGTTCTTTTTACATCTCGAGGCATTATTTCTCAAGAAAGCATTTCCGATATCGCCGCCACAGTTTAGGTGGAACAGGTTCTGATATCTTGGTTGTAGCTCTGTGTATTGTGGCGCACTGAGCTCTGATCTGAGCTGTGTATTTCCACATGTGAGTAATCCTGCAGCGTGGGGGGAGGAGTACTGAGGAGGTAACCACACCAAAGTCACCACACCATGCAGGCCACCAGGGTATACTGTGAGGCTCATTATGGTGCATTAAACAGCCTCCCTGCGGAACAATGAGAGGCCCCCGGGGCCCCCGAGGCAGAGCCCCAGGCTGGCTGGGGCTGATATGGAGACCCAGGGGATCCTGCTCAGCCGGGCCTGTCACTACCACACTTTCATCCGCAGCTGCCGAACTCTACTCTCAGGCGGAAAACACTGCAGAGAGGATTGTTTCAAATGAAGGAATAAAACAGTGACGTGATAATATTCCACGTGCAATATTTACATGTCACTCCAAGATGATGTGCAGCGCTCTCCACGTCGTCCATATCGTGCATATCTTTCATTCTGCACCTTTACTGGACTCGTTAGATGTATTTTATCTTTATTGTATTATACTTTTGTTTTGCTATGTGTGAAGTTTTCAATACAAACCAACACAGTCGTTGTACTTGCATAAAGTTCTCCAAATATTTTGCTCGGTCTGGGATTTTCATGACCCTACTATTATTTAATTTTTGTATTTTTGTGAATTTTTATACAACCTTATTTTCATTACGGTGTTGTAAATGTTGTATTCTAACGGTATGTTAGTATTTATTATTGGAAATTTTATTGTCCAGGCTGATTCAATTTTTGCCTGTAGAAAAATTGAATTTCTGAGTTTGAAATTATCCCAAAAAATATTTAAGGAAAGTCTGAAAATTGAGCACAATTTGTGTAGTTTTATATTTGTGTTTCATTTCCTGCTTTCCTATCCTGCTGATAATCCCACAGCCCCTTTAGATTGACCCCCTGTGGGGGTCCTGACCCTCAGGTTGGGAACCACCGCCCATATTACACTAAAATGGATCTTTAGTTCACTATAATAAGTATCAGACTTCATACATGCTTACATATATACTTCCTTTCAGAAAACTATGTGGAATTTTCTTATGAAAATGCAGACCTGTAAAATAAAGCGTTACCTCTACTGGCATATATTTATATATATATATATATATATATTTATATATATATATATTTAGACTGACATCAGAATCAGAAATACTTTCTGATAGAAATATATAAAAACATGGAGAAAAAAAAATAACACATAAGCATATAAAACAATTATGTGAGTTATACTGCAATATATAACAACAGTAAATAACAACAACAAATATGGAAAGATAAACAAATAAGAATAAGCCTATCTATATACTACAATATATAACAACAGTTTAAATAGAAATAATGCTATCTATGATTAAGTGTGTTAAAATACAGGAATAGTATAAGAATATTATTATTTCAATTATTAAAAAGTTTTTTTTTTTACAACTGTATGAATGTTTTTTTTTTTTTTTTTTTAAGTTTAAGGTTGTGCATTATTTTACCTTTTTCTTTTTTTCCACCTTTTATGCAGCATTGTCAATATTATGAATCTAATTATCTCTTTTTGTGTCGAAGGGAGGGAGGACCCGCGGACGGAGCTGCGCGCGCAGCTTCAGTCTGGAGTCGCTCGCTACGACGAGACCGCAATGAAGAGATAAATAGAGCCTTATCTTCTTATTTTGCAGTATTACGGGTCTCATTCATGATATTGGGAGGGGGGCAGCTGGCTGTTGGTGCGCTCGTGTGCTTTGAGGTGAGTAAATGTTGGTGTTTGTCGCCACACGGTCTGTGGCAGGATGATTAAAGGAGATGGAACAGGGTGAGCCGTGCGTCGCTTACACGCTTCAAACATGAATGCTTTTCAACACCAGCATGTGGGAATAACTGGGAATTATTTTTGCGATTGGCACGGGCTCGACTGGAAAACGTATTAAAGCCTCTTTTTTTTTATTTTTATTTAGAGGTTATTTGCGCAGCTAGCTTCGTGAAATGCGGAGTCTGTCAGCGCGAGCTCGCTTTCTAAATGCGCCGGTGGAAAGGGAAGTTTATAAATAACATGTTATGATTTAGCACGAGGACCTCCCTTTGCTGACTTATATTATAGTGGAAAAGCGTCACGCGCCCTCAGCCCTTCATGCTATAGCCGTGTGATGTGTGGAGACGTGCGCGCGCACACACACGCACACACACACACACACACACACGCGCACACACACACACCGGGCGCACAGCTTCGCTTCTGTTCCCCGTGAGCCGTGGGCAGTTCTGAGGGAGCAGACACAGCAGAGTCCGGCTCCTCGCATCACATCTGCCCGGTCAGGCTGTCTGTGGGGTTAAAGATGTCCCCGGTGAAGACACGAGGAGGACATCCTCACATGAACCCGGCGGAGTCACTCGGGGCCTGTGGAACAAAAGGCTTCAACAGCCCGCGTGCATCTGCTTATATTGATGTGTGATCACATGTGCGATGACAGACCTGCTATAAGCACACAGAGGCTTCATCAGTGGTGTGAAGCCTCTGCAGAGACACTTTAAGGTGTCACTTAATGAGGGACTTATTTACACATCCTGCGGGGGCAGGAAGGAAAGTCTTCGACTAACATTTGATCGACTAATCGAGTTTCTCCACAAAGAATCGTGCAGGAGCTCCACTTTCATTCTTGTGTTTACCAGAGATGTGCACGAAAAAAGCTATGAAAAATCGAGAGGGGGCAGCCCTCCATATTACACATTTTAATTTCTAATGTTTCTATTTTAATGTTCAGTTTGAATGGAGGGGAATGGACTTCCTGAGATTAGATAAACCGTTATTGATCCCGAGAGGGAGAAATTCTGCTGTTACAGCATCAAAAAGGCAGAAATAGTTCAGTTAAATAGAGAAAGTGAAATAATAAAGAATAACAGGCATGTAAGAAACTAAAATAAATATGGAGGAAGAAAATAAATTAAAAATAGAAAAATATGGAGAAATAAATTGCAAGTTGTGTTATCACATCTATGTTAAAATGATGGTATGATTATATACTTACTGTGTTAATATAGAGATGTAATATAAATATAATACTGGTGATGCAAATATGATAAATTATGAGATATGAGATATAGTTTAAGCTGAAAGGTAGTAATATAATATAACATAAAATATAGCCTAAAAAACATAACTATACTATATAAATATAACTAAGTGTAATATAGTAAGTATAATATAATGTATAACAGAATATATTTTATATATTATAGGTATTTGTTACTAAACATTTACACTAATTTGCTAATGAGTACATATAGTTCATATACATAACAATACTTGCCAGCTCTGTTGGTATAAATGTACTTTTTATATATTTATCTAAATGGTTAAATATATATAAATATATGTAAATATATATATATATATAGCAGGATTTCTCAATGGGTAAAACGGTGACATGTTGTTACTCAGTGACGAATGATGATGAATTATTCATTATATTCGAGTAATGCTGGGAGATCAGCTGGAGGACAACCAGCACAATAAAAGGAAATCTGCATCCGTCTGAGGATGTGAGACTCCATGTGTCCCTATAACGAGATGTAATTGGCTATCGGAGCGGAGGGGTGTTGAGGACGATGACCTTTAGATCTTCCGCCGTGCTGCGTCCGTCCCCGCTGCTTTGTCCCCTCCGGTCTGAACTCCAAATAAGACCCGAGCAGAGAAAAAGCCTCCGTAATGTAGTTTCAGTTTAATGCAATCCAAGTGCAGGCGTTGTTGTTTTCTGCCTGCTGGTGACTTACGACGGCGTGTGTTCCATCAATGAGCCAAGGAGGAAAAAAGCAAACGTGGAAGTCATTACAGGAGGGGGGGGGGGCTCTGTGTTCGGTCTCTTCTTGCCGATTTACTCAATTAGCTGTTTCTGCCGAGTGAAGTCAAAGCTCTTACAGATGATGTGGGAGGTGCAGATGGTAATCAATGTGTTGCTGGTCTTATCTTTAAAAAGCAAGACAGTCGCGTTGTTTGTGTTCATGGGTGGACTTTGAGGAAAGGGGCCCCTGGGCACAGACATGCAAAGGGCCCCGTCGTCTTACACAGCAAGACACACACTTTAAGGTGGTTCTGTGTCTCTTTGTGGTTGTTTTGTGTCTTTTTGTGGTTGTTTTGTGTCTTTTTGGGGTTGTTTTGTGTCTATTTGTGGTGGTTTTGTGTCTTTTTGTGGTTGTTTTGTGTCTCTTTGTGGTGATTTTGTGTCTCTTTTGTGGTGGTTTTTACTCTATTTGTTGTTATTTTGTGTCTCTTTGTGGTGGTTTTGTGTCTTTTTGTGGTTGTTTTGTGTCTCTTTGTGGGGGTTTTGTGTCTTTTTGTGGTTGTTTTGTGTCTCTTTGTGGTGGTTTTGTGTATTTCTGTGATTGTTTTTACTCTTTTTGTTGTTATTTTGTGTCTCTTTGTATTCATTTTGTATCTCTTTGTAATCGTTTTGTGTCTCTCTATAGTTGTTTTGTGTCTCTTTGTGGTCATTTTGTGTCTCTTCCTGGTTGGTACGTGTCTCTTTGTGTGACATCTTGCAGGTGAAGGCCAGGGGGCCCCCTGACACTTTGGGCCCCTGGGCCTGTGATCGTTCAGTCATCCATCCAAGCATATATTAGCTCATATTTAATGAAATATATATGAAATAATACAACCTTATCTACAAACCCTTTCTAACTCCTTTAACAAGCTGGCTTTAGGAAGATTATTACATTTAACCTGAAGCTATTTATGGAAACAGGGTGTTTAATTTTCTAAATCTCAGCCGCTATAATCTGAATCTGTGCCTGATTACAGCTTTACGCTGGTCTGAGCGGGACGCTTTAGAAGTGTTAGATAAAGCTGGCAGTTCATTTGGAAAAAGATAAAGCCTGTAAACTTATGGTACATGAGGTGTTTTGGACGTTAGTGGTTTTCCTGATAGCCTTGCACCTGCGTGGTGTGCGTATGATCTGGGTTGGCATGTGGGTTATTTATTTAAGTGGAATTTAAGTGAGGAGGTAAAACGTAGATTGAGCTGACTTGTGGAATCAAAGAGCTGTTCATCGATTCGTACGTGACGTCTTTCTTTGACCTTCCCTCTCTGTGATAACACGGAGACATAGCAAAGATACCGGAACAAAGATGAGCTTGCTCTCTGTGACTCCAGACTCCGCTGCCTTCACTTCCTTCTTCTGCTGCTCGTCTGCACAGTTTGACATTGTTCTCACATGATTCAAGTGAGGAGCGGGCTGAGCAGCGAGGGCGGGGGGGTAGTGCTTATTAACATCACCTGATCTGAAGGCTCACTAACATTATTATTATTTCTCCTCATAAGTCAGAAAGCTTTGAGCATAAAAAGTTGCGTCACCCTGAGATCAACTTTATTTTATTATCCGGGTTATTTTCCTCACTTTGTGCACCATCGGGGCAAACCATTCGAGTCTGTGACGGGAGGGGAGTTTAAATAAGAAAGACTTCTTTCATGTTGGCGAGGCTTCATCGTGTCACAGACCTCATGACCATGTTATCAAGCAGGAAATGTCTCCAACTTCCTGGAAAGCAAAATAGATGGAAAATAGAATATATCCTATTTTTATATTCCGGTTCTTCACTGAGAAATTTGGATCAAATTTCCTGTATTTTTTCCTTGAATGAAGCAAAGTGAGGGGATATTGAGAGAAACATCTATTAGTCTGGCTCATTCTTGCAGTATTTGTGCGTAAGATTCTTTATCTTGGATTCTCATCTCAACAATTTGTCCTTTTTTGTCCGGCCTGTGATCCCATGACTTGCAGAGTCTTCCACATGAGGACAAAGCAGCATGTGTGCTGTTACATGCATATAAACAACCTTCCCTTTTTTTAATTAGGGCTGCAACCAATACTTATTTTCTAGTTTAATGGATTAATAGTTTGGTGTATAAAATGTCTGAAAATAGTGAAAAATGTCCGTCGGTTTTGTCTTTAAATGTCTTGTTTTGTCACTTTAATAGGATATAAAACAGAGAAAAGCAGCAAATTTCCATATTTGAGATATTTACTTCACCGGTTAATTAATTATCCAAATGGTTGCCGATAATTTTTCTGTCGATCGTCCCCGGCACCTATTTTGCAAGACGGCTCATGCTGGGTCGTGCACCTCCGAATTTTTCCAAAAAGGTGCTTGCTGCACGCTCACACAAATACTGATGATAGTAAAATCATTTTTATAGTTTTTCTCAGGATTTTAGAAAGAACACCAATTCGTTTTAAAATGCTTTTTAAAAGCAGGAGATCTTCGAAATCTACATTTCAGTAAATATATCAAATAGTTTACATGATTTTCAACCTCCGTGTCATGATAATACATTTTTTTTCTTTACAGGGAAGGTGATAAAGTCTGCATGAATGTTGGATATGAGTTTACAGTTAATGCCGTTCTTTCAGTAACGCTCGTTGACTTCTTGCTTCATCACCGAATATTTAGTCTGCACGCCTCCTGGCTTTTCGGAGAATACTCCAACGAACAACGTGGTGAGCATACGCGGGCGGCGTTGTGCGTGCTCGCCATTTGTGGAGGCCCCCACCGCGGTGTCTTTAAATTCTTCCAACTAACTCCAGACTGTGTTGGGAGCGAGCAGACGCCTGAAGCTATACACGCACAAAAGCTGTTGTTGGGGATGTGTAAGTGTGTTTGTATTCCCGAGGTGCACACACTTCCCAGACCTCTCCCATGTGTGAAACAGCGGCGAGGTTATCGGCCGACCGTCTGGCTGTAGAGACCTCCGTGTAATCCATCAGAGCCATATTACAATGTCCCATCTATGCTGCAGGACAATATAAAAGCAGCCTGGGGGGATAGAGCGCTGCTCGCCGAGGAAACCCAACACCACATGAAGGCCGTTCAGAGAGAAAAGTGTCACGCTTTTGCTGGAAAATTGGAGTTGCATGTGCGCATTTAATTGAGTTTTTAATGTAAAAGGTATGGGGTGCTTCGTTGTTGCATTTCAGGCTGTTTATTGAAAGAGTCCTGCACACATTGTCCTTGCTCCCATCAGTATGAATAATTGACCCTGCTGACATCGGATGCATTGTATCTCCAGGCACCCGGGGGATGTTTTATCACTACAGATGGATGAGGGTTGGCAGCCAGTGCAGGCAGGACATGTGTTGAGTGGAAGAGTCAAGTCGTGATGAAGAAACCCGACACTACAGCTGAAACCAATCATTGTTTTCATCATCGATTAACCTGGAGATTATTTTCTACGTTAATGGTTCGGTGTATAAAATGTGAGAAAACAGTGAAAAATGTCTTTTAATGTCTTGTTGTGTCTTTGATATGATATAAAGGACAGAAAAGCAGCAAATATCCATATTTGAGAGGCTGGAAACAGACTTTTCTGCAGGAAAAATGACTTTAACGACGAATGAATTATCAAAATAGTTGTCGATTCCTTTTCTTGAGCATGGAAACATTGGGGATGCTGTCCTGAGAGATAGACACGCAGATTTAAACCTTTCCTGTTTGTATATTGCAGCTCGGGGGTTCTTTGTTTTGCAAATGGAAAATCTTCTGTCCCTTCAGCTGCTTGTGGCTCATTACCCCGGGCTTAACCTCCGCAGACCTAAAGAGACACGAGTGGAGGAGGGGAGGAGTGGAAAGATGGGCAAATGGAAAAATGTCTGTAATCAGGGAAATGATGAAATGAGGAAGCAGATCATCTGTTTTTGTGCTTTGCATGTCAAATATAAGACAAGAAGCACTTGGATAGGATTTTATTTTTGTTGGTTGGATTCACGGCTGCAAATAACGATTATTTCATTGTTGATTAATCTGCTAATCATTTTCTATATTATTAGTTTGGTGTATAAAATGTTAGAAAATAGTGAAACATGTCTTTAAATGGCAAAGATATTCAGTTTGACAAACAAAGTTTAAAGCAATATATGTTTATTTCAAAAAATAATAATTAAACAACAGATGTAGAATAAAAATATTAGTACAAACAAACAACATTAACATAAGAAATTAAATTAAAAAAACATCCAGTTTGATTTCAGTGTCTCTTACTGAAATCAAGTTTTCTCTTAGCTTTCAGGTGATTACTTTTTATATCCTGCTTCTCGTTTTCTACCAACATTGTCACCCATGAAAAGAAAAATGCTGCATTATTATTCCTAATATCCGCTCGAGGCGAGGCAAGTTTATTCCTGTGGCACGGAGCTGAGCGGCGTGTCGGAGCCTCTGTTTACCTTGTGATTACAGTAACAGCTGGGGACGGTCGGCCGAGAGATAAAACAGGCATCAGTCGGGTTTCCAATCTCAACTTCCTGTTTTATTCCAGTGGCTCTGTGATGATTTATGATGATTACCATAATTACTTGTGGGATGAGTTAGGCCCAATAATGCATTTTAATTGCATGATAAGCGACTACCAGAGAGTCAATATGTGAGACGTCTTTTAAAGGGACAGTCCACCATCTTTAAATGTCGGTTTACATGGAGATCGTCTGTGGATTAAACTCGTCTGTGGCTCCGGAGGAAACTACCCTGATGATGTCACAGTGATGTCATCGATTTATTTTTGTTATATTTATTGATTGTATTATATTAAAAGTCCTAGTATAGTTTGCCATAAAAATTTTAAAAAAGAAAGTTGTATTATATTATGTCATAAAAAAGTTATTTTTTTATTGAAGAAGAAGTAGTGTAGTATGCCATATTAAAATAAATCATAATCAAGTATGCCATAAAAAAAACATTAAATTGTATAGTAAAGTAGGCCATATGTAAAAAAAATATATATCTGAATATAGTATGTCATAAAAGTGTATAGTATTTTATGGCATATTTAAAAGATGCCATAAAAAGTCATAACTTAAAGAAATCCTAATATAATATGCCATAAAAAAGTTATTTAATAAATCATAATTTAATATGTCATAAGAAATAAATCATAATGAACTATCCCATGAAAAAGTAATTTAATAAATCATAATATAGTATGTCATAAATAAATCATAAAAAATGAATCGTATAGTATGCCATATAAAAAAAAACTATAATATAGCAATTTATTCTTAAATACTTAATGGTGAGAACTTTTTGTAATATATCTTGTTCTTAATTTTATGGAATATTTTGCTGTCATGAATAAAACTCATAATAATGATAATAATAACTGTAATAGACACAACATAGCGCTGGTGTCCTTCACATGGCAACTGAAGGACTCAGAGGACAAAATCCAGAGACTGAACAGTTTTTAGATTTCGATTTTCCACATTATAACTAAAGTTTAAACATTGTGTCTCCTGTGTTTCAGGGCTGCCGTGAAGAATAATGGATGAGACCTGTCAGTAGCACTTGATGAAGATTTGGATCGACTCCTCAAACTGAGCAATGGAGGGCAGCGATGAAGCGTCTGTGGCCGTGACACAGACGGACGTGTGCAGCGGCGCTGAGGGGGGAGCCGGAGAAGTCTGCAGTAAAGTGGAGGACGGAGTAAATCCACTGGCTCCCGCTGGTTCCTGTAGCAGCACTGCGGCGACAGGCAAAGGAAGGCTCTCGAACCTGATGGAGCCTCCTGCACCGTCAGTCGTGAGCTCCTCCGCTGAAGCTGCGGGAGGTGTGGCGCTCAAAGTCGCCACAACTGTGCTGCACCCGGTGTGCCTGGGAGACAGCCCGCTGATGCTGCCCATCCACCTGCAGATGGCCGGAGCAGCCGGCGCTCAGCTCGGCCAAATGGGGGCAGCACCGTACTTGATAACGAGCCAAAGCCCAGTTTCACTTCCCCTGGTTCTGGATCAGCAGGTCCTGCAGCACATGAGCCCCTCTGTGACGGCGAACTGCCCTCAGCTGCAGAACAACGTGCTGTGTCAGAATCCTTTAGCGTTCGGTTTACCTCCAGGTGTGGACCAGAAGTCGGCAGGACAGACGCAGGAGGCCAACCTGCTCTCCCTCCTGCAGAATCCAGCTTTTGCCGCCATCTTGCAGGATCTCTTCCCTTCTCAGGCGGGTTCTTCCACCTGTCAGTCACCAGGCTCCTCCTTCTTCCCGCTCCCTCCCCTCACGCCTCCCTACACCTCCCCTCTGGCCCCGTTAGTCCCTCCTGCCACGCTTCTAGTTCCCTACCCGGTCATCATCCCTCTGCCAGTGCCTCTGCCCGTCCCCTTGCCCCTCCCCGTCCCCGTCCCGCAGACTGAGGACTCAAAGGGGAACATGCCAAAACCAGTTTGCACTGTGAGTAAAAGCACTCAGACTTCTCTGAAAGATACTACCTCTCCTGCAGCGTCTTCACGCAGATGCATGCCATTATTCCAGCCGCAGAATGTGTCCCCGTCCTCGCTTCCTCCCGACGAAGGACAAGCTCTGGACCTTTCTGTCAGAGCGTGTCCAGTTGAACTGAAACAGGAGTACCCCAGTCCGCAGCAGGACAGCGTGCTCGACTTGTCAGTGCCTGCTGTGAGGAAAAAGTGTGACAGAGAAGTAGCTTTCCATTCAGACACGAGCGGCACTTCTCTGTCTCTGGGCGTCGAATGCACGCAGAGTTTAGATTCAAAACTCCTGGGCAGCCTGGCTTCACTGGAGTTCAGCCGGCAGCACAAGTGGGTGGTTGACAGCAGAGCTGCAGGGTCTACTTCTCTGAGCCAGCAGAGCGGAGCCGGAAACCTAGAGATAGTCAGCAGCTCGCAGACGGCCAAGGTCATCGTCTCGGTGAAGGACGCCATCCCCGCCATCCTCTGCGGGAAGATAAAAGGCCTTTCGGGAGTCTCCACCAAGAACTTTTCCATCAAACGCGACGGCAGCCAGGGGGCGTCTCTGCAGCAGCTCTACGCGGTGCCGTCTGTGTCGGCGCACGGGGAGCAGCACGACCCCAACAAAAAGCTCCCCAAGAGCAGAGCGATCAAACTGAAGAAGGTCAGCTCGCAGGAGATCCATTTCCTGCCCATGAAGAAGCAGAGACTAGCAGCGCTGCTCCCCAGGAAGTGAAAGTGCTCATGGGAGCGTGTAACACAAGGCACACGCGGGGACATTCTCTAATCAGACTCATACACTTACACGTCCAATCAGAGTTTGTTGCGTAAACTGAGGCTCATGAATGTGTGAGAAGTGACAGAAATGCTTTGCATTGGAGTTTTCTTTGTTTTTAATGCACTACTCTCCAGTGTTGTACTGAAGCAGAAAGGTTTTTGTGTTCGGCGGCTCCGTGTGGCTTTGGAGATAAATGTTGAGGAACATTTTTAAAGACACATGGCTTCCATCATGGTTTGTTTCCACATGTAGTTTTTTTATTTAAGTGCACTGAAGACCTAAACAACCTGATCGTTGAGGTTGTCCCCGTTGAGAGCAAGACGTGACTGTTAAAAAAACATCCCATCGTCGGAAAGTTCCCGCAGTCACCAGTAAGTTTGGTGGGGAGCATGACAGGCTAGTGAGGACTTGGCAAGGCCAGAGCCCCAATTTCATTAAAACCATCGTTGGCATCAGCCATCAGTCGTGAATAAATACATTCTCATTTTGTTTAACGGCAGGGAAAAAAGGGATGTCTTAATTGTTTTCACATTTAAACAGAACTTTCTAAAGGCCGCTCCAAATATAAGGAAAGTATTTCTGGAAAAAAGGAGCTATTTTGGTTGCTGGCTTGAATTATATGATTGATTCGACAGCGCTTCAAAATACAAGCTGAGAAAAACACAACGAGAGCCCCGTGCTGCTCCCACTGACAGACTGATGTGAAGTGAATCTAGGTGGAAGTTTTAATATTGATTTCACCTGTTAAATTAAATTAAATTAAAGGGTAACTTCGTTTTTTTGTGTCTAAGTGACTGATGGGGACGGCAGGTTTTGGAGTCGGTCCAGTATTGAGAGAGAGCGCTGCAGTGTAATCCTTCATCAGTGTCCACTAACAGTGTTTCTGCACTGACGGCTCAGACTGTTATTAGAAGTCTGACTACATTATTACAGGAGCGACAGAGAAATAAAAGCTGTTTCTTCACCTTCACCTTGATGCTCTGTCTGTTCACGAGAGAGGAGCCGCTGGTCACAGTTAGTTGTGTTGGAGAACAGAACGTGTAGCTCAGTGTGATCTAGAAGATTTCACGTGTCAGGGCTGAATATTTAGCTGATTCCCACAAGGTGGAAGTGACGTGAGACTTTAGACACAATAACAAACAGAGCGGATCAAAGTAAAGGTGAAGAAACTGCTTTTATTTCTCTGTAGCTCCTGTAATAACGTAGTCAGACTTATAATAACTATCTGAGCGATAGTGGACGTACACTGACGTTGCAGGAGTGAGTCCTGAAACCCAGAATGAGTCGGCGCATTTGTACTTCCTGTTCCCTCGTCTGGAAGTCAACGTGTTGTTTGAATGTGTTTCTGGTTAGATGTCTGAATTTGGAGCTTTTCCACATTATAAAAAAGCTGGTTGCTAACATGTGGCTAAACAAAGAACGTTAGCCGCCGTTAGCGTAGACGTGTCATGTGACCGTGCTGTAGTTCGGTTATAGCCTAACGTTAGCTTTTTACTTCAAAAACCATAAAGTGGTGTTCACATGTGAAGGTTATCTTGCTGTATCATAAACGTCTGTTTGCCACAGAGCTTATTTTCTGCAATGATCCAAAATCCAACGGAGAACTTCCGCCGGATTTTAAGTGGATGCTAACTTCAGAGTCGAACTACAAACACCCGCCTCCTCTGCAGCGCTCTCGCTCAATACTGGACCAGTTGAACCAGGTTGACCAGGTTAAAAAACACCGGAGTTACCCTTTAAAATGTGAAGCTGAAGGGAAAGAAGAAATCTTTCGCTTTTTTTTTTCTTTCTTTTGCTTCAGTGAGAGAAAATACTGTTGGTATATTTGTTACGTGGGTTATTAGTCGCCCCTCAACTTTATCAAACTTGTCGATGTGAAACATTAATTTCGAGTGTTTTGGTGTCACTTCCATTGTTTTGTGCAGCATGGTATTCTTTCTGTCCCATGAGTTGTGAATGTGAGAGTATTGCTGTGTGTCAGTTTATTAGTTATCCTCTCGAGTGCACTTTGTCATAGTTTAGTTGAAAAACGTTACAGGGTGTCCGGCCTCTTCTGCTAAAACTGTGCTGCCCCTTTGTGATTATAGCATTTATGAAATCTGTGAATTATATGCAGACTGTCTGGATGAACAACGGAGGGATGGAAAATACAGAGAAGCTCGACTTTTTACCGGCTCTTCGTTTATATTGATGTACTTCAGTAACGTCAACAGAGAGTTCATGGTTTAGTAGTTTCAACTGATCACTTTGCTTGTACATGATTTCACCCTAATTTATTATTTGTACAACTTTTATTTATACGATCTGTATATAAACTGGTCAGTTAGGAGACAGTGTGGCTGGATATAAAAAAAAATAACTGCTTCCTTTGTAAACTGTCGGTCTCCTGAAGCACTTTTTGCTTCGGAAAAACTGTTATTTTGATTGAGATGTCAGTGAAAACACCGGTGGACATGTTTGCTTACTGTACAGTAGCTGTGTGTGCTTTTTATATGGAGGTGAACTAAAAGATCTGAGGTCTGACTTTGTGTCTCTGCCTTTTCCTTAAACGCACAATATGCCACGAGTCTCTCAATCAAAACAATGAGAAAAGACGTTCGTTCAGGAGGTTTTTAGCCGGAGCAGAATCCTCCACAGAGGTGCATCATGGGAGTTAGGGTTCCTTCAGTGTTCCTGGT
>CALSCE010010686.1:9983783-10002483 GCA_943593645.1 Bovichtus variegatus | reverse complement strand
TGTGTGTGTGTGTGTGTGTGTACCTCTGACCACCTCCCCTCCTCCTGAGTGTGTCTGCAGAGCACTGAGCAGGACTTTGGGCTGGTATGCGCAGCCGATACACGACTGCACCACCTGCTGCAGCACGGCGTTCACCGGCCCCGGGCCAAAGTGATCAGGCAGACGCTGCATCTGCTTCCTGTCCAGGTGGGGGCCACAGTTTCCGTGCTTATTCACATACACACACACTGCAAAAGCACGAGACACACAGTGAGCTACTGAGATATTCTAACGACAGCTTTGATTCAAGAAGGGATTCTGGAGAGCGAACGAGCGTTAATGTTACCTGTTGACACCACAGAGTTCAGGCTGGGGGGGCTTTCCTGTGGGACCTGGATGCTGGGCAGCTGTGCTGGGCTTTGGAGGATCTTGGACTTCCTCTGAAGAAAAAAAATGTAAATAAATAAAAACACATTCATTTGCAGACGCACTTCAACAAACAGGAATCTGGCCGTAAAAAGCAGCGGCGGGACCAAGTCACACGAAAGTCTCAAGTCCTAAACTTTGATAACAAGTCATAATGCTCCGTCTGTCATTTTCAGTTTTTGTACGATGACAAAATGATCTTTGGTAACATTTTTTCCATCTGGCGCTAAACGTTAGCTCTTCATGGTTCTTTCCTGCAACAGTTAATCAGTTACGTCGGTCTATAGGTTCATTTAACTCTCAGCGTGTTGGAAGCGTTTCAAACTGATGGCGATCAAAATATTTAGAACGAAAATCGTCTGATAACGATCTGAGCTTAACAAACTTCATTCAGCAAAGCAAACATCAAATAACACAAACATTCAACTTCCAGCACCTCGAAATGGAAAGCGGCAGCAAAGCTCATCAACTCAATGACTAAGACAAAGCCCCTCTCGTGTCTCTTTTTTATTTATTTTTTTTAAATCTTGCATGCATCTTGCGTGCATCCTGAGGCAGTGGTGTTAAGATGTAAGTCGAGTCCTGGAAGAGTCCAGACCTCTGGTACAAAGTATTCCTCTAAAGATTAAACTTGAATCTTTAGTTTTAAGCTCCGCAGCGTCTCACCTTGCTTCCAGGCTTGGGGCCTCTCTTCTTGTAGGGTCGGGGTACGAGCTGCGTTTCTTCAGGTACGGCTCCGTTCTGGGCAGCAGCCGCTTCTGCCACAGCTTTGAGCAGAGCGATGGTCTCGCTCTTCGGCCGGCGGCCTCTCACCCCCTTCCTGACGGGCAGAGTGGGCAGAGGGTTGGGGAGTCTGTAGGGGGACTGCATGGATCGCCTGCTGGGCTTGGAGGGCGACGCCGGCAGGATCTGCAGGTTCTTTGGAAGCGAAACTGTCATAATGGCAGACAACAGCACAATTAGTATGGAGAAAAATGTATAGAAATCCAAGAAACAGAACTTCACATGCACTGGCAGAAGTAATTCTGCTGTCAATGTCATACACATCCGCAACAAATAAGTATTGAAATGACATAAATCATCTTCTCTTAAATGCACAGAATCCAAGCACGTGAGTTCCTGACGTCTCGAATCTTCACAAGGAGTAAATCACCATTTCAGTCTTTACTATTGCAAATGTGTGTAATTAATGCTGGATCTCTCTACAAATAACAACAATGCCTATAGCCAAGACCAGAAACAGTAAAAGTGTAAGTCACACCCTGTGGAAAGGAAACACATTTGCACCTACACAAAGCAACAGCCCACTTACTGAGCTGGTAAATGTTTTCTGTATGTGCTGAAGATTCCCCAACAACACCCACGCATAGAGAGCCCAAAAATAAACCTAATAAATAAAAGAAACGCAGCAAAAAGCTCAGAACAAAAAGGTAGGAGGAAAAAAGTGTGTGCGTGTGTTTTTTATATCCTCTCCCAATCATACAGGAGCAGGTACCAGTACCAGTACCAGTACCAGTACAAGTACAAGGACCAGTACCAGGACCAGTACAAGTACAAGTACAAGTACAAGTACAAGTACAAGTACAAGTACAAGTACAAGTACTGTGGCTGCGCCGAATAATTTTAAGCTTCATTCATAACGTTGACATTCGAATTTTAAAATAAACATCAGAATTCTTTTTTTTTTTTCTGCGCGTCTGTTGATCGTGTTTAAAGTATCTGTGCACAGATACAGACGAGGCTGCACTAATGTTATGAGTTTTATAATATTAGTAGAGTTAGTCTCCAGTTTCACACTCTGTGATTCAAACATTTCCAATAACTGCAGAGTTTAAAGTCCACAAGTCAACATTTATTAAAACACGTTTTTATCCAACAGATATTCTGCTTCAACACATCTGCTGGTGTTTAGACATAAATCAACATTTATTAAAACATGTTTTTATTTAACAGATATTCTGCTTCAACACATCTGCTGGTGTTTAGACACAAATTAACATTTTCAGTTTGCTCTCCTGCACATAAAGGGAGTTTTATTCATTAAAGAAAATTGATTTAATAAAGAAAACCAACAAATTTTGTCATAAAATATGACGAAAGACATTTAAAGCTTCATTTGAAAACCATAACAAAAGCTTTGAAAGTAAAAACAATAAAAAGGACATTTGGTACGGCCCTAATCATTCTAAAAGCAGCGGCAGTTTTTCGTGTGTTTTGTAGTTGATAATCTCTTCCTCTCCATCCGAAGTCTTATACACAAACGCGGTCGAGCTAAAGTCAGAGACTGGACTGAGCAGCTTCTGTAAACATATATTTTCCATGTAAACAGGTATGATAAAGAACATAAATCCTCCTCCTTCACATCCCAAACACACCGACAGACGTCCATCGTGTATCTGCAGAGCGACACGTGCAAAACAAAGCATCTCTCTTCTACGACTGTTGGCTCGGTGCTCATGTCGCTGACGCTTTTTAAAATGTTGCCCCAGTTTATCAAGAGCGCCGTGTTTGAAGCCCCAGGGGAAAGTTGTTGTAAAATACTCAACATGGAAGAGAGCTTCGGAAAGTTTTATGCCTAGTTCACACGACATAACTTCAGCCCTGATTTTCCACTCGCCCAGTTTATGGAGCTCCAGATCTGAGGCACACAGAGTGGGTTCGACCCCCGAGCACCATGTGTAAACTGTTCAAAGAACATATATGTGGAGCTGTCGGGGCGTCAGAGGTGCAGCCAACGAGGAACAAACACACGGGTTGAGGGGAAACCTGGTGGAGCAACTACAGAGACTTTACCGAACCGGATGTCCTTTATGGATTTCCCAAATTATGCTTTAATCATGTTTATGTTTTAATGTTAAAGTTATATTATGTGCTGCTTGTTAATGTTCTTTTAATATTCTTTTGTGCAGAGCAAACTCCCCTCGGGGCAATAAAGGTTTCACGCGTCACATTTGGACCAAAGTTGTTAATGCACTTAGAGGAAAATAGATGAAGAGTACAGACGTGTGGAAACTATTCTGTGAACATTTGTGCCAAAGAAAACATCAATAAGCATGAATACTTCGTTTCTTCTGTCACTTCTCACGTGTGTTTTCGTAGTTTAGAGGTTGTGCAGAGTGAACAACACGGCGATCTGACGACTTTAAAATGTGTCGTGTGAACTTGGCTTTACTAAAATAACTATTTCTGAAGACTGTCCACGGCTAACATTTCCTGATTTAAAGACAATTATTAATTTCCGTACCATATAATTTATCAAGTTTATTGAACGTTAGTGATCAACATCATTCACTCATTAAATATTATATAATAATATTTACTCTGATCACTGGTATCAATACGGTATTTATACTGTTCATTTCAAGTAATATTCTTATTTATCCAATTTATATTATTCCGCCATTTTAAACACCGATTGCGTTTTTCATACACTATTGTATATATTGTAATATACATATTTTTTCATATGTATTGTTATATATTGTAATATACATATTTTCACATATTTATTGTTATATATTGTAATATAAATATTTATTGTAATATACACATTTTTACATATTGTAGTACAATGCCCACATTTTTTAAATATACTTAATTGTTATTTCTTTTTTTCTTCTAACTTCTTAGTGTTTATATATATTATTATTCTAAAATGGAGAAACTGTGACGCCTCCGGGGATCAATTAAGTGTTTGAGATTATGATTATGATCCAAACGGTAAATCTGTGTTCAAGCTCCTTCAAATTCACAAACTTTTCCATTCAGACCTCCTCTGGGAGACGTGTTAATACGCCGTTTTCTTGTCCCGCGTCCAGCACCTGCTAAAGATTAACTGTGTACATCTAACTCTGCCAGACTAAACAACAACACCAGATGATTCATGATAACAGTGTTTATATGATTCTGTGTGTGTGTGTGTGTGTGTGTGTGTGTGTGTGTGTGCTGCCACCTGCAGGGGGACACTCACCACTGTTGCCTGGTGCCTGCAGACTGTGCTTTGTGAGGCAGCACCAGCCCACAGGGAAGATGTCCCGGGAGTCGTACTTGCACCAGTAATCGAAGGCCCCCCGCCACCCGTCGAACATGATGAACACCTCGTCGCCCTTCACTTCTCCAATGGTGGCGGGGCAGATGAGGTACGGGTTCTTTTTGTCCACGGCCTCCAGCTTCATGCCAGGCTTAAATATGTTCTGGGGGGGCCTCAGAGGTTCCTGAAAAATGTGTGCAGTGTTCTCATTACAAAAACTTCCTAAATGAATACACTGCCGATGAAATGGCGCCATAATACAAAATGTTTAACGCTTTTCGAAGCAACACGTACCTTTTTAAAGGCTGTTGCTGGAGCCATCTCGGCTCCATTCAAGGTTCTCAGCAGAAACATGGGCCAAGAGGAGGCGTTCATCCGAAATCCTTGGGGAGAAAATGTAATAACATTAAAAACTAAAGTTTATTTTTGTATTATTGCATATGGAAATAAAGGTTAAATGCATAAAAAATAAAACGTATAAAAAAAAAGTAGTGCTGTACAGAACTTTTTATTAAATTTCTTTTTACATTCTTTGGTCTGCACCATATTTTATGACATCAGCCTAAAAAAAGTGTGTGTAGTGATATGCATACAGAGATAAGATGATATAAAATGAGATAAAATACATGTGTGAATCAGAATGTGGAGGAGGATTTAGATCCCTTCACTATATACAGCCATCTTTTAATAAATATGTTTTTGGAGTCTCAAAAATGTTGTTATTTGTACATTTTGTGGTGAATTTGACAGACCTTCTCATTCATTTAATTACTCTTAGTAATACATATTTTCAGCTCTTGCAGTATCATTAATAGTAGTGTCACTTTTGGATATTTTGTCAAATTTTGGTGGAACCTCTTCCTGAAATATTCCTAAATTTCCTTTACTGTCCTGAAATGATGAACAATGTGTTTCCATCCGACCCCCCCGGACTTCTCACCCAGCGGTGGCTGCAGCATGTCTCCGTTCTTCTCACAGGTGCCGATGGGCTGAATGTCAGAGGAGTCCACGAGTCTCCAGAAGTCATTGCTGTTGTCACTTCCATCCAGACGCAGACGCAGACGAACCCCCGTTAACCCCATCACGGTGGCGATACAAACGGAGGTGGAGTTGCGCGGGTCGTGGGCTTCAAGCTTCATTCCCACCTTGAAGTCGTTGGAGGGAGGGACTCTCGCCTGCAAATATCAGGAGAATATACAGTATATGTGTGTGTGTGTATATATATATATATATATATATATATATATATATAATATATATATATATGTACGAGTCCGTGAGGGAGTAGGTTTTCAGGAGGGAAGTGTTGCATTTTCTTTCTGCACTATCTCTAAAAAGCGATTAGCGACGAATTAAGCGACTTATTCAGACCATCAGGGAAAAAGCAAGAATTATATTCAAATATATTATATAGTAAATTATTCCCTCAGAGTAATCTCTCTCTCCTCGTCAGTTAATATAATACACACAGCTTTACATTCTTGTTATTACTGCTTCATAAATAGTTTTGTATAAATACATAAATTAGATAGACTCAGTTTAGATTAACATTTTCTCTGATTCTTCTGTTATGGAAATATGATTTTCATATCATGTTCATCATTTATGAACATATTGAAAATCCTTTTTTCTTTTAAGTTACAAAAATGTTTATTCATGCCGTCAATTATAGTTTCTAGAAAGAAAATGTGATTCCGCTCATCTCTAGGCAGAACCAGTTTGAACACTAATGTGAGAGCTTACAGGACAGATTTAAAAAGCTAAACTTTTACTCAATTTAAAGCTAATTGTTCTCAACAGCAAAGACAAAACAACCAGATTCAGTTTGCACCATGAAGCTGGGCGTGCAAAGCAGACTTTTCAAAAGGAAACACAGAAAGATAAACAGATAGGACTACAGATCTGCAGATTCCTAACTAAGTACTTATAACTTACATAAATAATAAACAGCTTAGAAACCCAGGAGGACATACCTGACGAAAACAGGCGGGTGGAGCCGGTGAAGACGACGTTTCTTTTAGATATTCCTCCCAGCTGAAAGCATCTAAACACAAAGCACACAAAGTAAATGACAGCAATTAAGCTCTTAATGACAAACAGTTACAACAACAAAAAATAACATAAAATCCAGTAAATGCTTGAGCAGAAGGTCACAATGTCACCTGCTGATTTTAGCCTGAATTTTGAGGTTATACTTTTAAAGTATGGTGAGACAAAGTTCTAGTTTCTGGATCTTCAGCTCGTCAACAGAATCTCTCGACGCTTAGAATCCGGACAGAAAACCTCAGGATCATGTTTGAGCTTTTTAGAAAAACTAGTATATAGAGTTTACCAATGGCATGTCATTTAAAAAGTAACCGGGCAAAAAGCTCTTCTGATGTGATGTAAACACTAACACGTTCTTCTTGGGTTCAACCAAAACAATCTAAGGAAATTGTAAAAAATAAAAAAATCACAAATCAAGGCAAACACTTTCACAAAGAATGAAATAAAAAGTTCACCTTTAGTTGCTGCAGGGACTGTACCCGTTAGTGGAACCATTCTTCCTGGTTTCTCTTTTTTGGCCTCTTTCTGATCTAAAAATGATTTTTAAAAAAACGTGTGAAAATACAAAAAGTTGTTTTAACAAATCTTTACAATAAAAGTACCACTTTTTAGAAAACTGTGTCCAACAACTTTTGAACATTTCACATTTTTCACATGTGAAACATAATTTAACTTGTAAATTCTTTCTTTATTTGCATACTTTAAACTAAAATAAGAAATAATAGTCTCAAAACTGGTAATAAACATTGAAATGTATGCACCAATTTGTGAGACTGTACTGAAGCCTTAAGAGGCATCAAAGCCGACAACACAAAAATATCTAAATAATAAAAAACCTGAAATGCATCAGTGATGTGTAATAATAATAATAATAATAATAATAATAATAATAATGACACAAATGAAGCTGCATGCAGTCACATTGTAAAGTCCCCACAGTCACACAGGTGTTTTTGTGTGAAAAACACAACCTTCAAAGTCTGTATGAAGCGGCGTAAAAAGACGCCTGCTCACCTTTTAGCGGAGTTTTTCCCATGGTGACTGATGACCAATGGCGACACTTTTACGATGACGACCAATGGTGACCAGGTGTGTGTCTGTGTAGCTTTGTTCTAAAATAAACATCAAAAAAGGTGAAAATATTTCATATGAAATGCTGTACACACAAACACAGAAGCATGAGTCACAATGGAAATATAAAATAAAAGGGTCTTGATGTTCAATGTGTATGACGTTTAGAAATCAGCACGGTAATAATTGTCAATCATCAAATTATGCTCAAAACTGTTCAAATATGTTTCTTAATTTAGTGAAGAAACATATTTGTATTGCATCACAAATAGCACACATCTTTTTTTAGTGAAAAACAACCAAACAATCTTAAATAAGGTAATCATAAATCATATAAATCAAATAAAAGGATAAGCGAATAAATAAGAGTTTGTTCTTTTTTAAAAGGATTATTCCCTTATTTATTCGTTTTAAATCAGGCTATATTTTACATTCCTCAACAATGATAGTGAGCTGACAGCTTTTTTTGCACACCAGCTGGTTGTCTTTTAACATAGTCAATGTACCATTTTCACAACCTTAGTAAATTACCTAGTAACTAGCAGCTTTTTCATATTTTTTCTATTCTATATGCAAGTTCTTGACTTTTGCAGTACTTTCATGTATTCTTACTCCCTCATATTACATTTAAAGTATGAACCAAACATCAAGCCACAGTCCCTGTAAGTGGAAACCTACTACAATGGACATTGCTGCATTTGAAGCAGTTATATTTCATTTTAGGGTTGCAACTACGTATTTTTCACTATCAATTAATCTCTCAATCATTATCACTTAGTAAATTAAATAGCAGTTGGGATGCAACTCCCAATTACTTTTATTATCGAATAATCTGCAATTATTCTTTTAATTAATCGATTTATTGTTTAGTCTATGAAACGTCGAAGAAAATTGTCAAATTTAATTGCCAAAAATATGTAGTTTACAATGATGTATGACATAATTATTTACAAATTATATATGACAAATAAAAGAAGGAAATCCTCTTATTTAAAAAGATGGAATCACAGAATATATGCAATTGTTTTACTATTTCTGCTTGAAAAAATGACTGAATCAATTAATCAATTATCAAAATAGTATTATAAAATAATAATATTTTTTGTATTAATCGACTAATAGTTTCAGCTGTAAATATAAGAAAACAGGAAAAATGCAGATCTAAATCTAAAGCGGTCTTCAAATTGCTTGTTTAGTCTGACAAAGATCCAAAACTGAAAAATAGTGAGACTGAAGTATTCTATGATCTATTTTAGTGAAAAGAGAAGTATGGCAGCTGGATGGAAAGTTACATGCTGGTGGTGTCTTGGTAAAATAAAACATATCAGAACTTCTTTCCACACATCATATAACCAGACAATAAAAAATAAGGACGAATAAAAAAAACCCAGGAGGCACCATTGTCGAGATATTCCAACTTAAAGCTCATTTCTGAATGCCTTCATGGTCACACTTTGTCCCTGCTTAAATAAATAGTTACAAGACACCAGTAAAAGTAAACACACCGGCCTCGATGAAGGAAACTGTCGCACTACATTATGCAAAACCTCGTTTGGACAATCAGCAAAACTATGAAGTTGTTTACCAACAGAGTTGAAAATGCAACACAAATGTTTTTAATAGAAGTTTTAAACACACCATATTTCTCACACTTAATAATCTTGTAGACACACCTGTATTTAGTATATTTGTGGATGTATTATGGCTGCAACTAATCATTATTTTCGTTATGGATTAATCTGCCGATTATTTCCTAGATTAATGGTTTGGTTTATAAAATGTGAGAAAATAGTGAAAAATGTCCATCTCAGTTTCTCACAGTCCAGCTGATGTCTTTAAATGTCTTGTTTTTTCACTTTAATATGAAATAAAATAGAGAAAAGCAGCAAATCTCCATATTTGAGAGGCTGAAAAAAAGGCATTTCTACAGGAAACATTACTTTAACGATCAATCGATTATCAAAATAGTTGGAGATTATTTTTCTGTTGATCGACTAATGGACAAGGATATTCGTTGCCGCTTTAATATGCATTTGTAAATGTATTTTCTTTTTTAAAGCTTCCTGTGGACAGGTGTTTTAAATTAAGAGTTTTGCAACAAAAACTAAACACAATGCATCTGGTCCTTGTGCATAAACTTATGTTACAATTCCAATGCCACTGTGACATCCCATAAAAACGAAATAAACTCACTAACTAACTTTCAAGCCCTGGCGTGTGGTATTCCAGTAATGGTCACTCCCATGGAAACAGGAAACAGGGTGGGTTTTTCAGGTTCAACACTGTAGCGACAGGCCTGTGGAGCACTGAGACGCTCAATGTGACTCTAGTTAGACATTTATAGATGTCTGTGAAAGACCGATACATCATCTACAAACTTCATGCTGTTGTACGTGTTCCCAGAGTCCTATAAAAAGGATCCCAGCTTAATATGACTCATTAATAACAAGACCTTTTAAAAGTTCTCAGCAATGTATGTTTACTCAGGTCAACATCAGTGGTGGAAAGTATATTTACTCATGTAGTGTACTTAAGTACACATTTGAGGTACTTGTACTTTACTTGAGTATTTCTATTTTCTGCTACTTTATCATTCTAATCCACTACATTTCAGAGATAAATGTTGTACTTTTTACTGCACTATATTTGTCTTTAGTTACTTAGTTAGTTACTACAGATTAAAGTTTACAGATTACAACCCTGTATCTCCAGATGATGTGGAGTGTTTGTGATGAAGTGAAGGATGAAGACTTCCTTTAGGAGAAGATTCTCCTCCTTCTTCACATAAATAAAGTCTTTAAAATACGTCGTCACAAAGCTGAAAACTTTGTTTAGTTTTTCTGAGGAACTCGTGAAAAGTTGACTTTTTAGAGACACGTGGTTCTGACAGGACAGAGACAAAGATACAAACATATGATGATCTTACAGAATACGATGCATTGTGTACATTAAACTACCAACACGAGTGGTGGACAGTAACTAAGTACATTTTCTCATACTTACTTTTAGTACATTAAGTAATGTACTTAAGTACAACTTTGAGATACTTGTACTTTACTTTTACTTTTTTTACGTACTTTATACGTATTTCCATTTTCTGCTACTTTATACTTCTAGAAAACAACATCTCAGAGGGAAATATTTTACATTTCACTGCACTACATTTATTTGATAACTTAAATTACTTTGAAGGTTAGGATTCAGATTATTAATACGAAATGTAATCAACAAATAATTTATTATTAATTATAATTATTATTATTATTGGTTAAGATAAAACTTTATTGATCCCTTGGTCAAAAGTTATCCAGCAGTATGTTTATTTTTATATATATATATATATATATATATGAGAAATAGTAAAACACTGACAGGGGATAAGCATGATCAATACTTTACTTTTACATTTTGCTGATAACTTTCTTACTTCTCCTTAAATAAGAATTTGAATGCAGGACTTCTACTTGTAGTGAAGTATTTTCACAGTATTAATACTTTTACTGAAGTAAATGATCTCAATACTTTGTCCACCACTGTATGTATTGTATGAATATATATTAAAATCACCTACAGCTTTGAGCTTTTTACCATTTAAAGTGCATTTCAAACTAATTCTTTATTTTTGCATTTGATCAGTGAAGATGTATGAAGACATTATGGGATGGACCCCTTCAGGACCGAGATACCAGTAAAGACTGAGTTAGTGAAGAAGTAAATAAAAAACACACGCCCTACATTTAGGGTTGAAAAATAAAGAAAAGTTTGAGTCCTCAAAGTCCACGCGGCAGAAAATAACAGTAAAAACAAACAGCTAAAAGTAATTAATAGCGATTTAAACGACTAATATAATGAAGCTAACGTTACCTTTCTATTAGCCACATTAACGTTATATTTATAGATGTGGTTATAACCAGAGGTTACAATATCTAACAGTAAAACTTAATGAAATGTTGACTTATATAAAGGAGATAATTATCTGCACACTTTGCAATGTTTTCCTCTAGCTAACCCTACCTGGTTATGTCACCTCACAATCAGCCTTCAAATCTGAAGTTAGCTGACAACAGCTAGCTAAATGCCCGAGAACGGTAGTTTACTTTTTATACAATATTACATTAAAACTGTTATTTCTATTTTAAATATTTCAGATTTTGCTCTGGGACGTTGTATCTGGTGTGTAACAGTGACGCTATACGGTTTCCAGGTAATAGTCTGGGCCCAATGTTGACAACTGCTTGTGCTAACGGCTACCAGTGCTGGCTAATAACTAGGCTGGCTAACCTTAGCCTTAACGTTAACCCTCTGAGAGCAGTTTCTTCCGTATAATCAAGGGTATTCACACGTAACCCGGGTCGTGTCGCTTCATCCGACATTTTCCCGAAACTCTATATTATTTAGCCTGAAGATAAAACTTACAAGTGCCGTCTTTTTTTCGAGTGAAGATCCACACACTTCTCCCTAAACGTCAGCTGCCATTTTTTTCACGAGTGTATGCTTACACGCATGTAATTTATGCCAAAGATCGTATTGTATGGACGAGCACAAGACAAGCAAAACACAGAGCACTAGGCCAATTAGGTCTCATGATGCTCACGCTAACAGCCAATCAGGCAACGGATTACTCATTTTAGCCAATCAGCGTGCGTCTGTGCTACCTGGTTTGTAATTTGGGATTCTAGAAAGTAACACGAGTGATCCATCTTTACTTTTTCTCTTCTTTACAAGGTCTTTTTGATGCGTCCCCTGTTGTGGCTCAAAACCACAGATAGACTTTATTTAAAGATGCTCCAAACAGATCAATAAAATGAATCAGAATCAGCTTTAAAGGCCAAACATGTGAACACATACAAGGAATTTGACTCAGGTTTTTTTTGCATTGCTTATTTACAGAAATAGAAATAACAGTTAGGAACAAGGACAACAAAGCTAGAAAAATGAAGGTAAAGATTAGACACGACTATTGTGTACACAAGTATGTAGAAACAAAATAGGTGTATATATAATATTATATAATTATATATATAAAAAAACATCATTGACCAACAATTTAAAACAATTAACTATTTATAAATGTCACAAGTTAAGTGTTCTTTTACCGCATTACATTTATTTTGTAATTAATTTCCTCTGCGGATTAATTTTATTGATACAAAATAGGATCAACTGATAAATGATGATGTATTATTATATAATCTACCAAGCAGTATATAAAGCAATTAATCAACTCCTCCTTTACCAGCTGCAACATTAAAGTGATGAACACATTAATGCATCAAGAGTTATAATCTATTAATGTAATATATATTACTCTGAAATTGACCATTCTGCAAAATTAAATACTTATTTTGATGATAAAACTTTTGTTCTTTTAGCAAGATTTTGAATGCAGGAATTGTATTTAACAGAGTATTTCTACACTGTGGTATTACTACTTTTACTTAAGTAAAAGATCTGGATATGTCTTCCATCACTGTATAGATGTCTGTACATATGTACATATTTAAAATGGGCAATTATAACCTATAAGGTTGTAATATTTTTGTGTTTTAGGGATATTGACAGAGCAATGATATTAACTACATTGCTTAGAAAAATGCAAGCAATAGATAGACCCTAACATAAGGCAAAACAACAATCTTATTACTTTCTATAAATCTTACTCTAAACAATCTTATAGTTTCCTTAAAAAGAATATACATAAGTCAGGAATGGCACTGAGAGTACAGTGTAGGCCTCATTTTTATGTATTTTAATTTATTATTTCTATTTTTTGTTTGTGTCTGTATATTTATTTTGGTTCTGCTGTGTTGATGCTGTTTCTTTTTCTTTTTTCTTTTTTACTGTGTGGGTTTATGTCCCCCATTAGTCTTTTGTTATTAATAGTTATTGTGAGTGCAATGTTTTGTTATTGTGTCATTGGGAAGTGGAGGAGGAGGAGGGGGGGCATTGTCATTCGTACGCACAAAAGAAAACTAATAAACATTATCCAACAAAAACAGATGTTAACTGAATTCATACACAGCCACTGAAACTCACTAACACTGTCCTGAAAAAACAACTCAAGACAAAAGGTTGTTATTTAAAAAGTAATGTGCAGGAGAAAATAATGACTAAACAAATTGTATTAAACAGAATACATTTTGTTTTACTAAATAGAGAATATTAGATCGCATAATTAAACATATATTACACAACAGATAATATGGATAATAAATCCCCAAAATTATTTTTATATGTTGGGGAATTCAGAGTAAAATTATCTGGAAAAAGAAAAAAACCCAAATCTGAATTAAAACAGTGAGTTTCTCTGAAAGTTTGTGACATCTCAGTTCAAATAAAGAGTACGTCACCACATCAATAGCAGAACATGACTCAGAACTACTTTCCCATGTCGGTTTCAAACCTGTGTTTCCCCCGCCTACAAATTTCCTCTTAAATCGAATATTCTCACCATAACAAACTGAAGTCTTCGGTCCCAATATACAAGCAGCACGTGGAAACTCCCAAAGTATGAAGCAAGATATATATATATATATATATATATATATAAATAAATAAATAAATAAATAAATAAATAAATAAAAGATATATCTCCCTACATGTATAAATACATTACATTGATTTATGTCTTTAAATATTTAAAATATGGAAACTAAAATCTGTTTCTCCTCTCAGGTTGCCTGCTTTTGTTAATGGTGACTTCACTAATATTTGTTTTCTTTTTTTAATGATGAGCTTTTAATTCCTTTTTCTTTATTTACATTGGATAAAGAAAACAACGTTTTGTGTTCGTCCTGCGGGTGGCAGCAGGGCTTCATGGGAAAAGCTGCAGAGGGTTTTAAACGTCAGAAGCTCAGATTCAGTCTGAATGATGTTGGTTCCTGGATAAAGATTCACACAACAGGACCCGATCAGTTGTTTTCAGATACTATATGTGTGATAAATGTTGAGTTAGCTACCTGCTCTGGTCTGAACAGCGCTTTGTTTTTAATTGTGGTTTATAAATAAATGGAACTTGACTAGACAAAGTGTGATTTCATTTTCCATCCCTGATGATGTGGAAAAGATATGATTAATATATTTACCAAAAACATACATAATCACTGACCTTTTGGCATTGAATTTGGTATACGTGATGACGTCATTTGTATGCCAAAAAGAAGACACGAAGAAGAAACAGAAACCTTTTCATAACAATTTATAATTATGCACTTTTTGGGCAATAATAAATGTCTTCAAACCAGAATTGGGTGGGGGTGGGTGCCCCCATGGTCAAAAAGAAAAAGTTCTCTCTTGGTGTCCCCTGTGGTAGGGCTGCACATATATATATTTATAATAAATAAATAAAATAAAATGTATATATATATTATATATATATATATATATATATATATATAAAATATATATATATATATTTTTGGCAAAAAAGCAACGTTTGATCTATAAGATCTTCCTCAGGAAAGTGAAAGTGAAGCTAACAGGCAGCAATCGCCTCAAATGTTCATCACCTGCTGGTCAGCAAACTGCAGGGAAAGAATGACCACAAGAGGGCGACCAGAGCAGCTTAGAGAAGAGAGAAACACCGGGGAACCCAGAAAATATATGTAAAATAAAATATTAATGTGAAAAACACATCATTTGATACACTCACAAATAGATGTCACAAAGGCTCAAATAGGGGAACAATAATACATGTTTCAGACCGCCTTTGTGCTCTGCAGTCAAGTATTCCTTTGTCTTGCATCTGACACTTGTTCCCTCGTCTGAATCTGTGGATAAACACACAGTGGGATTTTTTTTTAGAAGAGAGTATCAGTAGAAAACTGTATTTTAAAATGTAACTATCCTTTTTTTTCATATAATTTTTTTTATTAATTGGTGCCTTTTGAGTTCAGTTCAATGTTCAATTTGTTTAATAAAATAATGCTGGAAATAATTTTTCTTTTAATGCAACAAGCATTGTTTTGTATTTTCGCTGCATAAAGGCAGAACTGAGTACTTGATATCTGTTTATTTATTGCAAGTAGGCTTAATATCGCCTATCGCATATTTTCCTTATATTGTGCAGCACTACCATATGGTAGATAAAACAAATAAAATAAAATAAATATAAGCTATAACCCTAGAAACTTTATGCATGCTGGAAGCTAATTTTCAGACAGCCTGAGTCTGATCCTCGCACATCAACCTGAAGGTAAAAGCCGTGCTACCCTTGAGCAAGGCAACAATGTTCTCTGTTTATGAATGGTGTCGCTTTATGTCCCCATAATGTTATATATAGCTTACTGTGATATGGCATTTACATAGATTATGTTATCGTACTGAGAGCGGGGTGTGATCTTGTGAATTATGTAATTGAGAAATTAGAACAATAATATCCCACCTCATACGAAACAGCCTCACAGACCGCAACACAGCTCTGTCCCCGCCCCTCGCCGCTGTCCTGCTCTCTGATTGGCCCGCGCGACGGGGGCGTTCGCATAAACAAGTGTTTAAAGCGTTTTCATTGGTCGTTGCCACGCCACTCAAACTGTTGCCTGGTGATCTCGCTTGCAGCCTGTCAACCGCACGATCCAGTTACTGTAGCTGCTGCCTGCTGCAATGAAAATACCTCCGCTGGTGGGTGGATATACATGGGCCCACTTCCATCATTTTCCCCCCCAAAACAGTGACTGAGTGAGTAGTTTATTTCATCTTTATAAAGATAAGAATCGTGTAAGAAAGTGTAATGTTAATTCCTCCAGGGCAGGCTCACGAGCAAGGCAACGTTATCAAGCGTGAGGTTTGTTTTGAGCTCATTTGCAGGTTTCTATGTTTTGTGAATCAGGCAACTTAACGTTAGCTTGATTATAACAACCAGGCTAAAGCTGGCGCGTGACGCTGTTTGCACGAAGTTGCCTGAGTGCAGCCATATGTTTCACTTGTTGGATTTATTGCTGCTGTTCTGCATTGAAAATGTTGAAAAATCCTTCTGTGGGCAGTGAGTCGCAGCTAACACACACACACACACACACACACACACACACACACACACACACACACACACACACACACACACACACCAGAGTCCCTGTTAAAAAACAATAATTTTAGCCATATTTCGCTCTTGTATGTGCAGCTGTACAGCTGTTGGTAAGGATGTGACAGATTTGCAACAGGAAAGTGTGTGACAGATATTTACATATGCAGGAATTATTTTCACATTTAAACAAACAAAAAGAAAAATCATAACCAGGAATGAATGTTTTGTTCCCAAACATGTGCACCTTTTCTTTTTTTTTTTGTTGCTAAATTCTTATAACTATTATCTCATTTTAATGATCATGAACCCAATTCAAGTATAGAGACGATGGCATTGATCATATGAGGAGTTTTAAAGGTCCTGTATTTTGTATTCCACAGACTCAGTCCATTACCACGCATGAGTCATTCTGTTGATGGAGACAAAATAAATGATCCCTCCACACACAGCGTTGCCCGGTGCATTCCTGATCATATTAGCCTTCTAGGTCTGCGCCTGGAGAGTAGTTGGCTAAAATCTGCTCTGGAAAACAATGGGCTGCATGTAGGTTGTGAAATGAGCAGGAGGAGGAAGCTCTATGGAAGCCCATTTCCGCCAGTGAAATGAGAAAAATACAATGAAAACATCGCCTTGTGATTTAAAAAGAAAAGAAACCGTCAATCATTTTAATGACACACTTTCTCTAAATAATATCTCAAAAATAATGACTTAGTATCTCAAAATGAAATGTGCAATACACTTAATAGATTTAAAACAATACAATAAGATGAATAACAAATATAAAACTGAGGTGTGTGTGTGTGTGTGTGTGTGTGTGTGTGTGTGTGTGTGTGTGTGTGTGTGTGTGTGTGTGTGTGTGTGTGTGTGTGTGTGTGTGTGTGTGTGTGTGTGTGTGTGTGTGTGTGTGTGTGTGTGTGTTATTTTAATGTGTTTTATTTTTATGTAAAAAGTGTATAAGGGTCAGTTTAAGTAAAAGTACTGACTTATTGTTTTTTATTTGTGTATTTGATTTGTATAAGTTGAAAACTAAACTTAAATAATAAGAAGCTAAACTAAGTCATTCTTTTCAGATACTAAGTCATTATTTTAAGATGCTAAGTCATTATTTTGAGAAACTAATTTGTTATTTAGAGAAATAAGTCATTATTTCGAGAGTTTCTCATTATAATGATTTCCAGGATCTTTTATTTTTCATCACATTGGCGAGAATGTGCTTCCATACAAAGCTCATCAACACACTCCTGTTTAAAAAGAATACAAACGACTGAAGCCATTTTCTCTGGTGCCACATCATGTTTAAGTGTGTCAGCTTGTGTTGATGCTGTTCGTCTGAGTAAGATAACAGAGTTTTTAGACCGCACGGCGGGAGACAGTTGTGTATTTTGGTCCCGAGGTTTTGCATAGTGATGAGCAGCTCCTGTGCCCACAGCCCTGGAGGAGACTGGGAGTGTGAGTGAGTCGGCTACAGGAGTCCTCGAGCTCTCCAGCTAGGAGAAGATAAAATGGAGAAATCAGTATCTGCAGTCTTATCTGATTGAATAGGAGTAAAGAGCGTGTGGATACCAGAGGAGGGTCTTTGATCGCATTAGCAGATTGTGTGGTGCCGATTCACTCTCCGAAAAAAAGGTAATACAACAAGGAACTTTGGATCATTAATGGTATCTTTTTCCATTATATTCATATGGTATAGTGAGTTATATTTGTACATCAGACATGAAATATGACACCTTACTATGTATTTAACTTGTATTAAAGGGGAACTTCACTGATTTTAAAAAAACAAGGTCAGTTTACTCGTCAGTGGAAGTGAAACAGTTTTATAATCACTGCTGTGGCTGTAAAGGGAGCTTCCTTGAGCATTTTGTAAAATATTTGACAATAGAACCTGTGTTGCATGCTGAAAGAGGCTTTAAATTGCATTCTGGGATTTGTAGGATCCAGTGTTTTTTTTAAAGCATGACCCATATTAGGGCATCTGTAGTTTTCTGCTACTCGGGGTCTCTGAATGAAAACACCAGTAAAAGCTGGAGTTTGGTGTGGTGGTGCAGCAGCGGTGCATCATGGGAGGTAGGATTCCTTCAGTGTTCCTGGTGCAGCAGCAGAATCCTCCACAGAGGTGCATCATG
>CALSCE010010686.1:9933228-9971672 GCA_943593645.1 Bovichtus variegatus | reverse complement strand
CCTTAAAGCGACGAGACGTAAATTTGCATATTTGCCTCTTTGCTTCTATCAGCAGTAATATTCTACAGAAGTGATTCGTAGAATTCATTGGAAAGTAAAAACAATGGAAGTGGTTAATTGAGGTGTTTTTTGTGGCACACTTTCTGTTAACACTAGTTTCACTGTTATAATTCCTCCCACTCAACTCTGCAACTCTGGATTTACAACAAAAACACTTTGTGTCCAAGTTGAAACTTTCTCTGAAGTTAGTCAAATACAAAAGCTTCTCTCTAGCAGCTAATCCAAAGCCTGGATAAGGCTTTTGGACATGGCCATTAGCAGTTCTTTAGCACGCGGCAGTAAACAAAGCTGCGGCGAGTATGTATTTCAGCGTGGAGCGGCTCTCAGGAATGCACAGTCCCATGAACTCGCTGGTTTCCCCAGACGCTGTGACGACAGAGAGGTGAAACATTAACAGCGTCGGGGCCTCTTAAAGGATTCAGGTTGTGTTTTAATTATCTGTAACTGTGCTTTCATTAATCGTAGGAGATTAATAAATAATTAACAAAGCGTGTTTGTGTCGAGCCCTGGCTCTGGCTGCGGAGGATGTCGGGCTGCGTAATGATTTGGATATCAGCCCGAGTCCGACGAGTGTAACTGCAATCCTTCAAGCAGTTTGCATCATTGCAAAAGTATCTGCCCACACAGAAGAAAAGTCACGAGTGAAATGTCTCCAGAACAATATGAAAGGACAAGTTATTGTTCCTGCGGATCCTTAAAAAGTCTATAAAGGCATCGAATGCTTGAATGTAAAAATGAGTCTTTAATTTGTCTTTAAATGTCTTGAATCGATCTTTCAAAAGCCCTAAAAATGCTAAAACATGAGAAGTAGGGTTTTATGAATCGATTTTTTTCTGACATTGCAATTTAAAATCTCAAAATGGTAGGTAATATCTATTTTAAATCATTTTTTTTTAGATTTACTGAACGAATGCAGATTTTCTTTCAAGTTGGACTTAAATTTCATTCTTAAAAAGTTTTAAATCTAACTTGTCTTTAGCTGTAGTAACGCTGCCTTCAAATCACCAATAAAATGTGTTTTCCTTTTTTTATTTATTTATTACACAAGTTTTTGTGTTTGTTAATTTATGATTTCTTTTTACAACCAGAAAGATAGAAAAAGAAAACACTGAATAAATACATAAATACATTTCTGTATAGAAATCCAGTAATAAATCATCCATTTCTTCCATTTATTAGGAAAAGATTTCCTCTCATTGTCTCTATAGTAGAAATCATAACTTTCATTCCTTACGTATTGCATATCCCATAAATACCTTTTCCCATAACAAGTGTAATGTATGACTTTCCCATAAAAACGTGTGGTTTTCTTCTCTATTCCCATAAACCTGCTCACTAAAATCAGTGTTTGATCGTAGTAGATATCCAGAAGGAGATTTCAGAGCAGGTGTGTGTGATGAGACATATATCAGATATAGAGACAGATATATCTTTTGGTAAACGCACGCCTGCCGTGTTTGCGGTTGCTGACAGGCTCGTTACCTCCGTACCTAATTCCCCGCTCGGCGTCCTGCACATATAACATACGTTTCCATACAGTGAGAGCAGCAGGTGTAGACGCAACACTGTGAGCACGTTTATTATTCAGAAAACATCCACGATCATATTGCATTTTATAGCAGTTTACATTTGCTTTACTGTCATTTTCACAGCACAATTTCTAAATGCTGTATTCTGTGTCTGAGCTCAGAGACCGCACGAGGTAATGCGTCATGTGTTGCATCTTCTTATGTTTGCATGATTATAAATAGCAACAAGAGAAAAAGGCTTGCAACCTACAGTACACAGAGAAACATATTTCAAATAATGTGGAGTTAGGATTCCCTGTGATAGTTTGCAGCAAAACGCTAAATTAGTTTAATTCTGTGTGTGAAAACTGAGGCAACGCAATTATACATTCAAGGTACGAGTTGAGCAGATCGGAGCAGGAGGACGGCTGACCCTGATTCTTTCTTCTTTCTTTGGTATCATGTTTAATCCTCACAATTATCTTCATGCACAACATGGGTATACAATTCGGGAAAAAGACGGCACTGGACAAAACTATAAAGAAACTGTAGGGGTCGCAGGTAACTCGCCACAAAGGCCAACGGTGCGTTCAGGTGCTCCTCTGATGGGCCCTTTTCCCAAGTTGGGAAGTCGTTGTTCTGACTTCGGTGTGTTCATGAGCTTTTAGTCATAACGTGGAAACAACATGGACGCGACAGAGAAGATGTGTTTTATTGCTCAGAGCGTTTAAACAACACGTTCATATCAGTTTATCAGTTTCAGAGTTGTTGTTCTGACTTTATGTGAATTTTCCCAGTCGAGAACCAATTTTTTCCGACGGCACATCAATTCAGCAAATGGCATCTCGCTATGTTAACGAAGGGGAAACATTACTTGCGTGTCCGCCACATGATTTGGATCCGCTCCAAAATGTTCTGGGTTCTTCCTCGGCCCGTGCTTCACCCTTCCAACAAGTTTTATGAAAATCGGTCCAGAAGTTTTTCCGTCATCCTGCTGACAGACGGACGACTCGAGCAGAAAACACGACCTCAAACATATTTTAGGCTTTACACATTTCTACTGTTTTTATTGCTTTAATATTCTAGTAAAAGCAATAAAAACATATAATTTAGTGTTTGATTTCTATTTTGAATTGTTGTATGTGTGGTTTATTTTTAGTCCGTTGGTATTTGTGAATATAGTATTTTACATATACAATAAAGAGGTTCTTTTAAAATCGATTTAATTTTTATTATAGAAAATGTCTCTTTTTTTTCATCTTTAAATAAATATTATATATTTAACCAAAATAATTAAATAAATTGTCATTCGTAGAATATGCGTTATTGCAAAATACACATTTTCCATCAATATTGTTTGTGAATCTTGAAATCAGCCGGTTTACAGGATAAACAAAGGGTAATTTTATAGGAAACTTTTGTTAGTAACACAATATTCCTTATTACTGCCGAGTCTAATGTTCTTCTAACAGAAGCTAATGTGATGTTGGCTTGAAGAAAGATGTCAGCTTGAGTTGATTTAAAATACCTCTTGACAGCGATGTCGTGCAGTAGTTGACCTGTGAGAAGAAACAGACGGCTACGTAAACAAGTAAAGAATAAGTCGCCATTTTCAGTATTTGCAGTCTGTAGAAAACTTTCGGCGGTGGTTCACACTGTGGACAGATTGCGTTGCATAATCGATACGATTATTAAACGTAAACAAGCAATTTTGTGAGTTGAGAGCAGCAAGTGTTCTCCTGAGCCGCAGAAAGCCTCACATGATCACATTAAGTCATCCTATTATTAGCGAGTGAGTAAGAACATATGTGGCACATGCCAAGAGGAATCTACACGCGTGCTGCTGATGGCGAAGGCTTCCTGGCACCTCCAGTATGGCACGGCGTTGTGTTTTCCTGGCATGGTTTAGGTTCACTGAACCCCTCAGGGCTGGAGACAGACGCCAACACAGAGCAGTTCTCACTGAAGCAGCATGTATGATATGAAACCATATATAACGCCCCAAACACCATCCTCCTGGTGCTTTACACTATTTCATACCAAGATAAACAAGCGCTTATGTTGGAAGACTCTCGTCTCACGGTGTTCGACTCTCAGTTTTAAAGGGCCAGCGCTGGTGTTTTTCAACCTGGACTCTATTTCCTGTGTTTTTGTGACTAATGGGGACGACTATTTTTGACGTTTCCAGTATTGAGTGAGAGCGCTGCAGCTGCCAAACGGGTTGCAATGTTATCCTTTCAGACAATTTCTCACCGTTGATGTACGTCCACTAAAAGTGTTTCTGCACTGACGGCTCAGATAGTTATTATAAGTCTGACTACATTATTACAGGAGCTACAGAGAAATAAAAGCTGATTCTTTACCTTTACTTTGATCCGCTCTGTCTGTTATTGTGTCTAATGTCTCGCTCAACGAGAAGTCTCGATCTGATGGTGACAACAATTTTTGAAATGGGTTCAGTATTGAGCGAGAGCGCTGCAGCCGCCAAACCAGAAGTCTCGTTCTGAACTCTCGCGAGAGGTGACATGTTGTTGAAGATAACAATGAGAGTCGGAGAGAGGAGCCGCTGGGTCACAGTTAGTTGTTGGAGAACAGAAAGCGTAGCTCAGTTTCGCGGCTGCAGCGCTCTCGCTCAAAACTGGACCAATTTCCAAAAATGGAATTAATCTTCTGATCGTACGTTTCAAAGTGAGACCAAACTCTTCTGTGGATGTCAGTTTTTATGCCAAGACAAAAGCCGCAGCAGACGAGATAAAGCTCGTTTTTAGCCTTTTTTTAAATGTTTTATTTTAAGAGTCACTTTATAAAAGAGTCACTAAAATAGGTTTTTCAAAAATAGTTTATTGAGCATACAGTCGTAAATAAGTTTAAAAGATATTAAGACTGATGGGTCCAGTAGTATCTGAGATTATCTGCGGACATAAACTCACACAATAACAATGGAAAGCTGTGTGATCGTGTGACTAAAACCAAGTGAGTCTCCACTGTTTTGGGATGAAGAAATATTGCATTAGCACATATTTTATTGGCACACGCTCAGACAACTTTTTGTTATTAATCATATGTCATTTTCTACTAAATTAGATCGTAAAACTGTTCATGTTCTTCCTAAAGTATGCAGGCGCCTGGTGGCGACGAGCAGCACACACAACACGACACATTCCCTCAAACTCATAAGGTCAATAGAGAAAGTATTCAGCATTTGTGACCACACACTATTTAGTAGAGATGCCACTAACTAGGGTGTAACGCAGTGTGCTCATAAAGTTCACCTCACAAAGAGCCGCTTTAAAATCCTTCTTCACTTCTGCTCTGTGTGATTCATGGATGATTTACTCTTTAATGCTGAAATCTATGTTCGCCTTAATGTTTGCATTGCCTGTGACTTTGAGTTGTTACCTGGAGATGAAACACAATGATCCCAAAGTGAGTGATTAGTGTATTGACAGATAAGCCCGTCAGTGTTTTCGGAGCTGCGATGTAGCATCATGTGAGTCACCGCCGCTCTTTGTCCTATCTTGATCAGAAATGTTCCTTTTTTTTCCCTTCAATTATCGTTTATTTTAGCTTTGCTCCAGCGTCACACTTTAGGTTGCGTAACCGATGGCGCTTCTCCCACAGATAATGGAATTTATGCGGCCGGCTTAAATTTTTATTCGTCCTAAATAAGCTGAGTGGCTGTCAGTAACATCTAGATTTATTTAGTGGAGGAGAGGAAAATAGTCTATCCGCCCCCCTTTGAAGGGAACAGTTATTTTCGCACCCGGTGAACAGAAACTGGGACATCAGAGGGAAAAAAAAGGACTTTCACATCTAACAGTAAATGGGTCACCTTGAGTGGAGGCGAAGTGGTCCTATCAGGAGCCAGAGAGAGGGAGGTGTAGAGGGGACGCACACTTCCTGTCTGACTGTTAAAGTCGTCATTGTCCCCTGGTGGATGGAGGCTATTTCAAGTCTAATTCTGAAGCATTGTGGAGCGCAGACTGTCAGGACCTGTTGACGCACGTCCTGCATGAGCTCTTATCTTCATTATAATGTAGGGCTGCAACTAAAGATTATTTTCACTGTCAAATAATCTGCAGAATATTTTTTAGATTAATGGTTTGTTGTATAAAATGTCAGAAAATATTGAAAAATGTCCGTCCCAGTTCCTCAAAGTCCAAAAAATGTCTTGTTTTGTCCCTTTTTTAACATGATATAGAACAGAGAAAAGCAGCAAATCTCCATATTTGAGACATTTTTAGTTGAAAAAGAATTTGTAAATTGATGAATCGATTATCAAAGTAGCGATTTTCTTTGCTGTCGATCGACTAATGGAATATGGATCTGTGGACAAAAGCGGTATTGCACCCGCCTATTGTCGTAAAGATCTTTATCTGGCTCGTGCGTGTTGGTCATCATGCTCGACAAATGCAAATTGAGATATGGGGATCAGCCCACGTTCTCTCACTGCCCCTTTTAGCTTTTTTTTTTGTTCTTCTGTCAATTATTTTCTTCTTCTCTTGGCTGATCAGCTAAAACTACAAAATGTAACTTAAAAAATAAGAAAAAACCTGTGACTCACTGGCAAATGTTGCTTTCTGTGAAAATGTAAACATGGGTTCTTCTGGTCTGCGTGTAAATCGCTCTGTCTGATGTGGCAGCGACAGACGTTAAGAATAACTTTATATAGATAGCCGATCTTCTCGCTGATGCTCTTAAATGAAGACTGTTTCATTTGATCATGTAATGCTCTGTGTTTGACACTTAATGCTGGGTTCAGTGTTGTAGTTTGCTGCAGACGGCTTGATGCACGATGCTGTACGACGCGGTCCGACTGCTTCCTGCACTGAGCCTTCGTAAACACCAGGTGGCTGATTTCATTTCAGTCATTATTTCCAGTGGGTGACATTTACATGGTTATAAAACTCATGTATCAGTGTCTCCACTGTGATGAAAATGATTAAAAAAAAAAACAAAAAAAAGATCTTTTAATTTGAACATTTATGGGTTATTATTTTTTTTACAATTTATAAAAAAAAAAAAAAATTAAAAAAAAAGATAAAAGTGTCTATAAATTAAGTTTATTTTGAAAGAGTCTGAATTTACACTTTTTTGGGTGTGATAATGGAAATCTCATATAGCACATGTAAAGAATATTTTTCTTTGTTAGATTACAGGACAATAATAATTCTGTACTGCTCACTTATTTCACATAGGGCAACTTAACATGAGTGATATAAAGCCGTTGTCTATATTACAGAAAATAATTATTCTTAAACTAGATTCAAGAGGACTATTGAAACTTAAAAATGTACAGGCATTATTAGTTATGTACAATACAAAAGGCAGAGTTATACCAGAAAATATACAAAAGAGGACGAGGACCATAGAGGAAATGAAATGTTCCCTGCGGTGCCTTCAGGGGTCACAGAAACTGAAGCTGGAGGTCTGGAGGTGTTTAATCTGAGCACCTCACCCTAACCGTGGGAGAGAGGCAGCGTGTTCATAGTAAATAATAATTTACCAGCTTGGTTTCTCTCCCACACAATGAGCCTCAGAGTCCATCGCCACACGGGAATTCCTAAAGAGCTTAAAATAAAAATGTTACACAGAAAGGTTGAGAGCAGCTGGTGTTCTGCACTGATCCTCCAACATGCAAACACAACACAGATTCATGTGGACAGTTACTGGTTTTATACTTCTCTCACTCTAACCTGAATGGATTTAAATGTTTCATGTAATGTGTTATGAATTGGAGCGAATCATTTGAACTGGTCGGGTCTTTTTGAAGTTTCTAGTCGGGGAGTTTGGAGTAAAGCTGCAAATTACAACTATTTTGATATTTGATTAATCTATTAGTTAACATAAAAAATAAATAAATAAACGTATTCCTCGTTTTCTTATGCAATTCCCTTTCAAACATCTTTCAAATAAATAAAAAAAAAGCAAATGTATGCTACGTCAAGAGTGCAAAACAAGTGCACATAGCAGGTCGTTCTACACTAGACCTCAAAACAAAGACATGCTGGCACATTTTTCAGCTAACTCTCTTCTTCTTCTGCTTCTGCTTCTTCTGCTTCTTCTTCTTCTGCTTCTTCTTCTTCTTCTTCTGCTTCTTCTTCTTCTTCTTCTGTTTCTTCTGCTTCTGCTTCTTCTTCTGCTTCTTCTTCTTCTGCTTCTTCTTCTTCTTCTTCTGCTTCTTCTTCTTCTTCTTCTGTTTCTTCTGCTTCTGCTTCTTCTTCTGCTTCTTCTTCTGTTTCTTCTTCTTCTGCTTCAGAGGCTTTAATGTAAATTGCTCTCGTACTGTGACTACACTTTTCTCCGCTGTAACGTTGGCCTCTGCCACCATTATTATTCTACATTCGTACATAAATACATGTTTCCCCCACAGCCGTCATATCAATCACCCAACCAGCTTGGTGACACTAAGAGCAAATGAGCACAAACATGTTATCGTGAAAGCATCATGTGCCTCACATGTTTACCTGCACGTCAACACCTCGGCTGAATTATAGATTTCAGTGTAAAATGCTCTCGTCATCAGCAACTTTGACGATTTCCATCTCAAGGTGTCCAAAGCTGCGAGTCATAAACTACAAACTACACTTTGACCTTTTTATTGAGATATATGTGGCTGCGTTGATCATTGCCGGCTTATCATATAGAGATATGATAATATATATAATACTCAGAACAATGGCAGTAGTGTGAGAAGTGTTTTAGCTCTGCCTCCATGCAGTGTGCAGGCTTAGATAAGGAAAGAGGTGGAAAGTAATTACATATTTACTCAAGTACTGTACTTACCTCCTTTATACTTCTACTCCTCTACATCTCAGAGAGAAATAAGTCCAAGATCTTTACTCATGGTATATGTTATTTTATATCACGGTTTATATCGCGATACAGTAATCGTTCTGTAAATACAATCAATAAATGGTTTAAAATAACCTTCATCACATTTCATTTTCTTCTTTAATTTGCATCACACATCACAAAAAAACTCAAAACAGTAAAAGTAAAGTTCCTTCAAATTTAAAAGCTTAAAGGTTCCTGAGAACAATCATTTCAAATGTTACAGGTTTTAATGTTGACAGCTGCAAATAAACACCAGTCTGACTTCATTCAGCGCAATATAAATTAATATTGTACTTTAGAGCAGGGCTCCCCAACCACCGGGCCGCGGACCCGTACCGGACCGTGGATCATCTGGTACCGGCCCGCACAGAAAGAATAAAACGTTTAGTTTTTTTGTGTTGGTAATATTTATTGTAAACATTTTTATATATTATATATATATATTACAACGTAATAATAATATAAATAAAGTGCCAAATATAAAATGGCATAATTACATTTACATTATATAAGTAATAATACAATTTTAGTTAGTTAAGTAACACCACTACTGTAGTTTTTTTTTTTTTTTTTTTTTTTTTTTTATAAACACAAACCCAATCTTTTCCTAACCCTAACCAATTTATTATTTATTATTATTATTATTTATTATTTTGACTGTATGCAGGTAACGAGCGGAACATGAAACGTGTTCTACAGTGTAGTATTACTACTTTACTGAAGTAAAAAAGTACTTCATATACCTGTGGTTGGACGTACATTACGTACAATTACAGCCGACACTTTCTGATGTTGCTTAGTGGAAATCCACGACGCTGCTGACGGGTTAGATTTCCTCTATGAGTGAACAACATTCTAATTTCTGCTCTGCATCCTCTGCGTGCACAGCAGAGTGATGCTCATGAAGTTGACCCCGCTGTGAGTCATTTTATATTTCTCTGTGCCGGGCTCCATGTTGGAGCGATGCGATGCTGCCTTTGGCTCTCTGAGAGGAGGGGGGGGGGGGGGACGGGGGCCCAGCTCTGGGCCATAGGCAGAAATACCAGGCCTAAGTAGGACATGTGGAGAAACGGGGCTGGTGCTGCGGCGTCTCTCAGAGAGCTTCATGCAGGGATGGAGAGAGGTGTCTCAGTGAAACACGGACGCTGAATATTATCTCCTGTTGTGCTTGCAAACAAGAGGCAAAGATTGTTTTTGCAGTAGTTGTTTATAAAATATACATTCTTCCAGGTGCACGGTTCTATTTGCTCTACGCTTCAGCAGTGAGTCATCCACTGAAAGATGTCAGCCACCTTCTTTCTGCTCGTCATGCCCCTTCCACACATGCAGCTTCTCCCTGAAAGGTTCAGGAACGTTTCCTGCATTGGCTCATGTGTGAATGGGCACAAAGATCAATATTCAGTAAATCTGAACCAATTTCACACCTCAAGACATTTCAGAGAAAATGCCAGCATGTCTGTGTTGTGAGTGAGAAACATTGCAGGGACGAGCCGAACACAAGACTCCGCCGACGACGGATTTAAACCCACAACTTGTTCACGCTTTGTTCTTTTGCAGGTGATTCGATAACGCAACACGACTTCTTCTGTTTGCAAACGAGCTCCTTTCCTCTCCTGCCGTCCTCGGCCCGTCCACTCCTGTGCTCCTGCGAACAGAGAAATCACTAAAGGAGCCGCACAGCTGAACTTAAATGAACATTTATAGTCTACAGTGTCTCTGTTTGTGCACTCTGTCTGCAGTGCACTTATTTTAAACACTCTGAACTTACAAAAAAAAAAAACTGAACAAAAAACTGAACTTATGAATGAAAAATGAATAGTTTTAGTGCACTTAACAACAACATGTATGAGCAGAAAGCAGCATCTCTTACATAAATAAAGATGAATAATCAACGTTCGTGAAGTGGCTTTCCTGGTGTTGAATCATTGAAATACTTCCATAAATAATGCAGATGCTAATTAACTCAAAATGGCATTAATCTTTCTACCACTAATCTTCTTAGCTGAATCCCACACAAGTGTGTTTATTTATCTCCGCTGTGCTGACGATTGATTTATTTTTGCTCCGTGTGTTTTTATCGCAGGACACCAATGAAATTGTGGCCATTAAGAAATTCAAGGACAGTGAAGGTAAGTGGACAACAAGCCCCCCCCCCCACCCCCCCCCCCCCCTCGTCCAAACACATTCTTCTTCCATTATTAACCCCTTCACATCTTTCACATCTTGCCTTAAGATGAGTTTTGGGCAGAGAACGACTTTAGGTCACCTGCCACCAGGTTCTCTTTTCTTTAAGAAATATTATTTTAAAATGCAATTCCTAAGTTAAAAACATCAGCCTCCGGAGGCTCCCCCCCCCCCCCCCCCCCGCCCCCCCGTCCTGAATGTAATCAGTTTAAATCCCAGATCCGATCTGCCAGGTGTGAAGTCTCGACTCGTCTTCACTACATGTCTGTCTCACCTCCATGCAGAAAATGAGGAGGTTAAAGAAACGACGCTGCGGGAGCTCAAGATGCTCCGCACGCTGAAGCAGGAGAATATTGTGGAGCTGAAGGAGGCTTTCCGCAGGAGAGGAAAGCTGTATCTGGTCTTTGAGTATGTGGAGAAGGTAAGCTTCACGAGGTCAAGTCTGTGAGCTTTACGGCTGCACCGAATGTCTATTTTATTCAAGCTTCAAAAGTCATTTTATGTCGTCATCACCCCAAATTTTTTTATTTTAAATCCTCAATTTGGATAAAAGTGATTTAGCGATTTTCTTCAACATCTTTGTCCAGTCGTTGAAGGATGCAGATAAATAATATAGAAGTAATATGCTATATTAGCTCTTTTGTTATTGTGGTTACGTCAATATTTACAACATATGCATTTTTAAAAAAACATAAAAGTAGCAGAGGACAATTATTTTGATGAAAATAAAGATATTTACACTATAAATTGGTGCAGAAAGATTCCCCAGATTGCAGGAAATGAAATGTTTGACGCTTCTTTACCAAACAATTCACAAATATGTATTGGATAAAAACAATAAATGTTGACTTCTGGACTTTAAACGCTCTGCAGTTATTGGAACTGCACAGATACTTTAAACACAATATATACACGTGCACTATTCCAGTGTTGAGGTAAATGTGTACGTTAGGAGTGAAACTCTAATAATCCTGATGTGTGTGGTGTCCTCTTGTAGAACATGCTCGAGCTGCTGGAGGAGCTGCCGAACGGCGTGCCGACGGACAAAGCGCGCAGCTACATCTACCAGCTGATCCGAGCCATCCACTGGTGCCATAAGCACGACATCGTTCACCGCGGTAAAACCTCTCTTCTCTGACTTCTTTCTTTACTCTGTGAGGAACACAGAGATGACAGGATGACGGGCTCAGATTTGAAAAAAATAGCTCGAACCAATACTGTATATTTTCAGTATAAATGTATTAAAATGTATTGAAGGTTTTCTGATACAAGACTCTTCAACAAACAATACAACAAAATAAAACCACAGATAAATAATCACAAGTGAGCTTTAGAATTATACAAAATATACTTTGTTGACCAGGATTTCGGACTTGTGGATTGTGATATTAAAATAATTTAATAATGTCAAACATGATGCTGTGATATATATTTTGATTAGACACCTTCCTATTAAATAGATTATTTTAATGTTTAAATATCTTAAATAAATGTTCACATAAATGTTTATTCCAGTAACGATTATTCGATTATTTTAAAGCTTCAATAATAATATAATATGTTTTGTTTTTTTCCTCTGAAAGTGAGAAAAAGTTTTTCCCTTTTCAGAGAAATAATTTTTTTCCTCTTAAATCTGTTATATGTGTCATTTACCGACACTAGATCACATTGGGGGGTTGTTTGAAAGATATCCAGACAGTAAAGCTAGAACATGATAATGATAGACTATTCAAACTCATAAATAAATGATAGAGCCTCTGGAACAAAACAATATTTCCATGTGATTTTGATTCTAAAGAGATTTTGGATTCAGGACGTAGAGCAGCTGATCCTCTGTGCTGCTGCTCTGTGCTGCTGCTCTGTGCACTAACACACAGCTGTGGCTCACGCTGCATGAAAGCAGAGGAAAGTGACTTTAACATTATAAAGTTGGTATATTTCAAAAGGTTCTATCAGCTGATTGCAATAATGTAAACACACAAAGGCAAAGCTGAGACAAAAGGAACATTAATTCATGCTGAACCTGCACAAATAAACTCTTTAATACAAACTTTTATCTCAATTCTCAGTGACTTTAAGCAATAAAAATGCTGCCTGTTATATAAATAGAATTAGCCGGCTTAGATTCGCTGCCTTTTTATTTCTCACAATTTTAAAAACTAAATTGTACACAAAATAACTGTAAATCTGGTGTTTTATGTGATTTCCATCCGTAATGTTTGACACAACTTTGACCTGGTGTGCAGGATTTCTGTCCATCAGGAGCACATCCAGCTGCTTTTGGAGAAAAAAAAACTTTTTAAAAATCCATTTTCAGAAGTTGTGAATCAATTCACAATCTCCGAAGATAAAAAGCTCCACTTTTTCTCCACACCACGAGATGTTACCGGTCGCTCTGTTGTTCACAAAAATCGGAGCTTTTAGGTGATTCAGTGGCAGCCGAGCAGGGAACCAGATGGCCCATGTGAGCTTTTGGCACTGCATGCATCAGAGCAGGCGTCCAAATGGCCCGTGGTAACGCCCGGGCACACACATGACACTGGTGTCCAGGATTTCATGTTTAAGTTATGGTTTGTTTTTACGATCTGTGAATTTCCTCTGATAGAATTTGATTTCTTGAGCTCTTTGTTTGCTGTGTTTACAAAGAAACTGAGAATTTCTCTTTTTCAGTGAGACTGATGAACATGTGCTGACGGTGATGATGTGACGCCAGCTTATGTGTCGCCCCCCCCCCCCCCCCCCCCCCCCCCCCCCCCCCCCGCCGGCGCTCCTCCCCCCCCCCTTTTTGCCCCCCCCCCCCCCCCCGCCCCCCTCCCCCATCTGTGCTCTTCCTCCTCAGACATAAAGCCAGAAAACCTTCTCATCAGCTCCGATGACGTCCTCAAGCTGTGTGACTTTGGTGAGCGCCTCTATCAAACACTGGCACTGTAGGAGTCGTAGAAGAAAAGGTGGCCGAGCAGTCAAAGCTGTGATGCAAAAGGAGTATTTTCAACTGAGACTATATTTGGCAGGAGCCAGCGCTTGAGGAGGGCAGGCAGCTTCATCCGGTTATCTAAAGCTTTCTGTGCAGCCTTCTCTGCCTCTTCCCTTCTCTCAGTTAATGAGACGTGTCGGAAAACAAGACGCTAATCCTGCGTCGATTCAATCTGGTAGTGCCGAATCAAAACGGGGGGGGGAAACATGGCAACAGCCGACATCATGTATCTGTAGTGAGAGACTGAAGCATGCTGTTTGTGTCAGCCACAGGCATGTAGAGCGCACGCCATGGAACACACAAAGTCCAATGGCGCATTCAGGGGCTCCTCTGTTCTGAGTTGGGAAGTCGTTCTTCTGACTTATGACGGCGTATTCATGAGCTTTAAGTCGTGAAGTGGTAACAACATGGACGCTATAAGAAGCTGTTGTAGGGCGTTAAAACAACACGTTGATGTTGTTCCGACTTGAGGGGCGTTCACGTGAATGTTCCCCGTCTGGAACCCATTTTTCCGGTTATTCCGACAACACATGAATGCAGCACAAACGCCCTATCCCACGATGTTAACCGAAGTGAGACATGGATCGTGTATCCGCCCCATGAATCGGATCGACTCCTAAATTTAGCAGGTCCTTCCTTCCTGCCCATGCTGCATCCTTCTGCCCAGTTTCATGAAAATCCTCCCCGTAGTTTTTCCGTAAACCTGCAGACAAACAGACAGACCATCAAACTAACCAACAACATAACCTCCTTGGTGGAGGAAAGTTAAACTGCTTCTGTAGAAATGCATGACAGATTTCTGTACTTGTAAGTTTATGATCATGCTTCAGCATTAGGAAAATGAATTCAGATCTTTGCCCTTAATTAACAAGTTAAAATCGTACGCGTTAAACAATATGCAGCATTAATATGACTACAGGAGAGCTCATCCTCCTTTATAACTTCTCTGAATCATAATGAGCGTGCAGAGAGGTGGAAACAGTTTTTAGGTGTCTCAGCATGTACAGCATACAATAAAGCTCCTCATTATACTATATTGCTTCCTCTGTCTTCTCTTGCCAGGCTTTGCACGTAATCTCTCTGAGGGGACTGATGCCAATTACACCGAGTACGTGGCCACTAGATGGTACCGCTCCCCTGAGCTCCTGCTCGGGTAGGTCCGCTGCTTTTTTTTTTTTTTTTTCACCCTCGCCTGACATTTTGTTTTAGCAGCTTTTCTCATGCCCGGCCTTCATCACCAACGCCTTAAATCTGTGGCCCCCAGGGCTCCTTACGGGAAGGCAGTGGACATGTGGTCAGTGGGCTGCATCTTAGGAGAGCTGAGTGACGGGCAGCCTCTGTTCCCGGGGGAGAGCGAGATTGACCAGCTCTTCACCATCCAGAAGGTGCTGGGACCCCTGCCACCGGAGCAGATGAAGCTCTTCTACAACAACCCTCGCTTCCACGGGCTGCGGGTAAACACCTCTCCACACTCCCTACCCCGACACCCTCACTGCCAGGGATTCATACTTCTCCCTGGAGCAGAACTATCCGAGGAAATTGATTATTTTTAACTTCAGCTACAGTCAAAACACATTCAAGCAACATTTAATGCAACATGGAGACATCTGCATAAAGCTTCGGGTTCCCAACCTGACGCTCCAGTGTATTATGTGGTGGTTTTAGTAACTATTGAGGCAAAAGAACGCCATTTATGTTAATCAGCATTGGAATGATTAAACATGAGAACCTCATGGAAGTCATGTGTTGAGGCGAGTCCTTCAGAAAAAGATTCTCTGAATCTGAGACTGATTCCACGTTCTGTTGGCGTTCAGTTTGCACCTTCATTGTTCAACCTTTTGAAGTGTTTCCACACAGCTGGTGTTGTGTTAGCCTAAAATAGATGGTCCAGTTTCCAATAGATGAATTTGGTGAAAGGTCTAAAGGAAGTTCTCTTTGTGCTGCTGAGATTTGCATCCACGTGGGAGGACGTAAAGGCCTCATGTATTTCTGTAGTGATGCGTATATTTTGCACGCAGCTAGATTTCCCGTTGTTATATTTCTTGGGAAACCAGAAATATTTTGGATGTGAATCATCAGGAATCCTGTTTCCCAGGATTAACCGCCTCACTCGTTAAAACTCTTTATTTTCTAGATTAATCGATTAATCGTTTGGTCTATAAAATGTCAGAAAATAGTGAAAAATATCCGTCTCAAAGCTTTTCTCATAAGAGTTTTCTATTTTATTACATTTCCATATTTGTAGTGTATTGTGGATTTATCATACTGAAAGCTTTATATTTTAATTACACTGTCGATGAAAAAGCCCAAGACAAGAGTTGAAAAATAGCAAGAGCTATAAACCCTCAGTTTCCTGCTCTGTATTGTATTGTTAAACTGCGTCATCTCTATCAAATAAAACAAATTAAATTCAATAAATTAAATTGAGTCCATGCTGATGTCTTTAAATGCCCTATTTTGTCTCTTTAATAAGATATAAAACAGAAAAAAGCAGCAAATCTCCATATTTGAGGCTGAAAACAGCATTCAAAGACATTTTTGCATGCAAGATTACTTTAATAATTATCAAAATAGTTGGAGGTTATTTTTTCTCTCGACTTCTTCTCTGGTTTTCTGTCTCTCTCTGCCTCCCCCTCGTTTTCTTCTTCCCTTATTTATTTTCTCTCTCTGCTCCGTCTTGTTGTTTTTTCTTCTCCTGGCTGAGTTTGCCGTGCCGTGACTGATTGGATCACAATGACTCATCGTGTATCCTGTATCCTGTACGCTCTGCGATAAGTCTTCTGTGGCAGGACCTGGGTCCCCCCGCACACCCGCCACCCCCCCCCCCCCCCCCCCCCACCCCACCCTGCCCACGCCACAGGATACATGCGTCTGCAAACAGCCCCTCTGTGAATACCTGGCAGTGAATACTAATACTAATGAGCACCCTGAGTCTGATAATGATGCATTATTAAAATCTGGCACATTTGGAGGTATAAAAATTGGTTGTTGGGTTCAGGAAAATTTGGTGTTATGGAGACTAAATTCAAACTCATAAATATGGAAACGCATTTACATCAATGTGATTTAAAAAAAAAAAAAAAAAAAAAAAAATTATTCAAAAAAGATCCTGTAAATCTCAAAATAATGACAAAATTTCTCAAAATAATGACTTATTATCTGAAAATGATGACTAAGATTTTCAAAATAATGACTTAGTATCTGAAAATAATGACTTATTATCTGAAAATAATGACTTAGTTTCTCAAAATAATGACTTAGTTTCTCAAAATAATGACTTATTATATGAAAATAATGACTTAGTTTCTCAAAATAATGAATTAGTATGGGAAAATAATGACTTAGTATATCATATTAATGAGACTTACTGGATGTTTTTTTTTTCCTTTTCCTGGCGGAAATGGGCTTCCATACATAAGCACATGTAAGTAGTTTTTCTGCAGTAAAAGGCTGTCTCCAGTAAGACAGGCACATGCTGGACTGGGATGTTTGTTGACTAAACATCTACAGTGTAGTGCCTGCTATTGTTAGTTCTTGCTGGAGGGGAAAAAAAACTCTATTTTCCTCAACATTTCTTTCCTGGCTGTCATTTAACCCTGACAGCGAAGTTCACTGACATATTCAAGCTTCTCTCACAGACAGAGAGGACCAAGAGAAAGAAGAATAAACAAACTGTTTTTTATTTAAATAAATAATGCATCAGACCAGCAAGGAACCAGACAACACTTGTGAGTGAACACAGGAAGTTTTTAATGGTTGTTCCATCACGTAAGACACCTCCACACTTGGAAATGTGTGATGTAAAAAGAACAGCTTCTGGACGCTTTTTGGCAAACAGCAGGTTAACAATAGTCAGAAGAAAAATTCTATCAAAATGAAGGGCTGACGAAGGAAGATTGAATGTGGAGGAAAGCACATGTGACAGCTCTTGTGAGTCAGTTGTTGCAAAAGGAAATGTAATGAGAAGCAGCAGCGTCTGCACGGTAACATTTAAATAGACTCATAGTCGTACAGAAGCCCTGAGAGGTCAGTGAGAGAAAACATCTGGTGAATCTAAATTGATTTCTCTCCTGTTTTTCTGACTTAAGGTCAAGTGAAAAAAGGTTTCCCAGTTTTGTGTTAATTTTTCATTTAAGTGTTTGTTGTTGTAATACTCATTTCGGCCACAAGAGGCTGAAGTGCCGCACTCCCCCATGTTTTAAATAGCACTGAAAACAGCAGATTAAAATACTTTTCTAACCAATAAAAAGACACAACAGTGTTGTTGCATAACCTGCGAACACACAATATATGTACGTTGTGTTTAGAGTGCAAATTAAAACTCACTTAATTGGTTATTGCTGCACTTCAGCCTCCTGTGGCCCGAGAGAAAGTATTACAACAACAAATAAAATTATCCTGACAACAAAAGAATTTACCTGCCAAGATTTTATTTCACTGCTTTGACAGATGAAAGAAAAATTCTTATTTTTTTAAATATTATCCTGGCAAATCCTTTTTTAAAATTTCTTCCTAAATCATAAATACAGGAGAGAAAAATATTTATATAACTTTACTGTGATGCGATGTTCTCCTTTTCTGCCTTAATAATAATGGCGAAATTAAAAAAATATATTTTCTCTTGTCTTTTTATTTGGTATTGAAGTAATCAAATTCAAGTTACGTTACTTCAATCTTGTGATCCTTGGATTAGGTTACTGACTACATTTTGTAAGACGTAATACATTTTAAAGTAAACCTCCCAACACACACTCCTCTACTATTTCTGCTCTTTCTACAAAGAGCTGATTATTCGACCATTCATCACTTGGACATTTGTCGTGGCTGTTTCTTGTTTCAGTTCCCTGCTGTGAATCACCCCCAAACGTTGGAGCGGAGATACCTGGGAATCATCGGGGGAGCCCTGCTGGACCTGCTGAAGGTAGGCATCCCAAGCATTTTATTCCAACCTTTCACCAGTTTCAGTTTATTCCTGCTCACACTATCGCGAAAAGATACTCCACAAAAACACAAATATCTCCAACTAGTCATCTGATAATTGCATCATTATCGTCGTGTTTACGTCGTGACTGCCTGTTCACAGCTTCAGCATCTCTCAGCTTCGCGTCCCAGCTCCAGCTCTGCTGTTATTGCTGTGCCTGCACTGTAAACAGGAGCTCCATGTCAAGAATGTGGGCTGTGCTTGTGCACTTGCGCTTTTCCCTGCAGATAGTGACTCACTGCTAACATAATGCCATCTCAGGACTGACTTCAGCAAGGACAGCCAGCTCTCATCACTAATCAGGCCTCCTTCAGCTGAGTTTAGATCCTTATTTGTAGGGCTGCAACTAACAAGTATATTCTCTGTTAATCGATTAATTGTTTGGTCTATAAAGTGTCAGAAAATAGTGAATAATTAGATACTTAATAGCAAACATAAACTTGTGCAAATTAACATATTTCACCGTGTGTATTACGTCCCACATCTCCTAAAAACCCACGATGTAGCTCAGATAATGGGGATCTCATGCACATGTTTTGGGAGTGCACACACTTTAATAATTTAATACAATATATATCTATAAACACGTCTGAAACACTACAGAAATTAATTATACAGGACCCCCGAATATCTATATTGGGAGACATATAATGAGAACAGCAAAAAAGTGTTGATAAATTAACTGGAAATCTAAGCACCCACCGTCATTAAAACAATAGTGGAGAGAACTACTGTCATGTTGCACCCCAGAAAAGATCCTGTGCAATGTTAAAAGGCAGCCTATGAAGTTTTACAGGATGTGGGGCATCAATATATTTTTATATGTTGGTATGAATGGCAAGTTGAGAGGATGTGGGATGTATGTGTGTGCGTATGTTCATCCCAGTTCCTCAAAGTCCAAGGTTTGTCTTCAAATGTCTTGTTCTGTCACTTGAATATGATATAAAAGAGAGAAAAGTAGCAAATCTCCATATTTGAGAGGCTGAAAGCAGCTTTTTATCACATGTTTGCATGAAAAAGTCCTACGATTAATCGATTATCAAAGTAGTTGATGGACTAATCATTTCAGCTCTATTGATTGTATTGTATATGTTTGCTAATTGCTAATGCAAAGCTGAATGACTTGCAAAGACTACATTCAGAATTGTTAGTCTTGTAGCTGCCACTATAAATGATCTTTCTTTAGTTCACAGGTTTTATTTTGAGTGCATTCATACAGGATTCAGCTTTCATTTGGAGACAGGTTATTAAACATTTCTATTTGAGTAATAAAATGTCACAAATCATATTTCACATCATTGTTTGGCTTGTTTGGTGACTGTAAGACACAAAGAAATGTCGCAGCAGCCTGACTTTTATGATAATGCCGCTGACTCATCGTAGCATGAGTGCTTCACTTTGTGTGTGAGGTCTGGATGCCCGCGGGGTCTCCATGGCTCACGGGCTCCCTCTGTGTTCTTTATGTTAGAACCTGCTGTTGCTGAACCCGACGGAGCGCTTTCTCACGGAGCAGAGCCTGAACCACCACGCCTTCCAGACCCTGCGGCTCGTGGAGCGGCCCGGCCCACCCACGCCTACACCTGTACGCTCCTCCAAGAGGAAACCTCACCATGGAGACAACACCACCCCCAGCAGGTCAGCAGCTTTAACCTCGCCACCGTCTTCCTGTTTCTTTCCCTGTTCCAGACGATCTGTCCATTCTATCTAATAAAGGCAAAAAGGCCAAAAAAATCTTTAAAAGATGTTGGTGAAGATAACAAAACAGGGATTTATTTATCTCGTATCGTGCCTAACTTTGAATTTATTTAGGTAGTAGTGGTCCGAAGATTGATCCCTGTGGAACACCACATGTGACTACTCCCGGATCTGATAAGGTGTATGTGGTGCTGTAACAAATGTCATATTTTTTACATTTAAAAAATCTATTGAGGTTTACATGAGTTAGTTTTTTATTAAATCAACTTTCTCCCAAACTGGCAATTTCTTCGACATCTTTCTATAGTTGTTGGTATGAAAGTGATGACGTCTGGATGGATCCAGATACATAATATGATATATATATTTTCTTTAACCTTTATTTAACCAGAAGTATTTCCCATTTGTATTCAGCATCTCTTTATAGAGGGGGTCCTGATCAAGAAAGCGTTGTGGTTCTATAAATGTAATTTATGGAGCTGCTACACCACCTCGTTAATAACGGCGCACGCCTCCTTTTGTGGGCAAATCGTGTTTTTTTTTAGCGCAGTCAAAATGCAGTTTTTAAAAGCTTAAACGCCAACAAATATGTAATAAAGCAGAATATTTGTTAGATAAAAACTTGTTTCACTAAATGTTGACTTCTGGACTTTAAACGCTCTGGAGTTATTGAAAATTGTTTGGATCACAGAAGTCTGAAACAATCCTACCACTGGAATCTAACTCTAATACTAATAATATTAGTGCAGCCTCATCTTTATCTGCAACTGTGCACAAATACCGGCTTTCAACACATCATTAGTGAGTAATGTTGACTTAGATTTGAATGTCAACGTTATTAATGAGGCTTCGAACTATTCGGTACAGCCTTAATAAAGTGTAGAGTGTCATGTACAGATTGTTGATGCGAGTCCTTTCTCTCTGCTCTTGCTCAGGAGCCATGGGGGGAAGAGTTCAGGTAGCCACCGCTCCAGCAGCAGAGAGTGCTCCAGCTTGCCCCGGCACGAAGACCTCCACCCCAACAGCAACGATGGCTTTCTCAACGGCAACATGCCTGCAGCGATCAACCTCAGCCCCACCCTGCACCCCAAGAACTACCAGCCGCAGATCTTCAACCACTCCACCTCGTGCAACGTGGACCTGGCCAGCAGCAACCTGCCTCACCTGCTCAGCCCCAGTGAAGCCAAGAGCAAGGGCGACTTCGAGATGAACCTGGGGTCCAAGGTGTCCGACGGCCCCGGAGCCAAGTACCTCAAATCCAACTTCCGCTCGCAGCAGAACCGCCATTCTTTTGTGGAGGGGAAGACCAACACGCTTCAATCGGGGGAGAAACACAGTCGACACAGCTACATGGAGTCCCACAGCTCCACGCCCTCCTCCTCTAAGTTCGCCTACCTGAACTTGTCCAAGAGCTACGGCACACTTAGCGACGCCAAGTCAGTGGGGAACTTAAATGATGTGCATCTTTACGCTGATGAGCCTACGTCTCGCTATTTTCCCTCGAGCTGCCTCGACCTCACAGCCCCAAGCAGCCCGGCAGCACGCCGAGTGGACAGACTGGCACCCGGCACAGCTGGCAGAGGAAGCATGCGCTCAGAAAGAGAGAGCAACACGCTGGACTCGTCCTACAGGCGCTCGTCCACCCGCCACAAGGCCTCAGAGGAGGCCAAGTCGCCAGACGCCCTGGACCCCGGGGAAAGTGGCCCTGAAAGAAGCCACGCTCACTCTCTGTCCGCCCCACACGACCCTCTGCCTTACGGTCAGGGATACACCAGCCCCTTCTCCTCGCAGCAGCGGCCGCACCGCCACTCCATGTACGTACGGAGGGACCACCAGAGGACACATGGGGCGGAGGAGGGGCTGGTGGTGGGGCAGGGCATGCCCACCAGAGCCAGCAGCCTCCAGCTCCTGTCACCGCAGCTGCAGCACCGCACGCTGCCTCGCCACTCTGGGGGCTCCTCCAGAGAGGAAGACATGAGCAGGGTCAGTCATCCGCCCACATCAAACCTCTCCAACCTGAAGGAAAGCCTACATGGTCTAATCATATCAGAAGCCTACACCAGGCTGTGTTGGATAACTCAGCCTTTCCACAACAACTCAGCCAGGATTTATTCTGGTGGCGTCATGAGTTTAGGTTTTTCAGACAGATCTTTTTAACCATTGTCCCATGTTTGTAGTAACGGCAGGATTAAAGCCGTTTCTCACCAGTGTGATACAAAAATGCGGTGCGGGGATATAGAAAACTCCACACAAGAAAAAACAAAAAAAACGTTACCTACACATTGCATAAATGAATCGGCCCCCAAATTTGATGCTCACGCTAGCTGTTGTGGCTAGCCCCGTTCGTTAGCAACATATAACGTTAGCAAGTGCATATCAGCTCCATTACCATCTTCATCGTCTCAGGCCATATACTGCCCTTTATTTACCGTAATTTCCGGACTATAAGCCGCTACTTTTTTCCCACACTTTGAACCTCGCGGTTTATACAATGACGCGGCTAATTTATGGATTTTTCCCGCTTTCACAAGCTTCATGTCGCCAAAAAACTGAGCACCGTCACATAATGTGACGTAAATCGAGCGCGCTCAAACTTCCCATTCATTACGGTAATTAACTTTTTTACGAAATTTCTCTGTGTTTCATTCAGTGTACCAAATGAACCTCTAAAAACATTATGCCAACCTTCAATTGCATTATTAGTTCTTGAAATGTCTTCAGCAGCGGACATTATGAACAGCGGACATTATGAACAGCGGACATTTTAAACAGCGGACATTATGAATGGTCACGATTCTGATTACGGTCATGTTGTCACCCTCATCATGGCAAAGACACGGAGAAAGGCATATGATGCAGCTTTCAAGTTGAAGGCTTGGTATTTTTGTTCCAAGCCGTGTTTCGTTAAAGCCTGTGTAAAGTTAATTTGTTTCAATGTACCGGTAGGCGCCTGCGGCTTATAGACATGTGCGGCTTATTTATGTACAAAATACATATTTTTTAAAAATTCAGTGGTTGCGGCTTACATTCAGATGCGCTGAATAGTCCGGAAATTACGGTAGTTGTTAAAGTATAAATAAAAATGTCCCATTGGACCGAAAGCCCCTTGCTCCATAAATACACACTTTCCCTGCATATGGCTGCTTATTATGCAGAATGATGGTGATGTTTTTCATGACATCAGCTGGAACAAAGGGTTTCATTGGACAAACATTTATTTCGGATATCGAGATCCATCCGAATATTTTTTTAAACAACACGTATAACTTAGAATTTATCATTTTCATGCGAAATCTTCGTACGAAAAATCCTGGCTTGGTGTGAAACGGCTTTTAACGAGGTCGGGCTAAAGTTGCCGTGCAGCGACCCCTTTGCCCTCTTTGGAGGAAAATTGATAAATACTTGTTCTATTTTTTTTGCTGTTGTGGTTCCATAAATAGGAGTAGCGTAGTAAGTAGTATACCAAATTAAATCACTATCATCCAAACTCCTCATTTTTATTGTGTTTCCCCAGCAACTAACATAAATAGATGTGGGTCATTGAAGGTGCTTGAATATATATATTTTGTGTAAGTTCTTTTGATATTTCTTTAACTTAACGTTAGTTAACGTTAGATTTTAAGCACAACACTACTGAGAAGCCTCTCTCGTTATTGTTGTCTGTGAGCTTCTGTACAGCTACTTCTCATTATCAAAACTTTAGGTGTTGTAACGGTAATTAACCTTGATTCGTGTCTCAAACGCTGTGTTGGGAATGTGGTTTCGAAATCCTTGAAAATTTCGTGAATTTGACGTTTAAGAACAGGTGGCTACTCTGATTAAATTTATTCAGGTGTGAACACCAAATTAACCTGGTTTACTTTGGACATGGCCTTTATATTAACTTACAGTGAACGTTTATTAATCTTTCAAATAAAAATGAATGAATGAAAATGAATTCAGGTTAGGTTTAGGTTAGTTTTATTTTATTATTATTAAAATATTATTATTATTATTTTATTTATTTTTATTTTACACCATTCAGCCAATCAAAATAATAACAACAATAATAATACTAACCTTTATTTGTACAGCATTTTTCTGCAAACAATCTATACAAAGTGCTTTACATACAATAAAACCTAAAAAGCAGCAACAATAAAAACTATTTGGGGGAAATAATAGAAATAAAAGGTAAATAGATCAAATTAAACAACTTAAAAGCTCATAGGGAGTGATTCACATAAACTCCTGTTTATAGAAGTGTTTTAGACTGGATTTAAAACTGTTTTTGCTTGCCTAATTTCATATATTTTTTTAAATGTCTGTGCACGTCCCTGAGGATTAATTTACTTGCATCTTAATCCTCTGAATTTTGCGAAAGTGTGGCTTCCTTGTTAGGATATACAGTGAATCCTGTTGGCTGTATATGTGTATATATACTGTACATATAGTATATATATAGTGTGTGTGTGTGTGTTGAGCTCACTCCATGCTTCATCATGTCTCCATGAACAGAGCGTGCAGGCACCCACTGAGGTCACCCACAGCAGACCCCCAATAAGGGACTCCACCAGGGACAACAGCGCATCTTTTCACACACAGCGGCAAAAAAGCGAGGTCCGACATTCAGCCTGCACCCACCATTCCCCACCCACACCCAGTCTTCTGAGAGTGTGGATGTGGGTGGATACTGCTGTCATGAACTGCTCTCTCTCTCTCTGTCTCTGCATCAGATGCCTCTTCATTTTCTCTGTGCTTTGCTTCCTTTAATGTCACTACTTATGACTGTCGTCACATTTCAGTTGGATTCTGAAATACATCCACAGATTGTGTTATAATGACCACTTGAAAATCAATATGCCTCAGATTACATAGAGGCATGCAGAGCAGTTCTGTGTTTTTGTGTGACTCGGTCTTATGCTGTGACTCAGGTTGGCTTATATCATGAGCAGCAAGCAGAAGACGGGGGCTCCTCCAAAGAGAACCGAAACATCTACAGCGAGTCCATGCCGAGGAGGGTGGGCAGCTTCTACAGAGGTGGGTTTAGTCACACTCACATCTCGGTCTTTATTTCACTGCACTGTGGAGATCAACATGTCAATTCAGATTCAAGCAGGAGACACTTTACAGCATCCTTCTTATACTGCGTATTCTGACACATACCAGAGTGTTGAGCCTGATACCTATAATATTATTATTATTATTATTATTATTATAAGTTGTACCTCAGCTCCTATAATAAGTGTTTAATAAAGTGTGTTTCCAAAACACAGACAGTCGGAGCCTTAAGGACAAACATGTCTCCATTAAAACCACAATGTTTGATCCCACAGCCATCACAGCATAACATCCTCTTTCTCTGATATCAGCTTCACATCTGGAGCTCTGGCTTCAGAACTTTTTATTTAATATTTTCCACCTGTTTCCATGGTTTCCTGCACAAACATAAAAAATGCATTAAAATCAATGTTGTTGATAATCATTGCCATATCAAAAGACTGCAGGGGGAAAACTCCCCCTTAGCATTTAGAATACATAAAATAATTCCATTTCTGTGGGGTTTTAACAGTGGCAGTATGAAAACAAACTGCTATTTAAAGGATTAAGTTCTGAATAATAAATTACTATTTGGTAGTTATGATCAGGACTGACGTTGGTTAAAACATTTAACTCAGTTTAAGTGGAAAATAATGTTAATATATGATTTTATGGCAGTTTTTTTTATTTTTTTGAAGGACATCAGAGCAACTTTTTGAAAGTGAGGGACAAGGGTTCAAAATGTTATTAAAACACCTAATTTTTCACAAGAATCTATTGAATTTGAATATAGAGTTTACAGCCATGCTAGCAGCTCTGTGAGGCTTTGAGCTAAATGATAACGTGTTCACAATGACTAACATGCTGATGTTTAGAAAACCCTTTTTCATAAGAATCCATCAAATTTGGCCATTAGAGAGTTGAGACACGGATATTTACTGAGAGGAAAAATAAACTTGTGCGTGCTTTCTGTTGGACAAACGATGAAAGGGAGACACTTTTCTAAGTTACACCAAACACACATTTGGCATTTCTTCTTCTTTCTGGCTGACATGATGACATACAGCTCACTGTCGGTGGTCGGTCCCCAAAAAGTAAAATTAACCTTGTTTTTTTGTTGTGTTTGTTGAGCAGTCCCTTCTCCGCGGCCAGACAACTCCTTCCATGACAGCAGAGGTCAGAGCCGGAGCTCCGGGATGTCCGGGGACGGCAGCGTTTTGACGAACCACTCCAAACGTCAGCCGACGTTCGACCCCTGGTAATTATCTATTATTAAAGATCTTTATTTTTGTGGTTTTTGTTTTATTTTACAAATGCACAAGTAAGAATCCCGTCAGTCTCAGTCTGTCTGGTCCTCAAAGGAAATTAAAATGTTTTTTTGTCTTATGCAGGTTCCCCTCAGATCTTTAAAAAGTCTTACATTTCGTTTTTTGATATTCAAGGTCTAAAGATATCTTTAAATGTCTGGAATTGTTGGCGGGGAGACAGAATGAATGAGCGTGTCTGTTTTTTTTGTTTTTTTCCCATAACAATGACCATTTGTGTCAAACTCCAATACCTTTTTGTTTGTACGTTAAATAGGTTGCGCACATTCCGCTTTTAACCTACAGTAGAAGAAGAAGAACGAGTTCATCAAGCTTCAGATTTGAGCGCTGCGGTGGGAAAAACTGAATATTAAAGTTATTCAAATTCAATAAAAATCAAAAACAGTTTTTACTGGAGTGTAGTTTGTTATTTTTTCCTTTTAGAGGTCTTAAAAAGGTCTTAAAAGTTATTAAATGTGTACTTAAAGACACCCTGTTTTTGACATGTATCTAAAAAATACACCTAAAAACCAATTGAGCAAATAAATCACAGAAATTGTTTTGGAAATAATTATAAATGTGATAATAAACTACATACATGAAAAAATTAAAACATTTCATAATACCAAACATTTCTTTTCTTTTCATTTAATATCCATATTTATACGTAATAACCATTTAGACAAATATTTCAACATTTATTGATACGAAGCAAATATATCACAGAAAAGAAATTAAGAGATAATTATAAATGTGATAATAAATAACATACAAGTTAAGAGAGGAGAAAAAAAAGTAAAGAAAAATAATAAAATAAAAAGATATGTTATAATACAAAATAAGTCTTTTCTTTCTGTAATATCCATATTCATATTTTCTAAACATTTTGACCGATACGTGCAACATTTATCGATAGAAAGCATACCAATCACAGAAAATAAATTAGAAAATAATTATAAATGGGATAATAATGGTAAACCACATACATATGTATATTAAGGTAAAATCTTTCCTTTATTTAAAAGTAATATCTTTTGCATCAATACTTCTTAATAGTCTTAGAGAAAAGCTAAATAATAATGTTTCTCTAACCACATCAGAACATTTAGTTTATTTGCTTTACTAAAGATGTCACCTCGACAGCAACACTGATTTGTTCTCTTACTCTGTAAAACTAGTTTATGGTGGAATAACTTTCACACTGGTCACATGAAGTTGCCAGGTCTCACTGGGAGCTTCTTTATTTGGGACATCACGCTCAGCAGCCTTCGTTTTATTTTCAGGACTGGACCGGACACTGTCGTGCTGAACCCCTCCGAGCCATCCAAAGAAAAGGAGAAGCAGGGGTTCTTCAGAGCAATAAAGAAGAAAAAGAAAAAGTCTCAAATGGTAACTTGTATGTCAAGTACTTCTGAGGATGTGAGCCACGTCTGGATGTCTGTCGCTACTTCAAGAGTTTAATGCTTCGTCCTTATTACCGTTTGGGACGTCACGATACCAGAAATTTAGTAGGCGATACCAATACCAGTGAAATCCATTTTCCCCCTTTAATTGTGGGCTTTCTTTTAGGACAGAGGGGGTCGTATGCTGTACAGGCTGTGAAGCCCACTGGGACAAATGTATAATTTGTGATATTGGGCTATATAAATAAACTTGATTTGATTTTGAAATTCCACGATTCTCGATGCCAATTTGATACCACGGTAAAAATTAAAACAAAAATGAATCCCATGTACTTCAACACACACTCCTTTATTACTTCATACTGCTCCTAATTCAACTAATATCTATTTTATATTGCTGCAAACAACTGGATTGATTCAAGTTTCTCACTAAAAACTACATTTTACAAGACTACATTTGAACACATCATGATAACGTTATAATTTACCTTCACCCAGTTCTCATTTTTACTGAATAGAGCTTGCACCCACCATAATGCTATGGAACCTCGAGCTGTTAGCTCTGTTAGCTGTTAGCTACGTTAGCTGTTAGCTACGCTAGCTCCGTTAGCTGTTAGCTCCGTTAGCTGTTAGCTCCGTTACTTAGCCTAGCAGGATGCTAACAGCTAACGTTAGCTCTCCTGCCGATTTCAACACAGATTTGTTGTTCACACTGTAGCATTATCAGGGAAAAAATAGGGTGCGTCCCAAACACTTTTTCTCTCGTCCACGGGGACGCCGTAATACTCGAGCCCTGACGGTACTACCGGCACTACGGTACTTACGGTACTGTAGAAAAACGGGTCACGTTTTCTGAATTTTGGCATCAACTTGGTCCCGAAGTATCTGCTCTCGTGACATCCCTAATTACAGACATATTTAATCATTTCTTCTTGTTGTCGTGTGCATCATGTTTCCCTGTGCCACCCGTCATGTGCCTCTGTATTACAGATGCAAGTCCCCGAGGGAAGGCCTCCTGTCATCAAGAAATGTCTTTTCCCTCTGTTTAGCCCAAAGAATAACATAAAGCATAGCTCCTCTGTGAGAGTCCTCCCTGTCCTGTCCTCTCCCATGGTACATGCTGTTTGTTTCACACCTCCAAACATCTGACATCGCATGCTTTAACAACAGTAATCAACAATGCTTCAATGAATCATGTTGCGCTTGTTTTTTAAAAAAAGCATTTTATAAGTATGGCGAAGATTAATTTATTAATGTCAACACAAAACCGTCAGATCCATCTGTACAACTTAGGCAATAAAGTGCCTATTTTGAATTATCATACTATTGATATTTCATCGTTTAGTTGATAAAGAAGGAAGGAAAACTTCTCCCCCAAAATGATCCACTGTATGTTAATTACTCCCCACTACTACTTGAAGAAAACTTGTTTTTTCTCTCCTGTCTCCACGAGGAACGAAGAATCAAAAAACTGAGAAAAGTCTAGATAAATTGAAGTTTAACAAAAGAAAACTATCTGAAAACATCCGTTTACACTCTCACACAACTCATGCAGAATAATGGATAAATGAGACTTTATTATTCTGCACGAGTTTGTAAATGGATGTTTTCATTAGGCTTGGGCGAAATGACGAGAACATCGTTCAACGCGATATTAAATTATGCAACGCCTGTTTTCGTGCTAAAATCAGTCTCTCTTTTTCTCTTGCTTTGTTCAGAATCAGAAAATCAGAATCAGAAAACCTTTATTCGTCCCACAGAGGGGAAATTTACAGCGCTACAACAGCAAAGGGACAGTGCAGATAAAAGGTTAAAAGGTTAAGTACAAATGGTTTTTGTATCTTATCGGAAAAAAGTAGCAACATGCTATCATATGTCTGACACTGTACATAATTACCCATGTAGCCCGAACTTCAGCAGGAAAGATGTCCACTCTCGTTAGCAAAAACATTTTGGCGATTCTTTGATTTTATACCAAAAGAAAAAGAAGAGCAATCAACCGTCAATCATCAACATATAAACGTACAGAAAGATATATATTTATATCTATGTGCGTCTCTCTCTTTAGCTTTTCATTGGATGATCATTTCGTTTATCGTTGGTTTTATTAAAGCAATATTGTCAGTAGGATCATTTCAATATCGGCCAACGATAAAGTTTGGCCTCCATTCACTTCAATTCATCAAGACTTTTCTCAGTTTTTTGATTCTTCGTTCACCTGGAGGCAGGAGAGAAAAGGTAACAGGGAGTAGTTAATAGACAAATGATCACTTTGTGGGTGAAGTATTCCTTTCAATGATGGATCCGGCTCGTTGCTTTTATGTTCAGTCCTTTTGATTGTGATCAGTCGCTGCTGATTTTCAGACACAGCCCTAACAGCATGTCTCTGGTTATGAACTGAGGATGAAGGAGAGCGCTCAGGCTTTGGTTAAGCTCATGAGATTTTAGGAGTCTGTGTGGCTGCTTACTCTCACATGCAGCTTTATTTCACTTACCAACATCACACAGGAGCAGTTTATCTACTTCTGCCCCTCAAAGTGCATCTTAACCCACGACTTGATTATACAGCGTGGATCAGGAGGGAAGAGGAACCAGAAGAGTTGTTAAATATAAAAGAAACCACATTTTGAAATGTTAAACTGACTCTTTCTTCCCCTCACTTTTTCTATTTTTATGTGACAGCCTGTTCAGATGCTGAGAGGGGGTTAGAGCACAAATAAATGCAATCTGGCCAGGAGGAATCAGCAGTCACACTCACAGTTGATGGAAAATAGTGTTTGCTGTATAAAGAGTAGAGCATTTGAAAACACTAAGGCTTCAGATATTATGTGGTGGATTGTATAAAACGTCTGAAATCATCCAAACACTTTAATAATCGTGGAGTTGTCTCTTCTCTTCCTCAGATCACTGAATAATCAGGGTTTCTGGCACCAGACGCATGTTATGTTTTAATTTGTATGACTTCACTGCACTCGGCGTGATGCATTCACTTGAGAAAAGAATATTTGCCCTTTCTTTCTAAATTAAGAGGATTATTATCTGAGAAAATTCTGCTTTATTTTTCTGAATTAACAAGGTTATTTTTTCAGAATTGTGAAAAGAAAGTTTTCATGCAATAAAATCTGCTCTTGTTGAATTAACAAGATTATTATCTCAGATTAGTTTAGTTTATATAAGATACAGAATACATACAATAGGAAAAACATTTAATTTCAGTGCAGGCGAGTAAGGAATCCTCCCCTGTTTAAACAAATTTTAAAAAATGACATTATTACTCATCAAAGACCAAACAAAGAACACAAAGGAATATCTAAATTGTGAGAACAGTTTTCATGGGAAAACAAATCTGCTCCTTTTTTCTGAATTAACTCCCAAAATCCCAAGAGAAGCTTTCGTTTACATGAGAGCTGGATTTCATGGAAGCAAACATGTCCATCTAAATTACTTTTAATTATTATATAATATATTATATTATATTATGACACAAGTATCTCCCAATGTCTCAAACCCAAACCAGAATAAAACAGTTTTGAACTAAATCAGCGGACATGTTTGCGTTCATGGATTCATGGATCTTGGATTTTAAAGTATTTCCTTAATCCAGAAAAACAGCTTTTTTTTCATGCAAATTTTTCCCATAATTCTGAGATAATCTTGTCAATTTAGAGGAAAGAAAACAGAACAGATATTTATTTCCCATGAATACTTTTCTCATAGTAAAAAGTAACCTTGTTAATTCAGAAAAACAAAGCAGAATTTTTTTTTGCGTGCAAGCATTTCTTATAATTCTGAAATAATAATTTGGTAATTCAGTAAATTAGGGAAAAACATTTTTTTCTCAGGTGAGAGCATTATGCTTCCATACACATCAGATCAAGCAAAGCTCAATACAAAAAATAACTTCAGACTTATGTCCACGGTAAATTTAACTCATGTAAAGGATAACACAAGACACACGATAACGTTTTTAAAATGTTTTATGTTTTAATATGTCCCTGTATAAAACCTTTATTCTGTGTCTCTGTCGTCCTTTACATTGTGTGCACCCACCGTGGTCATACATTTACAATTGTCAGTTTGAACAGTTTAAATGATATTTCCCCCGATGTGTGAAAGGTTCCTAATGAAGGGGTGGACACAGTCATCCAGAAGTCCTCCAGGTCCTCCGGTCACCAGAGCAGCCGCCACAGGACCCGGGACAAGAGCAGAGACCGGGACCAGGACCGAGACCGGGACAAGGACTGGCCTCCTGAGAAACTGTCCGATTCACACTCTCCGGTGAGTCTCAAAGGAAAGATACAGGTATTTTCTTGATGCACGTTTTGAAATGTTTCTTTTAACTATGCATCATTACAAACATTTTCAGTATTTTTGTATGTATTCTTTTATTAAATGTATAATAAAGTGTTTCCAAAATACAGACAGTCAAGAGACTTAAGGACAAAAATGTCCCCATTGAAACGCATTAAAACCACAATTTCATAAAATCCTGCTTTCTATGATATCAGCTTTACATCTCTTTACAAGCTCTGGCTTCAAAATGTAACTTTTTTATATTTTCCACTAGATGTTTGGGACAAATACATATATATTTTTCCTGGTTTCCTGCACAAACAATACAAATGCATCAAAATCCATGTTGTTGATCATCATCATCATCATCATCATCATCATCATCATTGACATGTCACACACTGTAAAAAAAAAAAATGAATCCCCCTTGCATATGAAGAAAATGTGTGTTTTTTTAAAACAACAAAGGCATTTTATAAACAAACTATTATTATTTTCTTTATTTTTTATCTGACACTGCACAAAAAAAAAGATAAAAATGTCAATGTTATTAATCATTGACAGTGAGAACTGTTGAAACAGTTTGAAAGAAACCCCCCCTAGTATATAGTATACAGAATTATTATTATAATCTTTTTCTTAACAACAGTGGCATTATGTAAACAAAGTGACCTTTTTAAAGGGTTAAAAATCTGAAAATGAATAAATATTTGGTAGTTATGATCAGCACTGAAGTTGGTTAACAGATTTAAATGATAATAATAATAATAAATCCCTCTACATTTAGTATACAGAAAATAATTCTTTTTTTTTTTCATTAAAAACAACAGTGGCGTTATGTAAACATACTGGTGTTTAAAAAGTTAAAATGAATGAATATATGGTAATCATGATCAGGGGGGAAGTTTCTTAAAAGATTTAACTCAGTGAAAGTGGAAGATAATACAAACATATATTTTTATGGCATCAGAGCAACTTTTTTTTAAAGTGTTAAATATGTTTTTCATCTGTAATGTGTCATGTCTGTTTCAGAGTCAGCCCCTGAAGTCTCTGCGTAAACTCCTGCACCTCTCCTCCTCGTCCTCCAACCAGGCTGCGCAGTCTGACATGCGCTATCAGCCGCTGCCTAATCCAGTTTCTGCTCAAGGTGGTTTTCCAGAGAGCCGGGGTCACTCGGGGGTCAGCACGCCCCAGCTGAAGAGCCGACAGACAGCCTACCCGCTGCCTGGACAGCTGGAGTCTGGCTGGCATTCCTCCGCCCTGGGCCGCCCTGAGGGCAACCCCTACCCGGAGCAGATGAGCATCAAGGGGGGCCAGAACGGGCACGGCTTCGGACGCCCCTCCAGGTCTCGTATGCCAAACCTCAACGACCTGAAAGAGACGGCTCTGTGATCGCCCTGCAGCTCCCAGACTCCTCCGTTTCCCCTCCGTTGCTCCTACACGTCCACTTGCGTAACAGTACACCTGCTGACTGCACACACACATGAACACACAGATACCAAACCTTCAGTTTTAAACACTGCTTGCAAAACGGGCCAAAAGCCTTTTTACGTCTTCATTTTTTATGTTTGATAGACTTTATATTATTACTTCTGTAATTCTGATTATAATTTGTATTATAAAGTAAATATATTACAAATTAAATATATATATATATATATAAATGGATAGATAAAAGTGTAGATTTTAAGTGTAAGTATTTTTGTTTCTATTCGATATAGAAATATAGTACATTTTACTGCGTAGTATTTCCTGAAGGCTATCTAAGGCATTCTAAACAAATAAAGTTTTATCAGTTGTTACAATGGAGATTGGTAATGTCAGTAACTTTGCAGTGTGTTCATCTCACCCAGGATTGTAACTCTTCATCAAAGCTGTCTCGCTTTTTGGATGTGCTCTGTCCTCTGGTTACAGACGCTCAAATGTGCAACTGCAAAGTCAAAGCAGTCTTGAAAATACAGCTGCAGTGCCATTTTTCTGAGTTGGCACTGACGATCTTTAAAGCTTAAATCTATTTGTTCTTTTTTTAGGATATTTAGGTTTTTCATGTCTTTTTGTAATGCAGCCATTTTAGACACTGTTGTGCCATAAACTGACAGAAATCCTAACCTACATCACCCTCTGTAGGAGATAATGAAACACTGCATCTACTGTTTCCTGACTGACCTTAACCATGCACTAACATTTAGCCACTGACTTCTCATGCACAGTATGTGTAAATCCTCATTTTCATATCTATTTTAAACAAAAGTTATACAGTAAAAACTATGGTTGCACCTCAATCATTTCAAATAAAACGCATAATAACTGTTCCTTGTACAGACTATACCGACGATCCTTTTGGTAGTAACGTAATCTAAGATTATTGATTGAAATGTTTATTTATGTAAAAGTGTGGAGGAATTATAGAGTATAAAATCTTGATCCTTTGCCCTGTTTTGAAGTTGATTCTGAAGGATGTGATTCTCTTCGATATTATTATCACTACCAGGATTCAAGGAAGTCTGTTTGTTGCTCATTTCCTACTTAAAGATTTCATATAAGCAACGTCCAAGTGGTTCTACTTGTTCAGTTAAGTCAGTCAGTTAAATACATTTACAAATACATCCAAAATATTATATAAAGTTTAACTGCTGTAAAAAAAAACATGAATCGCAATTGTTAGAAAGTCATTTTTACAGCAGCGAGAGGGACATAAAAGACATTCTGGGAGCAGTGATTCACAGCCTTTTTTTTGACGAGCCCCCACAGTCCTGTCAGATGAACTCAAATACCCCTTTTTAACACAATTGATTATAAAAGTGTATCATTACAGTATTGTTTTCATACAGTTTGATTGTCAATGTTTACAATAGTACTGCTTCTGCTTGAAGTGGAAGAAGAAGCGTTTCAACCACAGCCTATATAACTTTTAGCTAACTGTTCTAGTTATTTAGCTAACTACAGTGGTTTAACTCTATCAATTTATTTTAGCTTTTTCACCATTTGCCCATTACTATTAGCTAACTATTTCAACTCTTTATCCATTTCTTTTAGCTTTTTCACCATTTGTCCGTTACTTTTGTGCTCGCTAACTACTTTAACTGTTCATCTAGTACGTTTAGCTTCATATTTAAACCATTTATCCATTGGTTTAAACTACCTGTTTACACTTTTCTGCTCGCTTGCTAACACATAACTTAATGTTCAGGTCAAATGAGTTTGTCTGTTCTAAAGTCTTTTCATGCAGCTGCATAAGTAGCCCCGGAGCTACATGTACCCCTGGTTAGGAGTCACTGTAGGCTACTAGTGTATTTTTTTTATTGGATTGCAGATACTAAACCACTTGGGACAAGCTTATAAGAAATCTTAATACAGAACCACAGGAGCTCTGTACTGTAACATTGTTTTCTGTCTGGGATAAAGTGCCATGAAAGTAGCTTGGCAGAAATAAATCCTAAGCTTTTTTTAATGTTGCACTTTAAAGAGACTGTATGGCTCAGCAATATAATGCCCTGACTCTGTAAATTCTTCTTCACTGTTCATCATGTGCACAGTGTGTGAAGACTGAAACATCCCAGCACAGAGTCCAAACACGACCGTACCGTATTGTGTATCGTGCATCTGTGAGGACCGTGCCACTCTACTCGACACAATACATTTCTTTCTTTGGATTATTGTTGTTGCTGAAGGAGCACTGTGTATTATATTAATACTGATGTGTGACTTGTTTGGTAATATTTATAACAGAAGATGTTTATCAACTGTTTAAATAAATTCAAGTATGTGCTTTTATTACAGACACAAATTAGTAGCATAGTAAGTGTTTATCTGCTTTTTTTTTTTTCAAGAGAGCATTTACATGAGTGCATAAACCTACAAATTAAAGCTTAACAATTTTAGAATATTCATGTTTACATATGTAACAGTAAATCTCAAATAAAACAAACTCCTTTGATTTGAATCTTTACCTGTTGAACCTTTTTTTATTATCATCGTGTTTGACTGATTCAAAGAAAGTTCATGATGGTAACATGCCTCTAAATTGCATTTTTAAAGTTGTCCAATTTTGTATTTGCATATTAAAACAACCGACTTTAAGACATAGATAATTAGTGCATCAAACATGTCCACCTTCCCAGACTTGGTTAGCTTGAGACTCGTTAAAGAAAGACGCGATGAAGGTCATAACAGACTAACATGTTGGATCTTTCTGTGCTGGACCCCAGCGGCAGGTTGGCAGGTGCAGGATGGACAGTGAGGAGACAGCCGGCCTCTTCACAAACATTTGTTCATGCACATCAGCAGCTCCAGCCTCATGGCGATGCGGGTGTGCCAGCCCAGCGGCAGCAGGCGGACATAGCGAGCTACGATGGGCGGACGCAGCAGGTTCTGCACCATGGAGGAGCGGTCAGAGTTCCCATAGAAGACCTGAAGAGGAGAGATGAGAGCAAACTGCATGTGACGATTCAGAAAGTCACTTGATTATCATGCCTCTTCTTCACGTTCACTTCATTCTTCATGGGGATACATTTCCCAGAGTGAAACTAATTATGCACGATTCGAGAGCAGAAGTTGGTCTTTATTCTTGACATTTTGACATCTGTCTCGACATTTCAACTTTATTCTCGTAATTTCGCCGTTATTCTTAACATTTTGACTTTATTCTCGACATTTTGACGTTATTCTCGACAATTAGACTTTATACTCAAAATGCAAAATAAAAATCTCACTCCTCCCATTTCCCCCCTTTCGGCACTAATACTCTTCCGTACTGATTAGATTGATTGGATCTCAAACTATTATTTTCTTTATCTTTCCATGAATTAAATATTCAGTGGTCATTTTGTGCTCATTAAACTCTAAGTAGTAAAAACCCAAGAAATCCAGACTATGGCTGAAACTAACTATTATTTTCATGATTGATCATCTTCTCGATGAATCGTTTGATCCTCTGCTGTATTCCCTTAATAAAATGGCCTCGTCAGATGAGCCACGTTAAGCTCCTTTTCGACCACAGATACCTGGGTTTTAATTAAGTTCTTTGCAAATTATTTTACCCCCAAAAAAGTCCCTGATCGGGGGGAAGAACTTTCCGTGGGGCTTGCAGTGCTGAACATTGCTGATTGGTCGAGTAAAGCATCAACCACCATTTTCAAAAATCTGAAGCGGCAAACCAGTTTGTTTTTGTTCATTGTGCTTCGACACAGAGTTAGAGAATAAATCTAACCACAGATGCTCCTACGATCAAGTGCTTGAGCCTCTATGTTGAGGAGGAAATCCAGCGGCAACTAGAAACTAGAAACGACGACCTGCAATGATAAAGTGTTCGCAAAACTCTCCTGCAAGTTAAGCCAGCTGAACCTTGTTCGTACTGGGAAAATAGTGCCAGAAGGAGATTTAAAAAAAAAAAAAGCTGTAACAAAAGAACAAGAAAATGAAGGAACACGTCTCCGACTGGCGGACCAGCAAATGGTTTGACCGTCTGGACGCGCTGCTGAGTCGCAGGCGAAGCCAAGATGGTTGAAGACACAAAAACAAGTCTGACGGTGTCCGAGACGCTCACAGAAGTTGTCATTTGTTTGTTTGCCAATTTCACATTTATGGTCCAAGTCGATGGCACGTCACTCTGTATTAAAATGTGATTCACAAACGTACTTACTTCTCATTTGTTGCCTGAAGACATTTAAAATGATTCCCTACACGACCTTGTACTCACCCTGTTGTTTCCTGTCTGGTCTTTGTAGTAGATCCAGTTGAGGCTCTCCACAGAGCGGTACTGGATGCTGTATTTAGTAATCCACTCGTCAGCGTCGCAGCGGCCCTGGCTGAGGATGCCCGACACCACACCTACCTCCATCAGGTCAATCTGGATCCACTGGTGCTGGTCGTTAAACTTGGACAGCCACGCACACCTAACAGAAACACATGCTTTTGTTGCAGTTTATTCACAACAATAATATTGATAATAAAGTTTTCATGACGTACCCAAAGCCCTGGTTGTTAAGGCGAGCCTTGGTGGGGACCCAGGAGGAGTACCAGCCGGAGTATTGATCCTGGTTGGAGCAGCTGATCTGGTCCGAAGTCACAGATCCAGATTCAAAGCCCAGAGCTTGGTGGTAAGGGCACTCTGTGGAGGAGGGGGAAATAAATAACTAAAAGATATCAGCATGAAACTTCTCCACTTCATTACTTACATTAGGACAA
>CALSCE010010686.1:9843471-9910079 GCA_943593645.1 Bovichtus variegatus | reverse complement strand
TAATAAGAGGAATAAGAAGATATAATAAGAGGAATAAGAAGACATTCCTCTTTCAGTTTTATTTTATTGCAATTTTTTTTTCTATGTTGCATTTAGTTATTTGTTTTATTGTATTTCTTTCTTGTTGTGAAGCACTTTGTAACATTGTTAAAAGGACTACATAAATAAGTTATTATTATTGTTATTAATAATATTATTTTATATCATGGTTTTACTTGTTAGTTAGATCGGTTTATTGGTCTTTTCATGTGATTTGTTGACAAAAAGAAAAGCATTATTTGTGAGCCGCAGAGCTTATTAATAATAACTTGTAATTGTGGTGCTTACTCATCGTGCTCATTTTATAATCAGAAGAGCAATCAGATCAAATCCCACGAGACGCTGCATGTGACACCAGGAAGAAACATTTAGTAATCAAACTCCTCGTCGGTGTAATTTAGTAATCAGGCTAATCGTGTTACGCTGAAGACACCAGGTGCGATGGTGAGATGCAGAATTTCCGTCTCGTTTTTTTTTTTTTCAAATTCTCAAATTTTTATGATTTGGAGACTAAAATATTTCCAATCCTTTTAAAGAAATCCTAACAAAGCACAGATACATTTGTGGAAATACTGCCGGGGTTGAGCCGAGGCTTTAGTGCACAGTGCAGTGATTACGTGGAAACATACCGCAGGGGATTTGGTGGAAGTTATTTTAATAAGCCTTTAATGAAACATTTCTCAGGAGCTGCCTGGTCATTACTTTGGTGCCAGCGAGAAGCAGATCTTCTTTAGGAATAATGAAGCCTCAGAAGACATCAGAGATAAAATGAGCGGAGACGTCCCGGTGAAGAGTCCGTTGTTACCCCCCCCACTCACACTGCAGATGTGTAGCTTCCTGACACATTGTTCTGTTTCTTTTTGTGTCCTTATAAAAATGTTTGCCTCACAGGTGTGATGGTCCCAAATATGGTCTCTGAGTCCTCTGGTCTTTTCCAGAATTAGGCCTGCTGAGGTGAATACTCTGTGTTTGTGGATTTAGGCCCTTTAGTCAGATTTAGTGTCCTAACTGTGAACTGTGTGTGTCGTTCACTTCCTGCTGGTTCAAACAGCGTCAGTCCACAATACGTGTTTGTTTAGGAAACAGTTTGTCTTTGTGTGTTTGTCTTTGTGTCCCATCTCTGTGTAACATTTCATTGACATGTTTTATATGTTTTTATATTTATTATATATCTGCAGTTTGGACAGGTGACACTAAAAACAAAGTGAAGTATTAGGGCCATTGTAGGTTTAAAAAGAAAAGAATCACGGAGACGGGGGAATATTCACAACATCTGAGATTAAAGTGGTTAATTTCTGAGAAAAAACTCAGACAATATTTAAGTATTTTCTCAAAAATGGTTGAGATTAAAGTGCTAAATTTACAGGAAAGAAAATCAAAAAGTTTACGGGGAAAAGAAACTTGAATATTCTCTGTGATTAAAGTGCAAAAAAACTCACACATTTACAATAAATGTTTTTTTATACTTCTGAGATTATAAAATCATACATTTGCGAGAAGAGATTTAAAGATTCTCAGAGATTAAAGTCGTAAATTTACGAGAAAAAAACTGACACAATCTCTGAGATTAAAATGCTAAATTTCATCGAAAAAAAAATCTGAGATTAAAGTCATAAATTAGCAAAAGAAATTCGGAAATTCTAGCAGCGTCTGTGCTGAGGGGAGGATTTTTTATTTTGTGACTTTAATCTAAGAATTTCTGAGTTTTTTTCTTGCAAATTTTTTTTGCGGACATTTTGCACTTTAATCTCAGAAAATATCCACATTTATTTTTTGCTAATTTACGACTTTAATCTCAGATCATTTTGGAGATTTTTCTTACAAATGTATGATTTTATAATCTCAGAAAATATCAAAGTGTTTTTATTCGTGAGTTTCTTTCTCGTTAATTTACATCTCTTTCTCTGAATTGATCTATTTAATTTTTTAACCAGAATGGCCCGAATCCCTGTCGTAGTTTCCGTATCTGTTAGTTTCTCATTTTTTATCCCCTCTCACTCGAAATGACATTTTTGCTTCATGAAGTAAAACAGGCTTGTGGATGTAAATGAGCTAAATGAAGCAGTTCAGTTCACCTTCACAGGGACTTTTAAAGCACTGCGAGTTTGTTTGACTTTGGATAAGTAGGGAAAGCGAACGTCCCCATCATACTTAATCCAGTTAAAAGGCCACTTTAAAGGAATAGTTTGACATTTTGAGAACGTCTAGATGTTTCCAGTACACAGGTGTATTTCCTAGAATAGATTCAGGCGCCACGTGGTGACAGCAGCTTCCTCTCCTGCGTGTCCTGTGAACGAGGCGTCTGTGCGAGACGGGTGTTACGTCTTCATGCCTTGTTTCCTGAGCTGTGTGCGTTTCTCTCCCTCAGCCCCGTCATGAGTACTTTGCTGTGCCTGTGTACTGATGGCTGCCGCCCGCCTGCATGCCGAGTCTGTCTGCGCTCTGAGCTGCTGTCAGAGCGAAACGCTGCTCACTCTTCACTTCCATGCATGACAGTCATGATACGATATTGTCACGATATAACAAGTAAAGGATGAAAGCATTTGGAATTTAACTTTGGAATACCATGCATTTAAACTTATCAATTTACTGGTGATATTTGTGGCGATATTGTTAGATGCCTGTCATTCGAACATTTTATTATTGTTTTATTGCACATCTCTTTATTATCACCACTGTAAAACAAATGAACTAAAAGCAAGTTTGCATCATGTGCCATCATGACCCAAAAGTTTTAACTCAAGGTCCACTTACTACATTTTCTCTGGCGCTTTCAACCACCTGGCTTTCATCAGCGTAACGTGGCCCGAGTGAGAATTTCTTTCATTTAACATTTTTGAGTTTTTAGAAGATTTTCCCTGTTTTCTAAGATGAACCTTCAAACCTCAACATAATGATGCCTTTTTGTATTAGGGCTGTACCGAAGGACTTTTTAACATTTGAAGTTTTTGAATTTGAGTCAAGAATTTGAGTTTTTTGTAAATGAAGCTTTGAATGTTTGTCATCACCTTAAAAGAAAAAAGAAAATCCTCCTTTTGAATAAAATTAATCTAAATGTCTAATAACAAATAATACTGATGAATACTGATAATATTAGTGCAGACTCATCTTTAAACACAATACATAGACGTGCAAAACACAAATCTTTGAAACCAGTTGAATTCAGCTGCTGTAGAAAGAAAATCCATCCACTTTTGGGTCAATATGGCAGCTGGTTTTAGACACCGGACAAATCATATCGGAATGATTTCCTCATGATCATCACAAAATCTCCACTTGTTATGTTTATCTCTGCTGTTGGCTCTCATGTGTGTGGGAAAGTGTGTCCCTGTGGAAGCACACAGCATGTCTGCTGCCCTGTCTTTATGAGTTCCTTAAATTCATTTGTTCGTCTGTGAGAGCGGGTGGAAAAGAAAAGCTTTGCCAGGTCATTTTTAATATTTTTCGAAATGTTTGTTGTTGTAATACTCGTCCCGGCCACTAGAGGCTGCAGCAGTCCCCCAGGCTCTAAACACTAATTCACATCTTTGTCCAGGTGAGTTTTCATTTCTCCATGAACTCTAAACACAACGTTATGTAACATTACTGTCATGTCTTTAAACTCAACTGGAAAAAAACATGGAAGCTTTTAGTATTTAGTATTAGTAACAACAACAACAACAAACATTGAAGAAAATCAAAACGTTCACCTGCCATCAACCGTCAAAAAAATGAACCTGGCAAAATCTTTTTTTGTTCCCACACCACAGAACACTTTTCTAGTTTTCATAGTTTATCTTCAGTTCCAGATTTGTGATATGTGTTTTATTTTAAGTTTTGTCCTGGTTGTGATTTCAGACCATAGCAAACACTAGAAATAGCTTTTCTGCATTTTAAATCTTTAAAATTATTTATAGACCCTGGTTAGTTCCTGTTTACTCTCCAGGTAAGTGGTGTTAGTGGCATTAATACTGAAGAAATATTTTCTCTGTTGTCTTCCTACATGATTATGATAATAACATTTAAACACACTTTAAATCATTAGCCTTACACATCCTCTATCTTTTTTAAATGCACACTCAGCACTGAAATGTTTTCTATTTTGTGTATCGTCTGTGTCCCACTAAGAAAGAGGATATTTTTTATCAATGTATATAAAAGATAATAAATAGTTTATGATTCTCTGTCATTAAGCACACTGGTGTCTTTCTTTAGTAGAACTGTTTGTGGTGCTTTTTCCTGCTGACGCTGCCGCTCTCTTTACTTTATGCTGGTCTTGTTTTAGGACGCGAAAGTAAGTGCTTCTCTTTCTTTCTCTGTTTTTATTTATGATCTGACACATGAGCGTCGGTGCATCATGGACAGAAAAGTAAATATATATCAAATAATGGGTTGTATATAGGCCAATAAACTGTTTCCACACTTAACAGCATTAATTAATAATTAAGTTCTGGTGTTGCTCCATCTTTCATGTTTTTATTTACTCCTGTGAGAGCTGACAAAATGTGCCCCATGATCATAAAGATGCATTTATGACCTGAAATATACCTTTCATCTTGTTTTGTGCACATATAATTATTTATTTAACTTAAACTAATTGTAGCATCAAAACTCATTCATGTAGGATTTTGAGGGTGAACTGAACTAAATAAACTTTCATTTATATGAATTCAACGTTAATATTTTTGAATTTATGCAACAAATAACAAATACAACTATTTATTAATAATTAATACAAATTAAAAAATAAGAATTAATTAATAAATCAGCAATAGCAAATTCCCTTTTTCTTTTTTTTATTTAATTTCTTTTTTATTCTTTATTTAACCAGAAAGGTCCCATTGAGATACAATATCTCTGCTGCCAAGACGTCAAGACAGGCAGCAAGTAACAAGTTTCATAAACGAGTATTAAAGTGGAGAATTCACAAAGAAAATACAAGCACAAATATTTCCTCCGCCAACGAGGTGATATTTTCCGCTCGGTTTGAAACTACTGGCTCCTTTTTCATGAAACTTGGTGGAAGTTTTAAGATTTTACAGGCGGATTTATTACTTTACACTTTGGGTAACGTTGTGATATTGGGCATGACCTCGGCGGAGGTGAACCGAGTTGTGGGTGCCTCACTAAAATACACCCCTTTGATTTTACGTGTATTTATTAGATATTTTGATGTAAAAATGTTGATTAATTCAGCTTTAAAGATGCATTACTTTAACGAGTAGTGACAGTATTAAAATCCCAAATAATTAGTTGGGAAACTATTCAAACGTGTGACCATGTCTGGCAAAATATTATCCTACAACTTCTGCTGTTGAGTTGAGTGTGTGTGTGTCCTCTTTCCGTCCACAGGAAGCAGAGACCCCTCGCAGCGTCCTGGAGGAAATTGGACTGACATGAAGTTGATCTTCATACACACACACACACACACACACACACGATGTAGCCTGTCTGGGTATTTCCTGCTGTTATTTCTTCATTCTGTGCAGTATTCAATATATATTTAACTACTTATAGGATAAAGTTTAAAGAGAAGTCAAAAGTGTGACATTAACAGAACCAAAGAGTTTCATCTGCAGTGTGATTATCATGAACTGTACGTTATATTTTATGAGTATTCTCTCAGTTTACAGGCCATTATCGCTCCTATTGTTTATAATGACACAGTTAATGTGAAACGCCTTAATCACTGATGAATCTCTTTCTTAATTTAAATGTATTTGCATGCACTTTGATGAAGCAGGTCGACACACTGAGTTTATTTTATTAACGTAGTTGTTGTGCAGGAACTAAACGGACTGTTCTTCTCTTTTAGGGGATGAAAACATTTCATTGAATCAAAGACGGAAACGTCAAAATTCGATAAAACTTTATACATTATCATGAGCATCACAGGAAGACATGATGCAGCTGGATGAACATGTTTCCATCTCTAATCTGTAGCAAACACTTTATATTCTGTGACAAAGTAGTGCAGAGTATCTGGTTTTACCACAGACAGTCTACTAAAAAAGTTTTGGTTTTGACAGCCAAACATGTGACTTACTGTTCAGCATTAACTACATATTTAATATTTAGCGCGAACGTGCAAAGCAATACTGTCATAAACTAGAGTTTTAAGATCTTTTTATATATATGAGCCAAAACTAAAAGTATTTCAGGCCACAAAGAACTAATATCATTGAATGTCATTATTTCTGTATTTTATGTACATTTTTAAGAAGCTGCTTAAACCAAAACTGTTTAAAATATATTTTTCTGAACTATTCACTATTTTTTTGGTTTTGTAATTTGAAACTTCTTCGATATATATAAACAATTGTTTGGCATGTTAAAATCTTCCTCACTCATCACTTTTGTAAAACTTTAAATATGCATTTGCATGTATAGTTTATTGTGCATCTCAGAAGTGTGTGAGTCGTTCCTGCACACATGTCCTGGTACAGTGAGATGATGAGAGGAGGAAGGTCCTGTTTCCTGCCGAGTTCAGCAATAAAGAGTCGTCCAGCTGTTCTTCACAAACAGTTTCCTCTCATTCTTTCTCCACTCGCAGCACAAAGGGAGGAAACTGCTGCGTTTTACAGATGAAAAGTGTTGTTAAACTTCGACTCAGAGGTCGAAGTGTGTGTGAAACCAAAACATAAAAGAACAGATGTAAAAGCATCTTTTCCTGAATCTAACCGACTAGTTTCGTTTGAATTCACAACGTAAACCTCGTGTTTAAAACTGCGAAAAGCTTGAACTGTGCAGACATGTTGTGCTATTTATACGCCTTCCTGTGAGAGTTTAATTGTCCGTCTTCGCAGGACTAATGCTGTAATGAATCATCCTGCTTGGAGCGTTAGTTCTGCAGTCACGAGCGGCCTCTGACGCTGAAGCTGTCCTCCACACAGCTGAAGATGGAGGAGCTTCGTGCTCTAACTGTCCTCCATCAGCAGCTCTTCGATTTCCCGGTCCCAGTTCTCATCTCGGTGCTCGTTATCAGCCAGCACGTCGTACTCCTGCAGCTCCTCCTGCAGCTCCTTCTCCCAGTCAGGAGTCTCCTCTGGAAAAACAACAAAAGAGGAGTCACTCATTGGACTGTGAAGAATACCTACTGATCCAGATCGACACGAAACCTCACCCTGTTGTGTGCTGGGATGCTGCTTGTTGTCCAGAACCAGCTGATCCATTTCTTTACGGAGGTCGTCCTCAATTATCTTGCACGACTCAAAAGCATCACTCACAAATTCCGACCCAGGCGGGCTGCTGGAGACCTCCTCCTCCTCCTCCTGCTCCTTTCAGTATGCAGAACAGGGGTTCAGACTGTACATTAATGCTTTATCTTCTTATATTTTGTTCTGTATAAACAGGTAGTTTACCTCCCCTGACTTTGGTTTGGGGCTGCAGGCGGCAGAAGGGCTTTTCTGTTTCACTACATCTGCAAAAAATCAAAAAAAACAAGGTGATATTCATACTTCCTCAAAAACATAAACAGTGCAGACGAATCACTATTTCTCGACTGCAGGTCTTGACATTGCCATTAAGCAAATTATGTCACAAAACTTTCTTTTACATTTGAAGTTTCAATGTCTGTCATCACTAAAAAAAATTGGGAAAAAGTGTTTTTTTTTGTGATTGTGGTTCTAAATGTAATGTTTGTGCTGGTAGTTTAGGAGCACGACTCCCTCTGTGCGCAGGAGAGCAAACAGTTCTTTAAACAGTGATAATCCACAAATCTGGATTGAAGCAAAATATCTGTTGGATCAAAACAATAAATGTTGACTTCTGGACTTTAAACTCTGCAGTTATTGGAAATGTTTGGATCACAGTCTGAAACTGGAATCTAATTCTACTAATATTATAATAATAATAATATTAGTGCAGCCTCGTCTGTATATGACCTAACTCACTTTTATGTACTCAGTTTATAGTACACACACCTGTTTATTCCACACATTTATATATTATTACAGTATTCTACTGTGCATGATTTTACATTCTGTTTTATATGTATATATTCTACTTATTCCTGCATTTTACTTGCACCATTATGTCTCTTGCACTACTTTATTCTTTTTTTGAAGTCTTAAGTAAACTGTGTGTTGACGCTGGGACTGAAGCGTTTCATTGCTTTAGAGCTTCTGAGAATAAACCCTTTGAATCGTTTTGGTTCATCCCACAGTATTTGCCTCACCTCTCCATTTGTGTCAAATGATGCACAGACAAGAACATTAAAAGCACAAACTGTAGTTTTGGATGGTACCGTGCTGTTGCGGCGCCTCTCTGCTGACACGTCCCTCCACGCGTCTCTGCTCAGCCGCCTGCTGTGCTGCGAGCGCTGTGAGCTGAGCCGACTGTTTGATCAGAGACACGCGGTAGAAGTAATTCTTCCAGAACACTTCCTCGTTCACCCTGAGATGAATCACACGTAGAGGACCAAGCGGTCATCTCGTGGTCAGGAGAGTTGTAATATTTCTGTTTTTAATAAACCCACTCTTATGAGTGGGATGAAAAAAACACACATTAAAACTCACTGTTTGGGGACCAGATGGAAACGCATCTTCCGGAGGAGCTCATCTTCCTCCAACATCACCATGGCGACTGGATACATGCGCTCGAAGTCGAAGTGAAAGTGCACGCCAGCGGGAGGATCTCGCAAAAAGATTCTTTTATCCTTTCAACAAACGAAGCGATAAAGTGACATTTTTCTTGAAAGCATATTGATGCACAGTCTAAAAAACTCTTTTTATAAAGACGCACTACTCACAGCTGACAGAGCTAAAATCTGTTGCTGGATGGTTTCCTCTTCATGATAACCGACCCACGGGGGCACAGCAGCACCTGGGAACAATGACAACTGTCATATAATGAACTTTAATGTCATGCATACATACCTTTTTTTTTTTTTTTTTGGTAAACATTTGTTTTATTGAAAAATAAATTGCAATAAATTAGGTACATAAACTTTTCCATTTGTGCGTGAAATTAAAAAAAGAAAAATACAGAAATGTGCAGATACATGCAAATGTACTTGCAAAAAAGAAAGGGTTATTATAAACACAATGACACAACTTAAATATATATTTAAGTGAAATAATATGATGTATTACTGATAGTAAACCTCTCCTGTAATAAAATGAAACGTTAAACAAATAAAAATGTAGGTAAATAAATAAATACACAGACAAATAAATATAGAAAATAATTTTAAAGGTTTTTAAATTAATGCAATAAGAAATTAATAATAATGGAAGAGAAAAACTAAATAGTAAATAAATAAATACAAATACATACACACATAAATACACAAAGAAAATACTAAGAAAAATGTTTTGAATAAATACAACACAATTTTAATATTGGAAGATAAAATAAAGAAGTAAATAAATACACACAAACACACATACATATACATATAGAGAAAATAATAACTTAAAAAAATAAATGCTATAAGATTTTAATAATAATGGAAGAGAAAAACAAACAAACGCACACACAGTCAGATAAACCAGACACAATCATGCAGAGATGCTTCATACATAAATAAACATAATATTTAGAATATGTACTTACTAGATGTTTTTGCTTTTTTCTCCTGAACAAACCTTTCTTGTTCTTTCTGAAATTCACCCAAAATGGTCTGAGAGAAGAAAATATATCATTATTTAAAACAAAGAAGGAAGTGATAACATTTAAATTAAGACCGACAACAATGGACATTATTTACCTTATCAATAATCCCATTGATCTTCCCCTCCTCCACACTTTTCCTTAGGGTTTGTGCTGTTTCCACCACGGACTCGGACAGTTTCTTCGAGGCACTGCTGGCAAAATTATAAATGTAGCCTGAAAACAAGGAATAAGAAACATTGCTGAGGTTATAAAGATCCGTGACAGCAAAGCAACTGAAACACATGCAGCAAAGTCTGCAACTACAACTACAATATATGGTCCAATGTGGTAGAAATAAATCGCTTTTGTTGCATTTTCATATACGTGAAAGTGTTTTTCAGACCCGCACCTTTACCTAAACAGTGGGGGACAGTAACTCAGAACATTTACTCAAGTACGCTACGCAAGCACAATTGTGAGGTTTGTTTAGTACTTTTTACTGCACTAAATATATCTGATAGCTTTAGTTACTTTAACGATTCAGATTGGGACTGTTAATAAAAAATCTAATCAACAAAAAATGTATCATTATAGGTTAAGATACACCTTTATTGATCCCCTGGTGAAATTCACAAGCTACTATAGCTATATATATATATATATATATATATATTGTATATATATATAGAGCTATGTATATATATATATATATATATACACACACACATACATATATATATATATACTGTATATATACTGTATATATATATATATATATATATATATGTGTGTGTATTTCTATATATACGTATTTGTATAGTAAACAAAAAAAGCTCCATTACCAGCTGTAACATTTAAGTGGTGAACACATTAATGCATCAATAATTATAATACAATAATATACTGTATATTATTTAATTTTTGGAACTTTAAATACATTTTGATGCCAATACTTTCACTGAAGTGATATTTTGAATGCAGGATTTTAACGCTGAGGTACTTTTTCCACCTCTTTGTCAACAAGTGGAGCAACACAAAGGTGTAAGCAACGTGTCCCTTAACTTTCCCCTTAAAGTTTACTGCCTTAGTTTATGAACGTTATGCAACTCACCGCTGAAGCTCTTCGCTTGCTGGAGAAGTTGCGCATGTTGCTCACTGTCAGCAGCAGCAGCCGCTTTGTTTATGTCTTCATCAACAACAGACTCGTCTTCTTCTTTAACTTCGTTTTCCATTCCAAGCCACGTTCCCCAGGTCTTAAACATACTTTAAATAGTTTGTAAAATAAATTTAGAAGAAGCTCATTAACATGCTCTAATGTTTTAGTTTCTAATTTACTCAGTTTTATCTCAATTTTCTGATAGTTTGAAAATAATAACTACGGCGTGATAGCTGGTGACGTTTTCAACATTCAAGCACTTCCGCGAATTGGTTAAGTTTGGCCCTAATGCCCCACCCTACCTACAGGTTGTTATGGAAACGTATGCGCGTCCATCTTTTCCCAAACTTTTTAACCTTTTAACCACACAAAAAAAATGTCTCAGAAAAGTAATTGAACTACTTGAATCACTATGAAAGTTAGAGTAGTTGAACTAGCAAGCTACTGCAAAATGTAGTTAAACTAATAGTTTAATTACAAGTAGTTTGCTACAGTGGAAATAGCTTTTATTACATGATTACATTTAGAAATCGTTCATAACTAAACAATGAATCGTGGGCATCAAATACACTTGGGTTAATATCTCTAAGATAAAGTAGAACATTATACAATGTACAAACTTAAAGGAAGCTAATTAACATGCTTTCATGCTGATTTAGTCAGTATTATCTACATTTTCTGATAATTTGAAAATAATAACTACGTTTTAGACATTCAAGCACTTCCGCGAATTGATTAAGTTTGTCCCTGATGTCTCACCCTACCTACTGGTTGTTATGGAAACGAACGCGTTCACCTCTTTGTTTTATTAATTTTTTACTTTTTTAGCTAACGTTACACTACAAATTGCACAAAAAAGGTAATTCAACTACTAGAATCGCTATGAAAATATGAAAGTAATTGAACTACCAGCAAGCTATTGAAAAATGTAGTTAAACTACTATTTTAATTACATGTAGTTCGATATACTATGCAGCACTGGGAATAGTTTCATTACATAATTACATTTTCTGTTTAGGATTCAACAAGAAATCCTTCATAACTAAATACACTTACGTTTATATTTTTAAGTCTAAAGTAGAACAGTTTTTTTAGAGTTAACTTTTACCCTACTAACAGTAGGTGGCAGGCTTGCGCTTTTTTATTTCGCGACACTTGTTATCCCTGTTGTCCGTGGATGGAGCTAGTTAGCTTAGCTTCATTTAAACTCTCCTGAGTGTGTCAGTGTGTCGTCCTCGGTTTGTATCATGAAGTCGGATATCCCGGACTAACCTGCAGCGTTTTTTTTTTTTTTTTTTAAACAGTGGAAACTCTCAGCTCACTCCACCGAAACCGCTCGTAAAACAAGCGACATTACTAACAAAAAGTGATTAATTTGACAGTTGAACGGCTACAAAAGATGAAGTATGTGTAACGTAAACCCGGGATATAGCAGCGAGCCACCCCGACGGAGCGTTCGTGTTCACCGGTTTATCCAGAAGTTGGACTTCCAGGTAAGCTTCGCCGTTTAAACACGAGTTTTGTAATGTTTCTTCTTTTTGCTCTAGAAAGCTACATATGGAGCTCACAGAGTCGAGCAGTTAATTTCATTATGAAGTGCTTGTTTCACACGGAGTTACCTATTTTAAAATGAGGTCAGTTTTGCTTATTTGTTGGTAAGATGGTTTCCATTGTGCTACTCGACATTGTTAGTGTTTAACACATAAGAGCTTTACGTTTAATTCCGCCTGTCTGCAGTTTAACAACCGTAGGATAACAACAGGTGTTTCACAGCAGTAGCGATACTAACTTAGGGACACGAAGAGGCATTTTTATATCATACAGACGAAGGCAAAACGGCTTCATGACAAGCTAAGTTACTAGATTTAGATAAATGCAAAGCCAGCCTTTATTTAATCAGGGGAAACCAATTAAGAGCAACACTGTTCTTCACAATGGTGTCCTGCAGATGCATAACAACAAATAAGTCATACAATAAAAGTGTGAAATCAATATTCTTATTCTTAATACAAAAAAACAGTAAAACAAGTACATCCCACAGGGATAAAGCAGGAGCATTATAACCATGAAAGTCAGAAATCTTAAATTAAATGACATTAAATATATAAATTAGATAGCTGCCCAAAACCTCTGAAATGATGTTGCATTCTCTAAGTAAGAGGCATTTGTGTTAATTTAGTATTTGATAAAAATAATTGGTAATGAATGTTATCTTTATCCCAAGGAAAATAAATATTTTTCCAAGAATCTTATTTAAGTATCCCAATGCAATGGCTTCCTACATTGGTAGATTCTTGCTAAAATAAAGGTACATTCAGGGATATTGTTATTCCATAGTTTGATCCTGTGAGTCAGGATTTCTTCAGTGCTGCCATGTTTGAAAATGAACTCACTGCATTACTCAGCAAATACCTGCTCTGGTCACATTATTGTCAATCCTACACCATGTAAATGACAATAGGCTGAATTAGCAACAAGTGTAGCACACAAATCAGGGTTTTAAAATGCAATTGGTCAAAATATTTTTGTTTTAGTTTTGATCAAATTAATTAAAACTGCATTTTGTACGCCCACATTTAGCTTAATTACGCTAACATACTTGTGTTTTAAAAGTATAGTATTGTATAAAATATCTGTCTAGAATTCTTTTTAAATGTTTTATTTAATTATCATTTTTTGTTATAATGTAAGACTTTCATGGTAAAGGTGTATCATTTCATGCATCAAACAAACTTACAATGATAAAGCATTTATTGTGATATTGGCTATAAATAAAGGCAGACATTACAAAGTGCTTTTCTTAATCAATAGAGGGAATCGAACCAAATGCATACAAATAAAAAAAACACATGTTTTAAAAACAAGCTCGGCTGTGAAAAAGTAAAATGTATTAAAAGAAAATAATTAACATGATAAAAGAATATCTAAAATGTAACATTTATTATCCTGAGCCCTAAAATTGTTGTTTACCTTCTCAGCAGCTGGCAAATGTTCAGTTAGCTTTATTTACGAGCCTAGATTGTAGAACAGTCGTTTTTTCAGGTCACGCTCGGGTTCAGGAAGGCTTAAAAGATCAGCGGTAAAACGTGTGGCCAGACCGTGCTGCAGAGCTGTGAAAGTGATCAGTAAAATCTCAAATTTACTGTCGACGAGTGTAACGATGATGAGACGGGGGTAATTACATTACATTAGATTACATTGAGACACTTTTGTCCAAAGCGACTTACAATAAGTGCAAACAATCATGATGATACAGCAAGAATCTTGTAAGTACATTAGCTTCAAATAAGCCAAACCAGTGCAACTTATAGAAATAAGAACTTACATTTTTTTAATTTTTTTTTTTATTATTATTGGCCAAGGTGCAGTCTAAACAGGTGAGTTTTCAGTCTGCGACAGATGCTGTGCAGACTTCCTGCTGACCTGATATCAATGTGGAGCTCGTTCCACCATTTTGGAGCCAGAACAGCAAACAGGCGTTTTTATTTGAGGGTCTCTGGTCCTGCTCACAGTGAGGGAGCAGCTGGGCTGTGTGGTCTGACTGTGGCCTGGATGTAGGAAGGGTCTGATCCATTTATAGCACGGTAGGCCAGCACCAGAGTCTGGAAGCAGATTGGGGCAGCAACTGGTAACCAGTGAAGGGAGGACCGGTGCATTGTGGGAGAACTGGGGGAGGTTAAAGACCAGTCAGGCTGCTGCATTCTGGAGCAGCTGTAGAGGTCGGAGGGTTCATGTAGGGAGTCCAGCAGGAGGGAGCTGCAGGAGTCCGTGAGATATGACAATAACCTGGACCAGAACCTGCGTTGCCTTCAGGGTCAGTCGGGGAAGTATCCTCCTGATGGTGTACAGAGTGTCTGCAGGAGCCGCCTGTCGCAGCGACGCTTGCAGTGAAGGACAGTTGGTCGTCCAGTGTCACACTCAGACTCCTTGCAATATGAGTCGGGGAAACAACCGAGTATTTTCAACAGTGAAGTTTCACAAAGTCTGAAACACAGACACACAGATCTGTGAATGCAACACTGAAGCTACGAGTTTTGCTGACCAGCCAATCAGCATAGATCTAGAAATCTAGATACCTGAAAAACATGGTGATCTGGACATGTTTTAATGCTGCTGATTTGATCATGATCATGATTTGTTTTCTTACAGCAGAAACATGGATGCTGAGGGATATAAACATGGTCCACACTTCACAGAAGCAGAGAGCCTTTGGCATGTGATGCAGAAATCAGGAGATCTGGAGCAGAGCAGCAGAGATGGAGAGGCCTGGAAGCTGGTGGATGTGTTTCTTTCAGGAGGAGCACCGTGGGGATTTACTCTCCGAGGAGGACTGGAGCATCGAGAACCTCTGCTCATAACCAAGGTAAAGACTCCAATACACTCTTTATTTTAAATGCAGTGAGAACTGCGGTGGCGTGTGCAAGTTTGCTGGTTAGAGAACACAGCGGAAATGCCTTTTTACTGACTTTTTTTTCAGGCTATATGGAAATCTTGTCAAAAATGTCACTTTCAATCAAAAATATTAACGTCACAAGCTCAAAAAAAGTATAGATTTCATGATGATTCTGCCTGCAATATTTCATTTGGTTATTCCTCTTAGTTTATGTGTTGCGCCTAAAACATGCCGTGTCGGCCGTTACTGAGCAGCCAAAACCTGCACGCTGCGATGAATATGACTTATGAAGTTCCAGTAATTTAGCAGTAAGCCTCACTGACTAAATTTAACAAAGTCAAAACAAAGATGAATATATTTTCAGCACTGTAAATCCCTCACAGTAGCTTTACTGCTTGATTTGTCCCACTCGCGCTAAAAATCTGTCATGTGAATGGCCCCTTATTCTGTATGTAGCGTTTTCTGATTAAGACATTAAGACATGTGGGATATGCTGATATTATTCAACACACCTACCTACTCATTGAAGTTATAATGAACACAGTTTTGCAAAACTTGCATAACAGTGGCAGCACGGGAGCAACTTTAATGCAGTTTTAAAAGGAGCACATTTAAGTTATTTAATGGGCGTAGCTCAGGAATATTGTCTTTTCCAAATAAGGGCAAAAACCGGAACATTTTGTGCATGTAAACCTAGTCATTTTTTATTGTTTCGAGGAACTACACACTAAATTATTTTTTTTGTGCTGCATATTCACATATATTCTTGTTGGCATGTGATGTTGTTATTACAGGTGTTTTTCTAACACGAAAACTACTTTCTTTGCTCAAAATGAGCCTGTATCCGTCTGCTTGGATTTGTAGTTTGGTTCAGCTGAATTCTCTCCCCCTCCAAAAAAACATGAAGATTTTGTTCTCTGCAAAGGCAGTAAACCCAACACATGGGCCCACTGGTATCTGTGCTATATTCAGAGCATTACATGATAATTAAAGCTGACAAACGGTAACTGTGATGAACACCTCGTCCTTCAGTGTATGTCAACATCAGTTACTGTCGGCGTCCATTTGTTCCACCAACTTTTAAAGTCTCAAATTAATATGAACATCTTACACGTCCTTTCACTCTGCAGGATGCCAAACTAATTATGATTCAATTTCAAGGGACTTTTTATAATGATTGCACGAGTGAAGATGTCTGGAAAAGTTCAATATTGCTAGCATGTGCTAGCACTTTTATCAGTTGTGTCCCAGACCAGTAAACTTTCACTCGTTGCCGTTGTCTAATGAAACGCAAGCTGCTGACTGCTCTGACACCTGACGCAGCGCTGCTGCTGCTGACATGACAAACATGTCGCTGCACACTTTACTTTTTCGATGCTAGAGAATAAAATGAAATCTAGAGGAGGAGGGGGATATGATATGAGACTAATCTTGATTATAGTGAACAACACACTGTGCTCTCTTTTTTGTTTTTTTTGCCAGCAAGTCAGTTTTATTGATATAGCTCAATAGGTTACTCTAGTTAACATTACAATTAATTATTTTCTGATGACCGATTGAACCCCCTGCAATATTTCGTCTTAATTAAAATGTATGTCCCCAACACTTTCCATATCCAACCTACGCCCTTGAGTGAGAGGGAACACGGTGCAGCTCAATCAGCTCTGAAATCACACTGTAACCTCACTTCTCTGTTGACTGTGTAATGATTTACTACAAAAGACCTTGCTAGTTAATTTCACATGGTGAAAATACATGCACCTGCTGCTTGATTTTTTTTATTTTTTTTTTTTCTTGCTCCTCGTTTCTGTATTGACCCAAAAGAGGTACAAAGTCCGACTCAGATGGCCGAAACTCAGGCTCTCGGGCACCATGTGGTGTTAGAGCGATACAGTTAGGACCACCGTCACCTCATTACGGCCGGGTTTATGAGCGTACGTGACAAGAATTCGGACCATTTTAAGTCCTGAAGCAATAAGCTGCAGATCCCAGTTGTGTGGAGTGAACCGCTGCCCAGTTGGACTCTGGTTCTTTGGGTTTGAATTTTGGCAGCATTTCATTGCTAATGTTTTGTCACTGAATGCCACATCCTTACTCCAAGGAAGGACCAACCAAAGTGGAGCAGTTTTCATCTGATGGTGAGAATTCCTCAGAAGTCTTTACACCTGTATAATCACATCCCTTAAGATATTTCTTTTTATAGTTTTGCCTTCCTGACTGGCACCTCCATAAAGTAAAATGGTCATAGATTAGACATGTTTGTCAAGCTGTCTTGAAATGCTTCAGAGTTTAGTTTACCGTCACTTATTAGATCCCACCTGGACCTTTTTTGCTTTATCATATCTTAGAGCTGCGTTGAGTTTCAGTTTGTAGGGTAGCTTGTGGTACCAGGAACAGCAGAGGAATGCAGGAGCTTTGTTTGATTTTCTAAATGTAGTGAATTATCTGTGACAGCCTGAAGCCCTCTGGAATGGCATGATGGGATAAATTAAGTGAGGATTAGTTATTTTTGCTCTTTCGTAGTGGCTCTCAGAGAATAGCCACTGATTTACAAACATGTTTTTGAGTTATTTGTGTTATCTACATAAAGTAAACCTATTTACCTTTAATAAATAATGACCTTACATTGCAGAAAAGTCGACAAATCACTATCTGCTTAATAGTGACAGACAAATGTTGGAGAGGCCCAAACATTTCTGTTTAAAAATGTGGACATACTGCAGACATGTTATGCATGTAAGCCTGTATGTACTACCTGATGCAATGTGTTCCTTATCAGAACATTTTTTTTGGAGGATGATTTGAGTTAGGGATGTTATGATATCAGGCCGATACTGACTCAAATGGCTGGATCAGGTAAGAGAGACAATGGGCCCGATCTATTCAACTCAATTCTATGTTTATATAAGATATACGTTACATCCTGGAATTTTAATTGGTAAAAAATCCGAAAATTTATATGTATTTATTTGTTACATTTTGTTTTACACAGTTCGGAAAGCAATGTTTAAAGTGGCAATAGATAACATTTTTGCTTACATTTTTCATTATGAAATAAATGTTGATTGCACAATGTACCGACTGTAGAATAATGACCCCATCAGTGTTTAGCTGGTTCACTATGGCCTCGCTTTACAATGCAATTCTGTCTGCATAGAGGTCACGATCTCCCTTTCACAATAAAAGCCCTACTAGAGAGCATTTTGCTAAGAGGCAAAAATATCTACAAAAACAACAGTAGCTTGGAGTATAAATATATAGTAAGGTGAAGAGGCTAGATCGGTAAGTAACAACACCTGCTTACTTATTAATACTACCAGGTGTTACTTTATCACAGCACTGAGTTCAGGGTTTCTAGTTTTTTGGGATTCTTACGGCTGCTAGCGGTAGCCACGTTGCTAACAATATGAAAAAGTTGATTAATCCTCTACTTTTATATGGAAATCTACAGCCAGATATATGTTATCATTAGCTCTGAGGAAAACAGAAAGAGATCCTGTTCAACCAACAATGATACCGCTTGTAAACCAGTTGAAAAGCGGTCTGTTCCCGCTTTAAGTCGAGCCTGATGTTGCCTTACACGTAAATGAATGGTCACAGTTTGTCAACTAAACTCTGGTATTGGGTCGGTGCTCGGTATCGGCCGATACTCGAAGCCCAGGCATTGGTATCAGGACAAAAAAAGTCGTGGCGGTGCGTCACTAATTTCAGTTGAACATATCGTCGACTGTTCTTGCACTCTTGTTCTCTGTTTTCCCGCCCAAAATCTGGTCTTAATGGTTGTTAGACTTGATCTGTTCGATAAAATACAACCACTTTTTTTTTTAACAATAAAACACTGTATTTACTCTGTTCTTCTGGGGTAAAAACATACTTTAAAATGTTTAAATGAGTTCCCCGACTCACTGCGTACTGCTCAAACATATAACAACAACACATGTGGATTTATGTGCAAGTCTTCTACATACTTCAGCCACAGCCCATTTTACTGTTGGTCAGACTAAATAATCATAAATTACCACTTGGCATTGACGTTTTATTTCCCTTTTTTATTACATTTTATCATTATTTTCATGTCTTTCTGTTTCGGTGTGAGTGGAGAGCTTTGGGTACTCTGTTGGGTTTTGGCAGGTATGTCTGCATTTTATGTATTAACAGTGTTGACGAAGGCTTAAATGTATTATTTTTATTGGCTGTTCTCTCACTTATGTGCATTTTTTCCAATTACTGAAATGCAAGATGATAAAACAAGGGCCCACAGTTTGATGAGAGGTTTAGAGTATTGGAAAAAAAAAAAAAAAGACAAATCCTGGATCTAATTAAAATTCTTAACATTCCTCTCATAGCTCAGGTTATGCTCAAGGTCTTCGTGGACTTAAAGTCCTTAGTCTCAATAAACTTATATAATCCAGTTTTACACAACACAGCTGGGCATGTACCTCATACATATATTTCCTGTGCCAGGATCACATTTTATTTGAAAGAAAATATTGTATGCTCCTTAAGAACCAGTACCACCAGGCACACTGCAGAAACGTCTCTGTTCTCACACGCTGTGATAAATCACCTGCAGGTAAACAGGTTTTACCAATTATTGAATCCTTTGTGTGACCACATTGTGGGCTTGATTTGACTGTTTTAGGATTGCTCAAGCTCTGTGGCAAAGATGATTCATAAAAGATCGTGGACCGTGTCTCATGGGAGGGAACAAGAATCTCATAGTTTTCTATTTGTGGAAGTCGGCTTTTTGGAGGTTGGAATTAGTATTGATGAAACAAAGGAGAACTTACAGGCGCTCCTTGATGTAAAGGCTTAATATGAAATGTATAAAACAACTGTTATGACGTAAAAGTTTAGTTTTTCGGACTCATAATGGAAAAATAAAAAATCCTTTTAGTTTGATGGTTTCTTGGGTTGGGCAAACGTTTCTATTTTCATATCCAATCGGGGTTACTCAAGATCACCGATGGCTGATCCGATCGCATTAAAATGTGTAAAAATGACTCCTTGGGTTCTCTATATAGTGAGTTGTGTCCTATATGTAGAGTTGTGTCTCACAGAAATGTGTAGTGTCCCTGAAGGCAACGTTTCCTCTCTCCTGTCATGGCGTCGTCTCCCCTTTGAGCAGCGTCAGCTTGTGTTTGTCTGCCAGAAGATTCATAAACTGACTTTTTATCCAGTTTTAAGACACTTTTTACATCTTGGTGCTTTTTAACTCTATATTTGAAGCGGATGAAGGATTTTAGTCCTCGGACGTCTGGATCTTAAGTTCTCAGAGAAACAAGCTGAACAAACGTTAGCGGCAGCCGAACAGCGTGAAGGAGAAACTCTGCTGTTTAACCTCAAACTGCTTCATTCACTGTTTTCACTGCTTTGAATGAGGAGAGGAGGAGAAACTGTGGAGGATTCTGCTGCTGCACCAGGAACACTGAAGGAACCCTAACTCCCATGATGCACCTCTGCTGAACCAGGAACACTGAAGGCATCCTAACGGGAGAAGCCGACAGACATGATCCGCGATGCGACATGTGTCGAACTCGATGCCCGTGGGCCAAAACGTAAATTTCGATCTGGCCCTCATATCAATTTAGGTTTTCCTTTTTTTTTTTTTTATTTTGGCCTCACTTGTTGTACAGTTGCTGAAGAAAAATTAATGAACTTGTTTCAAAGAAAAGATGTCGACGCTTGCATGTTAGAAGGATACTTTATTTATTTAAATGTCCCACACAACCATTGACTTGTCATATTCAGGTTGTTGTGAGTTGACTGTACAGTATGTTGGCCTAAAAATGAAATCAGAATGCATTATTTTTGCTTGACTAAATGGCTAAGCATCTTTTTCAGTTGACTTTTATTGACTTTATGTGGAACAAATTGTATGTTATGAGACTATATGGGACAATATAATCAAAGCTATTTTATTAAATTTTTTCAATAAACTGTACATTTCTGGCCCCTGATGTGATTCTCATGTCCGTGTGGCATCAGTGAAACTGAGTTAGACACGCGCGTTTTCTGTTATTGTTTTGATCGAGAGCCGCCGAGTGGCACAAAACAACATATTGTACGTTTTAAAGAAATCCACTTGGACTTCTGTTTTCTGACATTTTATAGACCAAACCATTGATCTTGAAAATAATCCGCATATTAATCGATAATAAAACTAATGGTTAGTTGCAGCCTTAATGTCAAAGATGTGCAGCAGGTCTGAGTCGAGCGCCCCGTCAGCTCGCTGCACAGGACATCTGTCAGCAGATTCCTCATCACCACCACATCCTTCCCTTCATGCCCCACAGAGAGACGTGAGGCTATTTTTGAGGATCCTCAGGCATCCGCGATGGCTGGAGTTTGACTGATTGTGGCCGGGGGGGAGATAGTAAACAAAGGCTCTGGCTCATGCTGATTGTGCTGCCATAGTGAAATATGTTTGGCAAGTCACCATGAATCTCCTGCCTCGACGTGGAGTAAACACTGCCTTTATTTGCCCTCATGTTTTCCTTTTTATGCCGCAACTTGACACTTGATTGTTGATTTTTTTTATTTACATTCTTCAAATGTTTTCCTATCGTGGAGCCGTGTTTCCTGTTGGCTTGTTTTAAATAAAAGCCAGACGGCTGTGGAGCCCGAGGCCGTCACACAGAGGTCCTGGCAAACTGTTTGTATGAACAACAATTAGTAGAAAACATTTAACATTGAACTACCTTTTCTTATGTAATCAAACCTCTTTAGGCAACCAAACAAATATACACACAGCATGGTCTGGTTCCAAGCACTGTAGAGTTTACAAACTTATTCCATCTCTCCGAGTATTTTAAAACCTGAAGTTTTAATGTCCTCATAATACTTTAATGATAAGTCTGATATTTTACAGGCTCTTATTGGTAACAAATTCCACGAAAATGTCAAAACCAACAATGAATACATCCTACTAAGAAGTGCTGTTTGCTAAACCCAAATATATATTTCACACTTTCACATTGTTGCACTGACATGAACACACACTCGAGTTTATTGCAGGTCAATAAAACATGCATCATCCTGCTGCCTCAAATACTCACTAAAGCACCAAATGTGGATTCATCTGCAACTTAAAAATAATCTATCTCCTGCAGAGGCCTGTAATACGAGGTGACTTCAACATAACGATATCTTTGTGGGATCTGGCTTCACTACGACGCTGGCGATCGCCTCGGTACGTGAACCCAGAGTCTCTCAGTCCGACTGTGAGCGTGTTCAAATAAAAGGGGCGGGGTTTGCAGCGTATGACCAATCGCAAACAGGAACACGTGTGATGTCAGCAGAGTGGCATATTTTACAAATGAAGAGCAAACTACAATATTAGACAAATACAAAGAAGTTAAACACACAATCCAGCTAAAAGTAAGAGTTTAAACTGGCAAATGCAGGAAGGACAGCTGGCAGAAAGTCTGTGTGAATGAATAGATATAGATATATGATATCACTGCCATCAAGGGCACGAGTAGATCTGAATATAATTACATTTGTGTTTTCCTTTTTAAATGAAGTTGTTGCTTAGATGTATTCTAACAGAATACAGGATTATTTATTCATCCTCTTGGGGAAATGATGATGTGTATAATAATACTTTTGTCGCATTCTTGCAGCTGCAACCCGGCGGAGTAGAACGGACTTGGGAGGAAATAAAAAAATAATATAAAACATAATTCAAAGCAATAAGCAGACTTGCTTCATATCTTGATGATCACACACATCGCAGGCCGAAACTACAGTCTGTGTGTAAACACGCGGCTCAAGAAGCTGACACAGTGAATATATACGATATGTATTATATATTATAACTACACAGATAAGTGAATGTATATGATATGATATGATATGATTTGATATAAGTGCAAGACGGCGGCGTCGTGTGCTTACGGTCCCGCAGACTGAATGCTTTTCGTTACTTTGCTCCGGGTACTTGTATGTATTTTTTTATTTGCTCCCAAGTCCGTTTCCAATCACCGTGGTTGCAGCTGAAAAATATGACTAAAATATTCTCCTACACACCACAAAAATACATTTAAGCAAAGACTATAAACCCTGCAGGGCTAACCCTGAAGTTACCTCGCTAACTCTAAATCCTGCTTCGTCGTACAGGCGAAGAAGAATCTAGCTCAGTTAAGATGTCGGCGAAGATAATAAAAACGTGGATGTATTCATCTCGTATCGTGCCTAAATTTAGTAGATCATAATATAACCAACAAATGGACCCGGTGATTCTAAGCGGTAAAAACAGTGAATGAAGCAGTTTGAGGTTAAACAGCAGAGTTTCTCCTTCACGCTGTTCGGCTGCCGCTAACGTTTGCTCAGCTTGTTTCTCTGAGAACTTAAGATCCAGACGTCCAAGGACTAAAATCCTTCATCCGCTTCAAATATAGAGTTAAAAAGCACCAAGATGTAAAAAGTGTCTTTAAAACTGGATAAAAAGTCAGTTTATGAAGCTTCTGGCAGGCAAACACAAGCTGACGCTGCTCAAAGGGGAGACGACGCCATGACAGCAGAGAGGGAACGCACAGCAGCCATATGACCGAACGCATGATCTCAGCCCGGCGTAACAAACTTCACTTCATGTTCATAACCTGTTCTTACTGATTTACCTCTTCAGTAGGAACCAGTGCCACAAACCGTCTAGGAGCAGAATATTAAAAACTGATTTTATTCTGTTTGCCACACCTATCGAAGACCATACCGCCATCGTGAATAACCCACAACCACTAATTCACCTTTTCATAAAAGACGACCAGTAAATGTGATGTCCATGTGGCGCTTGTGTGCCTCAGTTAAATGCATTCAAACTTGTGTTTATGTAGTGAGAATGATTTTCCAGTTACAGTAAAACTTGTGATTCAGTTTCTCTACTAAATACACTACCAAATCGGGACGAGCGCAGGAATCCAGCCAGTCATCATAAAACCCCTCAGCCCGCCCGGCCTTAACCCGGCCTTCAAATTGTTATTATAGAAAAATGAAAAGGGGCTTTGAATTGAGCTGTCTTGGCTCTGGTTTTCTGTGCTGAGGATAAAGGCCATATAAGACGTAATGGTCTGTAAATGTACACATACCTCTGCAGTTGAGTCATGCAGCCCCCTCTCACACTGATTATCAGCTGCAGAGGCTTTTTTCTGTGTTAATGTGCCAACGGCTTTTCTTTCCACACCGAGCCGTGCTGTGTAGCACCTCCTCATATCTGAGTCTCTGCGTCGGTGTGAGGACAGCACTGACCTTTGGTGTGTCTGACACTTCAGAGACCTGCGCTGTGGCTGCGCTTCTGTCACTTTAATATCTTGAGCACGGTGGGTCGGACGGCGTTTACCAACACCAGCAGTTTCTGAGCGCAGTGCTCTGTACTTCCCTCTCACAGATGTGTTATTCCAGGTGTCTGCACTCAAACAAACACAATGCGGTTTGTTTTCACATCATGCATGGACAGCAGCTTTTTGAAGTATTTTTATAGCCTTTAATCCATGTCTTTAGAGACTGGCCTACTGCTGTCACTGTTACCCAATAAAATATATTAACAATGGCTTTCTGCTGCAGTTCTCTCGCATATCCCTTAAGCACTTTGTCTTTGTAGTTATGCTGCCCTTGGTTTTGTTGTATCGACTGAAATAAAGATTGGATAGATTCATAATTGCAAGTAGTTCTGCACAATTATATTTTTATCAATATTGAGATCACAATTTTTTTTTTATTTTTTTTTTTTTTAGGGACAACATTTTTATTTCTCATTCATCCAAATAATATTGTCTCCCCAATACATGTCAGGGTCTTCTAGTCTTAAATACATAAAACTAAAGTTACAACATAAAGTCACGTGAGCGGAATCTGCGCCACAGCAGGCTTTAAACCTACAGCACAATCTGGGGTTTGCTTATCACAGCTTTTAGTACTGAGAAGCTGTAAGTAGCACCAAGGTTGAGTCGTACGAGGTTACTTAATCTTCTCACAACACACTGGTGGGTTTTCTTTTTTCTTTTGGCTCCCACTTAAAACTTTATATTCTCCATGCACTGGTGGCCACTCTGATAAATACAAATATTTAGCACAATGTGCATTAAAAGCATTATCCTCCATTGGTGAGCTTCTGTCCCATCACGGTAGCATCTACTTTCCTTCATAAAGACAGTTTGATGTCATGTGTTTTGGACTTATTAACTGCACTGCACTGCGAGCTATCGGCTGTGAAATTAAAAGTTGTTTAAAAATGAGCTCCTGTCGGCTCCCAGGATGCCAATCGCCACCACAAGTTTTGGGCCCGTCCAAAAGTAAAAATGTGCTTTTGATTGGGACTAACTCCTTTTTTCACTAGCAACATCCAACAATATTTATAAATGCAATCATTTTTTTCAAGCAAAAATAGTGAAACTATTCCAATATTCTCTGATTGCAGCCTCCCAGAGAGGATTTCCTGCTTTTCCTTGTCATATATCATCGTTAAATAAATATCTTTGGGTATTTGGTCTTGAAAAAGACATTTGTAGACGTCATGTTTGGCTCTGAAATTGTGACGTTTCATAGACTCAAGGATTATCAATGAATAGATTATTGGCAGGGTAATCAATAATAAAAATAATCAGTATTTACAACCCTGAATGACAGCTGATGTTATTTTTCATTAAGCAGTTTATTTAACATGCTATAATGCTGCTCACATGTAAACTCTCATGCTTTAGTTATATAACATGTTATCGTTACTTCATTAATAATTAATAATAATAATAGATTGCCGGCAGACCTTGGATATACAGACCTTTTCTCTGTAAAATGTTGCGTGTGATTCTCACTTTTCCGTGTGCTGTGTTCATGTTCCAGGTTGAGGAGGACAGCAAGGCAGCAGCTGTGAGTCTCCAGGTGGGAGACGAGCTCGTCAACATCAACGAGATTTCCCTGAGCGGCTTCAGACAGGAGGCGATCTGCCTGGTGAAAGGCTCCCACAGGACCCTCAGCCTGGTGGTGAAAAGGTAGGTAACCAATCCCCCCTGCCGCCGCCCCCCCCCCTCAGCCGAGCAGCTCACTATGGTAACATGTCCAACAACAAGGTGACAGAGGATCCAGTGCACGGTTGCATAAAACCACTCAGGCTAAGCGTGTTCTCGCATTTGATCTAAGGATGCCTTAGAAAAAAAATGTGTTGCATAAAGTCCCCATTAGGATTTCCTCAGTAAAATCTCTAAATGTTTGCTCTGGTGTACTTTAAGTATTCCCTTATGTGTTGCTAGAAGGTCCTTTTAGTAACCTTTTTCTTAAAATTGTAATACCAGTCTCTGAAAAGTGAAATAGTTTGTGGAACACAAGGCAACTGGTCTAAGATGCATTTTCCACCAATATTAGCGCATATATGCAGGTTTTTTTAAATGCGGGAAAACCCACAAAAAATAAGTGATCGGATCCTTTCCCATTGCCTGTAGATGAGTAAGCCTTTCTGTGCTTCAGGTTCAATACACTTTTTACATCTTGGTGCTTTTTAACTCTATATTTGAAGCGGATGAAGGATTTTAGTCCTCGGACGTCTGGATCTTAAGTTCTCAGAGAAACAAGCTGAGCAAACGTTAGCAGCAGCCGAACAGCGTGAAGGAGAAACTCTGCTGTTTAACCTCAAACTGCTTCATTCACTGTTTTCACTGCTTTGAATGAGGAGAGGAGGAGAAACTCTGGAGGATTCTGCTGCTGCACCAGGAACACTGAAGGAATCCTAACTCCCATGATGCACCGCTGCTGCACCACCACACCAAGCTCTTCTAATTGTTCGGATTGCGAGCCCCCCCCTGTGCGTTTAAGGCTTAAGGCCCTTGCAGACTTGCCTGCACCTTCTGGGATTTCTGAGCTGTCACTGAGTCCTTGGTAGCTGGACGGTCCTGTTTTGCCAGGTTGTGCTGGGTTGCAGTCAGCAGGAGGTTGCTGTTTGTGTGACACAGTTTCTCAAGGTGAGGTTGTAGGTGACATCATTTTTATATCCCACGCAGAAAAGGTGTGGGGAGGACAAAGAAGAGGAAGTCATGATGCAAATGACACTGTTAGGCACTGGGATTTTTGTTATCAGGCAGTTGGTCTCACACCTTCTGTGATAAGGCATTTCTAGTGTGCATTGTTTTCTTTGCAGCACACGTCTCACTCCTTCTTAGGGACCAAGGAGCAGAAAATAAATGATTATATTCACTGTTTTTGTCACAGGCCAGTCCCTGTGACTTATTGACTCCAAGGTTTTGTTCAGCATTCATATCTTGTTTAACTGAATCATTTGTCAACGGAGTCCTGGAGGCCTTCTTACAGATGACCTTGTTGTGTGTGAAACACAGCTCCCATTGTCTGTCTCTTTGCCGTCCGCATTTCTTTCTGTATTGTATCATATCATAACGTAATCCCTGAACAAATCCTACCGTACAAGGAAGTCCATTCACCATTTATCTCTCCACAAGGACGTGGCTGTGAGTCTCACTCATTGTCTTTTATTCTCAGTAGACATGTCTATTATAGGATATGGAAACCAGGATGTGTTACTGTTTATAACAATTTAATTACTCATGTTATTGTGGGACAACATAAATACAATTTTCAGCCAAAATGACAACAGTTACTACATGTGAGATATTTCTGTATTTCTGTTTAATGTCATTGCTTTTCTCACTGGTTTGAAGTGGGCGGGGCTCAGTTGGAATAGCTTGACGTTGCACACCTCAGAATTCAGAATGTAGTAATCATTTGAATCGCAATCAGATGACGGCTGTGGGGTTGTGTGTAGGGATGTCACAATACTGGAAATTTAGTAGACAATACCAATAACGGTGAAATTCCACGATTCTCAATACCACAGTAAAAAAGTAAAACAATAAATCCCATGTACTTCAACATGCACGTCTTTATTACCGTTTGCAAAATAATATCCTTTTTATTTTGCTGTGAAATGTCTCCTTCAAACAACTGGATTTGTTCAAGTTTCTCACCAAAAACAAAATCTTACAGGATTACATTTGAACACATCATGATAATGTTATAATTTACCTTCAACTAATACTCCTATTTACTATATAAATGGCACCGTTAGCTGTTACCTCCGTTATTTATCCAAGCAGGACTGTGCTGCCCACCGGCTGCTAACAGCTAACCGCTAACGTTAACTAGCCCTCCTGCTGATTTCGACACAGATTTGTTGTTCATAATGTGTCATTATCAAGGAAAAAATAGGGTGCGTCCCCAGATAGTGAGTTTTCTGCATCCTAAATAATTTTATATAATTGAGACGCCTTTTAGTCTCGAGCCCCCCGGTACCCATGGTGCCTGCCATGCTGTAGAAAAATGAAACTGGTCACATTTTCTGAATTTTGGCCTCGACTCGGTGCCGAAGAATTGGTTCTCATGACATCCCTGGTTGTTTCCTCATGTTGCCACATGTCTTTTGGTTTAATTTAAGGCAATCGTTTTTTGTGTTATTCTACACTATTGTTGTTTGTATTATTATTTGTTATTGAACAAAAAACATTTGTTTTTGGCATGTTTTGTGCATGTTTGTAATCAAATATCAAAATCCTACCCAACAAACAAAGGATCGAATATTCGGGGCAGCCCGAGCCAGGTACACCTAATAATCTGGCCGCTGGGTGTAGTTTGAGTAAAATGTCTCTGTTTAACTCTATGTTGGATGCCAAGAGAGAAATTAGACAGTAACCACTCAAAATGGGTCTTCAAGCAGCACCGATATTACTAAATATTTTCAGTGTCTTTCAGGTGATCCGTGGAAGCAACATGTATCTTTCCTTTTGAAACGTGGATAATAAAAAGTAAATACTGTGTAAAAACAGAAAGAGCAGGAGGCATAACTAAAGGATCTGGGTATTGTCATGTTGGTATGTTTGTAATTAAATGGAGAAAGACATTTCCTTACAAGGTCAAGTCTTATTGTTCATATGCGTGATTTTACACAGACTTTGAGTCCTGTGGGATTCTTTCTTCCTTCTGCTCGTCTGTGTTGAAGAATTTAGTTTGTTCTCAAATAGCATCTCCAGTCAGTCATTTCCTCAGGCCACAATAACAAGTGTGTGTCTGATGTACAATACAGCAAAGTGATGGTGGTTCATTACAGAACCTCAAAGCTTTAACAGCAGCCCCATTTCTTCTTTTATCCAGTCTGCTTGTTTCGAATGCAAAATCAAAGCTCAAAAACTGAACTTCCATCTTTCACCACTTTATCTGTATCTCAATACAAATATCTTGGAACGTAATCAGTGATTCTCTCTCTGAACTTAAAATTGGGTTTTTATTTTAGAAACAATAAATTTGATTGTCCTTTTTGAAGGAGACTTGTAGCTTCCACCTTTATGTCTGTTCTGGACGACGGTGATGTTTTAAGCATTCAGGGTGAAAAATGGTCTTTTTTGTCCATTGGCCAAATGGCTACTGAATGATCAAATCTGACCATTCACTCAATAGACACACACATGCACACATCTGGAGCGCTGACATTTATTATACATCTCAAAGTCCTTTTCACCATCGCTCTCTGTGTGGTCGCCCTCGTCCACCTGTAGACTTTACCGTCATATTTTTATTTATAAGGCTGTTGGACTGCTTCCTTCTTTAAAGAAAAAGTATGGGAAGTTATTGTCTAAAGTCCGTACTGAACCAGGTAACAGTGTGTTTAAGTTTGAGGATCTCTGTTTGAAATCAGTTGCAAAATCATCTGAATCTCCTGGAGCTGGGCTCGTGATTGGACGTGTTTTAAAGTGATTCGATCACATCTGGCTCTAGATGTTTTGTATGTTGAAGAGCGTCTTTTGATTTCTTGTAATTTTAGGGATGCACAATGATATCTGCACGTCATCAGTATTGGCAGATAAAGGCTTTAAAATGAAATGTTGGACAGAAATGTACATTTCCTCCGACATGTTACATAAAAATAAATATGCCGTGTTTTAAATGGTTACCCAAGTTGAAGGAGTTTTCTTATTTTGCCCAGAGAGTTTTATGTCTGCATCTGCCAGTAGTCCATCACGATAACGGATGTGTAAATATGTCTGTACATTGGATTCAGCAAATGGACAAAATTCGTTTAGAAAATATCGACATATCGGATTTCGGCAAAAATCCAATTTAGTGCAACCCTATTATAATTCTGTAATTTGTACTTTGTTTTCATTTTAAATCGATATACGCTTGTTTTTTTATCTCTGTAGCTGTGTTTTTTGTGCTTCTGCCAGGAGACTCTTACCTCTGGTTAAATTAAGGTCAAATGAATAAATAATGGCTGCACCATCTTCGATTTTTCCTAAATCCATTTTTTTCCCACCTAATTGCAAAGAACATCAAGTCTCTCCTGGAGTGTCATTAACATTTTATTATGCCTACTGTTTATGCAGACATAAAATACCATGCTTTTCAAAATGTACACTCACTGTGCAAAATAAGAAAACTCCTTCAATTTAGATTACATGTAAAACATGCTATATTTATATTTATGTAACATATCGGAGGAAATGTTCATTCCCGGACGATATTCCGGGAGTCTTTATCTGCCGATCCCGAGCCGATATCATCGTGCAACCCTAACCTGAGTAAAGTTGTGTATAACGCTGGTGTTTTACAGTGTAACTTCACTTCCTGTGTCTGTACAGAGGCTGATGTTGGCCTATGGCTCACTCTGTGCCTGAGCATGTAGGTGTCGGTCGTGAAACACGTCTCTGTTTATCTCCAGGATCACGTTGGAGTTCAGGAAGCTGTCAGAACCTGCTCCCGTCTACAGGTGCGGTCTCTTTACAGACAGCACTTGATGTAGCAGGTTGTGTATTTTGCGTGCTGTGACTAATGTGAGCCTGTTGGTGTAATGTCATTTATAAGCGCGGCCGGGGAGAGGCTCGTCACAGAACATATAGGTGTGGTTATCTGTGGGAAAGCATCTCGTCCTCTTTGCACGTTCATGCCTCGACAAAACAGCATGAGGAAATCTTTTTAGCAGAGGTGGAAGAAGTATTCAGATCCTTTTCATGCAGTAAAAGTACTAATACCACACTGTGAACATATTCCACTGCAAGTAAAAGTCCTGCATTGAAAATGTTATTTAAGTAAAAGCATGCAAGTATAAAATGTACATCAAAGTCATTTAAAGTAAAAATAATTACAAAAATGAACAGGAAAAGCAGCAAATCTTCACATTTGAGAAGCTGGAACCATATAATGTTTTTGCATGAAAAAGACTCAAAATAGCTGCCAATGAAACATCTGTCAATCGTTCCAGTTGTACATGTATAAACTGTTCGGTAGTTTAATAAATAAGCAAGCATCATATTTTATAAGGTTGTATGTAAAAAGTAACTAAAGATGTCAGATTAATGTAGTGCAGAAAAACATACAATATTTACCTCTGAGATGTAGAAAGTAGCAGAAAATAGAAATACTCAAATAAAGTATCTTGAATATAAGATTACTTGAGTAAATGTACTTAGTTACATTCCACCACTGCTTTCAAGTTTTACAGATATTTTTGTATTTTCACTTAAACAATCTCACTAAAAACACCTGAACATCAAAAACAGAAGCGGCGTGCGAGCTGCAGTTAAATTGCACGTTTTGTGCAAACTTTGTTTAAAACTTACCAACACTAACTGCTACATGCAGTCAAACACTATAATTATCCCATATCAAGCATCCAGCCTGCTATTGTTATGCTTTGTTAAACCAGAAGTTGTAATTTGGCTAAATGCGGAAAATTTTAAGTTGAGTTATGTTTAGTCGTATGTCAGCCCTTTTCTTTAAAGCAACTTTACTGAGATTCTATAAAATGTTAAAAAAATAGTGAAAAATGTTTATCCCAGTTGCTCACAGTCCAAGCTGATGTCTTTAAATGTCTTGTTTTGTCACTTTAATTTCATGTTAAACAGAGAAAAGCAGCAAATCTCCATATTTGAGAGGCTGATGAAGTATTTTCTGATATATTTGCATGAAAAATTACTTGATTTATTAATTAATTAATGATTAATCGATTATTAAAATAGTTGAAGATTATTTTGCCTGCCTCTCCAATTTAGGACAGATAGGGTTTTATTTCTTGTATCCGGACCCCCGCTGTTTGCCTTCCTTTTACCTTCCCTTGAGGCATTTGCAGTACAATCATTAACCTTTACAGCATGAAGCTTAAGGTTTGTTGTGGCATTTTGTTTCCCCCTTCTGGCATCGCTACAGAAGTACCACAGTCACTGACATGCTTCAGTATTCTGCATGAGAAGGTTCATCTCTCCTCTCCCTTTTTACTTGTTGCAGCATCAACAATAATTCATCTTGGGGGCTTTTTCAGATGCCAACACAGAGGTTTGGTGCACAATCCAATTAAACCTGGGGAAGCTTAGCTTAGCATTCAGCAGGGGTTTCAGTGCAGAGGCTTACATTTACTTTGTTTTTCTAAATAAGCCCATGTAGTATGTGTGGAATGCCCTGCACTGAATTCTTGTGGTAAGAAGATTTCTTAAAATTGTTTCAGCTGAGGAAATCCTAGTTTAGAGATTTACTTGTAACTCCGTCTTTGCTGCACCCCCCCCTCTCTTTTCTTTTTGGTTTGCTCCACTGCCAAAGTGAGTGGACAGGAAGTCACTGGAGGAGATGTCACTATTCAAACAAGAAGAAAGTTTCAATGAAATCTTTCTAAACCATACAAACCACTAAAACATTTATTAAAAACACTCTCGCTGTGACGGGTTTTTCACAATATGACATGAAGAAATTTAAGTTTTAACGAACATTTCATGAGGTAAATTATATACGTAAAGTGTTTTGTAAGAGTGTTTGAATTTTGCATAATAACAATAATAATAATAATACATTTTATTTATAGAGCACTTTTCATACAAGAGCTGCAGCTCAAAGTGCTTTACAAAAAATGTAAAAGGCAAATGCTACAAATTTAAACGAGCAAACAGACAAAAAAATAAGATAATAAAAAGACAGTAGATGCTAAAATATATAAGTGTAATTAAAAACCAAGTCCATTAAAAATGTGATAACTAGAGTATTAGTAAAGAACATAATAAGCCAAATAAAATAAATAGGTTTTCAAATGTTTTAATATGTAATAATTTATTTCAAAATGCGGGGACATTTATTACACATTCAAGCTCAGGTTATTACATAAATAAGTGATTTATTTTATTTTATCTAGTTATTCCATAATGTGGTGTTACAAGCCCGTTCAGCAGCTGCAGCGCTCTCATTGAGTTCTAACCAAAAAACATGTGAAAATAGGGTCCACGTTGACAATGTAAGACGCAGGACTTTGTTGTGGGATGTTGCGGAGACCCTCGCCTCAGACAAAAGGTCTCCAGGTGTTTGTGACTGCGGGTCAGTGCAGACAGCCGGGACTTGACAGCTGGAATGCCACTCAGCCCAGGAATGTGCTGGTCATTACACGCTGCTCACGGTTCACCTCTCTCACCCGAAACATGACTGCTTTGATTGTAGGGTCTGCTGAAGAGGGTCTTTGTCAGGCCCTCAGGGGCCAAAAGGAATCCACCGGCTCACCTGCTAAGTGCAGGTTGTGTGCAAACAACCTCAGCATGTTTCTGCCTTTAAGTCCACTGATGCTGCTCTGCTGCAGGAAACTCAGATCTTTTTACTGAAGTTAACGCAGGAAAAGTGTAGAAATACTAAAAGTCCTGCACTTAAACTCTTACCTAAGTAAAAGGATTAGCAGCTTACAATAACTTGTGCTATTATTTAACTCACAACACTCATCACTTTGGCATTATTACTATATTATATGTACATTTTAAGAAATATTCTTATGTATCTTACTTAAACTATTCGACATTAAACAATTCACCATATATCCCATTTCCAGCATTAATATGATTACACATTTTATATATTGTAATATACATATTTTTACATGTTTATTGTTTTATATATTGTAGTACAATGTGTACATTTTTACTTTAACTTCTCCATGTATATACTTATTTCATGTTATTTATTTATTTAATTCATTATTTTATTCTAAAATGGAGCAACTGTTGCGAAACCCAATTCCCTCCCTGGGATCAATAAAGAATTTCTGATTCTGATCAAAATATACTTGGAGTACAATAAGTAAAAGTACTTATGAAGCAGAATAACATATTATATTATTGGATTATATATAATTATTGTTGCATGTGTTCATCATTTTAAAGTTAGAAATATATATATATATATATATATTACATTACATTACTGCTGGATGTATCTTGTGAATTGTATCAATCAAGTTTTATCTTCAGAGCTACGACGCTTCGTTCAATCGACAAATAATCTCCAACTATTTTGATAATTAATCGTTAAAGTAGTTTTTCATGTAGAAGTGTCTAAAGTCTGTTTTCAGCCTCTCAAATATGGAGTTTTGCTGCTTTTTCCTGTTTTTATATCATATTAAAGTGAACATCTTTTTCTTTTTATAATATTTTATTTTATTTTATTTTTACACAACCAAACAAGGAACCAGACGGCACAGATATTGCGGAAATACAGAGCAAGAATAAATAAATGAGTTAACATGCATATGAATTACAATATTTACATTTTTGTATACACTAGTACCATGAAAAGTCTGTTTTCAGCCTCTCAAATATGGAGATATTTTATATCGTATTAAAGTGACAAAACAAGACATTTAAAGACAAATCTTGGACTTGGACGAACTGGGATGGACATTTTTTTTTCTGACAATTTATAGACCCAACTTTTAATAAAGAAAATAATCTGCAGATTAATTTTAGTTATTGTTAATCTGAATCTGTAAAATACTAACAAAGTATGAAAATAAGCATGTGGAGGTAAAACAGTTAAATATTTCCCTCTAAATTGGAGTGGATTAGAAGTATAAAGTAGCAGAAAATAGAAATACTCAAATAAAGTACGAGTACCTCAAAAGTATTTGAGTAAATATACTTAGTTACTGTCCCTTTTACTGTACATCCATCTGTCCAAGCCACACATTGCGGGGCTTGATTTTTGTTTAGTTTTTCTATAAAGAATCTCACGCTTTGGTCAAATCAAAACTAGATATAGTTAACGATCCGTTTGCTCCCAATGAGAACCGTGTTTGGACTGTGTGCCTGATTGCTTCCCTCACAATAGATCACTGTGAGTTTTATTGCCTTCCCATCAGCTTTAGGTTGCAACCATTCTTTGCTAATCTTCCTGCCTGTCACCAGACCTCTTGTTGGTGTGCCAGAGCACGTTAACAGGAAGAAAGAAAACGTGTTTTCCCTCATTAATGCCATTTAGGGTGTCGTTATCTAGAGGCTACTGTTGAGACAATACTGCTGTCACTAACTGTACACTTAAATTGGCAACCGACATATTAGTTTGGATTTCTGAGTTGTAAAGATTTTGTTTTTCATAAGAAAGGTGTTGCAGACAAGTTTCCTTCTGGTGTTGCATAAAGTCATGACCCTGCAGATTTTGAAATGGCAGAAATAATTGACAATTTTCCAAAAATAATGCACATAATAATAAATAAAAAACAAAACCCTTTGGGCTATATATATATATATATATATATAACCAAAACTAAATATTGACCGAAAAGGCTATTATAGCTACCCTTTTTTTACTTACAGAAAAAAACACAAACAAAACAAAAAACATTATACAAAAATTGCATTTCTTGTTTGATATTTATTATTTTAACCTCCACAGCATTTGCCCCTCTTGCATCGATAATTATTACCTATACAGACCCAGATCCTAACTTATGGCTATGTTATGTTATTATGTGATATCATAAGAGGACACAAATCTTTTTATCTTGAAAGTCGGTGCAGAATTCGGAATATACTGTAAAATCCCAGATACCTGACCTCAACTGTGTCGACAAGAATTACCATTTAAAAACTAAATTTAAGAAGGAAAATGTATTATTTGTATACATTATTAAGTAAGATTTACCAAATATAAATCCCTAGAGGAGGCACGTCCGGTTCATCTTATCACTTTATTTCTTAACTTTTCTCTTTTTCAGAATTATCCCTCCATATGTGGTTTAAACTTAGCAGGGTGGCTAACACACTCTCACAAATGCTGATTAATGTGCATAATATCCTTGTAAATAAATAAATATTATGAAATTAAATCCATAAATAAATCAATCAATCTTGGAACGCTCCAGCATATGTGTAGCAAGAGGGCATAAGACTACACAAAATTAAAAATAAAAGTGGAGAATGAAGTGGCACACTGCTAATGTTGATGTTACACTGACTTGTGGGAGAAGTGCGTAAGCCTTTGGTGAAACTAAATCATATTTTATTGAGAAAATGTTTTGTGGTTTTCCGTCTGATGTCCTCCGGCTGCTCTGCCTCAACTCTCTGAATTACAGAGTTTCCTGAAGGACAAAAAGCTATACTTGTTGCTAACGTAATGCTAACCGCTATCTGCTGCTAACAGTAGCTGCCGTTAGCTGTTAGCTCAGTTAGCTGTTAGCTCAGTTAGCTGTTAGCTCAGTTAGCAGTTAGCTCAGTTAGCAGTGCTTCCAAGACTGGAAGCTCAGAGCACTGAGCACAGGAGCTAAATTGCAAAAATAGCGAAACTTGCATCATGTTCCTTTTTTAAAGTATTATTAATTAACAAATTCTTTATTTAAACTAAAAGGAGCCCACTATCATAATATTTTCAATCCAACCAGATAATAGAAACAAATGCTAAGGTATTTATTTGATTTTTTGGTTTTAACCCTGCTGCATTATTATTACCTTCTTATATTGTGTATTGTCTCTAATATTTATATTTATATGCTAATAGATATTGTGTAAACTGTTTAATAAAGTCACTTCTATCTATATAATGTGGTTAATCTAAGCCCAGTGAGCATGAGGCCTAATTAAGTTTCAAGTTTATTTCATTTATATAGCGTTTTAAACAAGTTTTGCTTCACTAAGACATAGACATACATGTGGAAATAAAAAAAGATTGACAGAAAAAACAGTTTTCAACACAATTTAAACACGTAATCAGATGAAAACAGAAATAACAGGTTACAAACAATTAAAAGCCAGAGAATTAAAGTGCACCTTAAAAGCAGTGCAGCCTATTAGACAGGCATGATCAATGTATTAGGTATTCATTTATCTTGCACTCATTGAACTATAATTAAGCACAACACAGCACAGCAGCATGTGCAGATAGTTTTGAATACTGAGTTGTATCTGCCGTGTGTTGCTGACGTCCCGGTGCTCATTACCCGAGGCTTTCAGGAAGCAGGGTGCCCTTTTACCCCAGAGAGCAACCTGTTACCATAGTAATGGTAGAAATGCACGCCTGCCTGCCGCACAAGAGGCGAGTTTGAGAAGACATTTCATCCCATCATTAGCATATTAGCCCCTTGGAGCCAATGAGACGATGCAAGGTGCGGGGATACTCCGAGGGGACTGGCTGCGACAATAGCCCTCCTCCTCCTCCTCTGTGCTCCCGTCCTCCCCCTCTCTTGGGGTAAAACCCCCGTAATCCTGAAGGAAATCTCCCCTCCGGTCAAACTAATTCTCCCCACAGAACTGTTAGTCATGGCCGATCTGTGTTTTTGAGTTGGTGTGAGTTTGGAGGAGTTGTGCCATGATGCTCAGCGGCCTGCATGTCTCTTGTCTTTTTGCTCGTCTCTGAAGTGTGTGTGGAATGTGGCGCCTGAGCAGCAGCACACGGGTACAACCGGCCTCGCTGCCATATTGAGTTCCTGGCTAATATTATTGTATGATTTTAATCGGATAACACATTTCTTCTTTGTGTCCGTTTTGAATTCCTTTATCCAGATGTTAGGTGAGTCAAAATGAACATTTGTCTTATGTTTTTTTATCGCTTTTAAACTTTTGACTTGTGTGTTTTGAAGTCGTCCCTCTTAGTCTTGTGATGTCAGTGGATAACTGGGGGACATATTGGGGCCTTCTTTGCCTGTGTTTATGACCCTAATACTCTGTTATTGTGCTGATTGTTTTTGTCTTATCATTCATTATGAGGTCATCCAATCATTTAGGTTAAGCCATGATCAGCAAGACTTAGCATTTCCAAAACCAAATGCAAATTAATCTTTTAGGGAAAGACTTCATGTGGGAATACTCTCCTAAAGTATTATTAATTAATTGTCCGTTGAACAAATTTTTCTACACATATGAGCGGTTTATTTTTGAATGTGTACTAGTTGGTACCGGAGGCATTTGAAGTGAAATGGGGCTCCGGGTTGACCAGAAAGCAGCCTCTCCCCCTGCCCCCATTCCAGCCAACTGATTCACTTTCCTAGCATATCTGTGCCGGCCCAGCTGTAGCCCTGACGATAGGCCTAATAAAACCAGCCTCATTTGCATACCAATAGCAGGCGCCATGTGTGGTGAGCTCCTAGTGCCCCAGAAACACGCACTGCGAGGAGGAGACGAGGACGACCGGGCTCCATGTTGGCTTTTCTTTGTCCTCTGAACAGGCCTAAACTTTAATCCACAATTAATTTTGTGGAATTGTCCGACTTTATTGAGCTTAACCAAATCTCCGTCTTAAAAATCTCAATCTATAAAATGAGTGTAGGGTGCGGATATAAAAGTTATTCCTTTTCAGTTAGTTTTCAGGTCTCCGGCTGAAGGAAGCTGTTGTTTGGAGCTCTTGTCATCAGATCATTTGAGGCCTTTAGACGAGGGGGCTGAGGGGGCTGAGGGGCAGGACCTCCTGACCTCAGGGCTTTGTAGGGCAGCGCCTGAGTCCAAAGAGAATGTAAGCAAGCAACGCTTTGTCTAAAAGTCTTGACCAGTACAACACCAAAGTTACACAGTAGCTCCGTCTCAGAAAAACAAGCTACCGAGGTCTAATATACACCGAGGACGAAAAAGTATTTACAGGTGTTTTAAAACTTATTCCACCTAAATTGTAGAGGCTGTTTTACCGTACTGTCGGCAAGATAGCTCAGTTCCTTTTAGCAGGGCAAACGTAAATTCTTAGTGGACTAACACTCATATGATTATGTCGACCTATCAAAGAGCTGCACAATATATTGACTCAACATCGCAATGTGTGCATGTGCGATAGTCGCATCGCAGGACGTGCAATATGAAGTAAATAAACTCACACACGTCATGCTATAACTTCTTTTACTGCTTGCTAAAAAAAGAAACATTTCCCACGACTGATGTACAGGAAGAGTTTGTTGCTCGTGAGTGACCTGCGGGTTCTGCATGCAGCCGAACACCAATCACAATCACTCTTCGTCAGTTTATCAAACAACCAGAGCAGGCGAAGAACACAACCTGAAAATGAGCGAAGAACAGGAGAAAAAAATACCCAAAAGTAAACTCGGCTTCAGTTGAATGGAAATTAATTTGGCTACAGAAAGGAGGAAAAAGTGAATGAAAGCACCATACCTGTTGTGAATAATCACATTTCTGTAGCACTCTATAACAGAGAAATAGCAAACAGAAACATAACCTTAGTATAGTCCACATATGTTAAGCTATACAAAACAACTGTGTTATAAACTTAGTTACTACAAGGAAACTTCATTTTAGGTTGATTTTGGCGATCCCTGTGGACAAAAGGGGTGGTGTTTCCGAGCACCAGAGTCCCTTTAGAAAACCTCTCATTTAACTGCGGCAGGTTCTGACGGTCTGACCCTCTCAGTCCTGGTTCTGGTTCCCCCGTGCCTCCCTCCCCCTCCATCGGGCCCAGCAACCCGGCCTGGACCTCCAGCTGCGTGGTGTCAGTGTTAATAATAACTTTATAGAAATAGCTAATCGTCTTGTTTACTTATCTAGGTCATACAGAGGCATCAGTGTTACATTGAGACTGTTTCATAACCAGATAAAAGTTCCTTGTAGTAACTTGTATCAGAACTTATGTAATATGTCATGCCAACGTAAGCATTTTTACTGAATATAAATATGTTGGCGCTTACGTAAAGTATGTTTCTTTGACAGGCGTCCGAAGCTGATGCGTAAAATCTTATCACACATCAAAAGAGAAAATTCCAATACAAACTCATTTAAAACGCAGACCTTAAATTTAGTTTGTTGACCCATTTTACAAAAGTAGGAAACGCTTTCCTCCTGTACAAACTGAAGCACATTAATATCCCTGTAGGTGTACTAAACCTCTCGCAGGATATAAGTGCTGTCTGTCTGGGAGGCAGACGACAGCTTGATGTGGCTGATCTGATTGTGTAAGAGATTCTCTATTCGGTTAAGCCCCCTGCCCCATGCTGGGCCTGTGTTCCCCCGGGGACCATATGGCAAAGTCTGAGCGGCACCAGCTCACCTCCTCTCAGTGCGCCCTGTAGAGATAATGAGCCTAATAATGAGAGATGAGTAAAACTGTCGCGCTCTGTGTAGGTCCATCATACAGGGTTGTTCTCGCCAACTTCCAGGACTCTCATAACTGTGACGTGACCTTGCAGTAGTTTGACCAGAAGAGGGAGATATATCTCCAGTTATCAGTAGACGTGAACACGTCTGTAGACTGCACATTACTGTCCTGTGATGACAAGGGCTGCAACTAACAACATTCTCATTATTCACCGTTTGTTCTAGAAAATTTCAGAAAATAGTGAAAAATGTTCATCCCAGTTTCTCAGAGTCCAAGCTGATGTCTTTAAATGTCTTGTTCTGTCTCTGTAATATGATGTAATCTCCATATTTGATTGACTGTAAACAGCATTTAAAGACATTTCTGCATGAAAAATTACTTTGAAGATTAATACATTATCAATAGTTGGAGATTATTTATTTGTCGACTAATCTTTGCAGCTCTAGTTACAGTTTGGGAAACGCCCCTAAATTTATTGCAGGAAAAAGAGACTCATATTCAGCATATAATAAAAGATAACGTATGTAATAACACTGGATTTTGAATTTTAATTTGAACCTCACTGTGTTTTACAAACGCATACATTAGAGCCTTTTTTCGTAGAAGTTTGAATTGTAAAAATTTCTTAAATATTGAGTATCTGTTACCTACCTGTAGATTTATTATTTATTTTATGCTCTAATGTGGCGACTAGCCTGCAGACAGACGATGACGACTATCATGCTCTTGACTTCTGTTATTACCTGCTGAGGCGCTGGATGAACTACTTTAAGTAGATTTTTACGAGATACTATTTTGCTCTTTACTCGTACTTCTACTGAAGTCAGTATAATTCTAAAGTATTAATACCTTTTTACTTGAATACTGTTAGTGTTTGCTCTACCCACCACTGTCTCCAATACGTTCAGTTTTAAATTCAAATTTAATAGGGTCGATGCAATTTAGCATCGTTCCAATATAGAGCAGCAAACTGATTTGCTGCACAAAGTTTATAGCTCATTTCAACTCTTGTCCCTAGTTTGGCTTTTACATGTGCAGTGTAGTTAAAATATACGGCTTTCAGTATTATAAAACCAACATACACTACGAATAATATTCTGCAGTGCGCACAAACGTTCCACAGCAGAACCAGCGGTTTAAATGTCTGATCTTCTACTGTGAGTCCAGTCTACTGTGGATGAGCTCTTAGTGTGTGTGTGTATGTGTGTGTGTGTGTCCTCCCCTGCTGCCCAGGAATATGAAAATGATGGATATTGTAGCTCAGAAAATGCCCTCTGAGAATGACGTGCATGTGGCAAGAAGCTTTCTTACGAAGATTTTGCGAAGTTCCATGAGGTACGGTTCTGTGGCTTCATCAGTAGCACCTTTTCTTCCCACTCCCTGTGTGCCCATAATCATATAAATCATTCGTCTAGTTATAAAACCACCCCTCCCCCCTCTCCTGTGGTTCATCACCTGCCCTCATTGGCATGTCTCTTGTGGTTCATGTCATTAGATGAAAGATATTCATCCTCTTTGTACAGCATGCAACACACTGTCTGTCCGTGGCATGTATACACATTTTGGTGTCTGAAGGAAATTGAAATTGTATTTAAATTTGGGTGTTTGTCATTTTCTGCTGATATGTTCTGTTCACATTTTCCTCGCATGCAATTCAGAAAGAATCTCTTTAAAGGGTACGTTTCATACGCATAAGTGACAACTGACACAAAATAGATTTAAAACAATATTTAAAAATAAGATGATTAACAAAAAAACTGAGGTATGATTTTTTCTTTGGGCCTTTTGGGGTATATATAACATGTATATATTTTTTTAATTTAGTGAAGCATGGTTCCCACAGCTCCTTTTTTAAAATCTGTGAATTATAGGGGGGAAAATCAAGGCTTTTAAAGGATTTGAAAATAGACATGAGTCATTGAAAGTGCTTGAATTTATATATTTTGTACAAGAATATAAAGTTATTTTTGATTATTCCCTGTGAGCTTCTGTAAAGTTTAGTAGTTCTATAAAAATTCTCTGTTTTAACAGTACTTAACCTTGATCTGTGTCTAAAACTATGCTGTGATGGGTCCTTGAATTAGAGGGAATTGGGCCTGGAAAGTCCTTGAATTTGATGTTTAAGAAGTTGTGGGAACTCTGGAAAGGGAACTGTACAAAATAATGAACGTAAAACAGGTCGGTGTAATTATCTACATCTTTTTTGCTCAGTATAAATTGGCTTTGATTTGTCACTATTCCAAAAGTAATGACTTATTATTGTTTATTTATAATTTTTTTTTATATGTGTATTTGAGTTGTAAAGACCAAAATAAACTAACTAAACTAAACTGTGCAAAGACATTGATTTAAAAACCCTCTAAAACAGTTCCTTCTGTAAATGCTGGAGTACATCAGAAGTGCCACTGGGAGTCGCTGCTGCTGCAGGGACTTCCAGTTGCACAGCGAGCACATACTGTTTCCAATAAGGGGCACGCCTCTAATCCAGACTGCGCTTTTTGCCCTCTCTGCAGGAGGAATGAACCCATAAGCCGGCCTCACTCCTGGCACTCCACCAAGTTCAACGAAAGCCAATCAGAGACTGCCAAAACACAGTCTCCACCCACGCAGGTCTGGCACACCAGATATGATGCAAGGTAACTCCGACTCTGCAAGGATCTGAGTCTCGCATATCAAGCACTTTAGATTAAAAGTGTTTTAAGGCTGCAACTAACAATTCTTTTTGTTTTCGATTAATCTGTTGAGAAAAAGCCGAGGATGACGTCTTCAAAATGTTTTGTTTTCACAGCTCGAAGATATTCAGTTCACTGTCATAGAGGATTAAAGAAACCATAAAATATTCCCATTTAAGAAGCTGGAATCAGAGAATTGTAACTATTTTTTTCTGAAAAAATTACTCAAACCGATTAATTGATCCAAATAGTTGCAAAGTTATTAGTTATAGTTAAATACTAAAATAGCATCTTTTTTTACATTTGTAATATAATTATAGATCACAAAAATAAAACATCAGGGAAAAAGAGAGAAATATTTTTATATTGTAATTCATTCCCATGCATGCTGCTCACAATAATCTCCCTCTCCTCTGTCAGCTAATATCCTATAATACACACGCCTTTACATTCTTATAAATAGATACTGATTCATAAATAGTTTTGTATACAAAAAAAGATGAATACATACTTTTAGATGGATATAAATAATTGATATAATATCAATAATCTCTATAATAGGCCTACACAATCTTTTTAAATCCTATTTAATAATTACTTATAAGTTAATATTTAGTAAATATTATTTACATATCATGTACATAAGTTTTGACCATGCAATTTAATTTTCCAATAAAGAAAATGCTTGTGTATACTGTCAATTATAGTTCTAGAAAATCGGAATTGGCAAAGAAAATTGCAATCGGTGCATTTCTAGTCTGCAGGTAAACGGGTATTTTTGCAGGTTGTTGTCTGTATTTTCACACTTGGTCCTCTGCTTTAACCTCCAGCTCCTCCTCGACTGATCTCTCCTCGGGCTGGGAGCAAACAAACCTGCGCAGAGTGTCCGACCAGTTCAGCTCCCTCGGCAGTATGGACAGTCTAGAGCATGTCCCGCACACGTACCCCGCCGGTCAGCTGTCACCTGCCAAGTCCAACAACAGTATGGAGCATCTGGGAGGAGGGAAACGAGACTCTGCCTACAGCTCCTTCTCCACCAGCTCCGGCACGCCAGACTACACCCTCTCGAAGATCAACACTGCCTCCACAGAGAACATGCTCTATAAAGTCAGTCAGTGGGATGCAGGAGGAAAGCACCACAATGGCAGAAACACCCAGGGCCTGATTGAGGGCGTCAAGCAGGACGACAGGGTGGCGTACTTCCAGATGCCGGGAGTTAGCTGCGCGGCTCCACAGACTGACGACTCGGCTGGCTCACGCCATTCAACTTCAAGTAGAACCAGCTTAGGACCGGTCTGGCATGTCCCTGAAAAAAAGAAGACTGCTTCCCCCTCCCCGCCCCCACCCCCTCCACCTCCACCTGCACGCAGCGACAGCTTTGCTGCGACAAAAGTACATGAAAGAGGGCTCATTATCGCTCACCCTGAAGGTCCTGAACCACACGTCCCCTGTAAGGCGCCCTCTGAGAATCGACGCAGTCACAACCTGCCCCTGAAAAATGACGACGGTTTTTACACTTCATCTGATAAATCAAATCACAACCAGTTCAGTTCAAACAAGCCGTTCTCTCAGTCCAGCAGTGATGTTCGGCAGGGCCAGCCCCACCATCAAAGACACCACAGTGACAAAAGCACTTTGTATTCTCAGCCCTGGGCAATGTCCGTACCAAAGCCACAGAACGTAGGTGGCTACTATTGTAGCATGCAGGAACTGCCCACTAACGGGTCTGCACAACACTTCGGTCAGAACCAGAGAAGGAACTTAAGCTCCTCAACCGCTGATCAAAACTCTGACAGCAGTGGACATAGCCGATACTACTGTGTCACAACGTGTCAGCCCTCGCAGCATAACCCACAGCCTTCGTCAGGAAAGAGCCACAACACGGGCGCGGACCTGGCGCAGGCTGGAAATGAGCGAAACTCTCTTAGCCCGCAGACTGTCACCAAAGTGAAGTATCATGTGCCCCAACACTCCTCTCACAGTAAAGACAGTAATGGATACAGCAAGCACCAAGTTACGACTGTGCTAGAAACCTCTGTGCCCAAATCCAGCTCTGATGATCGGGCCATCCAGAGAGGACACAGCGCAGAAGCTCAGTTTGTGAGTTATCCTCCCAGCAGACAACCTGAGCAGCGGAGGTCTCTGCCGCCAGACATCAGACATCAAGTGAGCAACAAGATCTGCCCCCAGGCGACCCCCATGCTGCACTCACTGTCCATGGATGCTGCTGGACAAATTGAGAAAACAAGAGGCCCAAACTCTGAGGAGTCACTTGAAAGCAAGCAGGTGCGGCGCAGTGACCGCTTTGCCACCACGTTGAGGAATGAAATCCAGATGAGAAGAGCGAAGCTGCAGAAAAGCATGAGTGCCGCTGCCCTTCCTGGTACTGAGGCCGAGACTGAACATGAGAAGGATGTCTGGAAGTCGACTGAAAGCACCGTCCCGACCTCTGCAGATGGCTCCTTCACCAGCTCCTACAAGGATCATCTGAAGGAAGCACAAGCGAGGGTGCTCAAGGCTACGTCTTTCAGGAGGAAAGACCTGGAGCCCGTTTTACTGGAGCACCCTGCAGCTGAGGTCTTACCTAATTACCGGAAAGATGTCTCCCCTCTGCCAACCGTCTCAGAGTCTGTGATGAGTAAGTCAGGAGGACTCGCCGGGGGTCAGGTAACTCGCATCGGTGGCCGTAAGCGTTTTCCTGCAGAGAAGAAGGTGAGGTCCTTCTCTGAGCCGGACAAAATCCACGAAGTTGGGGTGGAGGAGGATCTCCCTCGTAATGAAAGCTCCTCACTCGACCACAAGAAGCTCAGAGAAAGTGGGAAACCAGCTTTCCCCAATCACACTGCAGAGAACCCCCCAGAGACAAAGGCCCGAGGTCTCTCCTCCACCAGTGAATCAGAGGGCGCAATGAAAGCCATCGTCCAGGAAGGTCCTTACTCCGCACACAAGCAGTACGTCTTAGACCAGCAAAGACTGGGCACCTTCGCTGAGTATGAGGCACGGTGGAATATACAGAAGAACCCCCCGGAAACAAGAGCCTCCGGACGGTACCACTCGGCTGAAAACATCCTGGATTCGGCACCGGAAGAGAGAACTAAAACTACCTGCGTCCACGAGAGATCCCGATCATCTCCTTTAGCCGACAGCTACGGACAGGTGAGGCACAAAGTCTGGTTTTATTTATTTTAATTGTGTTTATTGGTTTTTACAAATAAGTATAATGCAAAATTTGAAAAGATATTAGATTTTAAATGAAGTGCTTGAAACTGCTTGAAATTGTTATCGTCACCCATCTGTTAAATGCTGTCACAAAACACACTTTTTGTTATTGTATTTATAGCACAATAACATCTGTGATAAAGATGTGAAATAATCCGGGTACAGTATATTCTATGTACTGTATATAAATATGTAATTAACAACAGCTGTAAAGTGCTGGAAAAGTCTGAAAATGAACTGAATTCATTGTCAGTTCTGTCAAGAGGGCCAAGCAAACAACTTTTAAAATTTCTTGTTTTCTGAATGGAGTTTGGATCCATCCAAGCTAAGCTAACATTGTAGCTGTTCACTCAACTCTCAAAATAACATCATCTAGGCATGAATACAGCAGCGACGCTGTTGTCCATACCATAGACGGTTAATGGTTTATACTCATACATTTATACACGTAGATTTCGTCCAGTCTCTGTACAAATATGAGGATCCATAGTGCTCTCGGTGCCCATAGACAGAAATGGATAAAAAAATATCAGTTTAACAACGTCAGCACGTCAGTGACGACGGGAGGAGAATCTCAACGCCGATAGGCTTTTGCAAGAAATCCTCAAACAAATTGACAACCGGCGCAAATTTACTTCTTATCGCGTCTTTCCATTCACTTTGTAAGTCATCGCACCGTGAGAAGGTTTGGTGTGAACACACCTTGAGAGGACTGTCTTTTCCTGGAACACTGAATGTGGTAATCAAAGGATCCAGTTCTGTCACTTAAACTTGAACCTTGTTTATTTTTTATAGCGCCTTTCGGGCAAAGTTGCTATACAAAGCGGCTAACAATACAATGAAAATACAATGAACGTCGCACAGTGAAAGAGGGTAGATAACTTGCCCAAAAGGTTCTGATAGAGTTTGGAAAAGCTGCCTACAACGAACAGAAACGGTGTAGATCAGAGGTCTTCAACAGGGGGTCTGCGAAATGTTTGGTTGATTACACAATTTTTTATATTTTTAAAATTATTATTTTTCTTTTTTTTTTTCAACCAATTTTTTTTCCACAAATGTACATGAATATATGAACCCGTGTGTTAATTGAATAGCTTAGTATTGAATGCACAATAACAGGGTAGCTATATTTATACATGGCACTAGGCCCAGTTTAATATAAAACACAATTTTATACAATATATATAGTAGGGGGTCCCTACTCCATCTCCATCCATCTCATTGGCCTGAAAAACGTTGAAGACCCCTGGTCTAGATTACTAGAAATATTTTGCCAGGTTCCACTTTAATAATGACGATGTAGTACATAGAACTGTATTAGCGCACGCCGACTGCCAAGGCATCTTTCCACTGCTTCTCGGTTATGTCTGATCCCTAATAATTCCCCGGAGCAGATTTCAGAACAACTACTGAAATGTTCTGCTAACTAGATAAATAATCATGTACAAAAGATATTCTATGGATGTATTGTTGGGCTTGAACAAACGTTTTGTTTGAGGAATCAAAATGAGAGGCCTCGTGGTTGTAACTTTGTTTTAGGCACTTTGGAGCCCCTCGAGGTGGCTTCACAGACAAACCGTGCAGTGAAAGGAGCAGGAAGGAAAGCGCCAAGTCAAATATTAATCCATGTTTGTTTGATATGACACACCCTCAGCTTAAGGAAGAGAGAGGGGCATCAACGCACGTTTCTTTCTTCATTATTGAAAACCAGGAAGCTGCAACAGGAGTTGGTTGGAATAATATAACTCCTAAAATAAGATAACTGGAAGCCTGTTTTCTGTGGATTGCTTTGGTGGTTTTTGCATAACGGACTATGTGTTTGTTTAACTTTATTTACAGAAGATTCAAGTTCCTGCAAGAAAGTGTGAGACAGAATATTCCCAGACGGAGAGTAAAGCTGCCGAGCCGCTCAGCGCTGCACCAGGGTGAGTAAATCTCATCTCATGTACCTGCTGCTACACCAGCGTCTGTAGCAGGGGACTACTTTCTGTCTCTGGCATACAAAAACAATGTTTCTTGAGGAATCTTAAATGATCTCAGAGGGAGTAAAATAGTAGTATTATGATCTGTCATCAACATGAGTGGATTAGGAGAGAATGGGCCACTTGGCACAGACATGAAAAAGGCCCCAACACCTCTACAGAGGAGCAAGACACGTTGTTTAGCCTCTTTTAGTTGTTGTTTTGCCTCTTTTAGTTGTTGTTTTGTGTCTCTTTGTAGTCATTTTGTGTCTCTTTGGAGTCATTTTGTCTCTCTTTATGGTTGTTTTGTGCCTCTTTGTGGTTGTTTTCTGCCTCTTTGTGGTTGTTTTCTGCCTCTTTGTGGTGTCTTTGTAGTTATTTTGTGTCTCTTTATGGTCGTTTTGTGTCTCTTTGTACTCGTTTTGTGTCTCTTTGTACTCGTTTTGTGTCTCTTTGTACTCGTTTTGTGTCTCTTTGTACTCGTTTTGTGTCTCTTTGGAGTCGTTTTGTGTCTCTTTGGAGTCGTTTTGTGTCTCTTTATGGTTGTTTTGTGTCTCTTTGGAGTCATTTTGTGTCTCTTTGCAGTCGTTTTGTGTCTCTTTATGGTTGTTTTGTGTTTCTTTGTAGTCATTCTGTGTCTCTTTGTGGTTGTTTTAGGTCTCTTTGTAGTCATTTTGTGTCTCTTCCTGGTGGGTAACTGTCTCATTAGGTGACATTTTGGGCACCTGAAACTTTGGGCCCCTGGGCCTGTCCAGAAACTGAAACTGAATGCTAACACTGTAATGGACTGTGCTCTATTTGACCTTTTTATGGTGTCTTCATCTTCATCATCGTTGTGTGATGTTTTACTGTGTTTCTACTCCTGGGCTTTATCAGTGAAGGGCAGTAAGGTTGTGGAGGAACAGTGAAGTCTTTATAATCTGTCGAGGCATACCAGCAGCACTGCCTTGGGGCAGCTGTGACAACATGAGCCGTGTCTCTGGCTGGGCTTTGTGTCGTTTACTGGAGGTTTACTGGTGTAGGCGAGGCCTCTGAGCAGACAGTGACAGTGAGGAAGTGTTTCTTCAGCCCTCCATCACAATGTAATGGGGACCCGAGTTCAGGGGGCCAAGCCCGAAGGCATGAAATTATCATCAATAAGATCTGTTACTTTGCATAGTTGGATTTTTAGCCACGCTAGAGGCATGGCTCGACGGATGGCTGTCTGTCTATGTGTCCGCCATGTGACTGAAAGATCTACTGAATGGATGGCCATGAATTTTGGTACAGGCATTTATTAGGGTTTCCGCAGGTACTAACTATAAGTCTTAAATGCAATTGTCTGAAATTTAGGCACTAAAAAGGTTCAAAATCTGTCTTAAATGTGACTTTTTTTAGATCTTAAAATGAATGCTCTACTGCAAATAAACAAGAGAATATTGCTTTTATATATTACCATTTTATTATTTTAACATGTCAATAAAGTCACGTATTCTATGTGACCTTAAAAAGCCTTGAATTTAACTTAAATTCATGTTCCCCTCAGGATGAACTCTTACGTCTTCGAGATTAGAGATTGCATACATTTTCATTTAGAGCCATCATGAAGTCCGAAACTTTGGTTTATGGTTAAATCAAGGTTCGTACAAAGTTTGAAAAAAAGCTTAATTTTAAATTAGGAATATGCTTGAATTCAACATAATCTTTCATCAACACAATCACTCATGTAAACCAAAAATATTTAAAATGAAACAATCCCGTGCTCATATTTGTTTGTTGTCTCTTGGCGTCTCACAGCAAACTCTTTAAAGCATTAAATAAATAAACGTGCAATCAAAGTTAATGTGATCAGCTGGTAAAATAAGCAAAGTGACAAAATACATTGATTGTTGTGGGTAAAAAGGAATTCTGTAAACCTCGAAAGGGCTTGAATTTTACTTTTAAAAAATCTGTATGAACCATGATCCTGCAAAACTAATGACGTCCCCATTGAGCCTGAGCTGTACTGCAAATTAGCAAGCGTTAGCATGCTAATATGCTAACCATCGGCATGTTAGCATTGTCATTGTTAGTGTGTTAGCATACTGATGTTAGCATTTAGCTCAAAGTACTTGCCATGTGCAGCCTCACAGAGCGTGAGTGTGAGTGTGAGTGTGAGTGTGTGTGTGTGTGTGTGTGTGTGTGTGTGTGTGTGTGTGGTTTTAAACCTCCTTTAGTAACTGTTTGTTTTATGGGCTGTGTCGAAGTGTTTACAGGTAACGATGATTTCATGTGATCTTTGATGGCACCTGTTGTGCCCGTTCACCTCTTATGTTCCTTCTTTATTTAAAAAACTTGGTCCTTGAATTATTTAGTATTTGTCCACCACTTATTAAAGATGAACTCCACTTTATACATGAAGTTCAGTTTACCCCTCATGGATCTTGGTGATTTTTAACTCTATATTTGAAGCGGATGAAGGATTTTAGTCCTCGAACGTCTGGATCTTAAGTTCTCAGAGAAACAAGCTGAGCAAACGTTAGCAGCAGCCGAACAGCGTGAAGGAGAAACTCTGCTGTTTAACCTCAAACTGCTTCATTCACTGTTTTTACTGCTTTGAATGAGGAGAGGAGACAATTTGACTTCTGGTACAAATTGGAGGAGTTGGGTTTTAAAGAAGTAGATATTTACCTGATGGGGAGGGTTTAATTAAAGATTATTTTGAGTTGCATTGTGGTAAATGTAGTATGCAGGGTTTTAGGGGCTTTATTTACAGCCGGAGACATAAGACAGGGAAATCTTGACCCCTGATGCTTCAATTTTGACCAACTTTATGGAAATACAAAACTAAATTGCTGGAGTATCCCTTTAATGCTGATCCTGTTTCATGTTTCATGAGCTTTATGCAGTAATACTTATTTTGAATGCAGATTCCCTTTTTGTTTGTCCACGTGTCAAAGTTTTGTCACCATATAAACATGAAATACCTTCTTGTTGGCCAGATCGATGTCCAGCTACATAGTGAGCTTTTTCCAAGTCACTCATTAGGATATTTACAATTATCCTGATAATGTACCACAATCACCTTTTATTGTGAGTGTTTTTTACCCTGATGCACAATAAAATCCTATATTGTCTCATCCCCTAAATTCTTGTTCCTCTCCCATGTCGAACTTTACCTGCAAAGAGTTAAAACTGTGAATGTGCATCAGGCAGGAAAAAGTGATCCCATCTTGCCTCTTTGCACTGGAGGATTATTTATTCCTCTTTGCTGACTTGTGGGAATATTCCTCTCCAGGCTGCCAGCTGAGCAGTAACAGGGAGGAGGCATGCAGCAGCAGAGAGGGAGACGTGTGTCTCGTCATGCTGCCATAATCATAGTGGCCTCACTCTGCCACAGTGTATTATTTGATTGAGCTGCAGATGATAGCCCGTGCTGCCTGGCTGCTGAACGCTGTGTAATTAAAAGCTTTCTATTGTGCTCCTCAGGTTCCCTGACAGAGCGCCCGCTGACTGTAAAGTGAGAGAAGAGTCGGTGGAGTTTGAACATTACTCAGCGCCACCTCCTCCGCCCGACTGCAGACACAGAGCTGCCGCCGTGAACCACAGACCCACGTCTGTCTCCCGCAGCCTCCCAGAGTCCGCCCTCCCTCAGCCGGAGGAATACGGCGAGCCGCCGAGGAGGAAGGAGAAGCCTCCCCCACCCAAGTGCCCAGAGGTCGACTCCCACGCCGGTTCCCAGACTGAAATCTTCACCCGCTGTTCTCCTAACGCTGACCCTAACCCCGCCTTCCTCCCCACCCACTCTGCAAAGGGAGATTCTGAGCAGGGCAAAGGACTTGTGGACAAAGGACAAGGGGCAGTGCATCATCTGTCAACATCCAATCCTCACCCGGCCTCCTCGCCCCCGGCTGTCTCCTACAGACCTGCAGGGCCGGCCGCCATGGAGGGGCGGCGCTCTCCATCTCCACAGTTCTCCCCTCAGAGACTCAGTGACGAGCCTCCCATGTCTCTGCAGGATGAAGACTCAAACAGGTAAACTTCTCATTGTTTCCTCTGTATTAAAGTATCGCTTCGGTTTGTTGTTTGTTTTAAGATTTCTTTAGTACATCAGTCATTTTTTATGCTTTTTTTTCATGCTGAATGACTTATTTCCAGTTGTGGACAGTAACTAAGTACATTTACTCAAGTGCTGCACTTTTTTATAAATTCATAATGTGTATTGTAGTAAAATATATTAAACGGTTATAAAATTAAATAATTCAAATGACCTCTGACTTGAACAACTACAAACAGAAGAATTCTAGTTACACATGCGATATTAAAACAATATAAAATAGTAAAATAATTGTATGGGTATTTTTTAAACATTATGATTACTTTGACTTCTGATACTTTATCTACATTTTGCTGATAATACTTACGTACTTGAACTTGACTAATATTTCATTGCGGTACTTTCTCAGTGTAATATTTCACTGGAGTGAAGGATCTGAAAACGTCCTTCATCACGGCTGTAAGCACAAGATTTAAAGTGGAGCTTTTTCATCATTCTTTGTGGAGGAACTCAGTTTTATCTGTCCATTAAATCAACATCCGTTAGTCGACTAAGTTTCTTTAGGACAGCCTTATCTGTTAAACTTCTCCAGTCTGACTCGTCGTGTCTTAATGATACACGTACAGCGCAGCTTGTTGAGTCACCGCCTTTGCAGAATCCACACGCGAGTCATTTAAAGGGATTCTCCACATTTCTATAAAAGCCTCTGTCGCGGTCATGGCATAGTTTAGCTAAATACTAAAGATGTAAGCAGAAAGGAAAATGTAGTCTAAGATGCACAAACCGCTTCACAAGAGGAGCATCCTTTTGCGAAGCTTCTCATTGATATCATCTGTAGTGAACGTCTGACTGTACAGCAGGATTATTACAGAACCCAAAGTGCTGGCAGGAGTCCAGATGTCTTCCAGCGTCGTGGGCATCATGCAGTGAAACTTAAAACCGTCTGGAAAAACTTCTTTTTAAATGTGTTTTCTCTGATGTTTCAGGATGGAGCATGTGATAGAAAACCAACTCTGTGCAGTGAAGAAAGTTCCCATCAGGATTGTGCACAAAGAGGGCGTCACAGAGAAGGATACTTGTCCGTACTTGCAGCACAGTGACCCCCCCGCTGTTGAGGCTGAGGCTCCCGGTGTAGCCCGGCTCGGCAGTCTGGGAGCTGCAGGGCAGGACTCTGTCTTCTGTGCATTTAACCGGCAGAGTCAGACAGACCTGAAGCCTCAGAGAGACGCGTACATGACCACTGTTGGAGATCACATCAACTCTGACAGTCAGCCACCGCCTCCCGCAGACGAGCCCGGCAGCAACGGGCCGACGGTAACCACAGGGCTGTCTGAGGATCAGAAGAGAGATGAGCTGGCCCGGGACATCATGGGAAAAGATAAATCACTGGCAGAGATTCTGGACCGGAGCAAGATGAAGACCACCATGGACCTGATGGAGGGCATCTTCCCTCAGGGGGAGCAGCTGCTGGAGGGAGCGCACCAGCGCAGGAAGGTGCCTCCGAAACAGACGGGCAGCCGGCCGGCAGAGGAAAGGTCAGTCTTGCACGTTCATACTGTTTGTATCACATCAAGCACTCGACATCAACTCTGTTTCTCACATTTATTTATTCCCCGACTAACGCTTCGCCACATGTACACGGGTATCTTTGTAAACAAAGCTTTTTCTATGCAGCTTTCGTCCACACCCAAACGGTATTTAAGGTCACTGAAAACTGACCTTAAAAGCAGTTCACTGGGTGTATGTGGAAAGTTTGTGGAAAAGCTCGGCTAATATGAAAAAAATCATTCATTCATCATGTAAATCATTATCGACATATTTGTGTTCAGGACAAAGAGAACCATCTAAACCAGTGTGCATTTAATGTGCACGAGAGTGCAGGAAAACCTTTCCGCCCTCAGCTTAAGTAATGGATGGTTTAGGTCAGGGCTCTTCAACATTTTTCAGGCCAAGGACCCCCAAACTGATGGAGCAGGGACCCTCTACTATATATATTGTATAAAATTGTGTTTTATATTAAACTGGGCCTAGTGCCATGTATAAACATAGCTACCCTGTTATTGTGCATTCAATACTAAGCTATTCAATTAATACACAGGTTCATATATTCATGTAAATTTGTGGGAAAGAAATTCATTTAAAAAAAAAAATAAAAAATGTTAAAAATTGTCTAATCAACCAAAAACTTTGCGACCCCCTTGCAGTACCTCCACGGGCCCCCTAGGGGACGCGGACCCCCTGTTGAAGACCTCTGGTTTAGATAGTTAGGAGTGGATAAACATTGCAAAAAATGAGTTGAATTTGATGACTAAACAGGTGAAACTCTGAGATTGATTCGGAGCCGCTACATGCTGCACTCTTCCACCAAGCTGCATGAAAATCAGGCCAGAAGTTTTTCTGTAATCCTGCAGACAGACGCACAAACGGCTCCACGTGTTAGCAGTAGGAATGCAAACTTGACCAAATAAACCTTAAAAATTGACAATTCAGTTGTATGCAAAACAGACAAAACGTGGGACTAAAAGTCCAGAATAACCCTTTTCACCCAGACAGGAAATAATTGTAAAGATAATCGTACTCTCCACAGAAAAAGCGTGTTTTTATTTTTTCGTAATGTTTAAAGCATTATTTTGTATTTCAGGGAAAAGGAGGACAGCATGGCGGCAGCAGTCACCATGGTGACCAGCTCGACATATTACAGCACGTCTGCTCCCAAAGCAGAGCTCCTGATTAAGATGAAGGACATGCAGGAGCAGCAGGAGGAGGAAGAGGAGGAGGACTCTGAAGACGAGCTGGACGTCGATCTGGCCAACAAGAAGGTATTTGTATGATGACAGAATGAACCACATGCACAATGAATTCATTCATCTAAAAATGTCTTAAATCAATCTTTCAAAAGTCTTTAAAGATGCTAAGACATTGGAAGTAGGATATATGAATCGTTTTTTTCCGACTTTGCAATTCTCAAAATAGTGACGCGGCCCCCTCTCTGCTTTTTGGTCGTATTTCTTTAGTCATTTTTATGCTTTTTTTTCATGCTGAATGACTTATTTCCAAGAAACTTGTGAGCACATCTGGTAAACAGATTTAAAGTGGAGTCCATTAAATCTAGTCATCAATTAGTCGACAAACTTGAATGAATGTTGGTCGACTAAGAAGTGTGTCTCTAAGACACAGTAATGGATGTTTGGTTATTGTACTGTTGGTCTTCATTCCGAGTCTTAAAAAGTGTTGAATCTCACTTACCTTCAGTTGAAGGAACCCTGAAAAAGCCTGCGTTTTAGTTTAAATATCTTCTGTTTTTCGTGCCCGTCTGCAGCAAGAGCTGATCGACAGCCTGAGTAAGAAGCTGCAGGTGCTGCGGGAGGCGCGGGAGAGTCTTCAGGAGGACGTCCTGGACAACAACGCTCTGGGAGACGAGGTGGAGGCCCGAGTCCAGCAGGTCTGCAAACCCAACGAGCTGGACAAGTTCAGGATGTTTGTGGGGGACCTGGACAAAGTGGTGAGCCTGCTGCTATCGCTGTCGGGACGCCTGGCCCGAGTGGAGAACGCCCTCAACAGCCTGGAGGAGGACGCTACTGCGGAGGAGAGGGTGAGGAAATCTGAGCCCGTGTATGGACCTCAAAGGCCACGTCAGCGTCGTGCTCATTGAATCTATACAAGTTCAGTGTGGTCCGAGCATTTCAAAGCACCGGTTAGCTTTCTGTCTATTTTACTATCTGATGCTTATGATTGACAGCCGGCCACACTGCCTGCGAGTGTGTTGTGGAACCCTTTTATTTTAATTTTATTTGTACTAGAGATTCGAGGTCTCGTCTATTTTTCCACTACAGTCAGAAAATTATTAAGGATATTGACCAGCAACATTACTACAATGTCTATGTCTGTAGAATATGTCACAGGCATTAAATATTTTATATATTTTTTTATCTTTAACTCAAGACTTCCCGTTTCCATTTTTATTTTTCTGTGGTTAGAATCCTTTTATTTGTCAACACAAGGCTTTTATTCTGAAATATTTGCAGGACAGTGATGTGAAGAAGAAAAAAAGAAAGATTTATAATGAAATTAACCATTCTGTGCGTTCTACCAAACTATTTAGTATGCCAGAAATATATTTAGTAAGTCCTAATGTCTAAATGCAGTGTGCCAAAAATACCAGGATGTTCTACAGCATCTGTTTGCAGTTTACAAGCCTTTTCTGCACAATCCAAGATATACGAGCAAGAAGGTCAAAGTTCAAGGTGCAACGTTATGATGTAGTAATATGTCCCAATCGTAGTCATACTACATAAAACGGTATGTACTTTGTAAGGGCAGCTGCAGTACGTACTAAAAGTAAAAAGAAAAAATATGAGATTTGAAACGCAGCCTCTCATACAGAACCAACAAATGAACAGTAATAAAAGAGAAAACATGCCATCAGAAACAAATTCAGATAATATGGTTAATAATTTTAACGATGAGATAATGGTTCAACCCTTAATTATGCAGTAAATTATAGTAGATAATTTGTGTTTTATTGGGCAACAACCTTACGTGCATGTTGTTGAAAAATAGACGTCAATAAAGGCTTCACGCCGCGTTGCTCCCGTGAGCTGCAGCTGACGCACAGAGCGGACAGACAGAGATAAACACGAGTGTGTCTTGATCTTTGTATCTTTGTTTGTTCCCAGAAGAAGAGAACATTTGTATCTTCTCAAACCTTAATGCGTTTCCCTCCTCCACAGCGCACGTTGATTGAAAAGAGGAAGCTGCTGATTCGACAGCACGAGGATGCGAAGGAGCTGAAGGAGAATCTGGACCGCCGGGAGCGCGTCGTTTACGACATCCTGGCCAACCACCTGCCGGAGGACAGCCTCACAGACTACGAGCACTTTGTCAAGATGAAGTCCGCGCTCATCATCGAGCAGCGCAAGCTGGAGGATAAAATCAAACTGGGCGAGGAGCAGCTCAAGTGTCTGACGGACAGTCTGCCCCTCGAGCAGAGGCTGGCCTTGTGAGGGCGCTGGACAGCAGACTGTCGTGAGGAGAGACTTGTGTTGCAGGTGAGCCCCGTGTCCAGCAGAGGGAGACAGAGACTCTGCAGAGACGAACTGGACCGCCGTAACGCCCCTCCGACTGACTGCATCCAAAAGTAACTCCGATGTGAAAGCTGCTGCTTCTCCTGGCATCAGCCAAACACTGTATCTGTCACGCCATTTTCACCTCCAGCAGCGTCGTTTGCCTGTTTCTACCTGCCCGACTTCCATGACACTTGGTGGAAGGGTGCAGCACGGTCAAAGGAAGAAGTCACTAAATTTTGGAGCAGATCTGAATCACGAGGCGAATACACAAATTATTTTTCACTTTTGTTAACGTTGCAAAATTTGTGCTGCATTCAAGTTGTGTTGGAAGAATCAGAAAAAAGAGCTCCCAACTGGCAAAATGAACCCTAACCCCCCTCAAGTCAGAACAACCCTTAAAAAAAGCGCTGTTTAGACGCGCTGAACAATACAACACATCTTCTTCGTAGCGTCCGTGTTGTTTCCACACTACAACGCTCATGAACACACCAAGTCGGACTTCCCAACTCTGTAAATGGGACCATCCGAGGAGCACGTGAACGCACCACCGGACTTGGTGGAGGTTGGCGCTCTGAGTGCCATTCTAGTTTGCTTTGGGTTTTTTTTTTTTTTCATGTTTTATTTTTTTTAGTAATTTATTGTAGCCTTTTGAATCTGCGCAGGAGGAGACAGTATTTTATCTTCAACTGATTTTTGCAGCCATGCTCGCCTGCTGTGTGTCCCCACGCTCAGAGACTATTTATCATGTTTAAATAATTTCACAAACCCTCCTCGCATGATAACGCATCAAATCTGGCCGAATATTTCAGTGTTCGTTAACATTTATATATAAACTAGTGGCCTTTTTACTAAGATTTCTGTGCCCTCTGATGAAGCTTTTCTCCTTAAGAAGATTAAAGATGGCGGCTGTGAGTACCGAGCACTCGAGAGGGAACACTTCACATCCAGACTCGAACTCAAGTGAAATCCACATTTGAAGTGCCTGTGGAGGGGGGGGCGGGGGTCGCCATCGCCCGCCCGCTTCACTGTCCGCTCTTTTCATCCACGTCTGCATGTTGCTGCTCCGTTTTGCAGCCAGAAAAAAATGTTTAGATTATGATATTGCCACGTTAAAAGTGTTTCTGTATTTCGTTTTATTACTTCACTGTGTTTTGGGTGCAGATGTTAAACACATAGTTTACCACGAGTTGTTACTTGACTTCTAGATGAATTTCAACACAAAAAAATGGTCCAGGTTGATCTATTAAATCCTCCCAAAGCGTTTTGACCAGCTTGAAGGTTCGACCTGTTTGTTCTGCACATTTGTTTCCTCGCTTCATGCACTGCTGCAGCCGGACTCTTAACACTTTACCAGCGCTGCTCCTTTATATCAAAAATAAAAGAGTCTGCTAAAATGCGTGTGTCTGATTTATTCCTTCTGTCACTCATTAACTCCTCCTCGCCCTCTCTGCTGATAGTGTCGCAGGTAAAGACTTTGCAGTTCCTTTAACTGTCCGGTGCTTCAGTCTCACAGCAACATGTGGACCAACAGATTCCTCCTGCTGTGATCAACCAAACCTCTTCAGAGCACATTGAGGAGAACACATCGAGACACAAAGGTGAGTAAAAGGACGTCGCAGAGGGTTTAACTTTTCATTTCTCTGCATCACTTAAAGGTTTAAATGGACAATCATTAACTGCTCCAACGCTTCAACAGACTGAAGTTACTGAAAAACGAGCTCATCAGTATAAACGCTCAACATTTGAATGAATTCTTGCATCGTATTGGTTTATATTACCTACTGTGTGGAGGTACAGTTTGGGGAAACATAAAAAAAATAAAGATTAATCCAATGTTACCGCTAGAGGAGAGCTGTATAGTAAATAGATGTATTGACTGACATCCAGTTTGTGTTAAAACTGCAGATAATGTAAAGAGCACAACATCATTTGCTCCCTGTGTTCAGAGGTTGTTCAAGGGATATGTATGTTTTAAAAATATATATATAAAAAGAATAGATGTAAATCTGTCAAAGGGGTTCACTTGTGTGATCATTTTGTAGATTTAAAAATATGATGGTAAAGATATATAAAACTAAAGTATGATTATTATTCTGTATGAAACTTAAGGTAGTGAAAGGGTTTCCTATTAGAATATGCTATTATGTAAACAAAATAAAAGTAAATATCTTTGAAATATTTAATCGAACTCCTTTAATGTGCATTTTCTTTGTGAGGTGCAAAATAAAGTATTATAACGACCAGTACTGTATTCCAAAACATGCTAAAACCAGTTTTTTTTCTTTGACATATTGTATTTGTAGATGTTATACTGTATTATATTCTTGTTCATTTAGGATGAAGTTACAATATAAGAGCTGTGATATTCAAAGTTCTTATATTTTGTGCCAAAAGAGTCCTGGGACAAAAAAAAAGACAAAACTTCAGGTTTATTTAACCGGCAGAGAAAATGAGTCCAGATATAATCTGAAAAACTTTAGTCTTTGAAATCTAAATTCTCTCCCATGTTAGTATTTATTCATGTAAATGTGTATAAATACAAATGCAATATACAATGAGTTTCACATGTATAGTTTATCCTGCAAAATAAGCAGCATAATTGTAATTAGAGATTAAGAGCAGAGGTTTTATTTTTGCACTCGGCATGGACTGAACATTTAACTGCATGCTGTGACTGGGCTCTGTGCCATGTATGTACACACTGATTTATGAATCACCTTTACTTCCACGTTGAGTATTTTAGTGTTTATATGACACACAATATTTCAGATACGACCACATGTTTCACCTTCTCAGGATACACTGGGTATATAGAATATTTTTTATATTGCAGTTTCAAATATGTGAGTGAACGTGAGTCTGAGGTTTGGTTTTTTTGATTAATTGCACTTTTGTTGACGTAGAGTGACTGTCAAAATAGTTTTACCTCTTGTTTCATGTTGTTCACATATTAGAGTCAAAGTCTCTCTTTGTATCACTCCACAAATCACTAAATACTGTCCATGTTCTGCATGTTGTTAGTAATAAACGCTGTATAAATGAGGCTCTGAATGAGATGTGAACACACCCCTCTGTACAAAGCTTCAGAATATAGAGAAGAATGAAAGTGGAAAGTTTGGTGTATGTAAGTGCTACTGAAGTGGAGATTTCTGCCTCAGAGTCTGAGAAAAACCTCCTTTAGAGAAAACCTCCTTTAAAGATATGGATTGTAAAATTCATACATTTTGTACACACTACAGGTGAATAGGGTCAAAAATGTAACTAATAGATATCAGCATGAAACTTCCCCAGTTCATTACTCACATTAACACAATTACTTTTTATATTACAAGTTTTCTGACATGTGATGTTTAAATATGTAAATGAGGCATTATGTAATGTAACTTTTGGAGAATTTAGGAGAAATCTACAGACACAAGCAGACAAATTGATTAAATAAACTCCTGGAAGTGGATCTGATGTTTTCTTTCCTCTAGTCTGACAGAAGACGTGATGTGGAAGATAAATCAAAAAAGTTGACCAGTGCATGAAAATGTTTTTTTTCTCACTTTAACTCAGGTGTGGATGTTTGTGTCTTCAGCTGATGGAAGCTCAGTCTCTGAGCGTTAAGATGATCTACCCGGCTCACACAGCCCACTGGCAGTTCCTGGGCCTGATGTCCGCGGCCCTGGCGTGGATCCTCATCATCACCACGACCGGCCTGAACGAGTGGCGGCTGTGGCACGTGGCCGACGTGTCCGTCATCAGCTCGGGCGTGGCCTGGGTGGGCATCTGGAGGGCGTGTTTCTACAGCCACGTCCTCAACGGCATCGAGAACTGTCGCAGCATCGGTTTCTCGGACCGCTTCGCTCCCGCAGAGATCCACGCGGCCCAGGTTCTCATGGTGCTGGCGCTAATCTGCGGCCTGATGGGGAACATCAGCGGCGCGGCAGCCATGAGGATGGTGTACTTCTCCGTGGAGGACCGCAGGAGCATGAGGCCGCTCTTCGTGCTAGCGGGGACGCTGTACGTGCTGACGGGGACGCTCAGTTTGGTGCCGCTGCTGTGGAACATGAGCTCGGTGCTGAACAACAGAACCATAGACTTCCCCTCCGAGTTTCACCTCCCAGCAGCTCCCGCCCGGCAGCACGTCGGCTCCGCCATCGCAGTGGGCGTCTGCGCCTCCGTAATGATGCTCATTAGCGGGCTGCTCTTCCTCTGCTACCGCTACGCCTGGGTGGCCCTGAGCACAGAGGCCCCCAGAGACACCAGGGACCCAGAAACTAATTCTAAACTACCAAATGGAGACAACCACGGCAGAGATAATCCGGCTTTTCACAGTGAAGAAGTCTCGTGATGGAAAGAGCTAACGACGAGAACACTTTACTAACATTCAATCTTTTTTTAAATCTTTTTCATCCCCTGGGAAAGTGGACACAACATTTCTAATGGACCTAAACCTAGATTTACGAAAACGTGACGGTCTATTCGAATCTTAACCATCTCGCGAGAGTTTCACAAATCGAGGGTTTAAATCTAGACCCGACCAAGTTTGGGCTGTACGCTGTGATACCAACCATGTTGTATTACATACTAACCCAGTGCTTTTAAATACTGCGTCACCCAGAATGAACTGGAGCATTATCTGACAAATGAAAACTGATTCAACTATTACTACTAGTTAAAACATGAATATTTCTTATGTGTTATTCTGATTTTAAAGAAGCACTGACTATGTGATATTCAAATACCGCCATCTCCCCCGTATCAGAGAACATTCCTGATTCAATGTTTGCGCACAAGATTTCGTAGAAGAGTTAAAAATGTGCTTACAGTCACTGGTTGACGTTGAGAAATCCTGAAGTAGATAAGAATCCATCTCTTAACCTGCAAGAGGGGATTTATTTTTACTTCAAAAACAACACTTATATTATCAAACACATATCTTGCACTTTAGTTTGCTCTTTAGCTGCTAAATGCTCCACTATGTTCACCAGCTTGTTGCTAACTTTGTCTGCCAGAAAACTAGCTAATAGTCGGGCTTTACACATCCAGCAGATATGGAGCGACATTTGTTTTTACTCTGAGTTGTGGCTGTTTTCACCTGACCTCTAAATCCAATCTCACTTTAGCTCTAAATTATTTATTTTAAGTTACAATCTCGAAGGTCTCTGTGTGGTCCTCTTTGGCGATCAGCGGGTAATTACAGTTTGTGTGTTTTGGGACGATCTGAAAAGTGAAGCCAATGCAGAAGAGCCTTAAACCTGCATTCTCTGTAACATCCAGCAGGGGGCGACTCCACTGATTCAGATTGTATAGAAGTCTATGAGAAAATGTTCTTACTTCTCTCTTGATTTATTCCCCCAGTGAACCCAACCAAAACCCTTTCACAGTTTGTCGCCTAGAAGTGTCTTGTTCAGTGTTCGGCTGCTCCACCCTCTCGCGTCACTTCTGGCTCAAACATTTTGGGCGGCTACACGCATTATTTCTCACTTACGCAAGCAGCCTTGCCGTGCTTTCAGGTTGCACTTCTTGTTTTCTATTTTATTTTATTGTTTTTAACTGCGGGGATGATGCACACCATGTACATTGTACCAGATATATGTAGATTAAAGCTGAGGCCACCAATGATGCGCGGGTTACAGAGATAAATGAAAAAACTTACACTGTAAAATAAAAAACCAGACGCAATATAACACCGTAACAAAAACTAAGAAACAAGACAAACAAATAAAGAGTTCTATGTGGATTATAGCTGCTTTAATATTGTACATGTTCTCATTATAATCTGCAGATAATAATGTTCCTCGGCCCGTGTGAAGCGAGTACAGCTGTATTGTGTTTGTGTTGCCAGAGTTCAGGGCCGGATGCATATCTGCAGATGTTATAATAAACTTTATCTCTGCAACGTTCCCTTAATGTCTGATCAGCACTATCAGCAGCACACAGGCCGGGGGAGGTGACGTGAAACATGCCAAGGTGTGGGCTGGTGACCGGGCCCCATGCGAGGAGGCACGTTAGCGGGTCAGGTTGACTGGGGGCCCGGCTCATGTGACCTGGGTGGGAGGCTGACGAGAGCAGGCATGTGAGTCTGGAGAGGGGGCCGCAGGGACTCACAAAGGCCCTCTTCAGCCGAGTGCAGCTCTCCGTCAAAAAGTCCACAAGTGGAAGAAAGGTGGACTTTAAAGGATCGCAGACCTGGTGCAGATATCTGCAGCAGGAGAACCACGAAGAGGAAGTTAATCGAGAAAAACGAAATATTATTCAAAAGCATTCCTGTAGATAAGAGATTTGGGGAAGGTATTTGAATAACTCTTCGTCCTCCCACCTCTCTGTTGCACATTCCCCTCCACAGATAAGACATAATACCTGAGCTGGTTATGTTTTATCTTATCTCTTTTGCTTCTCCTCTATAAGCTGTAATGTATCATGGAGCAGCGTGATAAGAAGACTGAGAGGAAGAGGAAGGGGATCAGTGCAATTAAAAAAATAAATAAATAAACTTTAGATGAGTCAAATCAAAAGCCAACCAAAGACGACATTTTATTTACAGATTCAAGAGGGATGATTGGTGGTGGAGCTCCAAGAAGACGAGCAATCCCGCCTCTTCTAAAAACAGACTTTTCAACATGCACAGTACAGCCCATAAGCACACGTACCCAGAAAAAGGAAAATAAAGCATTTTATAAAACATATCTTTAAAAAAAATATTCATTTTTTTTACTGGTCACAGCAGGTGAGACAGTAGGTGAGTCATTGAAAATAGCTGCAAATTCACTGGGAACTTGTTGGTACGGTTTTACAAAACATTCATTCAACACAAGTGATAAATCAACGTTCATACAGGAAGCTGTCTTTGATTGAACACCACATATTTACATCATTATTTGGAAGCAGTTTGAGGTGCAGTTCTACAGGTGATGTGTCGTCTCATTCGTCTACACAGCGGTTTTTTAATTATTTATCTTCTTCAGAGATTCCTGCGATCATCAGGATCAGATAAGAGTAATTATGGTCTGTGCCAAGTGAAGCCAGGAGTGCCATCTCCAAGATAGTTACTGATTACTTTTCAGATTAGGATTTTACATAAAAAGAAAAACATGATAAACTTTGAAATGCATCACCGTGTGAAATATTAAACCAGTTGTGACAGAAAAGCAGTTTCTAGTTCGGCCCTTGTCTCAGAGTGGTTTCCTCTTAAAGGGGCCTTCCACCAATTTTACACATCAAAGTGTGTTTAAGACAAAAGTACGTTCCCAAACAACGATGTTTTCGTCGCGGTTTTAACACGTGGTTTATATTGTAAAATTAAACAAAACAAAAATGCAACAAAAGAGGTTTAAATAAAAAGTTCAGGATTCGTCACGATATTGAAGTTACGTACGTCAACAACACTGATACGTGAAACAATATGATTCGCTCAAAAAGAAATTGCGGTTTTGTTTGGATGGGAATGTCATTTTTCGGAGCGCGGGCTGCTACTACATGCTAAACTGCCTCAGGTGATGTCACTCGAGTCAGCGTCGGTTGGAGCTGAAAACTACAAATTAGAAAATTAAAATAATCTGGAGTTGTGATGTGACAGACGTCTGCAGTCCGCTGCTCATCGACATCAACATTAGCCGCGACTAGCATAACACACCGAATCGCCAATGGAACTGTCGGCAGTTAGAGCGGCATTGTGGGTAATGTAGGCCGACAATATCTCTGTTTTTGCTGCATCGATTTTTAACCTTTTTTTTTTTTAATAAATTTTGGATATTATATAGTTAACTCCACCTCGAGCCACTACAACAGTAACATGCTGCCTACAGGTTGATGCATCAGTATTAATAATCTAATGATGTAAAATCACTCACGGGTTATTTTTCAGATTTCTTTCATTTTGCTGATAAGAACTCTGTTCTTAATTTAAATGCATACCTTTACTTTTAAGGGAGTACTTTACGTTGTCTTCCAGTGCTTGTCAGATAAGACAGATAAAGGGTATTTGGTTATTGTAAGATGGTTCATCTGTTATTATGAGTGTGTGGAGCAATGGGAGGCGGATTTCACAAAACTGTTTTCCCCAACATGTTGACATTTTATCTAATTTTGAACTCTGAGGATAATCTCCATCTGAACCTTCAGCATGTCATTTCCCTGAGACAATAAATCCTTTAAAGATGTCCGCTGTGCTTGTCGAGCCCTCGGGGCCGTTTGTTTGTTTGCAGTCGGATGTATTTGAACATAATTCCTCGGGATAAAACGACATGCCATTTCCTTTGTGTTGCCGCGAGTCTCACTGCAATCTGGAAGAACATCTGTGCAGTTGTTTTTCTGCTGCCTCCCCTGCTGAAAGCTGCCCTCACACTGGGAGCCAGCAGGCCCCTCCTGCAGCCAGCAGGGCCCTCTGCAGCCAGCAGGGCCCTCCTGCAGCCAGCAGCGGGCCCCCTCTGCAGCCAGCGGGCCCCCCCTGCAGCCAGAGGCCCCCCACCCCCTGCAGCCTGCACAGCCTCAGCGGACAGGAGGGAGCCTCTCTGACAGAAACACTTTTTATATCATAAATCTTGTCGGGCCCCTCAGGCAACATATGCTCGTGTGACAACATCATTAGCGCTCATTACCTTCATGCTATAAGTGCTGACTACACAAAGTGCCATCATTAGCATGTGGAGGTTCAGCGGTCCTCCCCCTGCCATGCAGTAACACATGCATGTCACTGTGTGTATGTACGTGATGCAGACAGTTTGTGCAATGCAGAGAGCGGCGGCGCCCTCTGACCTTGGCAAATTTGTGTAATTATGTCAAAGCGGGAGCCGCGAGGGCAACCTGTTCTGCATTCTTCACAGTACGCGCTGCCCATTAGAGCATTCATTAAACACAGCTTAGCTCAGCGAGTGACCAGGAAATCTGAGGGAATTAGTCTCAAGCTGCGTTTCCACCGCCGCAGACACACCTGACGGCTGTTTTCAGTCCCCCGAGGACCGGTTTATGTGACTAACAGAGGAGCAAAAGAGCAGCCATGTTTCCACCGCTGACATAACTGAAGGAGAATAGTTTCATTGTTTCATACAGATTCATGTCCCAGCTTTCTCATTTTATCAACATAAACTGAGAGATTATATTCAGAGAAGAAAAAACAGAGACTTTTCAACATAGTTTCAATATAATTCTTTATGTGAATCATCTGGATGTGCTGCACAGTACAGCCCATAAGCACACGTACCCAGCGCAGAATAATGTGT
>CALSCE010010686.1:9823056-9834943 GCA_943593645.1 Bovichtus variegatus | reverse complement strand
ACAGCAGAGAGGAAACGTTGCCTTCAGGGACACTACACATTTCTCTGGAACATTTGGGATAATGTTAATATTAATGTTAATGTTATCACACATTTTAATGTTTAAACGTTACATAATACATCTTGTAGCCAGGGGGCGCTGTGCTCTAGATGTCGGCCTAAAAACAAAACTTCTTAAACCTGTTGTAAGTTCATATGTGTAAATAAAGTAAAAAAAACATCCTTGTTCTCTTCGCTTGTATTGCGAACTAGTTACGTCTTAAAATATGAGTGCAGTGGACGTAATGGAGGAGGAAACGTTTGACAGCGTAACGAGATTTCTCCGTTGGGTTTTTAGATTATAGCAGAAAATAAACTCTGCAGCCAACAAAAGTTTATGATTCCCAAACGTTCACAAAGGAACAACACTTGATCTTTGAAGTTAAAACATTAAGCTTTAAAGGAACTACAGCACGGTCACATGACTTCACGTCACCACTGCTAAGCTGAAGGTGACTAATGCTCGGCGTGAGGACGTTCAGTCTCATTTACCGAACAAAACGTTAAAATCTCTTAATGTAACCACAGATATTATTTCAGGCCTCTAGCCAAACACCCATAAAAACATTCCACAGACTTTGAGACAAAGCAGCCGGAAGTGAAAACATGGCGACTCATTTCCGGGTTTCTAGGACCTCCTGCAGCACTTTATGCGGCGTTGATGCCGCGGCTGCATTTGGAGGATACGGTCAAGCGGGGACGCACTGGACGGCAGAAGCTCGCGTGCAATGCATCCTGGTACATGTAGGCACGGCCGGCAGGAGAACTCTGCTTTCTCTGTCCATATGGCACGCACTGAGGAATTTATCGCTTGACTCGACTACATTTACCATCATAGAAGCCGGAACATTTTCCCTTTTAACTTCCGAGCACGAAGCGGGAAATGAAGACCTGTAAACATTGCACGTCGACACTCCTCTCCTCTATGATGGTTATGTGTTGGAGGACGGTGGATACCTCGAGCAGCTCGGGGCCCTGCCAGCTCCTGCAGATAAGCCGAGCAGTTCTGTGGGTTTTTTGTTACTGAGGAATGAGCGTTATGTGAGGCATGCCTACACTAATGCCCAGGGGCTCTGCTCGCTCGCGGCCCCAGACAAAGCTGCGGAACAGAGGCAGTTCCCACGTGTCTGCCTCCTCCTCTCCATCCCGGGCCCTGGCGGCCTCCTTTATTAGCTCTGTTATGCAACAGCCATGGCCGGCCTGCCGCTCAGCAAAGGGAGGCCTTTATACTTGGTCACAAAGCACACCAAATTCAATTATTCTGGAAAGGGTGAGCCGTGTTTCCAGCACCGAAAGGTTATTCACATGCGCTGAACCCCGCTGTTATTTTGCTTCCCCCAGTGTTTTCATTATGATGGCTCTTTTTTGTCTTTTGGTGGGGTGTGTGTGTGTGGAGGGGGTGTTACAAACATGCCGTTGCTTGATCCAGTGTCATTTGGCCCCGTGCGTTTTCTGTGTTTCCTTTCATGAGGGGACAATATGTTTGTCTTCAGCTTCCTCCTCGCTCCTCGTCTTTGTCACAGCCTCTTCTGTCATGTCCTGCTTTTCAGGTGATTTCCTGCACTAAAAGCACTTATTAATGTCCCTTAAATGTCCTGTTTCCCTCAGTTTCCGGTCTTTATGCTAAGCTAAGCTAACCCGCTGGCTGTAGCTTCATATTTTACTTCAGACATTAGAGAGTGGTATTAATCTTCTCATCAAACTCTTGACAAAATAAATAAGCAATTTCCCAAAATATCGAAGGAATAAAGTGTTTGATGTGAGATGTTTGTGGTCCGCTGCTCGTGTAGCTGCAACGATTAATCGATTAATCCAATCAACAGGAAACTTATTTTAGTTACCAAAAAGCGAAATCATTTTTGTTGCCAGATTCTGAAACGTGACTCGACTTGATGCTGTTTTCTGTTTTTATTTCATAGTAAAACCGAACCGACAAACAAACTGAAGACGTGAGAAATATACAAACTAAACAATTAAATGAGAAAATAATCTGCACATTATTCCATAATGAAAACAATCATTAATTGCAGATCTACTTTGAACTCGAGCTGTGGAATTGAAAGCATTAATATTAAAGTAGTTCCGGCTCCGCCCACAATAAGACGAGCCCCTCCCATGTGTGCAGACGTCTAAATGTGTCCGGAGACGGAGCCGTGGGTCTACTTATAGGAGACCTATTTCCATAAGATTCAACACATAATGGGAGAAGTCCGTCTGTCAGCTGCTGCAGCACCGAGGCTGGACATGAATGACATTCCTCCCAAAGTTGTTTTCACATTTCTTTTTTAACACCGAAAGGAATTTGTAGCCCGACAACACTTGTGGCCTTTTTTTCTTCCGCGTATCTCAAGCTTTTCAGAGAAGAGCTGACACACTCAGAGTGACAGCAGCTGATATTTGTGGCGCATATCGGAGTTAAAGTCTTTCCGTCTCGTGTCGGTGTCATCACATTTGTTGTTTTTCTGGTCACATATGCAATGCTTGTCATCCAGAGGTCAAGCCTCGCTTCTTATTTGTAGACTTCAGCAGCTGGGACGATAAAAGACTTTCAGTGTTCGGTGTATTTATACAGCGGAGACGCGTCGCACAATTACTCGTCACAAATTCATCCCTTCAACTTAAATTAAGTAATGTACTTTATGTTTTTTAAGTCGGTATGAAGTGAGTGAAAGGCCTCAGAGGCTGAAGAAAAGTTACTCAAATCCAAAGTGTGGAAGGAAAAAAACGTATTCTTTGGTTCCATAATTAAATATTAAATAAATAAAAAAAGAAGGAATATTGTTGGGCTGGTCGATTTATGGCAAAAAAAACAAAAAACATAACGATTATTTTGGTCAGATCACGATTATTTCACACGATTACTCATTGACTTCATGCATTTATTGAACTTTTCTTAATTGGCTTATTAACTGTGGATTTTCTTGAACTTTAAATAGAATTCAAATTATTTCTTTTTTTAAATGAGATAAATAAAAATAATTGTATACATTTAAATAAATAATATAAAAATACAAATAAATAATATAAAAATTTTAAAAATCAATTACGTTGCACTACCTACTGAAAACGACTAACCATAAATATTCAATATATAAAATAATATCTAGAAATAAATTAAAATATGTCGTAGTGCACTGCCACAACCTACTGAAAACATATATTCAACATTTTGTGTGCGCTGGATTTATAACAAACCTAGAAGCACAATAATCGTTTTATCTCGATTATCTGTTTTCATAATTGTTGGAAGCCAAAATTGTAATTGAAAATAAAATGTGATTAATCGCCCAGCCCGAGCTGCAACTAACGATTATTTTCATTATCTTTTTATTCAACAATTATTTTCTAGATTATTGGATTCAATGTTTGTTGTATAAAATGTCAGAAGATGGTAAAAAATGTTCATCCCAGTTCCTCAACGTCCAACGAGGTGTCTTTAAATGTCTTGTTTTGTCACTTTACTGATATAAAGCAGAGAAAAGCAGCAAATCTCCATATTTGAGAGGCTGGAAACAGACTATTTCTGCAGGAAAAATGACTAATTGTCACATAGTTGCTGATTATTTTACGGCCGACCGACTCATCGTTGCAGCTCTATAACGTTGTGCTCTGTGATGCAGAGTCCCGTGTTTGGCAGCAGAGCATCAAAGGTAGAGGAGCTGCTGGTGAATATGCCGTCCCCGCGCTGCAGCCCGTCGCCGGGCAGAGGCGGCTCGCTGCAGATAGAAATATCCTCCGGGACGACCCAGGCTGGCACAGATTTTTCTAGAATTAGCAAATGTCTTTGACAACTAAATATATTTTGCTGGGGAAGTCGTTGAGACGCGAGCAGCGCTTCATTCCTCCACAGCTGAACATGCTTGTCATTCTGCTGGCTTTTCTATTTCAGATATCTGTCTCATTTTCTGTTTCCTCTCAGATTGAAACGGGAGCCTGGAGAATGTGGGAAATTTTAAAGAACAAAATGTATTAATAATCTCATTAGAGCAGCTTGTAACTTACCGTAGCAGTATTTATTCAAGCATGTATTTATTACAAGTTATATATTATTATACTTTACACCACCGCTGATGGGGTTTTTGTCACAGCTTCCTCTGGGGTTTATTTTTTGCCAAACTTGCGATAAAAACACTTTATTTTATTTAACCTTCATTTAGACTCATTCATCTCAAAACCAGTGAGTAGCAACTAAAGTTTACATTTTTAATTTTAATAAATTGGGAATTAACGGGACAAAAGAGCTCATAAGCGGACGTTCTAATAGAAACAGAAGAACACTTTTGTGTAGTTGAACTTTAATTAAATGAGTTAAGTCATTTTAATATTAAACTACAACAAAAACACATTTCCTGTGACCCCCCTCCAAAATAAAAGACCTCCATATACTCCAAGAACTTCCTCCGTGTCGGACTCGTCTTCACTATCTGAATTCTTTTTTAATGGGATGCTGGATAATGATCTGTGCATGTGATGGAAGAGTGCTGCTGAATGAAGTGCATGGTTACAATTCAATTACACGCTCAATAAGACCGAGTATCGCCTTTTAGAGCTGCAACAATTAGTCGAATAATCGATTAGTTGATCTACAGAAACTATTTTGATAATCAATTAACCGTTAAAGTAGTTTTTTATACAGAAATGTCTTTAAATGCTGTTTTTCAGCCTCAAATATGGAGAGTTCCTGCTTTTTTCTCTGTTTTATATCCAAAAAAAGTGAATATCTTTCTAGCGTTTCCTAGACCAAACAATTAATCTAGAAAATATTCAGCAGATTAATTGATAATAAAAATAATGGTTAGTTGCAGCCTTGATTGCCTTTTTTTTGTGTATTTAAAAGTATGATTTTTGTATTAGAAATCGTGCAAAAGTCCCGAGTTTAACTTGCATTATCTAATGCACCATGCTGATGCTAAGGTAACCGTGTTAGCATGCTAACACTTGCTAATGAGTACAACTGAGATTGTTGGGAATGTCATTAGTTTTGCAGGAATTTGGACATAAAGCAAAGATAATAAATAAATAAAGAATATAACCTGATGATGGCGCTGCATAAAACATCAGGGATTCAGAATTATTACAACATGAATATCTGTACCCAAACTTCAGCAAAGATATTTCACTAAAAAACACAAAAGTTAACTTGCTGGTTGCACTAAAGGAAAAATGATAGAATCACCAACGTCGGAGGGATTCATCGTCTGAGAAACATGAATGTTTTTTACAGAATTTAATAGCAATCCATCAAATAGTTGTTGAGATATTTCAGTCTGGAACGAAGACAGCCGTAGCTCCGCGCCGCCTGCACCTGCTGCAGAGTCGCAGTGATCCTCCGGTCGCTCTATAATAATCCTGCAGTCATACAGTTCTTACAGAAATCAGTGTTTATACTTCCATACCTGAGCAGAGTCAGACCTGCGTTAAACTAGAAGCTGGGTGAACAGTGCTGCAACTAACACATGTTTCTATCCATTATTCTGATGATTATTTTGTAGAGCAGAGGCTTGTAATGAAAGTGAAAACATATTATATTAGTTAAAAGGGATCACGTGGAAAAGCCTAAACTATGATTTGGTTAAAGAGCTGGATCAGAGTTGCAGCAGTTTTGGAGAATTTTACTTTTTTTTTTTTTTTTTTTTTCCCAGAGTTGGAAAGTAATGAGTGCGTTCGGACAGACCTTTTTTTATGTATTTGGTAGAGTCTGAATTTATGTCAAACAGCAATATTAAGCAGTTTTGGCTCAATTGTTGAGTGTATGGGGGGAGAAGCTTTGTCTGAGTCTCAGACTTTGAAAACCCCTGACTTAGATTAATGGATTAATAGTTTGGTGTATAAATGTCAGAAATATAAAAAAAATGTCCCAGTTCCTCAAAGTCCAAGGTTTGTCTCTAAATGTCTTGTTTTGTCCCTTTTTTAATAAGATATAAAATAGAGAAAAGCGGCAAATTTCCATATTTGAGAGCCTGAAAACAGCATTTAAAGACATTTCTGGATAAAAAAACTACTTTTAACGGTTAATAGTTGCCGAAAATCGACTAATCGATGCAGCTCTAATTTCAAACTGATCAGAAAAGTCCCACCCAAAGTGCTCATACATTGTGTCTTTTTTTCTTGTTTTTATAATACTTAATCAGTGTGTCTCCTCTGTGTGTGCGTGTTGTGCTGCAGCGGTTACGCAGAGTCTCCCAAGACCAGGACATGACTTGGAACAACAGAGGCTGCTGTCACAAGACTGCGTAACAAACCAAACATTCATATTCATATTCAGATTCAGATCAGGGAGCGGACATGTTTTCCCTCGGGGGAGGTCAGAGGGCACTTCAGGACTGAACTCCCTCTGACGTCACTCTGCTTCCCCTGTTTTCCCCACCTTTCTGACTCTATATCAAAACTCCTGCCTGCTTCTGACTTTGTGTTGCTTTTTAAAGCTCCGGATTCTTGTCGTCCTTCAGTCACTATTTACACAAAACTGCCCCGTCTGGGTGTTTTTCAAGTATTTACAAGTGCAGTTAGTGTCTGGACATTTGTTTCCCCTGAACAAACACTCTGCCGGAGCATGTGAGGAGTGTGCTTGTGTTTGTCTTGTCCTTGTGTTTGTCTGCGTGCACAATCCTTTCTACACACTGTCACCTCGCTGTTCCCTGAAGTATGCAGGGATGACGTGTTTGTGTGGGCCGACCCTGAAGTTTGCATCGCCCTGGTTCCCTCCACAAAAAGACAATGGCATTGCTTTTTGGGGGGATTTTGGATTATTGCAGAAAATCAGCTCTGTGGCACATGAACGTTTATGATATTGACTCTATTTGTTCAGCAGGATAATCTCACTTTTTTTTATGGTTTTTAGTAAAAAGCTGAAGTCCGGCTGTAAAGGAACTACAGCAGGTCAGATGACTTGGCGTCACCATCGCTGAGCTTCAGGTTTCTAAGTCTGCACGATGTATTGTTTCAGCTTCGACGTCACAATGTAGAGCTGCAGGGACGAGTCCTGAATCCCAGGATGAGTCAGCAATTTTGGACTTCCGGTTCCCCCGTCTGGACGGATTTTTGGTTAGAAGCCTGAAATAAATTCTGTGGTGAAGACGAGATGAAGAGATTTTAACATTTTTGTTCTGCGATATTAAATACGTCGGTAAATACTCCACTCATGAGTTTCTGCTGCTTCCACGTGTCTTAAAAACGTTTGCTGCTAACACGTGTCTAAATGAGAGCCAACGTCGTCACGCTAACATTAGCCGCTGTTAGCTTAGCAGTGGTGACGTGAAGTCATGTGACCTGCTGTAGTGTGCAACACGTGTAAACACCAGAGTTTATTTTCTGCAATAATCCATAAATCCCAGGTTAAAATCCTGTTCGCTTTCAGTTGAGGGAACCAGTGATGCTACCTTCAGGGTCGGACTACAAAAATAGGTCATCCCTGCAACGCTCTATAAATTATCTCAAACACGTCATGCTACAACTATTGCAAAACATTTTCCATAACCACACCCTGAAAATGAGCGGAGAACAGGAAAGAAAAACACCCAAAAAGAAGATTCATTCAGCTCCAGAAAAGAGGAAGTTGGCCAAAAATCGAAACTTTGTCATCTGGTGACTATGCCTGTATTTTTTACATATTGTAATATTTTGCAGAAATTAAAATATTGCAAAGTCAGTTTTTATCTATCGTGCTTCCCTCTTTTATAAAAGCCTGTTCTCTAAGCGTGATAAATTAATAAACCTACAAGTTTGACAGTTAGAAGTTGGACTAGTTTGCAAAAGCACAAGTATAAAGACGATCAGGCTGTAAAGGCGGATTAATGTCCGTGTTCGCCATGACGACGTTTACTGACGAGCTCTGCTTTATTTAAACACCTTTTTTTTTTTTTAAGACGCGTAAAAGCTGAAAGATGATGACCACAGACTGTATTTTCAGGCATCGAACAAAAAAACATTCAAAAACTGATTTTGAGACGAGGGAACCGGAAATGCAAAAAAATGCTGACTCATTTCCGGGTTTAGGCAGAACTCGCTGCCTGTGTAGACGGCTCTTTCTGTAGGAATATGTGGGACTTTATTGTGGGACCTTTCTGTGCTGCCAGGTCGTGGTGAGGGACGTCGAGCTGAAGTGATTCAGCAGTAGCTGAGGTCGGGACCCCGAAGGGATCACAAGATTAATCCGAAGGGAGACGATAAACTCGTTAAGGAGAACATTCTGCTCCCTTAAGTTGTGTGTTCTTTTGAGGACATTTATCTGTTCAGTTCTTCTCTTCTAAAGTACAGAATATAGTTTCACTTTTTCGGGCCTCTCGAATTATTCAAATGAAATCGTCGGAGGAGGTAAAGATCACACATCTCATGGAAATATATGATCTGGATCAGGGGGTGGAAGTTGACTTTGTATCGTTTTTAAAGGCGTCACAAGCCAGTAAAGGCCAGAAGCCACTGACTTGGCGATTGACGGAAATGTAATAGACAATTATTATTTTAACCAGTTCATTGTTTAAGTCATTTTTTTCAAGCTAAAGTGACAAAAATGTTCCGCTTCCAGCTTCTCCAATGTGCGGATGTGGCTCTCTGGAAGCTTTTTTGACCAAACTATTCATTCATTCATCTTTTAGTGATAAACAGAATCTAAGGGTTTAAAAAAACGACTTTATCCCCAAAGTGATCATTTGTATATTAGTGACTCCCCGGTGTTCCCTGGAATTGTTGAAGAAAACGTTGTTTTTCTCTCCTGCCTCCACGGTGAAGAGAATCGTAAAACAAAAGGTTAAACGCGGCTCCATTTACTTCCATTCATCAAGACTTTTCTCAGTTTTTTGCTTCTCCGTTCCCCGTGGAGGCAGAAGAAACACAGTTTTTTATAAGAATTAGAAGCGGAGGCGTATCTATAGATAATCACCATCTTCAAAGACAGACAAGAAGACGGCCTCAATTATCCTGCTGTGCATTAAATGAATTGATTTATCCAGAAAATAATTGTCAGATTAACTGCCAATGAAAGTAATTGCTCGTCGCAGTCTCACAATAGTGTTTATTTTATCTCACGATGTTACTTTATCTACCAAACCTTCCAAACACACACGGCGAATTCATTTTCATCACATAAAAATAAATATTTGTCACAAATGGTGAACAATAATTTTCCGTCATCCAGCCCGACATGCAAAGCGTCACATCCTGAAGAATTTCCCCAAAACATGTGAAATGCAAAGGGGATTCATTGGATTTGAGACATTGTCGAGGTTCTGTGACGAGCCCATGTGATTCTCGGCTTGTTTTCTGCACAGTGAGCCTAAAAGAACATATTTGAACTTTTTATTAATAACATTAGGACACCCTGAAGGTTTCATTAACAAGTGCAGCTAATATATTTTTTAGATATTGTTGGTATGCCAGTCAAATAAAGGCTTTTTTGAGTGTCTTGAGAAAGTGAGAGTACCTCTATTAATTTGACCCATCAGCATGTATCTCAGTGCTGGTGGCATTTGGCATGAAAACCACGTCTCTGTCACCATACTGGAGTTCTGATGTGGCGCTCAGAGAGGCGAGCTGCTGAGGAATGTGCTGCAGGATGCCTCAGCTTCTCTCTGGGCCGCCCCTTCATTGTGTGCATGCCTCGCCAGAATCCGGCCTCATGCGCTGTCTGCATTGTGAGCATACTGCGGTGCAGGGGTCGCTGTCACCGGAGCCCCTTTTGTCTGCGCTGATTGATGGTAATCAGACAGTTACTGTATGTTCTGCTGTCAGCAGACTCACAGCTCGCTGATATGTGTAGATTAGGTGGAGTTAGTGATGTATCAGCCTGATGTCATTAGTTCTGCCCCGTCATAGTCGACACAGGGTGTGCGTGTACACACACACACACACACGGCTCCAGAAATCATTACTCTTCGGCTGGCTTTTAATAGTCCCTGCAAATTCAAACTTAAAAGAAGAAAGTTTAACGGGAGGTAAAACAGGGGGGGAAATGTTTGCTTTGTTTTATGTAACTTGTATTCACTGTAGAAGTTGATGCAAACCAAAAGCTGATAAATATATTGTTTAAAAATAAAAATAAATTTTAAGTTTCAGAAGTTTTATAAACATAGGTTCCCATGAGCCGGTATAATAAGACGTGAGCCGCACTAAAAACATGATTTGTGATCTCTAAAATAGCTTCTCTTGCTTTAGCTGCTAGCGGTTTGTAATGACTGCAAATATAACTCAATTATACATTTCTATTGCATAAAAAGTGTCATATGGCAAAATAAATGTCAGTTTCTGGTCTTAATTAAATGTTGACTAAATATGAAGTTGCGTTTTAAACATAGTCTGTATATAACAAGTGGACGAGGTCAAATGTGACTGATCAACTTTTGATTTGTAGACTACGTGTTGAATCCTCGACTTTGGCATTTCACCTTCTTGTTTTTTATTTTTGGAACCAGAAGTGACACGAGAATGTGGAGCTGAGAACAACCGAACGCTGAACAAGACATTTGTAGGCGACAAAAGTGTTACAATTAACTTTGATGAAGTGAAAACACAAACTGTGAAAAGGGTTGACGTTGTAAGACGAAAACATGGACAACGCCGTGGTAGTGAGGTAGCCGCGCCCTAAAGCCTTCGCTGCTTTATCGTCTATTTTAGTAGACCCAATGGGACATAATTTACTAAATGAACATCAAGCTGTGTTGAAGAAGACTTGAAACTAGACGTTGAGACATAAACTCATCAGTTGTTGTTTACTGAGGGAATAAATCAAGTGAGAAGTAAGAACATTTTCTCATAGACTTCTATACACTCTGACTTCTAGTTGCAGCCAGTGACGTCGCCCCCTGCTGGACATTAGAGAGAACGCAGCTTTAAGACTCTTTGCATTGGCGTCACTTTGCCGCTTGGCTTTATTTTAGCTCCGTGTTTAGGTGAAGTTTTTTTGAGGTTTTCCTTCCATGAAATGTTCCGGGCATCAGCTCAGTGTATTAAGACTGAGGCGCTTCTTTTCTCCGCTCACACGCTCACAACTGCTGAGCTGATCTGCTGCTTCCCCACGGACCCCCGAACTCAACACCTTTGTAACTTTGGAAAACGCTCAACGTTGTAAATCTGACAAACACCAACACGAGAAGAACAGTTTCAAGCCAAAGCAAACTCTGCCTCTGTTGACGAAGCTGCAGTATCTTATTGTGTTTTTATTTATAAACTCTTTCTTTTCTTTTGCTTCTGTTTTTGTATAAGATCATTTGGTGTTGATAACTCAACTAACTTTAAATAAAAAAATGTTTAGCTTTAATCATTTATTCTTGGGACATGATGAGGATTCTCTTAAATGTCTATTTCACAGGAAATGATGTATTTTATTATTTAAATGAGGGAGACCTCAGGATCACATGACCTCCTTATTACTGAGTGAAGTTAGATGAAATCAGATTAAAAACAAACGCATGTAAAATGACATTCTAAGAAGAATTGTGTAATGAAGCTGGTTCAGTGTTCAGTCCTGTGTGCATGAATTACATTCTGCACATGTTGTTATTTCTGTTGCACTCAATAGATTTTAAATCTTTCAGGATCACCAAACCGCTGACGTTCGCCGACTGCGTTGGAGACGAGCTGCCTCTCGGGTGGGAGGAAGTTTACGACCAGCAAGTGGGAGTTTACTACATCGACCACATCAACAGTGAGTTGACCCTCATTCAGAGTTCACTGCATGTCACACTGGAGCAATGATCAGTCCCAGCGTCCACACACACACTGAGCGTGTGCGTCCACACACTGAGCGTCCACACACTGAGCGTCCACACACTGAGCGTCCACACACACACTGAGCGTCCACACACACACTGAGCGTCCACACACACACTGAGCGTCCACACACACACTGAGCGTCC
>CALSCE010010686.1:9807111-9818056 GCA_943593645.1 Bovichtus variegatus | reverse complement strand
CCCCCCCCCCCCTCAATCCTCACTACTGCGGTCAGGAATTTATCTCTTTTGGACTTTTCTGCTCATCTGTAATCTGCACATGTTTTCTCTTTACAAACATGTAAAATGCTGCTTTTAAGGGTTTCAATCAACCTGAAACTTAAAGCTTTGCAAGGAAATGTGAGCGGCTCTACAGTACACAGGGTGGGGGTTCATTACAGGCCGGTGTGTAGTGCCTTTTTTTTTTGCTAACCATATAAACTCCCAGGCCCTGCCAATGGGGTGGGGGGTGGGGGACAAAGCAGAGCTTGTTTTGGGAGGAAGAGGCAGGGTCGGGTGGATGAACAGTACCTGCTGTTGAAGGAGAGTGAAGGCAGCGGGCTGTGGTGAGAGCAAGCGGGGGCCACGTGCCAGCCAGGCCTGGTGATGGAGGAGGCACTGTGCCCCCCCCCCCTCCTCATCCACTCATACCTTCACAGAAGAATACAAGAAGAGCAGATTTGTTTTGCTCCTCATATGTCGGCACGATCGATATGTTTTTATAAGTTTAGTTTTCTGTCATTTTTAACTCGAATACACTTAAAAACTAGAAAGGCTGCCAACGGTGCATTCAGGTGCTCCTCGGATCGGAAGTCGCTCTTCAGACTTCGGTGTGTTCAGGAGCTTTAAGTCGTACTGTGGAAACAACATGGACGCTACAAAGCAGATGTGTTGTATTCTGTAGTTTAGAGCATATAAAAACACGTTGTTCTGCTGTTGTTCCAGCGTTCACATGAATTTTCCCAGTCAAGAATTAATTTTTCCGATTATTCTGAGACCACACGAGTGCAACACAAACGTCATATCTCACAATGTAAATGAAAGTGAAACTGAGTTCATGTGTCCGCCCTGTGATTCAGATCCATGCTCCATCCATTAGTCTGTAGAGCTCAGTTCATACAGACTGACCCGCTATAATCTAATCTCCAGTCTTTTACTTTATACATTAATTGTGCAGTTTTAAGGTCCACCAAATCTCTAAATTTGATAGAGATTCTAATAAATTTAATTATTAGTTCATCATAATCAGCTTTGTTTACTGTTCTTAAAGCTGTCTTAACAAGAACGGCACCATATATGAATTTATATTGAGGATTTAGTTTTTGTTGGTGTATATGTTTTAACTTTAAACAGCGAGGGACTGGAGTCTTTAAAGCACTTTAAAGTCTGAAACAATATCTCGGCATGCGGAAACAAACGGAGATGATCATTTTCACCGGCCTGTCACATGCACTGTCAGTATTTCATAACTGACCACAGTCTAAAATAAACACTCGGATGTTACCTCCCACACAAAAATACTTCAGATGTGCTTCTGATGATTTTTCTGTGACTTATTTTCCACGGCCTGTTTTCCAGTATAAAGCCCCCACCCTGCTTCATGTAAAACTTCTTCTTCACTGGATTCTGTAAAAACACCAAGCAGGCACATTTTTTACATTCAGATGGCTTTTTTAAAAGAAAGAGGACTTTTTTTTAATTTCATTTTCTCCCCCCATAATCATAATTAATAATGGAACCGCATCATTTTATTTTTTTTGCATACATAATAAAACAAGGCAGACGAGACCTACTTATTCCAGGTAGACAAGTATAATAATAATAATAATAATAATAATAATAATAATAATAATAATAAGACTATAAAGAGAATAAATTAGTAAAAGATAATAATAAATAATTAGAAATAATAACAAATTAGAATAATATAATAATACATAACAGTGAAACCAGCCCCTACTTCCCTACCCCGAGGGAAGTAGATATAAAATATATTTTTAAAAAAAAATAATAATAATAAAAAAAAAAATTATATATATATATTTTATTGATTGTAGCAATAAGACAAGGGAAGGGGAAAGAAACCAAAAACTTTAGGGCCTGCTATCCTGTTTTTACTGAGGAAATAAGTAAAGTAAGCACTTATTATGTCCTTTTACACGTCTTTGGTGAATCCAAACTAATACTTGTCAATGGAGTTTTTTTTTTAGATGTCTAAAACACGTCCACAGCAGCACATTGTTTAGCTTCCTGCTGGTACTTCCTGTCTGTTTCTACAAACGGCATCTACTGCAGGTCATACACTGACTGTGGAGAAGCACCTCATACAAACACACTTTAAAACATACAAATTATTCCTTTAAAGTAGACAACCGCTCCGTTATAAGTTCATCTTCATCATCTGATCAAGCCTGTAGATTATACTGTAGCTTCCAATACTCATATTTCATCAGAAATCCACTCTCTGGCACCAAACGACGAAACATAAAGCAGTTTTTACATCAGGAGGTTGTAACATGTTAGTGTGTGTGTGTGTGTGTGTGTCACAGGATCGACAGGAAGATGTCCTGCAGTCAGACAAACTACAAGCTGGACGAGGCTCAAGCCATCTTCAACGAGCTGCGGAGCATCAAGAAGGCCATCAACACGGGCGAGAAGGAGAGGCAGGACCTCATCCAGGTGACAGACTTCCTCCTGCTCTCTGCACCTTTTTTAGAAATGCTGGAATATTCTTTGCTGACCTCTAGTGTCTGTAAACCTCTACTGTTCTGCAGCTTCTCGCCATTGTCTTTAAATAAAACACATTTCCAGACATCTGAGTCAGCGACCGCGATGTAGTCAGCAAAGCAAAAAGATGTAATGGAGTAATAAACGATGAACGATGGACGATGACTCCGTGTGCATGACACACTTTAAATGTTGAAGTTGATCTTTAAAAACTCATTTTGACCATTTTTATTGCTTATTTTTAGTTATCTTATTTAGAGCTCCAGAGATGAATTCATTAGTTGTCAACTATTTTGAGAATTGAAAAAAAAAGTCAAAAATTCTCTGATTCCAGCTTCTTGAATGTGAATATTTTCTGGTTCCTTTACTCCTCTATGACAGTAAACTGAACATCTTTTGAGTTGTGGACAAAACTAGACATTTGAGGTCAAAATGATCGCCATTTTTCACCAATTTCGGACTTTTGTGCTACATGAGTTGACCCTGATGTTGTTAATCTCTTCTTAATATTCACTTCTGTGTCATTAACCCCTTGTTCCTCCCACAGTGCCTGGCGAAGCTGACGGTGAACTTCCAGAACAGCTCGTCTGTCCACGACTCGGCCGGCGAGGTGGCGAACAGCACTGGAAACGACCTGCAGCAGTTCTGTGACACCGGCTGTCAGACGGAGCTCATGGGAGAAGTACGGGGCGCTAACCATAACATTTAATCAAATGGATTTAATGGCTATAATTACAGTAGTAGTAAAACGGCGTGAAATTACAATGTCATGCAATAAAGTGACTAATAAAATAGTTACATCTTAAATAGAATACAACATATATGATTAAATAAAATAACAATAAAATAATATATTACATCCTAAATAAATAAAGTAATTGATTGATAAAATAACAATAAAATAGAATAATATTTTACAATTTAAATACAATACAACATATATGATTAAATAAAATAACAATAAAATAGAATAATATTTACAACTTAAATACAATAAAATTAATTATTAATAAAATAACATTAAAATATAATACAATTTTGCAAACTAAATAGAGTAAAGTAATACATTAAAATAATGTAAATGTAAATAATGTCTTTTAACCATTTCTAATCAAAAGCCTAGCTGACGTCATTCAACACCGACCGTGACCATTTAACTAGCAATATCGTTGACGATAAAGACCAGACTAAAATGTAGTTTGAAAATTTAAAACTTTAACAAAGTCTCTCTTTATTTTCATTGGCAAAAAAGAGGAGACAAAATATTATAAATAATAAATATTACTGTTTTTTTCATTTTCTCCATATGAGGACAACTGAAGTTAAAGTTAACAATGAAACTTATTTTTTAATCCGATGACTAAAACACTTCCATTTCACTAAAACAGGTTTATTGAATATGAAACTTACAAGAACTATGACTAAATAAAAAAAAACTCCTACTCCCTTCTTGTATCTGAAATGACTAATAGTTAAACCACGTCTCTACTTTTGTTCTTTAAACTGCTGTGACTTTAAGCATTTTATTCCTCTTCTTTTCTTTAGTATGGCTCCCAAGACTCCACACATTTAGTGGACAAAGTGAAAGTCAACTGGCAGTACGAGGAAGCCAAGAAAAAGTAAGTGTGTGTGTGTGTGTGTGTGTGTGTGTGTGTGTGTGTGTGTGTGTGTGTGTGTGTGTGTGTGTGTGTGTGTGTGTGTGTGTGTGTGGGTGTGTGTGTGTGTGTGTGTGTGTGTGTGTGTGTGTGTGTGTGTGTGTGTGTGTGTGTGTGTGTGTGTGTGTGTGTGTGTGTGTGTGTGTGTGTGTGTGTGTGTGTGTGTGTGTGTGTGTTTGCTGTTGATCCGTCGTAGTACTCTGACACACCAGCATGCCGCTCTGACTCGCAGGCTCCGTCTCGCTCCTCGGGCCGGGCTGCACGTTGTCCAGTGGGAGGGCGTGTTATGAATAGTATTTGCGCCCGGTGGCCGTGTCTGCTGAGCGAGGTCTGGCCAGCAGAATGAGCTGGGTGGTCACATTCTTCCCCGGCCGCGCTGCTGCTGACTGTGTGCTGCCTTTGTGTGCGCAGCCAGAGAGAGCTGCACACCGCCGCCTCGCTGTGCACCCTGCTCCTCCGCAAGGGGCTTTAATATACACACTGGTGGGTTAAATATATCCCAGCTCACACTGTCGTGCAGGCTAAATTATACGTTGGCAAAATCAACATTGAAAGACATTTCTGTTTGTTTTGCTTTTGAATTCAGCGCAGGTATGTACGGAAGCCCTGAGAGGCAAGTTGGTAAAAAGTCTGAGTTAAATAGTTTTCTCTCCTGGTTTTGGAGTCTTTTGCCGGTTTAATCTTTCTAAGTGACTTTTTGTTCTGCTGTGAAAAAAGGTTTTGGCAGGTTAAACATTTATTTTTTGTCGGGATTATTATTTTTTCACTTAAAAACAGGAGAAAAAGAAAGTTTTTCCTTTTTTAAAAATGTTCATCTGTGAAACGGATGGAGGAAAAAAAAAAGTTTTGGCAGGTTAATTTTTCTTAAAAGAAAATTTAATCTGGTGGGAAAAGAAAGTTTTGCCAGTCAATTTTTTTGTGTCCAATAGTTTTTCCAAGTGTTTGTTTTTGTAATACTCATTTTGGCCACAGGAGGGTGCAGTATGAGCCCCTGTTCTAAATACTAAATTATTCTTGTTTTCTTCCAACAAACTTATATTATTTGTTATGTGAAATTACTCTCAAGTCTTTCTTTTGGCTATAAATGTACTTTAATCTGCCGCTTGTTGCCCTATTTACGTGAGGAGCACTTCAGCCTCTTGTGGCTGAAATGAGTATTACAGCAACAAACACTCGACTTCCAAAACTGCAGTAGTACTTAGAAAAACTCATCCTTGCAAAACTTTTATTTTCACCTGGCAAAACACCTGTTTCAGGATTTTTTTTCGTGAGGAACTTAGAGATATTTTATAGATTTTTATACCTGGAAAAACTTTTTTCCAGAGATGAAAATTAGACATCTGAGACATTTTTTTCTAACCTACTTGGATCACCAGACTTTTTTTTGCCTTCCGTAGTTTGTCATGCGCTTGTGTGTTTGTGCCTGGTTGGGGACAGATCCTGGTTGGAAAGTGTGTCTCAGCAGTGTGATGATAGCTGCAGCAGCAAGAGTCACCGTGTTATTACGCTGGCTCCGTGCACACTTCATGTTGCTGTGGTGACCCAGAAACAGCAATGCCAGCCATGACATCAGGGAGGGAGCGCGCGGGGAGACCTGTGGAAACTTGCATGCTCTGTCACTGAGTCACTCTGTCTGAAACCCAGCACACATAAACACAGTTATTTCATCAGAGCTCAGGACTCAATCCCTCCTAACTCCGTCTGAATCACACACACCTGTAACATGCAGCCGTGTGGCTCAGGTGGAAATTACTGCGCTGAATGCTGTTATTACAGTCGCAGCATGAAGTGCGTGCTCGGCTTAAAATCGGTCTGACATGGAGCTGATTATGCTGTGTTACAATAAACACACAGAGGCTGCACTTAACCTGCAGGTAACGTCAAATCAGTAATCATGCTAATATTAAAACACAGCCAACTAGGAACTGAGGATGCACAAAAGAACTGTCAAGATTGTGTTTTTATGCCAGTGTGGCAAAATTATGTGCAGCTTTTTATAAAACGTATAACTTTAAAAGGACAGTTCACCCCAAAATCTAAATATTCTTCCTCTCACCTGTGGGGATATTTCTCTATCTGGATAGTTCATGTGAGCTGCAGAGTGTTGGAGATATCGGCTGTAAAGATGTCTGACTATAGTATGTCATAAAACAAAAAAGTCAAGTTATAGTATGTCATAAAAAGGTCATAATATAGTATGTCATGAAAACTTTTTTTTAAAAATCATAGTATACTATATCATAAAAAAGTCATATCAAGTCATAAAAAGTAAAAAGTAAAAAAAAAAATTTAAAAAAAAAATGTCAAGTTTTACAAAATATAGTGTCATAAAAGTTCATTTGTCACACTTCTGTAGACTGCTGTCACAAAACACAAGTTTGGTCGTTTTAGCACAAGAACATCTGATTTGATGCGATAAAGAATATACTGTGTAAATGGGTCACTTAGCGCAGCTGTAAGGGCTTAAAAATGCACCTTGAAATGCGTGCGTCTCCTCAAGAGGCTCACCTGTCAGCCATTTCAACAGGCCTGGTATACAGTATCTAAAGAGTGACGGCATTAAGGAAATGCGTGCATATATAAACACCACCAGTCGATCACAGACGTACAGTAAAAGTAGCTGCAGATCTCCTTTTTGCACCAAAAAGAAAATGGGTTTTTAAACCGCTGTAACAAAGTAGGAACGAGACGCAGTATATTGAGAGGGCTGTAAAGTTTATGTAAACACATGTTGACGCAGCTCGCACTCCTCCGCCGCTGACCGTATCCATGGGTGACCCGGTTTTGTTTGTTTGTTTATTTTGATCCCCGCTAGCTGCTGTATTGCAATCGTTTCTAAATGAAATAACAGAAAACTCACAACAACTCGGTACATAACACAACCACGATGACGCACAACAACCAACTCCAAGCCTGTGTAATACATTCAATACCTCTATATAATAATTTCATCTCTTACATAATTAAGAAAATAAATGACTCAGCAACTGGTGCAATAAATCACAAATAAAGTGGGATGGATTTGCTCTCCATCTACATCACATCCCTGCATTGTTCTGTTCTCTCAGGGTGCAGAGTATTCAGCACCAGCTTGCACAGCTGGACAGCGAGAGCTGGTCGGGGCGGGTGGAGGCGGACCGCGACCGGGACTTCATGCAGCTCCTGCGTGAGAAGGAGGCGCTGCTGCAGGAGCTCATCCTGGTCAGCAAGCAGCAGCACTCTCCAGAGACACTGCTGCAGCTGGAGGAGGAGCGCTGCAGGCTGGAGGAGGAGGTGCAGAGGGCCCACAGCTCCCAGAGCCAGGGAGCCAATCAGAGGTGAGCAGGATGGCACGCTGCACAGTTAGGATTTGTGCCTTTTTAGATTTTTTTGCGTTGATTTGACACATTTTTATTTTTGCTGTTTTATATCTTTTTAAAGAGTTAATATTTTCTTATTATTAGCACATATATAAAATATTGTCACAGTCATGTTTAGCTATACAGCGCTGCAGGGTGACGTGTTTTTGTAGTTCGACGCTGAAGTGAGCATCACTGGTTCCCTCCACTAAAGGCTAACAAGATTTCTACATTGGATTTTGGATTAGTGCAGAAAATAAAGTCTGTGGAAAACAAAAGTTTATGATACTTTAACATTTTGTTCAGCAGGACAATTCTTAACAAATGAAGAGCACCTTTATCATTTTTAAAGGGTAAATGCAATTGGCAGAAGTAACACGCTAATGTTAGGCTACAGACAAACTACAGTAGTCAACTGTTTTTTATGACTTTTTTTTTTACATTTTTATGACACTATATTATGACTTTTTAAAAAAAAATTGTGACATACTATGACTTTTTTTTTCTTTTTTTATGACATCCTATATTATGACCTTTTTATGACTTTTCTTATGACATACTATGACTTAATGATTTTTAAAGACTTTTTTATGACATACTATACAAGGACTATTTAATGATTTTTTTTTTAAGACAATTTTTTACGACATACTTTATGCTATTTTTATGACTTTTTCATAACATACTATACGATCCATCTCACTGCCTTTGCATCAATGTGTCCCTCGCATCAGGATCCTGCAGCAGGAGAAGAGGAACGCTCTGCTGAGACAGCTGGAGGAGGCGACTCGCATCACCACCTACCTGCACTCCCAGCTGAAGAGGTGCACACACACTCCAAACTTTACCTTGTTGTTACATGTAATTACATGTGAGGTTGTTCCTATGTATAGCATTCCTACAATGTTATATGTATATACCAAAATAACAAAAGTATAGCAAATAAAGAAAATGAGATAATCCTTTATTAATTTCACAGTGGGGAACTAATGCAGTGCAACAACAAGAGGAAGTGAAGAAAGCTATAGCTATAATAAATAAGTAAACTCAAAATATATGTGACACACTGACAGATTAACAATAAGGATCAAAAAAAGGAAAAGATTTAGAGTAAAAAATATATATATATATTTTTAAATAAAATAGGCTAGTATGATGCATACAAGCGTATATACACACAGTAAACGAGGAAAAAAACAAACTTTTCAGGGTTGAATCTTTCCTTTTTTATATGTTTTCTTCATATTATAATCCATTAAATTAAGGTTTTATCCAGTTCATCGGTTTTCTGTTTCATAGCTGCATCCTTTGTTACTATCGTTTTTATATATATATTTTTATATATATATTCTTTTTATTAGTTTAACAGATAACAAGAAGTCAACAAAACAAATCCGCACCAAAACATTTCCAACAACCTCTTGTGGTTACAAAAAAAACACAAGAAGAAAAAGGAAAAATACATTTTGAAATAAGTAAACAAATGGACAAGCATTATACAGTGCACCTCGTTCAAAGACGGCTACAGTAATACTCATTACAGACCGACAGAATATATTAGTATAGAGGTGTAACCTATTCTAGGATTGGTTCTTAAAATAATTCACGTATTTCTTGGAGTTTGTATTTTATTATAACCAGCTTTAAGTGAAACGGCACATCTTGGTTTGTGGAGTTTGTTCGGAGGGGGACGTATGAGCTGTTCTCTTGTCTTCTATCCTGCAGCCTGTCGGCCAGCTCTCTGACGGTGTCGTCCAGCAGCAGCCGCGGCTCTCTGGCCTCCAGCCGGGGCTCCCTGGCGTCCAGCCGAGGCTCGCTGAGCTCCATCAGCTTCAGTGACATCTACGGCCTCCCCCAGTACGAGCGTCACGAGGGGGCCGGGGAGCCGCTCGACCCCCACCTACGCTACCTGCTGCAGCCAGAGACGGTGTCCAGAGACTGCTCCGTGTTCGCGTCGGACCCCCTGAACCAGAGCAAGATCAAGCGCTCCCACGACACGCCGCAGTCCCTGGCCTCGCTCTCCTCCCGCTCCTCGCTCTCCTCCCTGTCGCCGCCCAGCTCTCCCATGGACACGCCGTACCACTCGGCCCCTCAGGACTGCCCCCTCACCCAGATGACGGAGGAGTACATGGAGCAGGCGGGACGCGGCCTGTTAGAGGGGCTGCGGGCTCAGTCGCACAGCGCCATGCTGAGCAGCGAGGATGCGGTCAGCCCCGCCGCCGTGCATCAGCCTGACAAGAGCCACAGAGACAGCGGCGCTCAGGGGGCTTTCACCTCCACAGGCAAGTGAAAGACATCTGCAGGGGCCTCACACACAAACTTCATCACTTCAAATCCTCTCATCTCATCCTCCAAGAGGCATAAAAAAGAAAAAAAAAAGTCATAATACAGTTAAAAAAAAAAAAAAGTCATAGTATAGTATGTCATAAAAAAGTAAAAAAATAAACCATAATATAGTATGTCATAAAAGTTTTTTTTAAAAGTCATAATATAGTATGTCATAAAATTTTTTTAAAAAGAATATCATAATATATCATTATGATTTTGTTTTTACTTTATTGCATACTATGACATAACATTTTTTTTTTAAAGACATAGTATGTCATAAAAACGTTTTTTTTTTTTTAAAAGTCATAATATAGTATGTCATTAAAGAAGTAAAGAAATTACTGTTTTTAGATCGGGAACAACGTGAACACCAAAACATAATGAGTGAAACTCAAACTGTATGATGACGCTTTCAAATTCCCGGCCCCTAGCCTACACCCTAATCAAAGACCTGGAGTAGCCTACACCCTAATCAAACCCTAATGTTTCTGTAATGCGCTCCCTGCTGACTAACAGGATGTGTTTCCCCCCCGCAGGAGTGACTCTGAGGGGGAACAGCGCCAACAGGAGCGGCAGGAGGGCCCGGAGGGTCTCTGCAGGCGTGTCGGAGGACGCTCTGGCCACAGACAGCGGCGTGTTCGAAGCCTGGGGCCGGAGGTGAGAGGAGGTCCACCCCTCACTCTGCTAATGCAGAACATCGACACCCGGCTCTCTGGAGCACCAGCGCACCCTGGTGGCGGAGGAGGGAACTACACACACATCAGCTCTCATAGTTGTAGTGGTTGTAATTCTCTTGTCCACTGGGTTTCAATAACATCACACAATGTCGCCTTCAGTGTCTCCAAGAAAGCAACAAACAAAGAAACATAATTTTTAGATCTTAGAAATTAATCCTAACCCTTGTATCTCACTTTTATTACTTTTTACTTTTTTGAATATTTTGGCAAGGGATGAGTTTTTCTGTGTATCCAAAGTACAGACAGTCAGAGCCTTCAGGACAAAAATGTCCCCGTTAAAACCTCTATTGTCATTAAAGCATAACATTCTGCTTTCTATGATATCAGCTTCACATCTAGAGGCTTCAAAAATGAACTTTTT
>CALSCE010010686.1:9796138-9807101 GCA_943593645.1 Bovichtus variegatus | reverse complement strand
TGTGTGTGTGTGTTCTTCACAGCTGGGAGGCCACTTCTCAGTCTCTCCGGCTTCATCTGCTCCAGCTCAAGAACTTGAACAGGTCCTTTGTGAGAGACGGTTATAAAGTGTGAGTGCATTTTCTCTTTTAAAAGTAAATAAATTAAATGTAAAAACCAATGATCAAAGATGATTAAAGCCTAAAAACTGCGGCTATAACGTTACTGAACAGTTATTTTCAGAGCAGGCAGCTCCTGAAACTGATCTCTCTGTGACGTTCTCTGACGATGATGAGCTCTGCTGTTATCAATAAGTATAAATCTCACGCTGTGAACTCGCCGCTCATGTCCAGGTATGTGAAGGTGCACTTGATTCCCCTGGACGCCGGCAGAGCCTGTGCGTTTTACTGTTGTACGGCGCTGGAGCCGCAGTCCCAGATGAGTTTCAACGAAGGCTTCCGCATTCCTGTCCCGGCAAACGCCCTGGCGGTGTGCGCTCTGCAGCTGTCCGTCTGCTCGCTGGGACCTCAGGCTCAGGAGGAAACACTGGTGAGATGATAATGAAGGAATGATGCAGCAGTAGAAACAGACAGGAGCAGGAAGCTGAGCAATGTGCTGCTCTGGACCTATTTTAGACAATATCAGTTTAAGTGTATGCTATATTTAGAATATTTGCACAGCTTTACCTTGCTGTCAGTAGCCTCTGTGCTCGCTTCAGAGACACCAGACTCCATTGATAAAAACAGTAATTTTACCTGCAGAACAAAGGAGTTGCTGGTCTAACGCTGCCTCCATTGGTTAGTTAGTTTGTGTTATTGTGTGACTATTGTGGTGTTTTAAAGGGTTAGTTTGGATTACCCAAAGTCACACAATAACACTAACAAACAAACGGATCGAGGCAGCTGTAGACCAGGAACTCGAGTTCTTGGAGGTAAAATTACTGTTTTTATCAATGGAGCCTGGTGTCTCTGAAGAGAGCATAGATAAACGGCTTCAGTTCCCTGTAAAGCAATGAAAATATTCTTGGTAATAGACAGACTATGCAGAAGTATTTCATTCAACTCTACTTCAAAACATCCAAACTATCCCTTTAAGAGCAGCAGTTCACAGTCATCTTTACTTGGATACTTTTACATATGATCCATATTTTCAGATTTGTACAATGCAATTGTGGAACACAAAAATACAACATGGACTGTTTTACATTTGAGAAAAACTCTTAACTATAATAAACAAATTTAAACGAAATAAGGATGTTTCTGGGAAATATACATTTTCCACTTTTGCCAAATTTCCTGAAATTAAATTTCCTGAAGCTTCATGGAGAAAGTAATTCTTTCCATTACAAAGATTTCATAAATGATATCAAACCAGTCCTCTAGAGATGGGCTCTCTGGCTAAAGCCATTTCTTTGTAATTGATTTTCTAGCAGCTATGGTTGAATGTAGAAGCCAAAAAAGGAGTTTGTCCCATTTCAAAGTAATTTCTTTGTTCCAGATAAAGTCACTCGGTTCAACGAGTCAACGAATACTTTCATTATTTATTCATCTGTAGATTATTTTCTAGATTAATCAATTAATAGTTTGGTGTATAAAATGTCAGAAAATAGTGAAAAATGTTCATCAAAGTCCAAGATGATGTTTTTAAATGTCTTGTTTTGTCACTTTAATGTGAAATAAAACAGAGAAAAGCAGCAAATCTCCATATTTGAAAGGCTGAAAACGGCATTTAAAGACCAAAAAGTACTTTTGGACAAAACCAGTGCTAGTGCTCGGCTTCAGCAGCTGTGAGGATTTTGTTAGTTTAGGATAGTTTAGTAATTTATGGGCTTCATAATACACGTTGCACAACGCTGCTCTGCTGATGCCTGAATGAAAGTCTGGAGTTGTGTGTGTGTGTGTCCCTGCAGGGTTCAGCTCAGGTGGGCCTGGCGGACTGCGAGGGCAGTGCAGAGATGCTCTATCACTGGCTGCGGGTGCAGATGCTGACGGAGACGCTCCGGCCTGAACAGAAGAGCCTCCGCAGACACCAGGACAGCCAGGAGGACGAGAGGCCCAGAGCCATGGTACACACACACACGCACACGCACACGCACACACACGCACACGCACACACACACGCACACACACATGCACACACACACACATGCACACACACTGCTAAATTCTTCTGCAGATGTTCACATGATGCAGCTGGCTGAAAAAACAGGTCTCTGAAACACTGGCTCTCACTCGCAAAACACATCTTATAACACACACGCACACACACACACACACAGGTGGAACAGTGTTTGACAGAGAAATAAAATTTTAAAAAAAAATCAGATTTCCCATTTAAAATGAAAAACTAAGGAAAATAAAATAAATGCTAAAGTTAGATTAATTATTCATTGATAATTGGAAACTCGTTTTTAAGGAAGCGTAAATAAACTGTAGCTCTCTTTGTCTTGCTGTAACAAACCAATTTCCCCTCGGGTGATGAATAAAGGTTTATCTAATTTTATGACTTAAAATACAACTTTTCACCCAACTATATAATATGTAAAAATATATTTTTTTGATGGTATAATTTGGAATAATCAGCACAATAATTAAATAACTCAGTTCTGTTCTGTAATCCTGCCTACAGACGGACAAACCTGAAAACAAAACAAAAAGTTCTTTCCTATTCCTGTAATCATCTCCTGACTGCTCAGATCATCTTCATCTGCATCTATAGTGAAAGCACAGGCATTAAGAATAAAAGCAAACACGCATACAAACAGCGCCTGCACTACACAGAGGAATCAACACAAATAGGAATGAAAAGCATGCAGAGGGCTCGGCTCAGGAGACAGTTTGTAATATCCACCTGCTGGAACAATACCAAAAAAGTGAGCAACCCTGTGGTGTTGCCGGAAAATAAAAACTAATAACCCGCATTAAAGCCTTCAAACTGTAAATCTCAGTGTGCCTTGGAGAGAAATTCCTCCTCTCCTCCAGCCTTCAGGTGTGCAGCTTGTTAAAGTGAGTACCAGGAATGTGTGTGTCAGAGGAATGTCTGAGAGTTCGCTCTGTGACATTACAGGACGCTCTGCTGTCACGCAACAACGCCTCCACCCACCTGGAGGAGCGGGAGGCCGAGCTGGAGCTGCAGAGGCTGGAGAAGAAGGAGGAGCCGGGGGAGGCGGCGTCGGAGAGGTAGAACCCCCGTTCCTCCTGTCGCAAACAAAAGTGTATTTCCGTTTGCCTCCAGTGTTTCAGTGACGGCCGTGTGTTGCAGGAGCTGGCAGGCAGAGTCGGTGGACAGCGGCTGCAGCAACAGCACCGCCTGCACAGCTCCCTTCTCAGAGGGCCTGTGTGCAGAGGGAGTCTGCATCACCACCGGGGGGCGCTGTGACCAGACCAGCAGCAAAGTAAAGGTCAATATGCTCTAGCGCTGTCAGTGAAGGTTTTTGTAGAGGAATACATAAGTATGTACAGAGAATATGACAAGAATGTCAGAAAAGAGACAAATACTTATTTAATTAAATGCTGGTAGCGAGAAAAAACGTTATTACACATTTCTGATTCTGATCTGTTTTTTTTTTTTATTAATACATTTGGATTATTCGTGTCATGCTGGGAAAACTAGCTTGATTATGTAATGCTGCATAAACCCGATTTTATTTTTGCAAATCTATGATTATGATTTAAAAAAAAAAATAAAAATAAAAATAAAAATAAAAAATTTAAAAAGCTCCCTAATTGTTCATATTTCTCGCTGTTTTTATTTTTCTCTGTTTGTCACAAATCTTAAAATGTTGCATTTCAGACAAACATAAATGGATGAAGTATGTGTACAATATTTGAAACTCACGTTATGGAATTGTGTTTGATGAAAAGTCAAAAAACGATAAATATTTCATTAAAAAAAGGCACCGATGCATTGAAGTGATGTGTGCTTGCAGGTGGAGAAGTCCACCATGACAGAAGGCCTGTTCCCAGAGCCGGTGCGAGTCCGGCCCAAAGAGAGGGGGGGTCGCTGGGGTCACGCCTCGCCGTTCATGCGCGGCAGCACCATCGTCCGCTCGCAGACCTTCTCTCCTGGCGCTCGCAGTCAGTACGTCTGCAGGGTGAGTTTTCACTTCCATCAGTTTGTACGTCCTCGACTCCTTTCCTGGCGAGGAGTCAGGAGTCTCAGCTTTTTACACACTGAGACACCCTCATTTTGAAGCGAAGTCAGTTAAATATGACGCGCGGCGCGTCGGCATCATCCGTCCACTGTCACGCCTCTTTTATACGTCACAGATATGCTAAACTTTATAACTTGGAAAACGGGTATTAATGTACAGATTAATGTAGTTGATGTGATGTTGTATTTTGTGTTCGATGAGATGGATAACAATATTAATAATATTCTTCAGCTTCTGATCATAAGTGGAAATGATCTGACTCCAAACCCTGTTGTTGACCTCCTGTAATATGGCACTTTGCTCGAAAATATGAAGAACAAGAAAGCGGCAAACAAATAAAGACATTTATTTTAACTCCAAACTAGACTTCGGACTCCCTGCCTTGCACACAAATGCTCTTTATTGTTATTTTTGTACGACAATTGTTGTTACATAAATTAGTTTAAAATGAAGAAAGTTTTGAAGAAAATAAATCTCTCCTCGAGATGCATTTTAGGAATTGAGAAGGCACAAAATAGAGGAACGAGAAGAGCGTTGTTCACTGACGTTTGTTGTTAGTTTTTCTGTTTTGACGGCTGTGAGTTCCTTCTCGACATGAAATGACTGATTTTCTCTTTCAGTTATATCGCAGCGACAGCGACAGCTCAACTCTACCAAAGAAATCTCCTTTTGTCAGGAACACGCTGGAAAGAAGAACGCTGCGATATAAGCAGGTACAGCCTCTTTATTCTCAGGCTTGCACACAGTGTTTAGTGTCTGGTTTCTAAAGGTGTGTGTGTCTGTGTGAGCAGCAGTCTTACCGCTCCTCCCTGGCCGAGCAGCCCACACGTACCTCCCTGGACTTGGAGCTGGATCTCCAGGCCTGCAGGACGCGTCAGAGGCAGCTGATGGAGGAGCTGAGCGCCCTGAGGGAGCTGAAGCTGAGGCTGGAGGAGCCGCAGGCCAGAGACACCACGGAGCTCCCGCACTGGGCCCTGAGGGACGAGCGCTTCTGCTGCCTGCTGCGAGAGGCCCAGAGACAGGTGAGCTCGGTTACCGTCTGAGGTACGAGGCACGCAGCCTCGCCCCGCAGCCTCACCCCGCAGCTGCTGACTCTTTGTTTTGTCGTGCGTCAGGCCTGCCAAAGCAAGCAGGAGCAGCGTCAGGAGGAGGCGGCAGAGAGGAGGCTGAGGAAGGCGTCCAAAGAGGTTCTGCAGATGAGGGGGCAGAGCCAGAAGGAGCCGCTGCCGGTGCAGACCTTCAGGTAGCTTCACACTGACACTTCAGCTTCAGTAATGTCACATGTTCGGTGTGGTTCGACCATAAAGGGCCCGAAAATAAAGCTTAAACTGTCCGACCTTGAGGCTTAAAATGATCGGATTTTGAGGAAAATTGTCGTGTGTGTGTGCGTCATAACCACGAGAACAGAAGGCCGGAAATGTGTCATTTTACAAAAAACACATTAAAATAACTTTTTGACATGACTACAAATCTACACGCATCTTTTTAAAGCAACATTTGAGACGAAGCAAGACTTTGAGACCTTTTGTGTTTTTATATTTGTTTGCGAGCAGTTTTCTTTTGCTCTTGTTGTTGTTGTTGTTGTTCTCTTGCACGTCAGTCTTTGTGAGTTGAATGACAACAGAGGATTGTCTCTGGTTTCACTAATCAGTTATCGTGGCCAAAATAATTCACAATAAGGATATTAATATATAATGTATATATAATTAATTCCTCTCATTTGTGTGTATGAGTTAAAGCAAGAACGTAATGAAATGTAAATCATTTGAGAGACGCTGGATATTTACACGATATTATCTTATGTATTATTAACAATATTTCACTTTTTAAATGTCACGGTTGTTGCGACAGCTCTAAGCAACACTTACTCTGTGCAGCAGTGATATAATAAGTCAGAATGTGTGAAAATAATCATCTCCGTTTTGTCTTTCTGCAGAGAGAAGATGGCTTTTTTCACAAGACCAAGGTTCAACATACCTCCTCTGCCAGCTGACGACGTATGAGAGCGAGCGTCGCTCTTATTTTGTGACTAAACATGAAGTATTTGTCAAATTTTCTGAGCTCATGAAGTACAAAGTTCCCCCCCCCCCCCCACCCGAGGAAAAAGGCGGGGTGACACGCAGATGATGTTGAAGATTAGAAGGTTTCTCATTTTTCAGAAGTGTTTGTGCGGCTGTTAGTTTCCTTTTTGGGAAAGACGCCTCTCATAAGGAAACTCTTTCCTCCCGTATGACTTACTTCTGTTTGTGCTTACAAAAGGCTGGAAGACGGGAACAAAAGTCGGTTTGGACAAATTCACTGTACTGTAACTTATTTTATAGTACTTTTCCTTGAAGGAAATAAAAAAAACGCTTCATGCTTTTTAAGTGTATTTTGTAGCTTTGAACAAATAGCACTTCAATGATTTTACATACAGTTAAATGGAACTATTTTGTTTCCTGTTACCTAATTCTTAAGAGTTATTTACATAAAATGTCACTTTGTAATCCACTTTTATTACAGATGTCATTGTCCTTTTGTTATGTTATTAAAATTAATATTATTTCATGTACTTTTCAATATATGGATGAATATATGAAACACTGTATTCAGATTTGTTTTTTATGATGTCTGTATGAACATCTGCAGTGTTACCTCTTGTGAAGATAAAACCATTAAACCACATCTGCTCCGCTTCTTAATCAGTAAATGTTGCATATGCAGGTAATGAAACGGGATTCATTTTGTAGCCTCTGCTGAGGTGAACATCATTCTGCACACACAAACATTTTCTTTAAATGTGTCACGACGTTACACGTGATTTGGTCTCCAACCACAAACTGGTTGTAATGACCCAGATGAGTCTAAACTTGCAGGTTCTTGTGAAGCTCTACCGCAGCAGGCCGCTGCGTCAGCTTCTTATCTCCATACGACATCCTGTTAGTGTCTCTGCCGAGCAGCTGATGGAGCAAAAACTGTCAAACGCAACCAGTGTAAAGAAAAGCAAAGTGTACCTGAACCTGCACGTTCCAACAGAGAAAGGCAGCTCACTTTTTAAAGACTGAACAAAAGTAAAACGCAGCTCTGCAGGCAGAACCGGTCCCCTGCTCGTCTATGGTGAAGTCATGTTCGGGGACAGCTTCCCAAAACCTCCTTTATGAAAGTGAAAGGCCAACGCACCGTGCAGCTCTACGGATGGCAACATTTTTATTAGGTTTTAGGGGCGTGGGAAAAACGATTCACGTGAAAGTCGAGATTTTTATCTTCTAAGAATCTGCCAACTTCCAAAAATGTATTTAAACAAAGTTTTTTCTCCAAAAGCAGCTGGATATAATCCTGCACACCAGGTCAAAGTTGTCAAACATTGTGTGTGTTTAAAAAAAAAAAAAAATTACACTAAATACCAGTTTTAGTCATTTTCTGTAAAATTATTTTTTTTAAAAATTGGCAAGTTTTGAGAAATAAGGCAGCTAGCCAAAACCGATTGTATTTAAGTACCAAGCAGCATTTTTGCATTTTTGTAGAACTTGTTATTCTTAAAGTAATACTAAAATTTTAATTTTTTTTGTAAAAAGTGTTTATTTGTGCAGGTTCAGCATGAATTAACGTTCCTTTTGTCTCAGCTTTGCCCTTTGTGTGTTTACATTATTACAATCAGCTGATATAACGTTTTCAAATATAAAATCTCTATAATCTTATACACACGTTCATGCATCACTAGCCACAGCGCCTTTATTAGAAATAGTCTCCCCTATGTGCTGGATCCAGAATCACTTTTACATTCACAATTAATCCACCAAGAACAGCTTCAGTGCAACCATGCAATGAATTATTCAAAATACCAGTTTTTGCGTGTTTTTCTTTTCTAACAAATGTATGACATGTTGCTCTACGGTGGTTTCAGTACACTATGAAATTAACTTGCAGAGATCATAAACTTAAAGTCTGTTAACATTGCTCTCGTGGTAAACCAGCAGTGATTTGTAGAAAAAGTGTCAAAAATAAAAAAATTTAAGCATTCAGGAAGCCAGCACCTTTTTTTTTTTTCAACCAGTAAAAACATCTTATGAGTAAAAAGAAATACATGAAATATATCAAAAAAACATACTTTAATCATTTTGTACATAATTTAAAATATAAATGACCCTGAAGGAGGCGAACCCAGCTCTACGTAAACACATACAATCACCGTCTACGTTTGTAGAACTTCACCCTGAAATCTGATTAAAGCCTTTTTTACTTTTTGCATTGCATTGCACCCTGGATCTCCTCTTTTTTTTTTTTTTTTTTTTTTTTAAATATAAATGTAAAATTCTGCTACTGCCTAATTTGACATTTTTATACTAAACTGTAAAATAAAGTCTCCCTCTACTTTAAATAATATCTGCCATGCACCAAGTGTCATAAAAAACTAATTAAAAGTTTAAATAATGTTCCTTTCAGGCATCGTCTATTATTTTTACTCTTCAAAATGCAACAGTAATTGGTGCAGTTGTTTGTATTAGATAGACGCTGTAATAAGAAAGATAAAATGTCTGAGGCGGCGTGCACCTGGCACTGTTTACTTCTCATAAATCACAGCTCTACTGACCCATTCTGCAAATATACATCAGATTATTCATCATATCCGTCATCCATTTAATCATGTAGCACATGAGCGTCCCATAAAACCTTTCATTTACATTCTATGAATTTTAAATTGTGTTTTTAAAGAAGTAAACATTGTCAAGGCTGTAAAAGTAATTAACAGAGTAGCACCAGTAAATATTAAAAACATGCAGCGAGGTGCACAAACTGACGCGCTGCAGGCACCAGAGAGCTGCAACTAACCGTTAATTTCATTATCAATTAACCTGCAGATCGTTTAAAATGTCAGATTATACTGAGAAATGTCCATCCCAGCTTCTTAAAGTCCAAGGTGATTGTTGTCATGTCTTGCTTTTTTAAAGATATTCACTTTAATCCGATATAAAAACAGAAAGAAAAGCAGGAAATCTCCATATTTGAGAGGCTGAAAACAGCATTTACTGCATGAAGAATTACTTTAATTACCAAAATAGTTGCCGATCATTTCCCTGTCACTTATTGTTGCAGCTCTACCTTGAGCCTCTATCCTCTCATCGCTGCCACTTTTCTGTGAGTGATGTGGAATTTAAAAAGGCACCAATTACACTTATGCAACATATTCCAGGTGAAAGGTTCACACAGAACCCTCAACAGCACGTTTACACGCAAATAAAAAATCACCCTGCACGTGTTTCCTCGTTCACCTCAACAACGGCCAGCAGTTCTCCAGAAAGCACGTTTTTTTTCCTCCAAGACTTCGGTCCAGTCTGTGTCCAGGTGGGAGTTTCTATAAGGGGATGGAGACGATGGTCGGTAGTTCTCCAATCTGAGGCGGGTTGTACTTCTCGATCCTCATCAGCCGCCGCAGAATGTCGTCCCAATGCAGCGGCCACTCGTAAACATGCGTGTTCTGTAGCCAGTTTGGGACGTGACACTGTACACACGCACACAGACACACACACAAAAGAGTTTTGTTGTTAATCATTACTTTGGGCTATTTATCTTCCAGAACTCGTCTTCTGTCAGACTAGAGGAAAGAAAACATCAGATCCACATCAGGAGTTTATTTAATAACTTTGTCTGTAGATTTCTCCTAAATTCACCAAAAGTTACATTACATAATGCCTCATTTACATATTTAAACATCACAGTTCAGAAAACTTGTAATATAAAAAGTAATTGTGTTAATGTGAGTAATGAACTGGGGAAGTTTCATGCTGATATCTATTAGTTACATTTTTGACCCTATTCACCTGTAGTGTGTACAAAATGTATGAATTTTACAATCCATATCTTTAAAGGAGGTTTTCTCTAAAGGAGGTTTTTCTCAGACTCTCCACTTCAGTAGCACTTACATACACCAAACTTTCCACTTCCATTCCTCTCTATATTCTGAAGCTTTGTACAGAGGGGTGTGTTCACATCTCATTCAGAGCCTGATTTATACAGCTTTTATTACTAACAACATGCAGAACATGGACAGTATTTAGTGATTTGTGGAGTGATACAAAGAGAGATCCAGAATCTCCTCTGTAAAAACCTTTGACTCTAATATGTGAACAACATGAAACCAGAACTCTGAACCTGCGTAATGAACCAGGGAAGTTTCATGGTGATATCTATTAGTTACATTTCTTCCCCTATTCACCTCCCCAGAACCCGTCTCATGAACGTGACATCCTTCATACGTGTGTTTATGTGTTTACGTGTTGACATATTTATGAGCCCGGGGAACTGCATAATCCCAGAGGGAGTAAACAAAGCGAGTACAGTTTACACTCCTGTCATGGAGCCTTTTAAAACTCACCTTTTTAGCCCCGGGGAACACAATGGGAATAAACCTGAAATTCTTGCTGCCATTCTGGATGAACTCATTCTGGAGCTAAAATGAACAGAAAACAAGAGAATAAAAATGATTTAAAAAAAATAAAAGAAGAAAGCAACAGATTACAAAGTGAATATTTGATTTGTACTGCGAACCTGTTTGTGTATGTAGACGGTGTTGAAGGTCCTCTCGTCGTTCTCCAGCCCGACACTGGAGGCCGTCACCGTCTCGTAGTACTTGGGACTGATGATGATGATGATCAGGTACTCTTTCTGCGTGTCAACAGAAATATGACTCGTTAGACGCTCCACCTGCCTGTCTTCATTCTTAAACTGCATTACAAAACATGTTCACTCTTACAGAAAGAACAATCCAGAGGGGGGAGTAAGTCCCAAGCCTTAACCTTCATGTCTCAAGTCTTAACCTTCATGTCTCGAGTCTTAACCTTCATGTCTCGAGTCT
>CALSCE010010686.1:9752772-9763138 GCA_943593645.1 Bovichtus variegatus | reverse complement strand
AATGGGACAAAACTCACCATCATATTTTCATTATTAATTTACCTTTAGAGGTCAACAGTCAGAGTAGATTCTGCAGTTTGTGCACTTACAATCATGATCGCGGTGGCCAGCGCTCTGGTTTTGTCACACATTTTTTTCAACTGCCTCATGGGCCCCATCAGAAACATGGTGCTGTTGGATCGTAGAAAATAAAAATAATTAAAAACGTAAACATTTATAATACAAATCCCTCCTTAGAATAAAGCCATCAGAATGTCATCACCTGCAGCTTCTGTAGGCTACTTAAGTACCATTTTAAAAGGTACTTGTACTTTGTATTTCCATTTTCTGCTACTTATACTTCTACTCCAAAACATATATTGTACTTTTTATTCCACTACATTAATAGTCATGTAGCTGTATTTACTTTACAGATCAAGTTTTACATGTAAAACATATAATCAGTTTTTAAAAATATGACGCAGTCTCATAAACTCCATAACACCATATTAAGTCGTATAAATCGACAACATTAAAATGCATCAATGATAATATTTTAATCATTTATATAGAATATAAAGTGGGGTCTTTTTGTATAAGGAGTCTTTTAATACTTTAAGTGAATGTTGATGCTAATACTTCTGTATTTAGTAAGATTGTGTTGCAGGACTTTTGGCTGTAATGGAGTATTTTTACACTATGGTATTAATAATTTTACTTTAGTAAAAGATGGTTGCAGAGCATTACTGTGGACACTAACCTGCCCAGAGTACATACGTTTCCAAAAGTGTAAAGAACGATGAAGAGAGTGATCCCGATCCTGGGGAGGAAGAGCAAACAAACTCCCTGCAAGGAACACATGAACACATGAAGACACAAAACTACGAAGAGACACAAAATAACTACAAAGAGACTCAGAACTACAAAGAGAAACAAAATGACCACAAAGAGATACAAAACAACCACAATAACAACCAAAGAGAAACAAAATGACTACAAAGAGACACAAAATGATTACACAAAGATACAAAACAACCAAAGAGACACAGAACAACTACAAAGAGACAAAGACACTCCAAAGAGAGGCACCATGACTCATCCCTCCCATCATGGGGCAGACTGCATCTTCCACATTCCTCAGAGCAGGAAGAACCAGCACAGCCACATCAGCTCTCTGCCTGCTCTTTGTCGCGTGGACCTTATTAAAACAACTAAAGAAGATTTATTATTAAAGAATAAATGATCACGCCTCACCAAAAGTGTGCACGCGCCCCCCACCACGAAACAGGCGACGAATCCCTTGACACGTGTCCCCCAGCCCAATGTCGAGGCTTCATTCACAGTCTGCGTTTAGATTAGAGTTACATTTATTAATAAACCTCTACAGTTTGTATATTACAGTTTGGTGAAGTTTGATTTTACCTCTAAAACGGTTCTGTCGTCCCTGCGCGCCTCCTCACCACTTAACACAGACTTTAATTTATCCATCTGCGGGTCCCTTAAGGTCTGCTGGGTCAACACAGGTGTTTATTTCTTGGAGCGCGAGGGAAAGTTGCCGGTTTCCAAAAAATCTGTGGATGGACAACAACGTCACGTGACTGTTGTCAGATGTGTCACCTGCAGGGATGTGGCTACAGGTGAGACACACCTGAGAGCAGAAGACGTCTCACACTGATCGGTTTCTCATCCACGTGAATGGGAACAACTCAGCAAAATGACCCAGATTAATAATTCTTATGCACATTGAGATTCAGCCCAACAACGAATATATACATAATATATAACAACAAATATATATATATATATATATATATATATATGTGTGTGTGTGTGTGTGTGTGTGTGTGTGTGTGTGTGTGTGCGTGTATTCACAGGGACAATTCACATTGATCACCACTAATACATTTTATTTAAATTAATTTAATTTAAGTCCCTTGGCCTGATGTTACATTTTCCATAATAAAATACAGAACATATAAAAAAAAAGAGATGATTTACATTTATTTATAGATATTTAGTTAATGTGTACTTTCTTTTGGGACTAATTTGCAGCACTGTAAAAGTGGAAAACACAAAAACATTTCTTTATTTATCTGATTTAATTTGTACTTTTCCATACCTCTGCCAGGTAGAAGTTTTTTTATCGACAATCTAAAAGAAATAAATTGATTAAAATGTTCTATAATTTAAATATTTTTTATGTGGGATACAAATATAGTTAGGAAGTTATGAAGGAAAGGACTCATAATAATATATATATCTAAATAATAGTTTCTATTATTTTTGGTCATAAATCAACACACGTTTATTTAAGTATTTAGAAGCGTAGCTGATCACTTTCAGAGTTATTTTTTAAATTAATTTAGGGACTGTTGATCAGTTTCACAATTTTCTGACATTTTATACCTCATATGTTAATCAAATAATTAAGAAAATAATTGGCAGATTGATCGATAATGAATATAATCTTTTGTTGCATCAGGTTGGTATTTATTACATTAATGCACACACATCTCTCTACATTGCATATTCCTTTTTTACTTTGTATTGTCAACCTTTGCACAATACTATTTCATTTTAATTCATATATATTTTACTTTTCTTTCTTTTCTTCTATTCTGTATTTACGTTTCTTGATTTCCGTAATACTTGCTTTTATTTATTTATTTGTTTCTCTTATGTTATGCACTAAAACACCAAGAACACAAAGTAAATTATTTGCACTAAAGTGGATTCAGATTCTGCTCGTTATAAGCAAAGGAGATTTAACAGAAAAGTAAAAGCAACATACTATAGATCCAGCAGATCTGTTGTACTGGGTTGACAGCAGGATGCTATTTCTACCTCCTACTGGGATGATTCTGTGAGTTTTAATGAGATTTTACTTATAAAGTGAGGAAAGGGACAATACATTTATAGTGACATTTATTCACCTTCATTCTAGAAAACATCTGTGTACATTAAAACATATTTATTTATAGCTGCTGCTGTTTTGCTGCAGGTTAGAAATGTTTAACACGAATTATACCGGAGAAATACAACAGTGACGGAAAAGTGTGGCAACAAACCCCGGTCTCCCCTAAAGACATGCATAAACATTAGATGCAACCATAATCCAATCTGTAATAACGTCACACAGCAAAGTCTGAAAGATTAAAACAACTTTAACAAAATTCTTATTTTTTGGCATTAGGGTTTAACTCACATGTCGACTCAACATCATGAAACAAAAAAGCCACAAGATGGCGTGAGTGGCGAGGCGAATGAAAAGCATCCATAAAAAGCTTTTCCCTATGATGAGTTCATGTTCACTTACACTGTATGTGCAAATCGATAATAAAAAAAAGATATGAGAGTATACGAGAAGTAAAATAAATAGCAATGAACAATAAAGCGAGAGGGGTTTACAGCTGCTTAAACACGGCAGAGGTAAAGATATATTTCCTTCACTGTCTGCATTGTGCTGCTGCTGGAACTGCAAACATCATATCCCTGATTTTATTTTTGATATATCACGAGTCACATCATAAAATCTCATCCTCTGACTCTGGGTCCCTCTCTCTGGACTTCAGGAGTCCCATCTCCATCGGGGGAGTCCGTCTCAACCTGGAGCGCACCACACTGCAGAGCAAGCACAGAGAACCGTCAAAGACAACAGGAACTGTGAGAGAGAGCGCCGTTAGAGGCTTTTAAGTTTATACTTACAACAATTAGTGGACAGAAAAACTATTAAATGAACTAAAGTCATTTTTCATGCAAAGAAATTCGGTTTTCAAACTCTAAAATATGGATATAATAATAGATTTGCTGCTTTTCGCTATTTAATATCATATTAAATTACTTATATCTAAATAATATATATATATTTTTTTTTACACAACCAAACAAAGAACCTTACAGCAAGAATATTGCCCAATTACAGAGCAAGCATAAATAAATTAGCTAACATACATTTACAATATTTACATTTTTGTATAAAAAAGTGTTTATGACTTATTTGTAAAAGCAGCGTGGGCGCCCTTTCTGCAGTAAAAGTGAATATCTTTAATATCTATGTCATTAAGGTCATTTTTCCTGCAGAAATGTCTTTTAAATGCTGTTTTCAGCATTTTATTTAGATTTTTTATATAATATTTCATACATTTTTACACAACCAAACAAAGAACCAGACAGCACAGATATAATATAAATAAGTTAACAAAATATTATATATATACTGTATATTATAATTGTTATAATACATACATTTCTGTATACATTAGCATACTGTCAAGGGAGAGGGAAAAAAGTGTGTAGGACGTATTTGTAAAAACAGCGTGGGTGCCCCTTCTGCAGTAAAAGTGAATATCTTTAAAATCTATCTCTATATTTAAAGTCTTTAAAAGCTGTTTTCAGCCTCTCAAATATGGAGATTTGCTGCTTTTCTCTGTTTTAAATCATATTAAAGTGAATATCTTTATTTTATTGCTTTTTACACATTCAAACCAGAACCAGACAGCACAGATATTACCGAAGTAGAGATTAACAATAAATAAATGAGTTAATATACATATGAATTACAATATATGCATTTTTGTATACTTGAGTACCATGTCAAGGGAAAAAGTGTCTATGACGTATTTGTAAAAGAAAACGTGTGCGCCCTTTCTGCATAAATGTCAGAAAATCATATTAAAATGAATATCTTTGACAAAACACGACTTTTAAAGACGTCACTTTGAACTTTGAAGATCTGGAAAATACATTTTTCACTTTTTTTCTGACATTTTCTACACCAAACTATTAATCTAAATAATAATTGATAATAGAAATGCAGCTTGTTATCCGCAGTGTGGATGAATGTGCAGCAGTTTATGGGATGTCTGGTGTGGAGCAGGTTCTTACCAGCTGACGGTGCAGTAGAGCACGCCCACGACGAGCATGGCGAAGGCGAGGTGCCAGGAGTAACACATGGTGATGAACATCATGTTGTTGTGATCCGTCAGGTCCCACTCAGCGCCGCTGGGGGGGTACAGCACGAAGCCAATCTGCAGCCAGACAGAAGCAACGTTCGGAGTTAAAGCACCGGTGCGTATCATGCAGAATGCTCGTTTTAAATCCAATATGAAAGAATTAGAGGCAAATTCCTTCAGATTTAAATGTTTTTTAATTTACCTTGTTACGAAAAACTACATTTCTCTTTTGAAATAGGAGTTCCCTAAGCTTGATTTTTAGTTTTCATTTTGTCTGCTTTTGTGTTTTCTGTCTGTAGCAAAGAAGAGAAATACCAAAGTCTAAAAATAGGTAAACGTACAGAAGTATTATCAGCCAAATGTACGTAAAATATCAAAAGTAAAAGTACTCATCCCGCAGAATGGCTTCTTTTAAAGTGTAGAATGATTATAGAATATTATATTATTCTGTTTTTATCATTTTCAAATACATGTAAGAGCATTTTTATGTTGTAGTTCATTAATGTGGAGCCACTTTTTCAGTTTTTTATGTTAAAAGTGACTAGTAACTAATGCTGTCGAATGTAGTAAAGTAAAAAGTACAATATTTGCCTTTGAGATGTAGTGAGTGAAGTAGAAAGTAGAATAAATTAGAAAAACTCAAGTAAAGGACTTTAGTACTTGAGTAAATATACTTAATTATGTGTTTTTATTTACACAATGCTGCTCCCTGTCTTGGCCAGGTCTCCCTTGAAAAAGAGATGAAATAATCTCAATAAAGGTTAAATACAAATTAAAAAGATAAATCTGCTCATACATGCACACGTTCTGATTTACCTGCCAGAACCAGCTGCCCTGCAGGAGAGTGAGCATGCAGCGCAGCAGCTCCAGGAGGATGTTCCCTCGATGGAAAACCTCCAGGAAGGCAACCAGAGCCTGGCCAAAGATGGCGAAGAGCAGCAGGTGGTGCACGTGCACGTCGAGCATGCTCCGGCCATGGAGGTGGTAGAAGAACAGAAACCCTGCACAAACAAAGACAATACTTAGTCTCATGCTGACATTCGGGAATTTGTCGAACTGTCAAAAGTCCTGCACGTTTGCTTTCATCCAGTTATTTTCATGCATTCATTGAGGCACTTTTTGGGGGGAAACTAGTCCCCTTTCGATCTACTAATAAAATCTGTAAATGTAGGATATACTGTACTTGTGCAGTTAGCAGAGGTACGTGTAAACAGTCACCTAAAAATAATGGATAAATGCCTAAAAAACTGTTTTTTATTGTTTACTGTACATGCAGTTTAAATAGTTATATCTAAATGTAATGGCTGTATGGTGTAAATAGCTTAACGTCTTGCGTGGACCAAACCTTAACATTAACAACAGTATCGCAACTGTTGTAAAATGTTTTTTTTTTAACAGTATTCAGAAAATAAAATAAAATTGTATGAAAAAATGTTTTAACAGTATTTCTAAAAAGAAAAGTAAATTGTATGAAAAAATATTATGAATAGTGTTTAATATTACGATTTAATATACAGGTCATTGAAGTTTTTTATATATAATTTCTTTATTTTATTTAATAATTATATAATTGACATTTAATATAAAATTATTAAACCGCCTAAACACTGAGTGATACGACTGAAACCTATAAAAACTTGTCTTGTATATACATACATATATATATATATATATATATATACATACATACATATATATGTTTTTATTGTTTTTAGTATTTTATTTCCATTTTACCTGGTACTGCTGTAATTATCTGATTTCATTTCACTTCTGTCCTGAAATGTTTTATATTCCTTTTTCAAAAATGTTTTATATTCCTTTTTCAACCATGTAAATCTTTAACCTAAAGTAATAAATAAATATAATAAAGATAAATATTTGAAATAGATTAACGTCCAGCATCTGCCACCGTAGTACCAAACTAATCTAAACTGACTTTAACAATGCACAAAATAATGAATAGTGTTAATTAATACAATGATGCATTTAAATGATTACATTTGGACTTGGCTGTGTGGTTACGTCTCAAAGAAAAAAGGTCTAAATAAATCAAATTAAAGTGTAAAAACAAGTGTAATTCTTCTTACCTTCATTAAAGAAAGCAATGGCCAGCATGAGCCGATCCAGCGCCAGAGGAGCCGCTTCTGTGGTCTGAATAAAGAGAGACACGGTGGCAGCCAGGCCGAAGAAGAGGTACATGGTGGCATGCTGCCAGTTCATCAGGAACTCCCAGTGCTTCTCCGTGAAGTTGTACAGCTGCAGTCTGGGTCCGCCGGCTGCGAACTGCTCCGCCAGCATCCCTGCAGAGGCAGAGCAGCAAACACTCAGAGCTCCTTCAATAAAGAGGGAATTCTACAAACGCCTCATTTGGTAAATGGTAAATGTTCTGCATTTATAAAGTGCTTTTCCAATCTTTGTGATCACTCAAAGCGCTTTACAACACATCAGCATTCACACACATTCATACAGAGTCAGAGGCTACAAGGTGCCACCTGCTCATCAGAGATAACCATCCACACACACTCACACACCGTTGGCCAGCAATTTGGGGTTCAGTATCTTGCCCAAGGACACTTGAACATGCTGACTGCAGGGGCCGGGGATCAAACCACCGACCCTCCAACTGGTGGACGACCTCCAGCCACAGCTGCCTAAAAGTTTGGAGGTGCATCCGGTGTGTGTTCGTGCAACTGAGCAGCCGAAGTTACACGTTACGGATGCATTAAGAAGATGCATGAAATTAGCTTTTTTGTCTGTCTTTGCGTTGTGTAAGTGAACGTAAAGACGGACTGACCAACTAAGGAGAAGAAGAGTACGACAGAGTTTTCAATGATCTCCAGGCGGCGCTGCGAGGCTCTGCTGGCCAGCCGAGTGGAGCCGATGTTCTTGTTCCTGCGGGTGGCGTGCCACAGCGAGTGTTTCCCTGTCCACCAGATCCCAGCCACCAGGAAGAAGCTCCCAGGCAGCGCATGGCCCTTGAAGCTCCCCATGACTCCCAGCACCTGAAACACAAGAGGAGACACATCCACTGACAGTTGCTGTGGAAAAATCAGGAGAAAACATGACTTTTATCTCAACTTTATTTCTTCTTGCACTACAACAAGAACTTTTATTTTATTTTAGAATCAGTATTATTTTTATTATTATTATTATTATTCCTTTTATCAATATTATTATTATTATTATTATAATTATTAATAATACTTTCTTATCTTATTCCCTTTATATTGTAATAGCTTCCAATCTTATATGTTTTAGACAGATAGATACTTTATTGATTCAGTGGGACGTTGGACTTTGAGAAACTAGATTAATCAATTAATTTAGAAAATAATTGCAGATTTATTGATAATAAAAATAATCTCTATCTCTATCTAAGAAAAATGGATTTCTTGCACTACAACAAGAACTTTTCTTTTATTTGTTTTAATCAGTATTATTATTATTTCCTTTATAATCAATGAGACTGATTAAATAAATAAAATGAAATAATAATATTAATACCTTTTTATCTTACATGTTTTTGTCATGTTTGATCTTTACATATTTTGTTCTAAATAAACTTGACTTGATTACAAGATAAAACACAGATTTCTACACAAATCAGGGTTTTATTCCCAATATTGCCTCAAGAAATATATGTTGGTTTCTTTTTTCAAATGAAGTTAGTTAAATGTTTCCAAAACAAAGAAGATAATTTCACTTCTCATGCAACTAGAAAGTGTTCTTCGGCAGCATGGGGGTGAAACAAATGTGCAGGAATAATAAATGGGAAGAGAAAAGGAGGAGTGCCTGCAATTGAGTTAAACAGCATAATCAGACATAATTAGTGTGTGTGAGCGTGCGTGTGTGCCCTTCAGCTGACCTCGGTAGACGTGTGTCTAGAAAAGAAAATAAACCTGCTTTCGTCTCTACTTTTAAACATGACCCTGTCTGCAGGTGTACAGACGCTCCTCCGTGCTTCAGTTTCCATCAGTAAAGCCGCAGCTGACGGCTGCGTGCTCCAGCCTGCGGCTGCCATCTCCTGCTGTCCACCCCGACGCCTCGATTCTCACGCATGCGCAATAAAAAGGACAACGACAGACAGAAGTCTGGGCAAACAGGTTTCTCAGTCTGAGCCTCAAACTGCTGGAACAATCTTCTTTTTGAACATAGACAGAACAGTAATTACATTTAAACATAAAGCAAAGCTCTCATTGTTTTCATACCTGACACTTTGTCATGTTTTATGTACTTTATTGTGCTGTATTGTGTTGTGCTGCAGTGCCTGCTGAGGCATTGTATTGACGACATTAGGCGACTCGTTTGTAGGACTGTACTCGACTAAAGAAATTTGCCACTTATGCGTTGATGGATGACTTGATCTAATCGACAGATCTGTAAAACTGAGCTTCTCAGAAGAAAATATTTATTTTATTTAACTTGGAATTAAAGACTCATTGAGATTAAAAATCTATTTTTCAAGAACTATTTACAGGATTAAAAGATGACAAAAATGACATCAATTACTTTGGGTTAGAGACAATTTCCTCAGAAAAGTGTATTGTTACATAAAATGACTTTTGTAACACGTCCAGCCACAAACTAAATATAAGTGTTGTAGTTGTTTAGATCTGCAGGACTTTAATACGAGAGGCATTCAGTGAATTATTTTTAAAAATTGATTAGGATTTTAAAATGCAATATTAGAAAAATAATAAAATCCTACTTCCCATGTCTTTTGAAGTGATTTAAGACATTTTGTATTTTTAGAATAATAAGTAAAATTCAGGGCATTTTAAGACATTTAGGGATCCACTGTAACCCTGAAATAAATAAATTAATAATTAAACACCAAAGGAAAAAGATCAAAAGCAAACAGGCGAGCGTTTACAAAGTGCTGAGCTCTTTCATCCATTGAGTGCCTCCTCGTGGTTTCACTGTAAATATGAAATTAAAAGCATAAAGAAACCCGTGAAACACCAACAGTGAGCGGAGGACAAGACTAACGTGCTGCAGTGGCTGTTTTGTGATGCAGATGCCGGACGGCAACAAGGGGAAGCGTTTGGATCCGATGGTTTGTGATGTTAAAGCACAGCCGCAGCCTCGCCACACCGAAAACACTTCAGTCACCGTGGCAACCGCTGCTGGCTGATTTTCACTAATAATCAACGAGAGACGACATCTGTGCAGTTTTGTGTCCAGAAACAAGAGTTAGACTGCAGGGGAATAAGGTTTGTTTTATAACAGACGTCAGCATGAAAACTCCTCCAGTTCATTACTCACATTAACACAATTATTCTTTGTATTGCACGTTTTCTGAAATGTGATGTTTTAATATGCAAATGAGGCTTTATCATGTGCTAATTTGCTACATTTGCAGATATAAATGTGAACGTTGGATAAAGTAGGTTCAGAGTTCTGGTTTCATGTTGTTCACATATTAGAGTCAAAGT
>CALSCE010010686.1:9705636-9742772 GCA_943593645.1 Bovichtus variegatus | reverse complement strand
AGAGATCCAGAATCTCCTCTGTAAAAACCTTTGACTCTAATATGTAAACGACATGAAACCAGAACTCTGAACCTGCTTTATCCAACATTCACGTTTATATGTGCAAATTAGCACACATTTAATGAGATAATGCTTCATTAGCATATTTACATTTACATTCACATTTCAGAAAACTTGTAATACAAAGAATAATAGTCTTAATGTGAGTAATAAACCGGGGAAGTTTAATGCTGATATTTATTAGATAAAGATTTGAACCCTATTCAGTGGCGCTGGAGTTAATCTCTGCTAATATTCTTAAGTAACATGTTTGCAAAGTATCTAAATATAGTTTGTCTCTCAACTGAGGACAGTCAATTCATTGACTATTTACACAACGACAACAACCAGATTCCTAAATGTATATGTCACAAAACAGGCACAGTATCAGGTATTTTCTTTACATACATAAAACACATCATACGCAGTTTCCAGTTACTATTTTTAAGACTAAAACAGCCAGACCAGCAAATGATAAAAAAAAAAAAAGAGAAAGGACAGACTCAATAAAAGAAGAATAAAACATCTGCAACTTCCTTAAAAACAACAAGCGTTGATTTTCCTTTTTACACACCGAGCATCTGTATTTAAACTACATTAAAGCTTCTCGTGTTTACTTTTCCCTGATCGTGATTATATAATATTTGGTGCTCCAACAGTTGTAAAACTTGCCCCCAGGGTGGTTTATTGAAGCCTCGCTCACAGAACACATGCATTAAATTGACCATAGCACATCCTGTATGAGCCGCAGTGTGTTGTGTTTGACATCTGACCTCCCAGCGTATGTATGTATGTAACTACGTGTGTCCTCTGTTTGTGTAAGAGCTCTTCAACATCAGCTGTATGTGTTTCAGAAAAGACTCCTGTGAGAGGGCGTGTTTGTTCCAGGCACAGCTGATGTTAAAGTCACTCACAGCGTTACTGAGTCTGCACTTTGTAGGTTTCTATGTTGGAATTAAATAAAAGTACAGGAAGTCCAATAAACTCATGTTTCTATGTGTTGCACCAATAGATATGAAATGTTAAACAACATGTATTAGTGTTTTTTTCTTTTGCATATGATAAAATACAACAATTTAATAATAATAAAAAATAAGACACAATTTCTGACCTATAATTAACATTTATTTAACACTGTTGTTGTCTGTTTTTTGTTGATAATCTCTATTTTGATAATCTCTATTTTGATAATCGTTTAATTGTCATTTTTCGTGCAGAAATCTTTTTAAATGTTGTTCTCAGCCTCTCAAATATGGAGATTTTTTTCTCTGTTTCATATCAAATTAAAGTGACAAAACAAGACATTTAAAGACAAACCTTGAACTTTGAGGAACTGGGATGGACATTTTTCACTATTTTCTGATAATTTATACACCAAACTATTAATTAATTAATTAATTAATCTGTCAAATAGTGATCAATAACGAAAATAATCGTTAGTTTCAGCCCTAATTAAAAAGTTTACTTCAGTTTTAACACTGTTTGTGCTGTGGTCAGACAGGTGTTTTTTTTGTTTTTTTTAAATGTCTGTACATTGTATATTCTTTAATACTCGTACTGTGAACCTTTGAACATTTCTTGCACAATTTTGTACATTCCTTCACAAAACTACCACTTCTAAACGGGCACAGCTCTTCCACTTTTAATTCATATTGTACATATTTCTATAGTATTTTTCTTACATTCTTATTCTACTTCTCTTCTATATTTCTATGTTTCTTGATTTTTGCAATACTTGCTGTTATTTTTTATTTGATTTTCTAAGTTATGCACCAATTCACCAAAGCAAATTTGTCGTATGTAAAAACCTTCTTGGCGATAAACCTGATCGTGGTTCTGATGTTCAGTTCAAAGCTTCTGTTTACATATGACTGCACTTACACTTCCCTGTACAAAGCCCCGTGCATGCATTCCTTACCACGGTGGGGAGCGAGGCTCTTCGGTCAGCCTGTGTTCTTGCAGATCTTCTGAAGCTGCTCTTTCTGTCCCGGGAGTGTCCACCTTCTGCTCCGTGACCCCAGTAACTGCTCATCCACTTTGTGAAGTTACCATCATCATCATCATCATTGTCCATGAAGCCAGGCAGGAGCCTGAGAGACATGATGGAGCTGTGCAGCAGAGGAGTGTGATCCAGCCGCTCTGCTCTGCTCCACGAGCCACGAGGGAACTTATTCAATTAGATCCCTGCGGAGCCTCGAGCGCTGTTATTCTTGAATGATCCCAAAGTAAACGGCAGAGCCTTTAAATAAGTGAATCCCCTTTAATCTATTTAACGTGGCTGGTAGAAAGCACACATGGAGGCGATGGGAGAACGCGTGGAGGCAGGAGGCAGAGGGGAGTGGCGAGTGTTTTGTTGGCTTGTGTGCTTTTAATCTTTCCATTGCAGTCCTGGGGCGGGGGGGGACTACAGAAACTCCAATTCCCCCATACTTTCCACTCGCTGAGTACATCAAACCTGTCAATAGTTATGGAGTGCAGTGGAGTCTGCTGTGTGCACGGAGCCCGGGGCCTGTGTGCTACAGGACTGAGCTTATCTTTCATATTCAATCATATTTATTTACAAAATCCTCCTTGTTTGTTTTGGTTTTGACCTGCTGTCTTGATTGCTTTAAGCTTGTGTTGCATTGATTATTATTGTACATTGTCTTCTTCCCCAAAATAATTGAGTAAATAAACATAAAATAAAGTGTAAAATCGCAGTCTGTCACGGTGTGCTTAATACGCAAGATTTGGTGCTTTTCTCTGTTTTATATCAAATTAAAGTGACAAAACAAGACATTTAAAGACAAACCTTGGACTTTGAGGAACTGGGATGGACATGTTTCACTATTTTCTGATAATTTATACAATAAACTATTAATTAATTAATTAATCTGTCAAATAATGTGATCAATAACGAAAAAAAATAATCATTAGTTTCAGCCCTAATTAATAAGTTTACTTCAGCTTTAACACTCTTTGTGCTGTGGTCCGACAGGTTTTTTTTTTTTTTTTTTTTTAAATGTCTGTACATTGTATATTCTTTAATACTCGTACTGTGAACCTTTGAACATTTCTTGCACAATTTTGTACATTTCTGCACAAAACTATCCACTACAAACTAACATGCAAGTTGTCATTCTGATGAAACTTTAAAAAAGAAAAAGATATTGTGAAGCCTGAGTGAGGACAATACAGCAACTGGAAAAGCAACATCATTCCTATCGTGATGAAATCATATATCGCGATATCGTGATGCAAAATCAAGTCATTTAAATTGATGAATACAGGCATAGAACTCAAATTTCTCAGAAAATCTGAACTATTTTGAGGGAATATCAAGATTGTGGTTTTATTTTTACATCACACTTTACATTACCAGTCAGTTCCATGTGATTTACAAAACTGGGCTCCAACTGGCAACAGATACAGTTCAGGACCCAGCAATTAATTAGTAATTATGGAGAATAATCTGTAAACGTCAACTTGGAACACAAATGTTTAAAATTATACGAGTAGTGTTTTCGAACAGAATTGTATTAAAAAAATTTTTTTTATTAATTAATTCATTAATTAATACAATCCTGTTCGAAAACACTACTCGTTTATTAATATTAATTAATTAATTAATTAATTAATTAATTCAGCTTTATTGTTCTGCTTATGGGAATACTGTATAATAATAATAATAATAATAATAATGTAGTTAAATTAAACTGTTGTTTAAGATGATTACTCTGTGTTTGTGTGCATGCATGTGAACATAGTCAGTGTATAGCTGTAAATATATATTTTTTTCTCTATAATTTCATTTGAAACTGTTATGTTCATTTTGCCCTAAAGTTCTTAATAAAATGAGAAAATACTTAAGTATTAAAAAATTGTGCTTTACCATGTAGTTATTTGATAGACTATTTATTTATTGAATTACTGGAGAACATGCTATATAGTAATATATATCGTTATCCAGATGTGAATAATAACTAAAATGTTTACTATATTTTATATAATATTTTTACTAGACTTTTACTGCTGCTGATGATTTTTTGCACACTCATATTTTATCGTTATTTTATTATTCATAATATTGCTTATATTTTGTACTTATTTATTTTCTTATAACAGATATTATTACACGTTATTTATTCTACACTTTAAATGAATTAATGAGAGAACATTTTATTACGAGCATTAAAGTCTTATAGTCCCTGCGGGTTAATTTCAAGTAATCAGAGTACTCGGAAAGTGACATAAGAAGCACTGAGCAGCTATTTAAAGTGACTAAATCCTGTTATCTGACACCAATGACACGTGTAGTCATACGTTGTACTAAATGTATATACAGTATTAAAACACAACTACAAAATGTGACATGGTAATGATGTATAAACTGCTAAATGAAATGCAAAGTCAATATTAAACAGATTTTTAAAGGTTTTTTTGCTTCAAGTTTTCAGCTTCAGGTAGAGGAATTTCTTAAAATTAATTTTACACTTGAATTCGAACAAAATCTTCCTTCACAAACTGAAAAGATAAAAAGATGTGACTCATCTCAGAGAGTTGAGACTAATCCAGTCGAGATTACAGTAATCTGTTGGTTTAAAGTCGTACGTGAACACAAATGATCAAATGCTCTTTTTATTTCCCGATATACGGAAGCCCTGAGAGGCAAGTGAGATCCATTTTCTAAGTTGTATCTAAATTCTCTCCTGTGTTTAGGATTCAAGAACAGGTTTTAAAAAAGTTCCCTAAATTTAAAAAAATCTGTGAAACAGTTGAGGAAAAAAAGTTTTACTAGGATATTTTTTCATCTTTTTTTTCCATCCATTTTTTCCCATGTTTTCGTATGTGAAGAAGAATTATCAGGTGAATTATTATTTTATTGTGTTTGTTGTTGTAATACTGAATTATGCCAGCAGAGGCTGAAGTGCACCACTGTTCTATGTACTAAATCATGTTCTAAATACTAAACCCAACGTACGTACATTGTGTTAGCAATTAAAACATTACTGTCTTTCTTTTGGCTTTAAATGCATTTTAATCTGCCGCTTTCAGTACTATTGAAAACATTGTTTTGTACATAGACAATGACACAGAAGAATCACACGTCTCACACACACTTCTTAAACTAAGCCCGGCGGTGCTAACAATAGCAGACAGAGTCAGGAATAGCTGGAAGATCAGACGTCTTTATTGTAACCTCTGTCAGTAACCCTGCTTTCACCTCCCTGCAGCAGCAACAATATCTGCGCTCCTCATGGAAAACACGAGGTTATTGTGCCTCACCACGTGCTGGAGTTTATGGGCAAAATTGATTTTATGGCTTTTCAAAACAAGCTACTGTGTCAGTGTAGAATGGATTATTTTAAAGGGCAGAAACATGTTATCATAACCTCCCGAGACCCGAGCTTTCGTTTGGTATGCTTTTCTAATTTCTCCTAGTTTTTTGGAATAAGCAGGACACGATAAGTAAAAAAAACAACACCTAAGCGTTGGCTTTGAACAGGAAGTAGTTTTGCTAAATGAAAATGTCCTCATATTAGGTTTATTTGACTGTATAACACCAGTGTTTAACAAAGTATAACAGTGTTTATTTCAATGCCTTAATATTGCTTTGCAAAAACAAAATTGCAAACAAATGCAACATTTCTTTAATGTTTTGTAATTCTGAACGACTTTTTCTTGCTCGTTACTCCAAACTAGGAGAGTCCTTAGAAACAGTCTGCTACAAAATGCCTGAACAAAACAAAACAAAATCAACAATGCATTTATAAAAGCTTTGTAATTTGTTCATTTTGTAACTCTGCATGAGTCTTTCTTGCTCCATACTGCAAACTCGGAGTGTCTGTCACACCTATTGTCTAGTGTGAAATGATAATAAAGTACTGATTTCCTCAAATGAGTACTTCGTAATTAGCATATATATGAATATATATTTTTTTTGTAAGTTGCTTATGTGTTTTTTCCAGTATTTTTGTCTAAATAATATGTCACTGAATATATTATACAGTTTTGTACAACTTGCAAAAAAATCACAATAAACTAAAATAAACATATTTTATTCCTAATTTAGTATAAATGATACATTGAAAAAACCTATTTATTAAGTAAGTATGTTACTTTTTAATTTGTCACAAATCCAAAAAGAGAATAAAACGATATGTAGCCGACTGTGAATACCGGGGGTCAGTTTCAGCATAATTTAGAGCATTTCATTGAATTATAAAACGCCACCCGAGGGAACAGTCGTCCCATCAAAGGTCTACTGTATGTTCACAGGCTTTCCTGTAACCAGCTACACACAGCTGACTCTGAAAGCTGCTCGGATGCTCACTGGTTGAGGACAGAATGGCTTCAGGCACAAATTGAGTAATCAGGCTGCAGCAGCGTCCACACAAACAGCACAAATAGGGAGACAGAATAAAGACACAAACACGGACTCCAACTCATAATAAGTCCACATTGATCAGTATCACATGTAGAGTGTTGGGGCTGGAAAACTGTATAATAATAATAATAATAATAATAATAATAATAATAATAATAAAGTGCTTCACATGGTTGAAACATCAGACAAAAAAAACTATTTAAATATATTATATATACATATATAATATATAAGTAAAATAAATAATATAAGGCTATAATGTTAAAAATATATAGAAGACATGGTGGGAATAAAATGATGTTCTCATATTAATAAAAAAGCATTTTCTTTTCTTTTCTTTTAAAGATTGTGATTGGAAAGATGTCACTGATTCTTCCATTAAATAATCACTATTGTCAGACTACACTGAAGTACTGTCTTTTTATGACAGAAATAAGTATTCTCCACAATAAACAAAAAATAATGTGTATGTGCAGGTATCATACAGTCTATGGTAGGTATGGACTTATAGAGAATCAGCAGCACTGCTACCTAGTGGCTGCAGTCAACCTGCAGTGAATTACACTATTAATTCATTAATTTAATTTATATGTTTTCAAGATTCAAAATATTACTTTGATCAATGTTTATTTAAAGTATTGATGTTAAATCGTATATTTAAAACAGGGATACAAACAAATATTATGTCAAGTAGAAATTATAGAACAGTATAAGAGATAATTCTTCTTGTTCTTCCCTAACAAAGAATGGAATTATTTCATTTTTTTTAGACTTTATTAGATTTTCAAGAAAACATAAACGATACATGACTATAGGCCTAATAATATACAAACATACAGGAAACAAAGAAAAAATGTAATATGAATACAGTAAAAATGTAATAAATACTAATGATAATTAAAAAAAAAAAGACATGCACACATTTATTACTTCTAATTATGCATCCCTGTTAACATTCAGTTTATTAGTTTGCAATACTGTCTACCACACATTTATATTACGTTATGTTATATTTTATTTATATGTATAGCCCTATGTTTTTACTGTAGTATTGTATGTCAAAAATATTTTTTTTTTAAAGAAATTAAAATAAACATATCAAATGACTGCTTCTCTTTAATTGCTGTTTATAATAAATAAATAACTTGAATCTTGCAGCTGCTGAGGTAATGTTTGGACTACAAAGCGCTACTGTCGAACTACAACTACACACAGCCCCGTGTCTTGTCCTCCAGTATCCCATGATTCCTCTGTGTGACCTCGCGCAGCACAGGAAGCAGTAGAAGAAGAAGCGGCGCTCCTCGCTCACGCTGCAGTCTGGTGGTGGTTACTGGCCGCTGGCTAAACTCTCGCTCGGTTGTACATCATGGCTTCTTCTAAGCCAGTGGAGCCGCAGTCCGGGACGGGACTCCCCCGCTGGCAGCTGGCCCTGTTAGTCGGGACTCCCATAGTGCTGGGAGTCGGGGCGGTTTATCTCTGGAATCGCAGCAGGACGAAGGAGAGTAAAGGGACCGGGGAGCGGAAAACTCCAGAAGGCAGCGCGAGCCCCGTGCAGGGCCAAGACGGCTCAGCTCCGGCCGGCCGGGAGCCACCGAACATGGTAACGAAACCGAAAATTACTGCTAATGTAAAATCCCCCATATTAGCTTTACCTGCCTTAGTGCAGTGCGTGCGTTTTTCGGACTAAACGTGTCATTGCCGTAAAAGTGTCGTCAAGGACACCAAACGTTACCACCAGTGACAGCTAGCCTACTGATAGCTAGCAACCGGTTCATCCGTGGTGGATTAGCGAGGTTAACAGCTAGCTAGGTTAACCAGCCCGGTTACAGAATTAACTAATATTACCTTTTAAAGAAAGGAAATAAATGTCTGCAGCTGGTAAAGTATGCGCTAAAACAACACGTGTGAACAACATGATGATATGTTTTAGCTATAGCTTTGTAATTGTAATGCTTTTGTGACATGCTAGCTAACGTTATCTTCTCATAAAGTCAAGGGGGGCGGGGTTAGCAGTCACTGTAATCAGTATATAGGCAGAGGTGATTTTATTAAATATGATAAGAGACTGTCACCTCATTCATTGCATTGTTTCGTTTTAACTTTAGGTAGAACGTGTATAAAAGGGGAGTGGGGTCCTCCTGCAATTTCATGGATTCTGGTGAATTGTTCTGCATTCATTTATGGTGGACATGGCTCTATTTATGTGAAGGAAAACACAGAAATTGAGGCAGCCGGTGACAAATCAGAAAATAATATAATATAATGCAGTAAAGCTCTCAAGCATTCTGTATTGCTTTAAAAATATTTATTAACCTGTGGATCAATTTTTCTTATTTAATGTTATCTCTGCTGATTCTGCTCACATGTAGACATGATTTACTCTTTTGTGTCTGGAGTTTTAATACCTCAAAATGTTTTAATTGCAGATTCACTGCTTTCACTTTCACGTGTTGTCACATTCCTGCTAATGTACAAATCTTTGCATCATAATAAGACTTGAAATAAGTTTCTTCACCTGATATCAGTGCATTTTTGTTTTGCCCGTCTGCTCTTTGTTGTATATTATTTTATTTTGTATTTTATTATTTAACTTTTCTACTCTGGACTGCAGCCGCAACATTTAGGAAACTTTTCTACGAGTGGAGCATTTTAAACTTTAATTTCTCAGTCGATCAAGTTAATTCTATTGTGAAAAGCCAAAATGGTGATTTAATATTCAATTAATTCTGCAGCCCTAGTAAATGGACTGCATTTATATTGCGCTTTTCTACTTTACCAAATAAAACGCTTTACAATTATTCTCTCTTTCACAAAGGCTGCAACTAACTATTATTTTCCTTGTTGAATAATCTATTGATTATCTCAATTAATCTTTTAGTTGTTTGGTCTATAAAATGTGAGAAAATTGTGAAAAATGTTAGTGTTTCCAAAAGATGGAAATGTCTCAAATATATTCAGTTTACTGTCATAAAGGAGTAAAGAACAAAAAGAAAGAAAACATTTTCACATTTAAGAAGCTGGAATCGGATCATTTTGAATCCTTAAAAAAAAAATGCACTTATTGATTATCAAAGTAGTTGGTGATTTTAATTTAATAGTTGACAACTAATCGATTGCTTGCAGCTCTATCATCCACACACTCACACATTGATGGTGGCAGAGCTGCTATGCAGCTTTGTGTTCGGTGTCCCACAATAAGTTGATGGTGGTGAATTTCCCTTATTATAATGATAATCGTGAATATCCTCACATGAGTGACTTGGAAAAACCTGTCTAGCTCGCTATCATGGTAGAGAAGTGAAAAATAGATCCTAATGAATTTTTTAAACTACAGGAATTATGTAAGAAAAGAACAGACTCACACGATGCAATATTTATGCAGATTTATGTTCATTAAAAAAAGATGTGATGCAAACAAATATTTGTTTCTGAACAACGGGACAAACTTGTCAATTCCAATTATTTTGTCCAGGACAATCGTGACATGAAGTTTTACTGAGTTGCCCTTTCTCTCTTTCATTCAGAGCCCGTTGGATCGGGCCCAAGCAGCAAAGAACAAGGGCAACAAGTACTTCAAGGCTGCCAAGTACGAGAACGCCATCCAGTGCTACACTGAGGCCATCGCTCTCTGCCCCACAGAGCAGAAGACCGATTTGTCAACATTTTACCAGAACAGAGCAGCAGCCTACGAACAACAGGTGGGCTCCACCTTTTCTGTTGATCTGTGCAGAGATTGTTGTTAATGTGAAAGAAGATTTATAAAAAATAAAAAGCTAAATTTTGATATATCTTCATTATGTAAGTGTCTTGGGAAGAAAGTGAATTTCTCAGTATTGTGTCTGTCTCTTGCTGTAATGAATGCATGGAATTGATTTTTATTTAATTTTTTGATGCAAAAATTAACAATATGCAACTCTCAGTGAATTCAAGACTCGGGTCATACAAAAAGATTAAATGCTGCTTATTACGTAAATAAAGTTGTTAGGATGGCTGCCTTTTTTTATTTCTCACAAACCTAACTATTTCAAAAATATATTGTACACAAAATAACAAGTACAATTGGTATTTTATGTAATAAAAATAATATATATATATATTCAACAAAGGGTTAAGGTGTTTGTAGACGGAAATTCATGCATGTCAATACTTTTTGTTCTTGATTGAACTTGAAATATACCTGAAATGGCTTCAGTGCAAACTAACTTCTTCTCACAGCTTAAAGCCAGAATAGATGCCGTGTCTCGGCAGCTGACTGACTCCTCGTTGGTCAATGTGTAGCAAAGTCTTTGCCAATCATCAACTTTCTCAAATCTTTCCACCCTCATGTTTGACTGAAGGTTTTTCTCACAGAAGTTAATGCAAACTCATCCTTAAAAGTCTTACATTTGATTTACAGAATTTGAATAAACAATCATTTTGGTTGGTTTAAAATGTTTAGGGTGACGCCTACTTGCATGAGAAGCATCTCCCCACAGGATTCACTTATTTAGTTTTGCTGTGGAGAGAGTCTTAAAGTTTCTCTTTGGAGGTCTTTGAAAGGTCTTAAAGCATTTATATAGAAAGTGTGCAGAAACCCGGCATGAGGTGTCGCACTAGCCCTCCAACTAAAAGTGTAATGTTCTATCTTTGATACAGATGCTGTTTTGTTTTTAAAGATTAGTTTTTTTATATATAAAGGTCTTCAGAAATCATTTTCAATATAAGTCCCTTGGTCCACTTTGAAGTCTTTGCTATATATTCATTGGCAGATATTTTTTGGAAAAGGGTTTCCGCAGGGCCTTAAAAAGTCTGTTATTAGTCTTATTTCCTTCATAAACTTCTTACTTTTTTGCCAGTATAGATGTGAAATGGGTCTTAAATTGCATTCATAATGCTATTTAAATTGAACTTGTTGAAACTTGCAGAAGCCTTGTGGATGATAACCAGCCCATAACTTATCATTTCAGATGAAATGGACAGAAGTGGTGCATGACTGCTGTCAGGCCGTGGAGATGAATCCACGCTATATCAAGGCTCTGTTCAGGAGGGCTAAAGCTCTGGAAAAACTCGACAACAAGAAGGAGTGCTTAGAAGGTAAAACTTTCCTCTTCTTTCTAAAAAATGTTCTTCAAGTTAAAGATGTAATATCTAACATTTCCCCATTAAAATGTATAAAAACGGCCAGGCCTATGTTCTATATATATAGAGAGAGTTGTTCCAGAGAAATGTGTAGTGTCCCTGAAGGCAACGTTTCCTCTCTCCTGTCATGGCGTCGTCTCCCCTTTGAGCAGCGTCAGCTTGTGTTTGTCTGCCAGAAGCTTCATAAACTGACTTTTTATCCAGTTTTAAGACACATTTTTACATCTTGGTGCTTTATAACTCTATATTTGAAGCGGATGAAGGATTTTAGTCAGTTAGCAGCCGAACAGTGTGAAGGAGAAACTCTGCTGTTTAACCTCAAACTGCTTCATTCACTGTTTTTACTGCTTTGAATGAGGAGAGGAGGAGAAACTGTGGAGGATTCTGCTGCTGCACCAGGAACACTGAAGGAACCCTTACGGGAGAAGAATTCCCAGAAAAATGTTTTATCGTAAAATGTGTTCCGTGTGTGTCCTCCAGACGTCACAGCGGTGTGTATTCTCGAGGCCTTCCAGAACCAACAGAGCATGCTGCTCGCAGACAAGGTGCTGAAACAGCTGGGAAAAGAGAAGGCAAAAGATAAATACAAGGTACAATCCATTTTTAGAAACATTCAATTCAGTTTTATACCTCTGAATTGTCACAGTACACTTATTCTCTTCTTTCAAAACCTTTCTCTCCTCCAGAACCGTGAACCCATGATGCCTTCTCCTCAGTTCATCAAATCCTACTTCAGCTCGTTCACCGATGACATAATCTCACAGCCGCTGCAGAAGGGCGAGAAGAAAGATGAAGACAAGGACAAGGAGGGCGAGGCAGCCGATGTCTCCGAGAGGTCAGAGAGTCTTTACTTAAATCCACTGCATCATATATAAGTATGCTCCTCAATATTTGTGTTCTTGGATAACAATGGTCCAAACTTGGCATAACTATAAAACCAAGCATGGCCAGAGTGCGTTCATGTGAAGTGCCTCGAGTGAATCATTTATATTTATACTGGTGCCATGTCAAAGCAAACATGAGTCAGGTTAGAACTTTTGTATGGAACAGGGTGAAGATTTGTGTGTGTGTGTGTGTGTGCCTCTGATACAACCTTTGAGCCAAAATGACAGATAGAACCTGATTTCTTAGTATCAAAGTGGTAGTTCTAAAATAAACATAGGATTGAGTCTTATGTTTCTATAAGTAACACTAAGGACATGGGAATACATAATGTTCCTCTCATGTCACAACTGTGTTTATAAAACTGTGAATTACCACCTGGTGCATGAACACTTTTCCTGTTCTGTGGTTTTCTTCTCCTTCAGCTCTGGCTACCTGAAGGCCAAGCAGTACATGGAGGAGGAGAACTATGATAAAATCATCAGTGAATGCACCAAGGAGATCGAGTCAGGAGGCCGATACACTGCAGAGGCGCTGCTGCTGCGCGCCACCTTCTACCTGCTGATTGGAAACGCTACTGCTGCTCAGCCTGATTTGGACAGAGTGATAAACATGCAGGACGCCAACGTGAAGGTACGGACAGTTTAATTTATTAACCTGTTCGTAGCTGAGAAAATACCAGACCAGTTCAAGTACTGGGGCATATTAGGGCCACTGTAGGTTAACAAATAAGATGGGAGGTCGGGGGGTGATATGCAGAGAAAATATCAGAATTTCTAACATTAAAGTGGTAAATTTACGAAAGACTGATTTTCCTGAAAAGGAAAAAAATGGGAAGAAAAAGGTTATTTTCTTGGGTTTTGTCTCGTAAATTTATGACTTTAATCTCACCGTATTTATAATTTTTTTTCTTGCAAATGTTTGATTTTATAATCTCAGAATACTCAAGTTTTTTTCTCAACGTCTTTTGTGAGTTTTTTTCTTTTAAATTTACCACTTTAATCTCAGAGAATATCCAAGTTTGGTTTTTTTTTCTTTATAAATTTACGACTTTAATCTTGGAAATTGTTTTTTCTGAACATTACCCCCTCTCCCCCGGCGTTGTAAATATTATTATTTTTTCCTACATTGGCTCTAATCTGCTGTTGTGTTACTAAAACTGCACTACAAATTAATTGTATTTATAGAAGTCTGTCAAGGTTCAGATGCATCTGCAGATTTCAGTAAATGTACCTCTGGTTCTCGGATCATTTCAGTGCAGCCCGCCAGATGTTTCCAGCTGAACTTTTATATTTTTAATAATTTTAGAAAATGATGATATTGCTTTTTATGCCGTTTTATTTTCTGGGAGGTAAAAATACTCGTAGTTTGCTTTTGGCCCGTGACCCACCATGAGGTTTCAGTTTTGGCCCTCCAAGGGAAAAGTTAAATTCTTGCCTTGTTCTCTAATTATTTGTACGCAAAGACATCCTTTACAGAAGACTTGTTGTCACTCTGTTCTATGGTTTGATGTTTTACAGCTACGAGCCAATGCTCTGATCAAGCGGGGCAGCATGTACATGCAGCAGCAGCAGCCTATGCTCTCTACACAAGACTTCAACATGGCAGCCGACATTGACACGCGCAACCCTGACGTCTATCACCACAGGGGGCAGGTAGGAGCACGTTGAACTGGTTTCTTTAACATCTGCTTGTGAACTTGTTGTTTTGATTGCTGTCAGTTGTTACTAACTTAATGTTTGAAATGTTATATGCTGTAGCGCTCTCTCTAAAGTCAGTTTTTCTTCACAGTTGAAAATCCTGCTGGACCAGGTGGATGAGGCGGTGGGAGACTTTGATGAGTGCATCGTGCTGAGGCCCGACTCCGCTCTCGCCCAGGCTCAGAAATGCTTCGCTCTCGTAAGTAATCGACTGAAGATCATTTGAAAAGCACGCGTGCCGTTATCTAACCTACCTAATAAATAACACTAGCATTAATGGCTGCTACAACTAAAGTTTAGCTGCTGAGTTTCTTTTTGTTGTGTTCTTCAGTACAGACAAGCATACACTGGAAACAACCCGTCACAAGTGCAGACGGCCATGGACGGCTTCGAGGACGTTATCAGAAGGTTCCCCAAGTGTGCCGAGGGCTACGCTCTTTATGCTCAGGTACACAGTCAAAAACTGGATTTTCTATTTACACGTCAGTGTTTGGCCACAACTAACGAACACTTTCATCATCGATTAATCTGACAGTTATTTTCTAGATTCATTATTTTGTCTACAAATAATTTCCCACAGTCCAAGATGATGTCTTCAAATGTCTTGTTTTATTCAACAAACAGTCCAAAAACAAAATATATTCAGTTTACTATTATGCATAGCAAAAAAAAAAGCCTCAAATCTTTATATTAAAAATACTGGAACCAGCAAATATTTGTTATATTTACTTGGAAAAATAATTAAAAAGAATATTCGGTAATCAAAATAGTTGTCGCTTGATTTTTTTCCGTTGATCATTGCAGCTCTAATTTGCTTCGCCAATTTTACAATATATTAGCTGTGTAAATCAGTTTGTTATTGTTATTTTCAGGCTTTGACCGATCAGCAGCAGTTTGGAAAAGCCGACGAGATGTATGACAAGTGTATCGAACTGGAACCAGACAATGCTACCACATATGTCCACAAGGGGTAGGCATTTCTTTTCCTTTATGTAGGCGTATTGTTAAACTAACATGTGATTTATATGTGTCCATTAGTCATCAGTTGTTAATGTTCAATATATGTCCAGTTTGTTGCAGCTTCAATGGAAACAAGACCTTGACTTGGGTCTCGAGCTCATCGGTAAGGCCATTGAAATCGACAACAAATGTGACTTTGCCTATGAAACGATGGGAACCATTGAAGTTCAAAGGTGAGAATAACAAACTTGACTCAATCTCCACACATTGCAAGTCTTCTTGAAGTGTAAACTAACCAGAGCATTTTCTTTTCCAGGGGAAATCTGGACAGGGCGATAGATATGTTCAACAAGGCGATTAACCTGGCCAAGTCTGAGATGGAGATGGCCCATTTGTACTCGTTATGTGATGCGGCGTACGCTCAGACAGAAGTGGCGAGGAAGTACGGGCTGAAACCTCCGACACTGTAACGTCTCTGCCAATCCATCGCCAATCTCAATCTTCATTGCTGAATTTAACTGTGTTTGAATGCAACTGTCTGACTTAACTTTTGATTTGTATAAAAAAAAAAAACTGAGTACTGGATTATAAATGAAAAAAAAAAGGAAGAGCCCTGAATATGTTTGGGCAATATGTTTCCAAATGTTATCATGGAAAGAAGGATTTCTATTCACTATCAAGCCGAGGCTGCAATCCAGGCCTCTGGTTGATTTGGTGGTTTGTCAGGTTCAGGGCTCTTAACTGACGCAGCCCTTTGCTGACACAAGGGATAGTTTGGATATTTTTAAGTGGGGATTTATGAGTTATCCATAGTTGGTGTGTATACCTACAGCAGATGCAGTTTGGAGAAGCAGGAAGCTAAACATTGTACTGCTGTGGACGCCAGGCTCCTTTGACAAAAACAGTAATTTTACCTGCAGAACACAGGAGTTGCTGGTCTACCTCTGCGTCCATCTGTTAGTTAGTTTGTGTTATTGTGTGACTTTGGTGAATCTGAACTAACCCTTTAAAACACCAAAGTAACACAATAACACAAACTAACTAACCGATGGACGCAGCAATAGACCAGCAACTCCTGTGTTCTTGGAGGTAAAATTATTGTTTTTGTCAATGGAGTCTGGTGGCTTTGAAGAGAGCATAGAAAACTGCTTCAGTTCCCCAACAGAAAGGGCGAAAATATTCTGAATATAGCGTACACTTAAACAGATTTTTCTTTTTTTAGTTGTCTAAAAAAACATCCACAGCAGCACATTGTTTAGCTTCCTGCTGGTCCTCCTCTACGTTTCTACAAACTGCATGTACAATGGAGAATTACCTCATACAATCACACCTTTTTAAAATATCCAAACTATCACTTTAATTCAAACAGAACATCGTCATCTGACCTTTTTATTGCTCAGAATAAAGAGAAAGATATTTAGAGAGAGAGACATGAATGGCCATGTATACGTGTCTAAATCGAAATGAATAGTAACTATGTGAAATGTAAGTGAACTGAAATGTGCGCAGTCTGTTGAACCAATTACTGACTTTAAGGCTTTTGTGACTTTTAAACCTACAGAAAATACTGTGAGAGCTTTACATAGTTCTAATGGACTGTTCACGTGTTAATTTATGCTGATCTAAAGTGTTTTTCCCCCCCGGCTCCTTTTCATATGTAACATACACTATCAGTTCTGAATGCAAGATTAAAATTATAGTCAAATGTGTAATGTCTGTGTTTGTAATGCTGGATTTGATCCCATGGATATTGGGCTAAAGAGAGGTTAGTTTAGCATCCTGCAGTGTTTTTGTTTTTTAATACTGGGATTGCCTGTTTACTTTTTTCTTTTTTATACTTTGTGCAGCATGTTCACTTTATAAATAAATGTAAATGCAATGCTCGTGCTGTATTGAACACTAGGAAAACCCCAACTATAAGATGCGTTGGGCAAAACAATTTGGATTAGAAAAACTTAACCAACTTAATGTATTTTAGTTTTTTTGAAAATGTTATTTTTTAATTGTCAGAAGATGTCACAGGGGATTGGATATTCAGTGATTTTTGATTTTTTTTTTTTTACTAGCTCACGTTAAATGAAAAACATGATTTATTTTCTATTTTATTGTAAACTGTTTATTTTTCATGCAACATAACATTTTTTGACAGTAACTTTAAAAAAGAGTGGTTTTATTTTTCTGTCCTTTTCAAAGTATATTCTCACAACCCAAGCCTTACTGCTTCTTCTCTTGGTTCGGTGTATGATTTGGTTCTCGAGTAGCATCCGTACTTTGTAAAAAATAAAATTAGCCATCACTCCTGAATGCTTGCAACATTTTCTACTTTTGGAAAACTAAATTCAAATACTAATGTTCTGTGACATTAAGTTCTGGCTACATTTTATTGAGCGTGTGGTAATACCAAGGAACCAAATCGTGCATTCAAGCTGCTGCTGCTGAAGATACTTTTCTGCAAAAATCATCTGTTTTAAACCTACAAAAACAAACAAATTGAACCTTTAAACAATGTATGTAACTGCCAGCAGCTAATCTACAGATATCTACAAAATATTGGTGGTTTAATAGAAATGACACTAACATTCTCCATCAATGATCTGTATGGTGACCAAAGTGAAAGAGAAAATGAATCCTAATAAAGTTATAAATCCTGGGATGAATTTCACCTTTGCACGTTTCTTCCGGCCTGTGCAGCCTCACGAATGTTGAAATGAAGGTTATAGTCTTTCTTAATTATAGCTAGTTCATTCTCAGGTCAGGTGGGGTTTTTTTATTACAATAAAAAGGAAATAAAATACAAAGATATTAATATTAGTTATTATTAAATAAAAATGTAATCATAATAATCAGTGGTGGACAGTAACTAAGTACATGTGCAAGTACTGCACTTAAGTACAATTCTGAGGTACTTTATTGGAGTATTTCCATTTTCTGCTACTTTATACTTCTACTCTACATCTCAGGCACTACATTTATTTGATAACTTCAGTTACAGTAAGATGAATAATACAAAATATAATCAACAAATAATTTATCATGTATTATTTATGGGTTAAGATAACTTTTATTGATTCGTTGGTGAAAATCATAAGCTACCCAGCAGTATATTTCGTAAAAACACTGCTACATTAAAGTGATAAACACATTAATATTTATCAATAATCAATAATTATAATCCAATCATATAACATATATTATTCTTAATATGGGGCGTTGTACAGATTAAGTACTTTTACTTTTGGAGTACTTTTTTTTAAATTCAAATAACATTTTGAATGCAGGACTTTTTCATGTAACAGTATTTCTACACTGTAGTTTTATTACTTTTACTTAAATAAAAGATCGGATCCATCCACCACTGATAATAATAATAATAATAATAATAATAATAATATCAATAATAATAATAACAATAATAATAAAAAATAAAATAATACTATCAATAATATCAATAATAATGCTGATAATAATAATAATGTTAAAGTAAAAGTATTAGTATACATATTAGTTTAGAGTAGGACCATAAATGACTCGTGCTACACATCAGAGCTTTATTTAAGAGTTGCCATCTTTGTTAGATGACGAGGCTGATTGGTTGCAGTCACTAGGCAACTTCTGTTGCTCATTAATCAACGACAGCGTCGCGCGACACGTCGGCCGTGTTGACGGCATTGAACGTGTCTCCGTCAACACAACAATGGCGGATACCGTAGAGGAAGCTCTTCTGGGCAGCTGGTGAGACAATTTGTTCGCGTTCTAACATTACAAAATGCGTTTTATTCGATTGTCAAACCATTGTGTCGATCTTACCTGACAGTATTTAATGTTTAATACCTAAATATGTGTTTGTGTAGTTCATGTGTTCTGCTGACGATGGATGCTAACCGGTACTGTTACTGCTCGACGGCTAGCCAGCTAGCCAGCTAGCTAATGTTAATTAGCCAAGTTGGTTCTGATAAATTAGCAGCCCAGTCATCACAAGACGGACACAAAGAGCTTTTTGAGAAAGATCAAAGTATTTATAGTGTATTCACTTTCTTTCTCGCATTAACAAGTTTATAAACAAAGCTTGTTAGCCACTAAGCTAACAATAACTAGCTAGATAGCCGGTGTTTTTCAGTTCTTTACCAACCGTCGCTTTAAACTTCCAGTTTGTTCCTCTCATATGAGCTTAACACTCAGTGGTGGAAAGTAACTAAGTACATGTACTCAAGTGCTGTACTCGAGTACACATTTGAGGTCCTTCTACTTTACTTGAGTATTTATATTTTGTACTTTTACCCCACTACATCTCAGAGGTACATATTGTCCTTTTTACTGCACTACATTTGTCTGACAGCTTTAAATACTGTTAATATTCAGATTATTAATACAAAATATAATTAATAAATAGGAAGTGCTGCGCTGAGTCAAGAAACTTGGTAAAAAAATCAGGTGCGCTTTAAGAATAGGCATAAGAATAAAAGACAGATTAATATGAAAAATATCCTAATGATTTAAGAATATAAAAGCAATGACTGTCTAAAAAGCGTCTGATGCACTGTGATTAATTCCTAACAAAGGCTTTTCGACTCAAAGTCTTCATCAGGGTATAAACTTTTAAACTGCAGGACTTTTACTTATAACAGAGTATTTCTACAGTGTGGTATTACTACTTTATACTGAAGTAAAACATCGGAGTACTTCTTCCACAACAGTGTTAACACGAAAATAATCGTATTACATAATTTAAAGTAATCTAGGAGTTGTCTGTAAGTATTGGACTTGTCAAGACTCATAAAGCTAGGCGTGTGGTCCTAAATTAAATATCATAAACGGATTCTGATATCTTTGTCATGATATCTGCCCTTGAATGGAAAATCACCTATAAACTGGTCGAGCAAAAGTTCAACGCATTTCCCTGATAAAGTCACTTTGTTTGTAGAACAGCAGTTACACAGGACGTGGCTGGAGCCCAAACGTTAAGTCCATTAATTGATCAACAGAAAAATAATTGGCAACTATTTTGATAATCGATTAATCATTTTAGACTCAATTTTAGTAATTTTTTATGCAGAAATAGTGAAACAATTTTAAGATTCTCTGATTTCCAGAAACTCAAATGAGAGAATTTCCGGCTTTGTCATATATCATTGTAAACAAAATATTTTTTGGTAATAAGACTTTTCGTCGAATAATATAAGACATTTGAAGTCGTCACCTTTTGGCTCTATGAAGTTGTGATGGCCCTTTTTGATGTTTCATAGACTAAACGATTATGGATTTTATTTGAAAAATTATTGGCAGATGAATTGATGAAAATAATCTGTTGTTGCAGAACTACATGTCACTAATGGTTATTTTAAAATGTAATTCATTAATAAACAAGTGCTCATTACAAGTTGCCAGAGACCAAAATTGTTGCTTAAAATTGCTGATTCGACCAAGCATTGTCAACATTCAATGTTTGGTCGTTTTACTTGTTTTATTACTCAATTAAACTACTAATTATTTTTAATAACAGCAAAATGTATCATGATTCAGAGTATAAATAGACATGAAAACAAAAGTTATTTCAGTGAAGGGTCATATTCTGAATTTTCTTTACAACATTGTGGAAACTATTGGTACGTGTCACACATATGAAATCTTCTCATTTCTACTGGATCTGTTAACTCTTGTAATTGTGTGCTGCCTCTTCAGGGACCAGGATCTAGCTGAGGCTCTGGACTCGGGCGGCTCTGACATGGAGATGGAGAGAGGCATCATCCAGGAGCACTCTGCTCAACACAGGGCCAAGATGTGGAAGGTCAGCCAAAAAACAAAAAGCAGCTTCTCTTATAATGTGACTGTCACTGTGGGTTTAACGCATGTAAAAGTTCATTATTAGCGATGTACAAGATATTGTGTTTGAATTAAAATCAGTAATGCTTCTATTGTTGGAGTCCATATGCTGTTACGGAATTATTCGCGTCAGACACAAGTCAACAGACTGGAAAGACGAGCATCTCTGACTCCAATAATGTTAATGCCATCACGTCTTTGTGACACACCCACAGTTAAGCTGTCCGTGTTGTTTTAAACGACATCCCTACAACATTTTTCACATAGGAATGAAGACAAATACTGAAAGGTTTTAATTTGGACAATTAGTTAACACCTGTATATTTCTACCCATTAGGACATTAACCCTTCTGCATCACTTTTTAAAAAAAAAAAAAAAAAAAAACTGCCATAAAATCATATGTTAATGTTATTTTCCACTTTCACAGTTAAGTCTCAACCAACTTCAGTCCTGATCATTACAACCAAATATTCATTTTCAGAATTTTAACCCTTTTCTAAATGCAAGTTTGTTTACATAATGCCACTGTAGTTTTTTTATAAGAAAATAACAAGAAAATTGAATTATTTTCTGTATACTGAATAATAGGGGGATTTATATTTTTTCAGAGTCTTGGATATTTCAGTAAGCAACAACATAGATTTTTTTTAATGCAATTTTATTTTTTGTGCAGTGTCAGATTTAAAAGAAAAAACTCCCACTAAAACTGCGATACAATATATTAATATTATTTTTCACTTTCACCGAGTTACTTTTTTTTAACCAACTTCAGTCCTGATTATAACTACCAAATATTAATAAATTATTTTTAAAATTATAAAAAACAAAAATTAAAATTATATATTTTATTCTTAAAAAACCCACATACATTTAACTATTTTCTGTTAACTAAGCTCTAGGGGATTTCTTTTCACAGTCTAAGATATGTCAATGATTAGCAACATTGATTTTGATACATATACATTTCTGTGCAGGAAATTGCATGTATAGGGCAAACATGAGAGTAATGCCATATGCATTAACAACCAAAACGATCAAAAAATAAAGCCAAAATGTCTCTGGTGAGACACAAGGGTAAACTCTGTGTTATACAAAATACAATCTGCCCTTTTTAGGTTAATCGATGCCACATTGTTGTTGGCTATGCATACAAAAAGGCCATTCTGTGAAAAGAGGCTTTGGCTACTGCACCTTTCTGTTAAGCTACTTTGAATAAGATGTTTGTACAGCGTCCGTCTAAAATGTGTTCAACCATACATGCATTCTAACCAACCGACCCTCTGATGGTGTAGCATTGCTTGTGACCTTCCTCATCTAAATAACTAAAGCTAGTTCATAAAATAAATTAAAAAAAGACATGACCAGAATTGTATAGATTTCTGTTGTTTTCACTCTGAATATCACAAGTTATTATTTGAAGCCATGCAGCTACATCTCTGTAGATTTATTGGTGGTTTAAGTGTATTTATCGCTCAGTAGCTGCATGTTTAGCAGTGATTCCTTGTTTTGTGTTGGCAGATCGCTCTAAATGTCTCTGGAAAAGGAGACAGCCTGTCTCCCTGGGACGGCGTGCTCGATTTACCAGAACAGACCCTCATTCACAACCGCAGTCAACAGCTGATTGGTGAGTAAATGAATGTGACCCTAATTCACCCACAATCCCGGATTTTGGGATAACTGCAATAAAAGTACGTAGTCTGCAGCAAACAATGAGCAGAATGGATTTAGCTGCTAGCTGTTTGTGAAGGTCCAACGTGTGAATCCTACTCTAAATGTAAAGTACTAGTCGTAATATAACCAAACCATAAGGTATCAGAAAGAACATGAACAAAATAGTAATGATGATACGATTATTAATAAATCAATATTTCTAGGATTTTGATCATTTAGAATATTAGCCCTGAGTGATGATCTGGTTTGTGCTATTTACATTTAATGTAGGTGCCAGGTTTTGAGAAGGAAAAGGAATATGTGGAATAAAAAAACTATATCTGATTCTGCTGCATTGATTTTGATCCTTTTTTTTTTAATACATTTTTTTGTATTAAAAAAATATAACAGTGTTATAGAGGAGCAGTGCTAAATCGGTGGAGTACTCTTTTAATGCTACTTGTGCAGTAATTAACATATTATGTCAACAATCAAACTGTTCGGCCGTCTGAGCAGAAAAAAAAAAAGGAACATCAACAATTATTGTGCTTTCTTGGAGCCATGGTGAAAGCATGGCGCTGATAAACCTGTACTCTGTATCCACTGAACAATTTATCAGGAATCGATAAAGAATCTGATCGATAAAAGTGCAGTGCAGCAGAGGAAGAAAGCCTGAAAGCTTTATTCAGTCTTCCTCTATTAAAACAAATTAAAAAAAGACATTATTACTCATCAAAAACAAAACGAAAAAACATAGCAAAAAGAAAATCTACATACAAAATACACAAACAAGCATAAATGGAAAGAAAAATCAAAGCTTGTATAATTAATGAGAAGATTTCAGTGTCGTATTCAGTGAGTTCCCTCACTGTGAACCTCTAAATTTTAATTAAATCGTTTACTTGATGTATGACAATAGAGTAAATGTATATTTACATACGTATATCTCTGCCTAGTCCATAAAAGAAGAGAGGGTTGTGTCACTTTTGGGTCTCACTCACATTCTGCCAGTATGTGAAGAATATTTCAGAGGAACAAATGACTTTTATTGGTCTGCTCTTCTGACGACAAGCTGACAACAAGATCTGGTGCAGCTCAAAATAGAAAGCCTCTTGATGCCCAGAAAAGTGCTCTTTTCATGCATTATTTAACAGTGGTGCTAAACCTATAATTAGCTTTGTCAGTGTGCATACTACATTTCTCTGCTTCTTGTTTTTGATGTGGACATCCACTTCAGTGTGTGATGTTTCTATAAAAAGGCGACTAACACACACTCTGTGCTGGCTCCCGTGTTTCAGACCAGCTGAAAGTATCGGAGGAGGAGGGGAGTGACATGGTTTCTGATGTTGAGTCAGTCATCACCTTCTACTGCAAGTCCCGCAACATTTCCTTCACTCCGGAGCTGAGCTGGCCGCACCTGCTCAAACCCCTGCTGGGGCTTCAGCTGCCCCGCAGCGACCTCTACAACTGCTTCTACGCTGTCATGAACAAATACATCCCCAGGTGACCGCCCTTCACCTTACACTCAATAATGGACAAGAAATACACACTTCTATTGTAAATGGTGTCAAATCTGTACATTTCCAAGGATGGAGTTCAAATGGCTTTTTTAAGATTTTTTTGGACACTTAAAATGCTGCTAAAATTGTCCCAACACACTCAAATAAATGTTGGAGAAATTGTGGTACACAGATTGGCAAGCACACCCACATATTGTGGACATGCCCCGAATTAAGAACATTTCGAGGCCCTTAAAGAAATGTTCCACCACAATTGCACAAAAGATCTAAAGGTGTCACTCCTGAGAGTAATACCAGAAATAAATGCATCATAATTGAAACCTCCCTACATATGATGTCTAATTGGTATTAAACTGTCTTGAATCAATCTTTTAAAAGTTTTAACAGTGACTTGAGAGCTGGGATTTTCTGTATCATTTTTTTCTGACATTGACAAAAGTGTTTTTTGTGCAGGAAGTGAGTTTTAAACTTGGCGCGATAATGTTGTTTTCTTCAATTTTGGTTATTGTAAAGTTGGTTTTAAATTGGTCTCAAATTTAATTCGAATTTAATAAGAGTCTTAAATCTAACTTGCCTTAAGCTTTAGGAACCCTGATATATGGACTTCATGAATCTTTGTTGTCTTATCTCTTTATTTTTGTATTATTATTGATCCTTTTCTCCTAATTTGTACCTCCTGTTTTACGCTAACTATAACAATAAATGCTTCAAGCTGAAATTAAGGTTTTTTTGTTGTTAAATTATCTACAAACCTGTAAATACAGCTGGAAAATGTATAGAAAAAAACCAGTAGGCATAATTGGGAATATGATTTGTATAAGTTGTCTTTTATTTATTTTAAAAATCTTTCTGTTTCAGGGACTGCGTGCCAAACGGCCGACCCTTCCACCTTTACAGACTCCTGCTGCAGTACCACGAGCCAGAGCTCTGCTCCTTCCTGGACACTAAAAAGATCACACCTGACTCCTACGCCATCTCCTGGGTATGTTCCTTCTTCACAGCTGGGGGCAGCGATATGTTGACATTTTCCAACCAGCTATGTTCCACAAGCTGTCTTGTTTTTTTTTTAAAATCTAATAAATAAACATAATAAACTCTCAAAATGTCAAGAAAGGAAATATTCTTACGCATTTCCTTTTGAATGTAAGTTTTTAGTTTTTTCACCGAACTAAGACTAATTGTGTTGTTAATTCATCGTGGAACACAGTTCATTCATTCAAAGAATCTAAAATAAAACTCCCAAGAATCGTCTTGGTTAGTCTTTTCACTGTTTCAACTGTTTCAACAATCATCCACTGTAGTCTGGTCAAAATAAACGCTAAATTCACCGAGAACGATGTGAAAACAGCCGACTCCGCAGTTTTCCAGCTGTCTGTTTCTGCTGTTGCTGTTCTCTTTGTGTGGTTAGGAGTCTCACAGCCAGATCTCCACACTTCCTGCTAAGCAGTGGCTCTCACTCGCTCTTCAGAGGCAGATCATAAATTAGCAAAATAAAATGACACAAGTCGACCGACTGTACTTCAGTCAGTTATTCGTGTAACTCCGAGCATGTCTGAACTGCTGTACGTGTCTGTGTTCATATTTCTTCCGTAGATGGGCAGTCTGTTTTCCAGCCACTGCCCCCCCGACGTTACCCAGGTCTTCTGGGACTGCTACCTCCGGCAGGCTGACCCCTTCCTCATCTTCTTCCTCATGCTCATCATCCTCGTCAACGCCAAGTAGGCAACCACTAGTGGACGGAAGCTACACAGAAACATGATCCTACTGAAGAACCTTAAATGTTAACTTCATTTCTCTGCTTGATTTCCCCTTAGAGAGGTCATCCTTTCACAAGAAGGAGACGGCAAAGAAGACCTCATCAGTAAGTTTGACTTGCTGTCATTTTATTTGTGGGTTTGTTCAAACACTGGAGTTAAACAAGGACTTCTTTGTCGCAGAAATGCTGGAAGAGTCTCCTTCTCACCTGGAATCTGAGGATATTGAAGATTTATTTTCTCTGGCGCAGTATTACCAGAGTAAGACCCCTCTGTCACTCAGAAAGGTGAGGCGCTACATGTGCGTGTTTGTGTTTGATACCCACTGACAGAGCGGCAGCTGCACAAGAGAACTCATTGTTTCAAAGCCGTTGTCCTGTGTTTGCTTTTTCAACCCGGGTAGATGAACCAGAATCTGTTTGGTAGCAGCCTGGTGGCTCTGAAAGAAGAGGACACTGATCTGAGTCAGGCTCTGTGTCTCCCTGTGTCTGTCCCCGAGATCCTGCAGGCCAACCAGCTGCAGCAGGTCAGTAGCCCTCACTGAAGTCAGCCATGTGAGGAGCAAGGTTAGAATAGTTTAGGTACGTTTTTATTTAATCTTAGTTCAGTTTAAGTTGGTTTTCAGAGTGCGTTTGCTAGTTTTAGTTTAGCTTCAGTTTTTCAGAAATGCTTAGTTTTTATATATTTGGTTTTAGTTTAGGCCAGGTATAATGTCTAAGAAGTATGTAGCGATATATACATACAGATTCCATGTTTGGAGAACTGTGTAGGAACGGCCGCATAGCTCCATCTCCTGGAAGGTCAGTTTCTGTGGTTAAATGTCACGACAGCTGACGGAAATTTATGCATCTCCTTTTTTCTGTAGTGATATATTATAGTTATAAAAATAAAATGAATTAATGTTCATTTTTATTGCATTTTTGTTCGTTTTCTAACCAGGCAATATCATTTCAGTTTAGTTTTTTCTAAAGATTTTTGTTTTTATTTAGTTTCAGTTTTCACATTTATTTTTTCATTTTATTTTAAATTTTTAGTTTCTGATAATAACACATGTGAGCCAAAAGAAAGGAAAATGTGATAATATATTTATATATATATTATATTATTTTACTTTCAGGATGGGGTACGTTTCTTTGTGGTGGATTGTCGGCCTGCAGAGCAGTACAACGCCGGGCATCTGTCCACGGCCTTCCACCTGGACTCTGACCTGGTGAGAGGACACGATTATTAATTCTGTGTATGGAGCACATGTATATTTATTCTGTGTATGTGTGTATGGAGCATATTTCCTGAGTGATTATTGTGTTTTCTTTTCCTCTCACAGATGCTCCAGAACCCCTCTGAGTTCGCTCTCTCTGTGAAGTCCCTCCTGGAGGCTCAGAAACAGTCTTTGGAGTCCGGCTCCATCGCCAGCGGGGAGCACCTGTGCTTCATGGGCAGCGGCAGGGAGGAGGAGGACATGTACATGAACATGGTGCTGGCCCATTTCTTGCAGGTGAGGGACACGAGAAGAGAAGGAAGCTGCAAAGAAAAGCTCTTGTGTCATTTTTTGCTTCCTGTAAATGACCTGTATTTCAATATTTATGTGATCCTTGCTAATAAAAGGTTTTCTGTTACAGAAAAACAAAGAATATGTCAGCATTGCTAAAGGAGGTTTCATGGGTGAGTAGAGAAACATGAGGATACTGAGACACTTAGTTCCAGATGTATTAAACTCTGCGTAGATTCACATCTAAAACACAGACGGAAATATCCTCATGCTGTTTTTTCGTCATGATTGACGCCTGGTTTAGTTGTGTATATATTTCTAACATTGTAGAATCTCTCTCTGAAAACAGACTTTATAAGCTCAATCAGTACATTTTATTTATCATGTAATCATATAAAATACAATTCCAGTGAAATGTAATCCCGCCAGTTCCTTCAATTCGTCCATTGAAAAGAGTTTAAATTGCAGAAGGTGAAAGGAATATCAATATAGTGAAATAAATTATGCCTCATTTATAATTTTTAAAAAAAAATTATAATTTTAAGTGTGCGAAATGGTGTATTCATATTTTGTTTTTGAGGTGGAAACTCAGTGATATTTGTGTGATTTCAGCCCTCCAAAAGCATCTGGTCGACATGAATATCGAAGGTCTGGACTCTTCATACCTTCACTGGATCGTCAGCACGTCAGGATCTCACAGCAGCCTCAGCTCTGCTGACGTAAGTGGCCGGAAACATTTGGACAAATTAGCAGTTTAAATGAAAGAAAATCACTGAAACATTATGTTGCCAGTTTTTTTCTTACAGAACATCTTTTTTTTATTTATTTTTTTTTTCTGATCCAGGGAGATTCACTAAGTAGCCCCGGAGATGGCAAAGGCGTCAAGTCTTTGGTCAACAAAATGACGTTTGCTCTAAAGTCCAAGTCGGTGAACGTAAAGGAGAAGATGATCAGCTTCATCGAGAACACCTCCACCCCCGTAGACAGGTGAGCTCCTTCTAAATCTCCCACTAAGAAACCTGAAACTCTGAAACACCAACTGCAACGCACAACATTCTTTGCTTCTTCATTTTTATTTCTTTAAATCTTGTCTGCTACAATTTCAAATTGTAGGATTTCAATTTAATATTTTTTATGATTCCTCTATAATAAAATTGTAACAATATTAACACAAAACAATAAAACCACTTTATACAGAAAACAAATGTTACACTTATTTGTTCAAATCACAATAAATTCCACCAAAATGAGAGAAATTGTAAACATTTATTAGTTCCTACTTTGCCATTTGGGTTAAATACATATTTATACCTCACTTACCACATTATGAGGTGTAAAAGGTACCGAATGTCTTTTTCTTAACGTTCAAAGCTTCTATTGAAGTTTTCACATGAAGCTTTAAACGTCTGTCGTCTTATTTTATTACGTAGTCACCCTAAAAATATTAGTGTAGCCTAATTTTAATCTGCAACTGTGCATAAATACTAGTTTAAAACACAATGAATAGACAAAAACAAAGAAGCTTCACAGAATTTGAATGTAGATTTAGCTTTTTAGCCCGAGGTGTGAACTATGTAGTCTGTAAAAATGTTTGAAGACTTTTCTTCTTCCACACTGGACTGGACTATCAAATCAGACAACTGTGGTCATTTGTTGAGCAATTTCTTTTGTATTTTAATTTAAGTTTTACCATACCTTGTGCCTTATTCCACGCTAGAATGTCTTTCAATCTGCCCTGGCCAGAGAAGGTGATTCCAGATCGGTAAGAGCTCTCTGACATCGAGCTGTTTGTCACCAGCATGCCCACTGGCTGCAGACTCGCACCAGTCCGCGGGGTTGTAGGAGAGTTAGCCTGTGTCACATTAACGCATGCTTAGTGCTCCTCTCACTCATGTAACCACACGTACAAGAAGTTTAAGATCTGTCTTCATGCTTTCACTAACAACATTGAGCGGCCTTTCAGGAAGCATTGAGCCATCTTTACATCTGAGTAACTAAAGTGTTTTAGGTAGAAACGTCACTTCACTGCTGTCTGCTTGGAGATGCACTAAAAGGGACACTTTGGTCTTTTTCAACCTTGACCCTGTTTTCCCATGTTTTGTGTCTTAAGTGACTATTGACAAGAATTTTTGAAATTGGTCCAGTATTAAGTGAGAGCGCTGAAGCCGCCAACGGGCTGCAATGTAATGCTATCGGGAAATTTCTCACCGTTGATGTACGTCCACTAAAAGTGTTTCTGCACTGACGGCTCAGATAGTTATTATAAGTCTGACTACGTTATTACAGGAGCTACAGAGAAATAAAAGCAGTTTCTTCACCTTTACTTTGATCCGCTCTGTTTGTTATTGTGTCTAAAGTCTCACGTCACTTCCACCTTGTGGGAATCAGCTAAATATTCAGCCCTGACACGTGAAATCTTCTAGATCACACTGAGCTACACGTTCTGTTCTCCAACACAACTAACTGTGACCAGCGGCTCCTCTCTCGTGAACAGACAGCGCATCAAGGTGAAGGTGAAGAAACAGCTTTTATTTCTCTGTCGCTCCTGTAATAATGTAGTCAGACTTCTAATAACAGTCTGAGCCGTCAGTGCAGAAACACTGTTAGTGGACACTGATGAAGGATTACACTGCAGCGCTCTCTCTCAATACTGGACCAATAAAAAAATATATTAAAAAAATGTTTGTCTCCATTAGTCACTAAGACACAAATAAAAGGGTCCAGGTTGAGAAATAGCAAAGTTAACAGTCTGTCTTTCCATTTCATTATTGTTGTTTTAGATGATAGCCAGGGCTATGCAGAGTCCACTATAAAAAAAAAAAAAAAAAAAAAAAAAACAACAACCCTATGATTCGCTGCAAATAGCCCTGAATATCATACCCTGACTAATCTCGCTCTTCTGGCGTATAAATGTCTCATCTAACCACTTTCTTTATATTTAACAGCATAACCTGGCAGTAGTGGGCTCAGGACGTCTTCATGCCATCGCTCTTTGTGTGCCACTTCTATGTATTTAATGTGACTTTTCATCACAGGCATCAATGTGTCTTCACATCTTTCACTCGGTGCTGATGTGATGCTCTCCTGTTGTTTTCCATCTTAGGCATGTGAGCAGCAGCGACCGCGTGGGCAAACCCTACCGGGGGGTGAAGCCTGTTTTCAGTATCGGTGATGAGGAGGAGTATGATACAGGTGAACTGCTGTTTCATGTAGCTACAGGGGAAATTAAAAGGGGCTGTTGGAAACTTCAAGACTAAAAAGATTTAAATAATGCGACTAAAGATGCATAGATTCCAATTTTCATTCTTTCTAAGAACTATAATTGACAGCATACACAAAAAACTGCAACATTTCTTCAGTTGAAAATTGAAAACTTTTAAAAATGTTTATATAACATTGACTATTTAATAACTTCAAAGTGCACCAAGTTACAGGACAAAACCTTGTTTTTTAAAGTTGTTCCTCTGCAGCTTATTTTGGACTTGCATGTGTTACAAATTGTGCACTTTGTGTCTTTTTCACTCAAGCTGAAGAACTTCCACACTGACGAGTGAGTGTGGGAGTGAGTGTGGGAGTGAGTGAGGGAGTGAGACTTTAACCGGCAAACATTTGGAATCGCTGCATTTCTAAATATGACACGTTTTATTTTGAAAAACAACATCTGCATCTAATTTCTCCCCAGATGAGATCGACAGCTCGTCCATGTCGGACGACGACAGGAAAGAGATCGTCAACATTCAGACCTGGATAAACAAACCAGATGTAAAGAATCACATTCCCTGTAACGAGGTGAAGGAAACCGGGCACATGTTCCCCAGGTGAGAGAAAAACAAATCCTTAAAGCACTTGAATTGTAATGTTTTCAAGGATAGAAAAGTGCTTGGATTTTAAATAAAGTGCTTGGAATTTAATAATAATAATAAATAGTACATAAATCACAATATGATTGAATAGTTTGCTTTTTAGATGAAACCTTTCACACAAAATGAAGACTACTTTGATAAATATCTTTATAAATTTTATTAAAAAAGGAGCTGATTTACTGCTTACCTCAAAGACCAATTACCTCTTATTTTGCACATTTTCAGTTAGGATTTTATTGAAGTTTGGGTTATTTGTCTGGTGATTGTTTTATATATTGGCTCAGCCAGGTTATATAGGACTCTACTTACAAACAGGTGACACATTTTAAAACGTAAAACTTTGTTGTTTTCCTTTTAATTTGTCACCGTTCTGCAGAATAGTGTCATGAAACATAATTGTAGCATAATTTACCAAAGTTTGAAAATGCACCTTGAGAAGTGCTTGAATTTGACTTTGGAAAAGGTGCATGAACCCTGTAAAATGACTCACATGACACCCTGACACTCATCCTGCACAGACGTCACGGCTGCAGAAGGTCTGATTGTGTTATTAAAAGGAGAAGTTTCATTTAAATGTGACTAATCCTCACTTCCTTCAAACATAAATGAATCATATGCATCACTGTAATTCAGTAATCCCTGAATCATAACACTTTGCTGTTGTTGTTCCAGCCACTTGTTGATCACAGCGACTCACATGTACTGCCTGCGGGAGATCGCCTCGAGGAAAGGTTTCGCCTACATCCAATCCAGACAAGCACTGAACTCTGTGGTGAAGATCACGTCCAAAAAGAAGCACCCAGAACTGATCACTTTCAAGTTTGGCAGTAACAACTCGGCTGGAGTGGAGATATCGGCAGTTGAGAGGTGCTCGTCTACAATTGCAGATTTAAACATTTTAATTTCTAAAATACACATTCCACAAAAATCTTCCTCAGAGAATGGAAATGAACAGCCTAAAGGTTTTTGTTTTACATTTTTGGAAATGCAGTTATTCACTCTCCTGACCAGCGTTAGATGAGACCATCAATTCCAGCCTCATGTTTGTACGCTAAATATAACGCTAGAGCCAGCAAGTGCTTAGCTTAGCATAAAGGCTAGGAAGAGAGAGAACATTGTGCAAACATTTATTTCATAATGAGAAGCTAAAAAACGTGTCTATTGCTACTTTAAAACTGATGTTTATGAAACTCTTCACAGCAGCTTGACGGAGAATATTTAGTTTGTTGGTATTTATTTGTTGATTTCACAGTTTCCCCTGTTTCCCCTCCTCTCAGATATTTGATACCCAACGCAGGCGATGCCACAAAGGTCATAAAGCAGCAGATCATGAAAGTCCTGGATGCTCTGGAGAGCTCGTAAACGAGACGGCGGACGGGGTCGTGACGGCCAGCCGTGACACAAACTGTAAGACGAAGAGTCTCTGTCTTCTCCCGCTCTCCCCCGGCTGTCTGTCCTCCCTGCTGGACGGATCTGCTGCAGTGTTGACGTGAGGCCTGTGTGTCGGTGTTTGGGACACGGTGGGCACACTGCTGGCTGCAGGCCTGTGGGGGGGGGGGGGGGGGCGGGGGGGGGGGGGGGGGGGGGGTCGTGGGGGGTCTCGCCGGCAGTTCCGCTGCGGGGGGGGGGGGGGGGGGGGGGGGGGGCTGGCTGTGTGTGTGTGTGTGTGTGGTGCTCTGCGGTCATCCAAACATCTTACACTAAGTTAAAAATATTTGTTTTACTGTACGTTTTTCTTCATCATTGATAAAACATGGGATCTCATTGCAACTGTACTCCAACCTCCTCTGGCCTCGAGGCAGCGGACTGACGACCTGTGGCGGACGCTTTACTTTGAAAAAGCATCTCAATTCTCCACCATTTGTTCTGCAGTGAACAGATGCTCTTAGTTTACCTCTCAGATGTGTCGAGAGAAGATTTAATGATCTTTGTTTTGTTCAGTAAGTGAGTCAGCTCAAAACTTTAAAAAGACGGTTCACCCCAAAATCATGAATACATATTTTTCCTCGGACCTGTAGTGCTATTTATGAATCTAGATCAGAGGTTTTCAAAGTGTGAGGCGGGCTTCTCCTTTACACAGAATAGCCTAAATGTGTGTTATTTGGTTAAAGAGATATTTCAGAGATACAGTGGTTTTGGGGGAATTTTACTGTTTTTAACTTCTTTCTTTTTTTTCAAGCTCAGCTGCGTCGTTTTGATTCTGCGGCGAAGTGCAGCCAAACTAAAAGTTGAGGATTGATTTACCTTTTACAGGCATAGATTAACCGCAGCCAATCAGTGAGCAGAGTCCTGACTGTTGCAAAGAAATTCTTCCCACCTGAAACGCATGAACACGCCTCCCTGGCTGGTTTTTGGCTTCAGGTCAGCATTTCTTTCTTTTTTTTTTTTCTTTTTACGTATTTGGTGTTGCCAAAGTTGTGTCAACAGCAATATTAGTCTATCTTGGCTCGATAGTTAACGTTTATATCTCGCGTCCTTCTGCGTGGTCGTGCAGTATAAATAAAGTAGTTCCTCCATGAAGCTGCTCAACACGCTCTGTGGATTATCCTGAGTAACCGGGTCAGGATTTCTGTAAAGACACCTTGCTGTTGAGTTATTTTTTTTTTTAAATGTATTTTGTGGCTCTTTGAGTGACATCTAGTTCATTACATGGAGAGAAGTCAGACACTCTGCAGCTCACCTGAACTATCCAGATAGAGAAATATCCCCACAGGTGAGAGGAAGAATATAATTTTTTTTTATTATTTGGGGTGAACTGTCGGGTTTCTTACCACAACTGTTTTTGATAACTTTGATTTTCCAGCAGGCCGCCTTAAATAGAAATTATTTGAGGATGTTTATAGATACGTGAAGGCATGTCCTGATAGTTAGAATATGCAGTGAAACTGAAACTTAAATCCTTCTTTCTAGAGTAAGAAGTTCGCCTTCTACAGAGTTTCTGGGAGATAATTGATTCTCTATGACGGCGTATTAGGGCCATTATAGGTAAACATTTTGAGATTTAAAATACTTAAATTTACAAGAAAAAACATGGATATTCTCTGAGATTTAAGTCTTAAATTTGTGTGAAAAAAAACTCAGCAATTCTCTGAGATTATAAAGCCATACATTTGTGAGAAAAAACTCACAAATTGACGGAATAAATTTGGAATAATCTCAGACTATAAATCATAAATGCGTGGGGAGGGCAATTGAAATGATCTGAGATTAAAGTCGGAAATATGCGAGAAAAAATCGTGGATATTCTCTGAGATTTAAATGCTAAATTACCATAAAAATCAAGAGAAAAACACTGAAAAATGTAGATAATCAGAGGATATAAAAAGTTATTTTTCTCGTAAATTTACTTTTTATTTTTATTTTACCTCCAATAATACTCAGTTGTAATTCTCTGCTTTTACATATAATGAATTGCCCTGCTAAAGCAGTCTGACGTTCCCCCCTCTGGACTACATTAGTATTACTTCAGATTCGGTGTGTGAAAGATTTCCCCAGGTAATAAAAGCATCCAGGTGAAATAAACCCCTGATTGTGTCTGGAAGGCTCCTACATGTAAACTTCTACCTGCTCAGAAAGAAAAGGTTGCTGTAACGAGGACTGTGCTTTGCACTTATAGGCACAGCTGTTTAAGAGATAATAAAAAGATCATTTGTATTTAAAAGAAGAAAAAAAAGAAGAAAAAAAGTCATTATATGTCTATGTTTTCATGTCCATTGTATTAAACTAAGCAGCTTTAGTTTGATTGCCACTGTTGCCTTCGGCCTCATGCCTGTGATGTGTGATATTGGCACCAGCAGTGGCAACATATCACAGTCTTATTGCTGCTTTTCCTCCAATCGGAAACTCTCGTTTTCTGACTTTTCTTCGCTTTGTTCTTGTTATTTGCGTTGAGTTATGTAGGCAGCACTTTCCTGACTGCTCCAGAAGTCAAACATATGGCACATTTAGAATATCAAAAACTTGAATTAAAGACTCATAAATCTGGTCTTTCATAGCATTCCCATGTAATCCATGCATTGTGCTGTAACTTTGTGATATTTTTCAGTATTGACTGGAACGTCCTCCATCGGGAGTATCTACTGGCAGAGGATGTCGCCACTAGTTGAAATGCAACATGTCTCAAGTGTAATTTGCACCTTACTGTTCTGCTATTATTTTCTAAGCATTTCTGTTTTTAATAAATGGAGATTATTCGACTGCAGCTGTGTGAGTAAAATCATTCATACGTTATGTGACTTAATTAAAAATAGTGGTTATATTATAATACCAGAGACCTTTCTCAATAGTTACTATATGAAGAGTCTGTATTTACTTTCAATTTAATGCTTGATAATTAAATAAGTTTATTTATAAAGCACATTTCATACGACAGACTCGATGTGCTTCAAAGTGAAAAGCAAAAAAATTAAATAGGCAAAGATCAAAAATATATAATAAATATATAATATGGAAGGTATTATATACAGTGTATATATATATATATATATATATATATATATACTGTATAAAAACACAAGATAAGGTAGTAATATAAAAACGATGAGAAGGAAATAAATTTAAAAAAACAAAAGATATTACATCTATAAAAACAACAACAATGTAATAAAAGAAGGTATTACAAATAAAAACATAAGGAGAAAAATACAATAAGATAAGAATATAACAAAAGAAGGAAATTACATATTTAAAAACAAAAGGTATTACATATATAAAAACATAAGATAAGACTTTTTTTTTTTTTTTAAACATAAGATAAAAAAATCAAGAAGCTATTACAGATACAAAAACAAGATAAAACATTTAAGAAAATAAGGTTTTGCATATATAAAAAACATGTACAAGTATTATTTATATAAAAACAAGATACAAATATAAGAAAAGAAGGTATTACATGTTTTAGTCTGCTTTAGAAGAAGAAACCGTTGTAGCAGACTTTTAGCTAAAGGTTAAAACATGTCATTTCAGAGGCAATACTATTTATTGTAAATATAAAGTATATTCAAAATGTTTATTACTAATTACTTTTGCAAGAATCACGCATGTTAATCTTTATTTTTAAGGTAATATGTGTTGCTGATTAACCAATGAGGAGAGACTTGCACTGAAACTGATTGGCAGAAATCCACCCACCTCCTGCTGACGTTACTTCCTCCTCTAAACTTCACAATAAAGGTATTCAACTTTACATAAGCTCTAGCATGCGACGCAGTTTGACTTTAATATCGAGTAACAATACATTTACATCTGCAGGCCTTCATCATTAATGTTTTTTATCCTTGTATTTCGTTTTACCACGCCTAACTGAACCATGTCAGGACTAAAAACTCTTATTTTGAAAACAAAAATAGTCATCCGGGATCACATGTCTTCCGGTGTGCTCTGGACCGTGAAACCAAACAGAAACATGTCCTCTTTAGCTAAAGCGATGTCCAGTAAGTATGTTACTTATTTAAATTAATTTAATTACGAATGTGCACATGCGCCGCGTGCACATGAGCCGCGTGCACGTGCAGCTTAATGTTATCAGCAGTGTGTAAATGCTAAAGCTGTAAAAGTGTTGACAGACTAACAGCTGTAGCAGAAATACTGAGGTCACGAGTCCAAAACACAACACGCACCTTTTACTGAAGGTGAAAAAGCGCGTCTGTATTTTACTTATTATATATTAAAAGTCTTAATGTCGTTTCAAAGCTTTCTCCACATTGCCTGGAATACATGCTGCAACTATTGGTTCAAAGATTCAAGATTCAAAGGCTTTATTGTCATGTGCACAACAGCTACAGTTTAGATGTTGTATACTTAAGACATAAAAAAATAACTTATTAAGTTATATCAGAAGTTATTCAGTTATATCAGAAGTTATTCAGTTATATCAGAAGTTATTAAGTTATTATCAGAAGTTATTAAGTTATATCAGAAGTTATTAAGTTATATCAGAAGTTATTAAGTTATATCAGAAGTTATTCAGTTATT
>CALSCE010010686.1:9691080-9705626 GCA_943593645.1 Bovichtus variegatus | reverse complement strand
GTTATTAAGTTATATCAGAAGTTATTCAGTTATTATCAGAAGTTATTAAGTTATATCAGAAGTTATTAAGTTATATCAGAAGTTATTCAGTTATATCAGAAGTTATTAAGTTATATCAGAAATTATTAAGTTATATCAGAAGTTATTAAGTTATTATCAGAAGTTATTAAATTATATCAGAAGTTATTCAGTTATATCAGAAGTTATTCAGTTATATCAGAAGTTATTCAGTTATTATCAGAAGTTATTCAGTTATTATCAGAAGTTATTCAGTTATATCAGAAGTTATTAAGTTATTATTAGAAGTTATTTAGTTCTATAAGTTATTAAAGTTATTAAGTTATTATTAGAAGGTATTTAGTTATATAAGTTATTAAAGTTATTAAGTTATTAAAGTCATTAAGTGATTCATTTATTTTCCCAGAGTTCCGTCTGGCTGTGGTGCAGCTGCAGGTGACGAGCGTGAAGCAGGACAACCTGAGTCGAGCCCGGCGGCTGGTGAAGGAGGCGGCAAGTCAGGGGGGCCAAGTGGTGCTGCTGCCGGTCAGACGCCACATGTTGCTTCTTTACTGTCCAGTCAACATATTAAAGACACTTCATGATGTAATTTATGGAGAGTTGCTGCTGCAAAACTGAAATAGTCTCTTTTCTGTCGTTACGACAGGAATGCTTCAATTCTCCGTACGGCACCAGCTTCTTCTCGCAGTACGCGGAGAGGATCCCCGGAGAGTCCACGCAGCTGCTGTCGGAGGCAGCCAAGGAGAACCAGGTGTTCCTGGTGGGAGGTGGGACACACCAGGGTCCATGCAGGGTCTTGAATGTTTACTTCTAATGATAATGCTGGAAGTCTCGTGGATATATTTACAATATGTATAATATCGTGTACAAATGTGTCAGCTTTGTTTCTCAAAATTAGCTTCTTTATTCTGAAAATATATGTTTGATATGTCAAATAGTCGTAACACCAAAGAAGAGTACAGAAGCCTGGAACAGTGCTGTCACGATACTTGAATTTCTAACTTCGATATCTTCAAAAATGTTCGATATTCGACGTAAAAAAAAAAATGAAAAACAACATTGACTGCGTAAAATCTTAGTTTTTTTGTTAAAAGATAAACATAACAAGGCTATAACAGCAGAATGACGTCGTAAAATAAACAATAATTAAAGGTTTTTTACCTTAATGTAAACAAACAGCGGAGAGTTTGTGTCAACTCTTTTTCAAATAATCAGAATCAAGATGTAGCGAAAATTCGATATATTTGACAACTTTAAAGTGCAGTTGTTTCTTTAAAACCGCTGTATGTGGGATAACTAACGTATTTCTTGTCATAATGGGTTAATTAGCTCATTAGCTTGAAAACAAACCCTTTATGTCTCTTTGTCGCTCTTCTCTGTAGTTTTTATTTGTTCTCAGTCTTCAGGGTTTGGTTTGAAGAGTTAAAGGCGAACAGACTCGATTACAGCATTTTCCTCGTTGTTCGACAGGATCCATCCCCGAGGAGGACGGGGGGAAGTTGTATAACAGCTGTATGGTGTTCGGGCCTGATGGGGAGATTCTTCTGAAACACAGGAAGGTGTGTGTGCATCAACCACAGCGATCGTTCAGAATCAGCTGCTCACAGAGAGCTCAGCAGCTAATGTTTCCTCCTCACAGATTCACCTCTTTGACATCGACATTCCGGGGAAAATCCGCTTCCAGGAGTCTGAGACTCTGAGCCCAGGCAACAGTTTGTCCATGTTCGACACGCGTAAGTCCCGTCTCCTACGTCACGTCTCCTACGTCCGCTTGGTGTCCCTGCAGCTGGACGAGCTTCATAAGTTTTTCTGTGTAATTCCCCCGACAGCGTTCTGTAAAGTGGGCGTGGGGATCTGTTACGACATCAGGTTTGCAGAGCTGGCTCAGCTCTACAGCAGGAAAGGTAAGAGTCTGGCTGTTAGACTTAAACTGGGCTGTTTGTGATGATGATGATGATGATGATGATGATGATGACGAAGGTGGGGTGTTGTTGTGGTCCTCAGGCTGCCAGCTGCTCGTCTACCCCGGAGCCTTCAACATGACGACCGGCCCGGCTCACTGGGAGCTCCTGCAGAGGGCAAGGTCACACTTCAGTCTGCATGTGATGAGACGAAACAAATATATCATATAAATCTGACATCAGTAGCAATGATGCTGTACATTTTTGAAAACAGACAAATATAATAATTCTTAATTATCACATCATTGCCATGGATACAATCCCTGTGCTTGGTGTTGCTTTTAAACTGTTAAACATTTATTAATCCTACTTGGATCTCGCGGGACTTTCTGTTTGAAAGTATTATCTCTTTTAATTTGACATATTTTATTATGATAAACTATAAAGATTTTCAAGTCTGCAGCTTCTGAAAATCAGATCACTTTCATCCGGGATGAATCCTGACCAAATATAAACTTTATATAATGTTGTTTCACGGACACTTAAAGGGAAGATTTGCCGCCTTTTTTATGTGGATGTCCAGTCAGTGTCGATGGTAAATGTAGTCGATTCCTCAGTGAGAGCTACTGCCTTCAGTGCCTACATGTACCAGGATGCATTGCGCACGAGCTGGGGTCAAGATAATTCCCAGGTGAAAATGATCTTCAGAAGCTGCTGACAGAACATCTTTGTGTCACAATGAAACGTGTCAAACAGCGAGTAGAAAGATATCATTATTAATAACAGCGCAGTGATTATGAATTATTCCATGTTTTGCTTGTGCTGAGGAGCTTTTAAAGAAACGTGTTCTTGCCGATCGGACTAACATTATGTTGTTGTCTCCTGCAGGGCGATTGATAACCAAGTGTTCGTGGCCACAGCGTCTCCGGCCAGAGATGAAGCTTCTTCGTACGTGTCCTGGGGTCACAGCAGCGTCGTGAACCCCTGGTACGTGCTCGCACCACATCTACCAGAGAGAGCTGTATCCTCAGCCAGATGCACCAAAAATATCAGAAACACACACAGAAAAAGTTGCATTGCTTATGCAGAAACATCTTTCCTTTGAGTGTCACTTCATTACATTATTATATATAATATTGTTTATTATTACAGATGCATTGACGTGTATTTGACATTTTACTGTTGCAGCTGGTTGAGGTGAAGCCAAGTTTAAGTGCGTTATATGAACATTACATTTAGTACGTGAAATGTAATAGAAGGGCTGCAGTTTACCATTAATATCCATTAATGGATCACAACTGGACAAAAAACTCCACATTTAACTGCACTCAAAACTATAGAAAACATTGAATTTAGATCACTGAATTGCAGACATAATGATTAATTGTCATCATTAGAGCTGCAATTTACAATTATTTTATCGACTAATCTGCCGAATATTTTCTAGATTAATAGTTTGATCTATAAAATGTCAGAAAATAGTGAAAAATGTCCGTCCAGCCGACGTCTTTAAATGTCTTGTTCTGTCACTAATGTGAAATAAAAGAGAGAAAAGCAGCAAATCTCTTAAATTTGAGGCTAAAAAGGGTTAGCATTTAAAGACAGCAGTTTATTAAAGTTATCTCCTTGGATATTAAAAGTTTCTTTTAGTTTTCTGTGAAACGTTTTAGCTGTTGAATTTCGCTGACTTGTGATTTTGCACAATCTGCCGTTGCAGGGGAGAAGTTATCTCGAAGGCCGGACCCGAGGAGGCCGTTATTTATGCCGACATCGGTGAGTGGAAGAACTTTTTAATGCTATATTTCGATTATTATTTTTTATTGTTTGTATAGGAAACCATGGAAACAGCATGTATTTGTCCCAAACATGAGAAAAATGTCTCAATCTGCTGGAAAATATTAAAAAGTAAAATGTTGAAGCCTGTAGTTGTGAAGCTGAAATCAGAGGAAGCAGGATGTTCAAACATTTTGGTTTTAATGTGTTTCAATGGAGACATGTTTGTCCTGAAGGCTTTGGAAACACGCTTTATTAAACACATTTATTAAACACAAAATAAAGGAGCTGAGGTACAACTTCCATCATTTTAAGACGTTTCTTTTTAGCCTTCACACAGTCAAAACTATTAAAAATGAAAATAACTAAAATGTCCCGAGTATTAGTTATCCCAGAGCAGTTGTATTGGATCTCATCATGTAGTTTCCTCAGCGCTCTGTGTCTGTATCTGATCTCAGATCTGCAGTATTTAGCCGACGTCCGGCAGCAGATCCCGATCTCGGCTCAGCGGCGGGACGACGTTTACACCGTGACGTCTGTGCAGGAAGGATCGAGCTGACCGGCAACGTGCAGCGTGACGAGAGCTGCAGCGTGGAGGGCGACGCTCACTTCTTAAAGTTAATTAATGACAATTTTTGGTAAGCAGTTGATTGTTTACATCATTTATTAAGTAAAAATAAACCCTTGCTGGTTGGAGCTTCTCTAATGTGACAATCTACAAATCTAATGCATTTAATTTCATTGTGAATGAAACCTTTAGCGTTTCTTGACTAAATGTGGCGGTAAAAATATTTTCTCTTTTTTGTTTTTGCCGTAAGGTTGTATTGATTGTGGAGAGATTTCAAATGTCAAATGTTTTTTTTTCATGATGGAACATCATAAACAGATCTGTAAATAAAAATAAAACATTTCCAGGTATTTTATTTTTATTTTATACTTTCACATAAGGCGGCTTGAAATCCAGATAATGAAAAAAAAAAGGGACAAAAAAGGAGAAGAATTAAGAAAAACAAACATAATTAAGACAAATACAACAAAAATAAACGACAACAAAAATCCGCAGAACAATAAACAAAATAATAAAACAATGCTTAAAAATCTACTGGGATTGAGCCTCTTAAAAGCTTGAACGGAAAATGTTATTTTATCGTAACTTTACTTTTTTCTACATTTTCTCCTCAACAACACACCACTCGTATTGAACATTAGTGATGAAGCCAGCGGTCACAACAGAAACATATTTACAGATCAGTGCAACATCAACGCGTCAGGAAAGTGACGTCGAGGATCTCTTTACACGTCAGTCTCCTTCCGCTCCAGCTTCAGCGCCTCGGCTTCCTCCTTATACGGACTTCTGCTTTTGTATCCTGCCGACGGCAAACATTCATTTCAGTAAATACACTCGAGTACGTGTTCCAGCTCTGCAGAATTAACACAACTGTTTGTTTGAGAGAATTTTATTTGACAATTTTCTTCTCCAAAAGTTTGTTTAATTTCTTTCCAAAGTCAGTTGGTTTCCACTGAATAAACAACCCTGTGGTAAAACAGGTTATAATCTAATTATTATTCAAGTGATATATTGAATATCATTATATCTCAGTGTGACATTACGCCAAATATTAGTAAAGTTTGTCGAAATTCTGCTTTAGAGACGAAACAAGATCTCGGCCTGGCTGGTGGGATTGAACCCCCGACCTTCTATCTCAAAGCCTGACTACGAGACCACCACCACCCAACATCACCGGGAAAGAGTTTTACTTTCTCCAAACGTCTCGGTTCAAACAATAAATCCACACACTGAATGCAGAAACGTGCTTCTGTACTGCTGTAAAATCCTTTTAGTCGCAAACACACGTCAGAGCAGAAGGTTTGAACTTCAGGACGCGTGAAACATCTGAGGCTCAGCCGCCTCCGAGGACCCGCGGGGGAAACCTTGGGACACGTACCTCTGTTAGTTTGCTGCTTCTGGAACTCCTGCTTCTTCTTCCTGCTGATCCTGTCCAGGTGAATCTGGTACACGACTCCCGTCAGCACCATGACCCCGACCACCGCACAGAGCGCCGTGCTGAAGATCCACATGGCCTCTGACGCTCGACTCACCAGCGCGCTGCCCTTCACTGCGTCTTCACACCGACAGCAACCAGATTATTGAACAAGCGCTGCGTTTAGACGCAGTGGAGGAAACTCATTTGGAGGGGAAACTTTTGCCTCAACTATCTAAAAGAAATCGGGCCATTTGGGGATCTCAAAAAAAATAGTTATGTTTGCTGTTTTTAATAAATGAGCCCAGTTTAAAATACATCCAGTAAAGCAGAGTATAACTGTGTGTGTGAGACACTTTCTTTACCTCTTTATAGCGTCCGTGTATTATTCTATGGATAGTTCTGGAAATACATTTTTTACATTCCCAAGTTTAACCATGCCGACATTTTGAGGGTGAAATAAAATTATAGACACGACTATGCAGCACAGCATTAATTAAGTAAAAGTAAGTATAACCAGGAAAATGTACTTAAAGTATTAAAAGTACTAAATGCAGAAAGATCCTTCGAGAAGCTGTAAATATGATTTTCTTTTTACATGAAAAATGACTGAATGTAACATATTTTTTATTTCAGCTGTACTTGTAGGCCTATATATTGTTGGGTTGTTTAATTTATAACTTACCATCATATTTTATAAACTTTGTGTGCAAGGATCTTTATTTGAAAAGTAACTGAAGCTGTCAGATAAACGTAGTGCAGTAAAACATTTTATATTTCCCTCTGAAATGTAGTGAAGTAGAAGTATAAAGTGTGAGAAAAAAGAAATACTCAAGTAAAGTAAAAGTACCTCAAATGTGTACTTAAGTGCAGTATTTGAGGAAATGTACTTAATTACATTTTCTTTTAATAAAACAATGGCTTAATGTGGTGTTAGGATATTTGCCTAAACTGGTAAATATAATATTTGAATTTTTATAAACTTGGGGGCTTTTTCACCCCTCGATCACGGTGTTTCGGGGCAGAAATGTCCCCCTTTTGTTTCTGACAGTGATGATCACTCACGTGTTGTGGATGTCAGGGTTTCGTTCATGGACCGGTTCTCTACGATGCACGACACGCTGGCGTCTTTGGAAATGTTGACTGTGAGGCGGCTGGTGATGTTGTACAGATTGGAGTCTGGGAGAAACGCTGACAGGGTCCTCACGGAGCCCTCGGGGGGCTTCTCCATCTTGTTGATGAGCCAGTAAAGTGCAGGTTCAGGGAAACCCCCGCTGGAGTGACACAAGAAGGCCGCCTCTCCTCCCTGCAACGGCTCCTCCCTCTGCAGCAGCGGGAAGCTGAAACTAGCTGCAAGCAGCCACAAAGACACAGTTAGTTTCTCTGCAATATGTTACATTTCTGCATTAAAATGTCTAAAAGCGACTCTCCCTGTGTTCTATATGTAGTGAGTTGTGTCTCAGAGAAATGTGTAGTGTCCCTGAAGGCAACATTTCCTCTCATGGCGTCGTCTCCCCTTTGAGCAGCGTCAGCTTGTGTTTGTCTGCCAGAAGCTTCATAAACTGACTTTTTATCCAGTTTTAAGACACATTTTTACATCTTGATGCTTTTTAACTCTATATTTGAAGCGGATGAAGGATTTTAGTCCTCGGACGTCTGGATCTTCAGTTCTCAGAGAAACAAGCTGAGCAAACGTTAGCGGCAGCCGAACAGCGTGAAGGAGAAACTCTGCTGTTTAACCTCAAACTGCTTCATTCACTGTTTTTACTGCTTTGAATGAGGAGAGGAGGAGAAACTGTGGAGGATTCTGCTGCTGCACCAGGAACACTGAAGGAACCCTAACTCCCATGATGCACCTCTGTGGAGGATTCTGCTGCTGCACCAGGAACACTGAAGGAACCCTAACTCCCATGATGCACCTCTGTGGAGGATTTTGCAGCTGCACCGGGAACACTGAAGGAAGCCTAACTCCCATGATGCACCGCTGCTGCACCACCACACCAAACTCCCATGATGCACTGCTGCTGCACCACACAGCTCCCACTGTTGTTGTGATTGAGAGCCCCCTAGTGGCCGAACATTGCAGATCGTGCCTTTAAATAAGTGTCTGCTCCCGGTGCACTGACCTGCCGTCCTGAGGCACACGCTGCACAGCTCGGAGCTGTGGTTATCTTCGGAGATGATGAACAAACTATAATACGTGTTGTTCTCCGTGAGGTCGATGGTGGGCAGCTGCAGGGAGAAGTTTCCGGTCAGCGCGGCGTCCACCGGGGTCGTGGCTCTGTTAATGCTCCACTCCTCCACGTCTCCATCCTCTCTCCACACTGACCGCAGCACCACTTCGTCGCCTCTCCTCCACTCGATGGACAGATTCACGGAGATTATTAAGTCGAAGGAGACGCAGGGCAGCGAGACGGGCCGTCCTACGACACCGAGGACGCACTCCTCTGTGGAGAAACAGGGGAAAAGCATCAGGAAGTATCAGAAGCAGAAATACTGTAGTGATCCCTCTTACAGTTGCTCCATTTTAGAATAACATTTTATAATTTAATATATGTATATATATATATATATATATATTACCTATATAAACAGAGAAGTTTATGTAAAAATGTGCACATTGTACAATAATATATGGCAACAATAAATATGTAAAACTAAATCTAATACAATATATACAATAGTGTAATAATATTATATAATTAATCATTATTATATAAATTAATCTACATCAAAGTAACATTTACTTAAGTAAAGTTTTGAGTGTAAACAATTTTTTATAAAATGGCCTTTAATGAGTTTTTAGTTTTATGTGGTTTTTTTTTCTTCTTCGTTGGTTTATTCTTTATGTTTCTATTTATTGTCTTTTATCTATGTTTCTATTTCTTGGCTGCATTGAACTTATTCTAATTTGTTAGCACGCTTTGTATTTTCAGTTGTTATGCCTGAAGCACTTTGTGAACTTGTTTTTGAAAAGTGTTTAATAAATAATTATATATTGTGTAATAATTATTATTTAAATATAAATGTTCTGCTACTTCTGCTATATTCTCTTGACTGTTTTTAATTGTATTTAAATGTCCTTTTATAATTCCTTTTTTATTAAGCACTTTGAATTGCGCTGTTGTTGAACTATATGATATATAATAAATAAACTTGCCTTAAACTGGTAAATATAAAGTATTTATTTTTTCAAAATATTTTACTCCACTCCATTACTCAACTAATTAATCATTATTATTGTTTTGGTCTCAATCGATTTCTTTGTTTCTTTAGTTTTGTTATGCATCATTAAAGTGATGCACTCATTAATGCATCAATAATTATATTACATTAATACAACATGTATTATTCTGCAGAATGAGTACTTTTACTTTTGGAACTTTAAGTATATTTTGTTGCTAATACTTTTATACTTTTACTTTAGTGGGAGTTTGAAAACAGAGTATTTCTCACTGTGGTATTACTACTTTTACTGAGTGTTTTATTTGTGCATATGATCAAATAAAATAAAACAGAGAAGAAACATACAAAAAACTAAATATTTAACTTTCTCTGTAGAAAGAACCAACCTCTTTGAAATTAAAGACAGCTGTGTGTGTTAGCCAAAAAAAAGAACAAACTATACATAGAATATTTAACGTTTAAAATATAAAATAATAATCCAAACAAGAAGAACGACTATCAATGCACCAAGGAAGAAGAAAAAACATTACAAAAACTAACATTTCCTCTGTTTTTCTAGCTAATTGCGCTGTTACGCCTCTTGTTCTGTCGTCGTGTACAGGCACATCTTACCCAGACAGGCGCAGACCCCGAGCAGGCTGAGCAGCAGTCCTGTGCGCCACACGGCCGCTGGCATCGTCCGCTGTGTTTGCGCATTAAAGACGCAAAAACAATTCCAAGATATTTTCCTCTTTAAACTGGAAAACGCAGAAGGGCCCATTCCCAACACGCAGTCTGACTTCACTTCCCTGTTTGCTCGCTTCAGGTGAGACACACACCTTCAGTGTGAGCTCATGTCAGTCATGTTGCGGCTTGTTGAGCCTCCGCTGGTGCTCAGCGCAGGGATAATATATGATATTTATATATAATATATAATATATCTATCTATATATAGAAAGATTCACACACAGTAATCACTTTAAAGCCCTCTCAGAATCCATCCGCATACATCCTGCAGAGACATTGTGCAGATTGGTTTTACCTGTTTGACTTGTTTTTACGTCACGCGCGCCCACACCCACGCGCTGGCACCCGCGAGGTTCAAGTCAAAGATGCACACACAGCAATGTTATTGAAATGAATAAATATTGAACTTTTCCTGTTTTCCCAAATAGCAAAAATAAGTGCATTAAAAAATGTTTATACAATTATTTTTACAAAACACATTATTGTGATTAATTCCAGAAGTTTAATCTTGAATGTAATATTTGCACTTTTTGGGAAGATGAATTTTGCAAACACAAATCTTAATTTTTGACACATGCATACATTTAACCTTTTGTTGCTCAAAAAGTTTTGCTGGTAAAGCAAGTTGTGGTTTGCCGAGGAAGAAACGCTGCCTGGAAGGCAAGACTCAGGGCAAAATAACACAGTTGAACATTCCAACGCTCAAAATATATAAATATTTTTTGGGATAATTTCTTTATTATATAAAATGTATATATCCTGCAGCGCCTGTTGTTGGTTTGAGGTGGGATTTTTATTTTATTTTTTTCTGTTGGTGATGTTGAAGAGTTGTGTATGTGTTTGTTAAATTAAAAAATCAATAAAAAATCAAAAAAACTGAGATATTTCCCCACACATCTTTCCTGCTTTTTTACTTCAGTACATTTTTTAAAGTGATAAGAACAAGCATTTTAAATGATTTATAAACCAAACAAATGGGCTTTAATACATTTCTACAGCAGGTGGCAGTGTGTGCCCTGCAGGCTGGTGTGGGACCCTTCAGAGAGCCAGAAGAAGAAAACGTCAACAGTGCGCATGCGTGATGATGGCTACAGTAGCATGATCACCGAGTTAGTTTGAGGTAAATGTCCAGTCCCAACATGAGAGCACTGAGGAGGATTCACTCGTGGCTTCCTCTCGTGCGGAGCACGCGCACACACTGCGCCCACAGAGCAGCCTGCAGAGGAGTCACCTCTCACACTCGACCTGCAGCTTCTCCCTCTCAGCTCAGGACGTTTGCTCTTTCCTCTGCCTGCAGGTGGAAGGACACGGATGAGTTCAGCGGCAGTGGGCACCAGGAGGAAGAGGAGGAGGAGGAAGATGTCCTCGATGAGCGCGAGGTGGAGGAGCTGTTCATGCTGCAGCCTCCTGCAGGGTTAGGAGAGGATCAGCAGCACAGGGTGTTCATCGTGCACCCGAATGTGAAGTGGGGGAGAGAGAAGCAGTACCTGACCACAGGTACCGTCACTCCTGAAGAAGTGCTCAATACACAAGTTAAAGTCATGCATTCAAAAGTACAAAAGTATAAGCATCAAAACATATATTTAAAGTATCAAAAGTACTTTTATTTGTGTTCATTACTTCAATGTTGCACTTGGTAAAGCTGAGGTTTATTTGAAATACTTTATATTCTGCTGAGTAGCTTAACCTATCATAATATATCATCATTTATTAGTTTATTTATATTTTGCATCAATAATCTAAATCTTCAAAAATAGCTAGTAACAAAAACTATCAAGGAAATGTAGAGGAGTAAAAGTATAAAGTGAAAATACTCAAGTAAAGAACAAGTACCACAAATATTTACTTAATTACAGAACTTTTAGATCTATATAAAAAGTTGTGTATTTTGCATGTTATCTTCTATTATTTTTTAATATTATATCTGTAACCTGTGGTCTGTTCTTTGATTTATTGATGTTTGTTGTGTGTCCTATAACTTTCTTTGTTTTCTATTCACCTTGTTTATATGTCACGCATCTTGAAAAATAAAGTTAGCATTTAAAATAAATCCTGTATTTAAAATCTTACTCAAATAAAAATACATAAAAGTAGCTAAAAGTATTAGCATCAACAATTACTTAAAGTATCAAACAGTACTCTACATAAATAATCAGAATATTATTATTGATGCATTTGTGTAAACAGCTTTTTAATTGTGTCAAGGTAGAGCTATTTATATTATATATTTATTAATATGCTATTATGGAGTTTAGATATCAAATTTTCTATACTGATCATTTGCTCTATATGCTAAAGCTTGAAAAGTAACTACAGCTACTTCACTTTAAATATAGTGCAGTAAAAAGTACAATATATGTAGTATATGTAGTATAAAGTAGCAGGAAATGGAAATACTCAAGTAAAGTAAGTCAGAATTGTACTTAAGTGCAGTACTTTGGTAAATGTACTTAGTTACTTTACACCACTGCTTAGCCTTTTGCACAATCTGCATTTGTTAATATATTTATCTTAAACGTGTATTTTACATTATCCATAGTAGTTGTTATTCTAGAGCTGCAACTAACGATTATTTTCTCTTTTCTATTAATCTTTTAATCGTTCCGTCTATAAAAAGTCAGAAAGTGGTGAGAAATGTTTCTATGTCTTCAAATGTCTCAAAGATATTCAGTTTGCTGTCACACACACGAATAATAATCCGCAAAATATTCACAATTACTCAAACCGATAAACCGATTTTCTAAATATTTGCAGTTTGATTTAATATTTGATTACTGATCGACTGCTCTATTGTTCTTGCTCTGCTTTTGACTTTTTAAAATAATTTCTTAATCACATTACATCCATCGGCTTTCTGTTATTTATCTCGCTCACTGTCTGGTTTTCTGTGCAGCGGAGCTGATGATGGCCGAGGCTGTGGCGCTGGTCAACACGCTGGACAACTGGAGGGTGGTGGACAAGATCATCATGTCCACCAAAACACCACAGAAGAAGAATATATTTGGCAAAGGCAACTTCCAGACTCTAACAGGTATAATCCGCTCTGTGTCCACTCTGTGAATCTGTGCAGCGAGAGTGTTTTAATGTTGTTGTTGTTGTTGTTTTTTTTAATCCTTTTCAGATAAAATCCGTCAAACACCAGGAATCTCTGCAGTGTTTATGAATGTGCAGCGTCTTTCTCCTCTGTCTGAGGTGACAAAAAAAACAAAACTACCACTTTTCATTACAAATCAGATATATTTTACATATATTTATTGTATTTTTTTTCACATTTTTGTGGTAATTTTCTTCTCTTCTTTATTTATATTTCTTGATTTTTTATTTTTATTTTTATTCTTTTTGCAATATTTGCTTTTATTTTTTATTTAATTTTGTCTTACCATATTTATGTTATGCACCAAAACACCAAAGCAAATTCCTTGTATGTGAAACCCTACATGGCAATAAACTATTATCTGAAACTCAGGAAGGATTCACGTAGAGTAGAATAATAATCTCCAAATATTTTGATAATTGATTAATTGTTAAAGTAATTTTTAATGCAGAAATGTCTTTAAATGCAGTTTTCAGCCTCTCAAATATGGAGATTTGCTGCTTTTCTCTGTTTTATTTCATAATAAAGTGACAGAACATTTAAAGACATCAGCCTGGACTCTGAGAAACTGGGATGGACATTTTTTACTATTTTCTGACATTTATAGACCAAACTATTAATCTAGAAAATATACGGCAGATCAACTGATAATGAAAATAATTTCCATCCACACAGAAAGAGTTTGAGGAAACGTGGGGAGTGAAAGTGTTTGACAGATACTCACTGGTTCTCCAAATCTTCCGTCGCAACGCCAGGACTAAAGAAGCCAAGTTGCAGATCTCTCTGGCAGAGATCCCCTTGTTAAGGTGACTTAAACAAAATGTCCCATCATTGTTATTTATTTCCAAATTCAGTTTTTTTTGTTGTTTTTTTTTGTGGGGATTTTAAAATGTCTTCGTCCGATTGTGGCAGATCTCGTCTGAGAAATGAAATGGCAAACTTGGATCAGCAGGGTGGAGGGTCGAGATACATCGGAGGTTCAGGTAACATGCGGACACCTGAGCGATGCACGGCGGCGTACGCACGCCTGCCTGCACGTTAGTGACCAGCTCGCTGAATGTCTTGCTCGCAGGTGAGACGCTGATGGAGGTGCAGCAGAGGGTGCTGAAGGAGCGGGAGATGAAGATTCGCTCTGCGCTGGAAAAACTGCGGCGAAAGAGGCAGATGCTGCGATCTCAGCGTATACACAAGGAGTTCCCCATCGTCTCTGTGCTGGGATACACAAACTGTGGTGAGAGGCCGCTAACATTGTTCTGATGTGGAAGAGAATAGAAAGCCTTTAATGTCCGTATACAGAATACAACGAAATTTAAGACACAAAACAAAACAAACATCCACAGAAGACAACACGGGTTATAAAATGATATGTAAAATACATAAAAAACAATGTTATTTTGCACATTAAATGTAATTAATGCACTAGAATAAATGTAATTATTACACAAATAAATGTAATGCACAAGAACAGTCTTTCTCAAAGAGTGGTCGTCCACGGACAAAAAGGAAACTTAATTTTCTTGAAAAAAGCTTGAATGTGAAAAAATACTAAAATTTTTTCATGAAAAAAGCTTTGATGCAAAAAAAAAAAAAAAAAACGGAATTTTTATGGAAAAAAATTTTATTTAAAAGAAACTTAATTTTCCCGAAAAAGGCTTGGATGTGAAAAAAAACGGAATTTTCCTGAAAAAAGCTTGGATGTCAAATACTTAATTTTCATTGGAAAAATAAAAATACTTTCTAATACTTAATTTTCTTCAAAAAAGCTTGGATGTGAAAAAAACCTTAATTTCATGAAAAAAGTATTGCACAAGAATAAAAGTGATTAATGCACTAGAATAAATGTAATTATTGCACTAGAATAAATGT
>CALSCE010010686.1:9644026-9670556 GCA_943593645.1 Bovichtus variegatus | reverse complement strand
TCAACATTACGACTTTATTCAACATTATGACTTTATTATCAACATTAAGACTTTATTCTCAACATTACGACTTTATTCTCAACATTACGACTTTATTATCATCATTACGACTTTATTCTCAACATTATGACTTTATTATCAACATTAAGACTTTATTCTCAACATTACGACTTTATTATCGTCATTACGACTTTATTCTCATCATTATGACTTTATTCAACATTACGACTTTATTCTGAACATTACGACTTTATTCAACATTACGACTTTATTCTGAACATTACGACTTTATTCTCGTCATTACGACTTTATTATCAACATTATGAAATCATTCTTAAAATGAAAGCAAATAAAATCTTCCTCCTCTAATTGATGTTTTTTCATGTCTGGTGCCCCCCCACCCCCACCCCCACCCCATGGCCCTCGCGCTCCTCCGTACTCACAGCAGTCGGTCTGTCCTCTCACTTACTTGATCAAACCGCTTCCTCTCTTCAAACCGGCCAAACCAGCCAAACCAGCCAACACGAGGACTGAAACTCAAGGCGCGCGCCAGAAGAAGTCCACCCCACAGTGTCGGTGGATGTCATGTTCAGGATCAAACACGAGAGAAAGATGAAGAGGACGCGCGGCCGTGTCCCGCAGCAGCAGCCTGGTTCCACCTGCACAGCCCGGGAGGAGGAGGACGCGGGGTCCGGCGCATTTTACCTCCAACCCCCGTTAATCCATGACGATGTAATGTCCACGTTACGAGCTGCCGGCTGCTTCAGGTGCAGCAACATACACCGGGTGTGTGTCGGTGTGCTGGGGCGCAGCTGCACAGTGTGCGGGCCGGGGAGGGAGGCGGGGAGGGCGGCTCCGCGGCGCGCCTGCTGACGGATCAGCAGATGCGGAGAGGCTCTCTTAAAGAGCCCACACAGGGGCGAGCACAGGCTGTCCGGCGGGCCGGGGCGGACACATTTAAAGGGCTTCCGCATGCAGAAAGATTAGATTTCTAGCAGCCTTTATATGGTGGACTGTAATGACGTATTTAAGTACCTGCACTTAAGTACGATTTTGAATGCAGCACTTTTAACAGAGTATTTCTACAGTTTAGTATTTCTACTTTTACTTAAGTAAAAAGTCTGAGTACTTCTTCCACCACTGATGTCCCTGCATCATGTTTTCTCAATTTAAGGCGACCGAGAGCAGTGACTGTCAAAGAGGGGCCCATGAACTGTTTTCAGATTCATTCATTTAAAGGTATAAAACGTAACATTTTCACATTAAAATGTGTAAAAACACTAGTCCTGTGTTATATATTTAGTTAGTTATATATTTGTCTGCCAGAAGCTTCATAAACTGACTTTTTATCCAGTTTAAGACACATTTTTACATCTTGGTGCTGTTTAACTCTATATTTGAATGGGAGAACTCCCATGATGCACCGCTGCTGCACCACCACACCAAACTCCCATGATGCACCGCTGCTGCACCACCACACCAAACTCCCATGATTTTTTTCAACAAATATTATTTAAATATGAAATAGTTCATAGATTATGTTCTAATCTGACAAATTTCAAGACTTTCATAGTTCAACAAATAATATTTTTATTTTTAAATATAGAATTTTTATTTATATAGCCCAATACCACAAATTACAAATTTGCCTCAGAAGTCTTTACAGACTGTACAGTGACACACGTTACAACAGATGTACAGAATAAACAACATAATAAAATGACAACATAGAAAATCCATATTATAAAAATTATGATGTGAACATATATGAAAAAGATAACGACTATAAAATATGACTAATAATAATAAATAATAAGATGAACCCTTGTTTTTGATATTTTTCGCAGTGTTACCTGCAGCTAATTGCCTTGTTTTATGGATATTTTGATAAATATTTTTTAAATATCTTTCTAATGCATTTCTCTTGTGTTGTTCTTTCACATAAGTAAGAGAATAGAAAAGTAAAAAATGGTCAAATTGTTCCAGGGGACATGCATGTACCAGGGGGTCCCTGGTATATTCTCTAATTTAATCATGATGAAAAACATGGAGAAACTGCCCCCACAGCAGCATATGTAGCTAAATAAATAAACAAAAATAGATAGAGAAATTACATAATTTAGACCGGACGGACCGGGAGTGGCCATGATGTAATTAAAGATTAACTTTGAAGTTATGTTTATTTTCATGATGGTGTTTTTTTGCACATCGATAAGTGTTGTGTAATTAAAAGAAGGTTAAGTTTTTGGTTCAGTGTGTTTTGATTACGGAAAAACTGCTGGCCTGATTTACATTGAAAAACTTGACATTTTGGAGCGGATTCGAATACACGTATTATTTTTCACTTGTGGAAACGGCCTCGGTGGAGGTTTGAGCTCTCCAGGTGGCTTTTTTTTTTTTTTTTTCAGACGCTTCACAACACACGCTGGTGCTTTCAGCTGGTGTGTCGATGCTGCCATCTAGCAACATCATAAAGTACAATACTAAAGCAGGTATTATTGTTTAAATCTTTTATTTCTTTCTTCCCACTAACACTTACCTTCTCATGAACATTAACTCAAAACTTTTTGCATGACAAACCTTTGACTAAATTTTCCAAAACTGGTCGGCTAAAAAAAATACAGTTTCATATTCATATTGTAAAGTTTTATAATATTGCATATTATCTACACAATTATTAATTAAAAAAAATGCCATGCATGCAGTTTATTTGATTCCTAATTTGAAAAGCATGTGATGTAACACAGAGCACATCGTCTTTTTGCAGGAATTGCAGCAAAAATGTTTCATGGTAGTACAGGAGATGAATTAAAAAATATATATTGTTCCTGTTTTTTAGTTATTAGTCTTAACTATAATATATTAGGATTTTAGAAGTGTATGTTTAAGCCTTTTAAAATACATATTTTAACTCGTGTCCTTTGTGCTTCTTCTAATTTTCCACTGTTTCGTACTTCAGGAAACAGAGCACAGTGGAGGCAGAACATATTTTTAGGAGGCAGTAGAGGTTTTAAAATTAGTTTTATATTTGTTTCTAATATTCATCAAATTAAAAAGAATTTTCTTTTTTTTATTATTACCAAATTGGCCTTGTAATTAAAAAAATGTTTGTGGAAATTTACCCACATTGACCTGAAGTCCAGTACAAGGAGATATGTTATTAAACAAATAATAAATAACATTATTGAGAAAAATGTTGGTGATGTTTCTTTCATCCCAATTACTTACTAATTATATAAAAATAAATAAAAGTATTAAATTCCTTTTTTTTCCGGGTCTCAGGAGGGAATAATTATTACATTTTTGCTATTAGTCCTCGTTGACCAGTAAATAAATCCTCCCCACACTATGTATAACATATTGTAAAATTATTAATGATGTGTGAAAGAAGTAACAAGTTTGAAAAATTATAATATAATAATAATTGAGATTATTTTTGACTGATAATTATTAGAAGGAATGATAATTTTTTCATCATTATTCTCATTTTTATTGAAATATATATTGAAATGATCTGTAGAATATGTGTAGGACAACATTTGATTTAATATTTCATTTAAAATGGTATTTTGACACCAAATCGCAATTTTGATAAAATTTTTATTAATTGTTCAGCAAGAAGTGAAAACCATGTTTCACATCAGCTGACGCCACTTCTGTTTTCCCCACTGGTCTAATAATAATAGTAATAATAATAATAATGACTTGTTTACATCTCTTTCGAGAGCGTTATGTCACATAACACCACCACCACTGTGCACTGGAAAATAGGGCTGCACAATATATATATATATATATCTTTTTTTTTAATCGTCAAAAATGTTTTTATCACTGTAAAGATTTAACGATGTAACAATTTACACTCAGTAGAAATCACTTTTTTTTTTATTGGTACTTTTTGTGTTCAGTTTAATGCTCAATTTGTTCAATAAAATAATTTTAGAAAGAACTTTCGAAATTCCTTTTAGTTTTTACAACAATAAAATACAACAAAGCAATTTGTTGTATTTTATTACTGAAAGATGCAGAACTGAGTAACTTTAATAAAACAAAATGCATAACGACGGAGCAAAGTGAAATATAATTTCACAAACTGTCACAACTTTTAAAATGATTAAGCTTTGAGTCCGACACTGACCGTGAGATATTACACTGGAATGATTGTGAATAAAAGTGAATACCAAAGGAAGTTGACACCAAATGAAAGGTCAGATTATTTATTCGTTGATCAGATATCCTTATTTAAATCCTGATTTTGTGATTATTGTATTAAGACACCATTAAACACTGATGCCTATTTAAAATAAGAATAAAGCTTTTTCTGGTAAATAAAAAAGTCAATACAAAAAGGAACATCTCTCACTAAAAGTACTAAATTGGCATCTGTATCAAAATAATCCTAAACACTGTAAACCAGTTATTCCAGGTCATTTATTATAACAAAGAAAAGGTGACAAGAAACAGAAAAAGACAAATTTGGAAATGATTCTGAGATAATGAAGGCTGATCATGTGATGATCCGAGGCAATGACACATCTGTACACATCTGTACTTCTCTGCATCCAGTTTCAGGTTCAGTGCGTTGCTGTGAAACATCGGACGCCAACGAGCAACTGATTTCTACGTTAATGGTTTGGTGTGTAAAATGTCCTGATGCCTTTAAATGTCCTGTTGTCAGCCCAAAGATATTCACTGTAATGAGTTCTAAAACCATATTTGAGAGGCTGAAACAGCATTTAAAAAGACATTTGTTCGAAAAATTACTTTAACAAATGATCAAAATAGTTGCCGATTAATTTTCTGTCGACAGACTTATCGAAGCCGCTTTACACCAGGGAATGTAATTATACTTTCCTACACACATTTCGAGGAAAGAACTGAAATATTTCCATGAACCTAACAGTGTAAAAACACACAAAAGGCATTTCTGTTCAAAAAAAAACGACCCCACTACCTGACAAATACAAAAAGGTCACCAAGTCAGTTCATCCCCTGCAGGAACACGAGTGGAACAGACTGTGTGACAAACAGCTGCAGTAGATGCTGGAACTCAGTTTGAACATGTGTGATTCAGTTTAACTTTATTTACATCCCAATTTGAACATCTTATGTACAGCAGTTTTAGTCAGAAAATGCTAATTGAACCTGTGTGTTTAATACAAATATGTGCAAAATGTATCAGTAGCCAGGCTGAAAGGCAGGCGTGATAATCTGAGGAGACAGATTAACACGAGGCTACGTTTCTTCCAATGAATCCACTGGGTGACGTTTGTGACGAGAAAAACCCGACATGCATCTTCTGCATCTACTCGGTATACAGCTGCAACTAACACATACTTTCTCAATGAGTCGTTTGGTGTACAAAATGTCAGAAAATGGTGAAAAATGTCCTCAAATGTCTTGTTTTGTCCACAACTCAAAAAAGATTTTCACTTTACTGTCAGAGGAGTAAAGAAACCAGAAAATATTCACATTTAAGAAGCTGTAATCAGAATTTTTCCTCTTTTTTTTTTCCTTTTCTTAAAAAATTACTCAAACCGTCTATCAAAATAGTTGGCGATTAATTTAATAGTTGACCACTAATGGATTAATCTCTGCAGCTGTAGTGTACAGCACCATGAGCGCTGGGGGTCCACAGAGACGGCCGGGCACTTGGGAAGACCGCCACGAGGTCAGGAGAGCGGCGGCAGCGAGCGCACACACAGCTGTCACCTCTGCATGGGGTGTCTGGAGCCCAGCGACTGCTTCCCACGACTGACCGCTTTCCTCGGGGGGTCCGGCTGAGGCAGCCCCACCTGCCGCCGCCTGTGCCTCCCTTTGGCCTCGGGCTCCGAGTCGCTGAGCTCCAGGTCGGGACAGTACCCGTCGCTGTCCTGGTACGATCTGCCGCTCTTCACTTTGTGTTCGGACACGGGTTTGGCCCATAGTCTCTCCTTGGTGGAGCCCTTTCGGGACAGTTTGTCGGAGGCCCGCAGGTCCTCCGTGGTCCGTACTAAGTTAATGGTCGCCTCTTTGAAGGACCTGCCAAAGTGCTCCATGGCAGACTTGCGAAAGCTGCTCTTGTCCAAAGCCTGATTTGAAGCGTCCGGGTCAGTCGGCGTCTGGCAAGAACTATCCTTCTGAGCCACGAATTTCTCCAAGAGGCCGTTAGATTTAGCCCTGTCTTGGTCCAGTTTGCCGTTACTGTTGGACGAGTGTCCGTGGAGTGCAGCGTGCAGAGCTAAAGGTTTGCCGCTGGGTTTAACAGGCAGCGCTGGGCTGCGCGAGTGGCTGGAGGACGACAGACGCCCGTTGGAGCGCTCCTCTCTCCGACCTCGTCCGTGCATCTGAGGCTTCCCCTGACCCAAACCCTCCCCTGCATGCTCCGTCACATTCCCACTATTGTCCGGGCACAGAGGCCCATTTCCAGATTTGGAACTGCCGTTTCCATTTCCAAGACTTGAGGATTTGGGCATTTTCAGCTTCAGAGTTATCCTTGGCGGAGGACGAAACAGCATGCTCTCCGCGGGAGATGAAGAGGGAAGGCCTGCCGACAAAGAAACACAAAACATGTTCAAGACTCAAATATCGCTGCGGATTATTGGCAGGAAAAATGAAATGATGGCCAAACAGATGGCTCACCAGCAGAGAGCTCCTGGTTCATGAGCTTCACGTGCAGGTTGAACATCTGCTCCTGGGCTTTGCTCTGCAACACCTTCAGCTTCTCCCGGCGACTCACCATGTAGCACAAATTCCTCACCTGCAGAATCAGGAGAAAAAGGTCCTTTAAAAACAAACACTACGTACTTCACATGTTATAATGTCTCTGCTACCATCGTGTACGGAAGCCCTACATGGCCATGATTCAAGAGGATTACGTTTAATTAGTGAAACATTGTTTTCTCGTGATCTTTAATAATTAATTAATGATCTTGAGAAATGTTATCTTGTTATCGCAGGAAAACATTTGTTATATTGAGACGACATAAATAACAAATAAGTGAACTTATCACAGGAAAACTGAGCAAATAAAATGTTTTAACTTTAAAATCTGACAATCTGCTGCTGTCGGTGATGAATATTCTGCATTTACAGCGTGTAAGAGCATTGACCCACGTGGAATCAGATTTTATTACTTTGAATCATAGTTGATTACTTAAGTGTATTTATTTTTATATATTTATCAAAATGAAAACATTTACAAAACTGATCTGAATATAAAACTAGAGCGGAAAAAAAAAAATTGTGTGTTGTCCTCGACTAAATAAATTCTTAGTCAATAACTTGATTTAATGGACAGATCTGTAAAACTGAGTTTCTCCACAAATAATATTGCAAAAGTTCCACTTTAAATCTTGTTTACAGAGATGTGACAGAAGTTTCTTGGAAATGAGTCATTCAGGAGGAAAAAAACAAAAAATAAATAAATAAATAAATAAAAAGAAAATCAAGAAATCTAGGGGGCAGCCCTAAAATAATCTGTAACTATTTTGATAATCAATCACTTTCCAGCTTCTCCAATGTGAACTTTATGATAATAAACAAAATATTTGTTGGGTTTTGGGCTGTTGGTCTGACAAAAGAAGTAATTAGAAGACGTCACCTTGGGCTTTAGAAAACTCAGGATTTTTCCACATCCTGCCACAAATCCTGCCTCGGCTTTAGTTCTGAGGACTTTAACATTGTGGTTGAAGCCGTTCGTGTTTCTCTTTATGTTTTCTGTCTATTTCCAAGTGGCAGTTCTCCTGCAGACTGCAGCAGGTTTCATTTTGGCGTCCATTTTACGCTCTACTTCCACATGTGTTGCTGCAGAGTGTTTTCTGCTGATGTGCATAAAAAGCGATGGCATGTTGTAAAACAAGGAAACACAAAAAAAAAATGTGAACGTACGTAGATTTTGTAAGAGCGCAGCTTTCACTTTCACAAAATAAGGTTATTCTTCTTCTTCTTCACTTGAAGTCATTTGGTCTGCTCTCTGTTTTATATTAATATATTTTGTATATTACTTTTCTACTCTGGAGTGCAGCTACAATTGAAGTTTTTTACCGGCTGACTCTGCAGGGTGCACACATGAAAAGCCAAAACATCTCCATCGCTCCCTGGTGGCTGGATGTTAGTTTAGGAAACGCATGATTTGATATGCAGCAGAGTTTTCTATAAGTAGAGCATTTTAAAATGTCAATCAATCATCTTCATTTAAATCGTGGGAAGCCCAAATTTGTGATAGTGGTTTAAATTGGATTAATTGTGCAGCCTGATGGGTTATTAGTAGACACTGAAAGACATGTGAAGCGGAGTCCATCCCTCGCATGTACCAAGTATAAAGCTCTGTACCCAGAAACACTAAAGATTATCACGCTGCCGTGTAGAGAAGCACCCACCCTCTCCAGATCCTGCCGCAGGTGCATGAACATCCGCATGCGTGTGTGGATGCTGTCCTCGTGCGGCTGCAGCACCAGGTTCTCCTCCCCCTCTCTGGGGGACAGCAGAGCTTTGTTAAAGCTAGCTTTCCTCTTCAGCTTCCAGTACTGATAGATGAAGTCCACCAGGCGCACGGAGAGCCCGAGAGCCTGGACCAGCTCCTCCTGCTGGATCCGAGTGTAGAACTCCTCCTCCAGCTCCTGCAGCCTCTGAGCCCGCTGGCCCACCTTCTCCGCCTCGGCGGGGGCTTTGGAGCGGGCCGGGCTCAGGCCGGCCTCCCCGGATTTAGACTTGCTGTGCTTCAGGCAGTAAGACTTGAACTTGACTTCATCGCCTTCATCCAGGATGGTCTTCATCTCCAGGCTGTGCTCAAAGGCACATGTCACATGGAAAGGAGTGGTGCAGTTCTTTACTGAGCACTGTGGGGGGGGGGGGGACGGTTAGTTATGTTTTGCATGAGTTGCAACACTATGAATAATCAGGATTATTTACAGATTTTGCAGGAACTAAATTTCCGCAGTAACTTGAGTTCACATGATTTGTTTACTTCTTAGCTTATTAGCAGAGTAGTACCCAGATCTTAAGTAAAAGTAATAACACATACTTCATATCTCAAACTTTCTGCAAGAACGCAAATAAGTAGGAGTCTGGGAAAAAAATTGTATTCATGTAAGAATGTACATTTTTATCGTCTAAGATTCTGAATTGATTCACAACTTCCAAAAATGGATTTTTAAAAAAGGTTTTCTTCTACAAAAGCAGCTGAATATGCTCCTGATGGACAGTAATCCTGCACACCAGGTCAAAGTTGTGTCAAACATTGTGTGATTTTTCAACAAATCACACGTTTGACACGACTTTGACCTGGTGACACCACTTTTTACAGTTATTTTGTGTATAATTTATTTTTTGAAATTGGCAACTTTGAGAAATAAAAAAAGGCAGCGAGCTACGACTACCAATTTTATTCATGTAACTGGCAGCATTTTCTTTTTTTGAATTACTTAAATTTGTTATTCTTGAAGTCTCTGAGACTGAAGGTTTTTAGTAAAAAAAAAAAAAAAAAAAAAAAAAAAAAATGTTTGTGCAGGTTCAGCATGAATTAATCTTCCTTTTGTCTCAGCTTTGCCTTTGTGTGTTTACATTATTGCAAATCAGCTGATATAATTTTTCCAAATAAAAAAAACGTTATAATCTTAAACACACTTTACTCTGCTTTCATGCCTCATTAGACATTATCTCCCCCATGTACTGGATGCAGAATTACTTTTGAATCGAATCCTAAAATAATGAAAGACTTAGTTTCTTTCACCTAATCCGTGAATTTCTGACACAAAAGCCAAATCAAAACGATGCACGCTCACCTGAATACAAGCACCTGTTTTCCATTTACACAGGCTGCAGATGAGGGACCAGCGGCTGGGGGGGATGTGGGACACTTTGGTGATGGGCTCCATCCTCTCGGGACAAGCGATGCTCACCTGCAGAGGATACACGGCATGATAAAAGCTTGTTCAACACTTTACTGTGGAACAACAAAAGGAGGAGGAGGAGGAGGAGGAGGAGGAGGCGCGTTTGTTTTTACCTCCGGGATCCACAGGGCGCAGCTCACATGGGCCCACTTGGTGCCTGCTCGCGTTGCCTTCATGGCACCGCCCTTCTGAGGACACAGGAGGCACTGCGGGTCGATGCCGAGGACGCACGTCCTGCACAGCCAGTTTCCAACAGGCACTTTGACGATGCCGTAACAGGCCTGTGGGGAGAGCGCCGCGTTCTGTAACTACTTGAAGGGAAACTTTGCTTTGTGTCAATACAGTGTGGGACGTTTATGCAAAGGGAACAATGTTTGATTTACTTCCATGTGGTTGTTTGAACTACAGGTTGTATATCGCCTTCACGGAGAGAGGGGCAAAGTTTAATGCTGGACATTCAGAGCTACATGTATGAGGCAATATACAGTTTAAAAGAATGACTGTGTGTGGAGGAGGAAGAGGGACAAGCACCAGCGGGTGAGGAGGGAGAAGCATCGAGCCCAATGCATTCTGGTTGGTTTTGTTTTGAGCAGGAAGTGAACACCACAGCCCCTTTTTCTCTGGCCATGTTGCACCCATTTCAAAAGATATTTTGCATCTTTCTCCTGCATACAGTCCAGTTTTATGAAGAGACCATCTTTCCAACAGTGAAATACTACTTTAAGTAAATCAGAAAATACTTATTATGATATTAGGGGACAGAAAACTTGTTACTAGTAACTGAGTTAACTTTGAGTTCTTAAAGCATCAAAATCAGGGTTGATATATTTTTTGTAAAATAACTAATCAATAATCTATTCTCATCCAGTAATTTAATCTACAGTTCTTTTTATAAACTGTACTTCATCACATTTGATTTTCTTTTATTTGCATCACATGAGACAACACTTAAAACAGTAAAACTAAAATTATTTCAAAAATAAAAGCTTTAAGGTTCCTGAGAACAATCATTTCAAGTGTTACAGGTTTTAAAGGTTAACAGGTGCAAATAAACACCAGTCTGACTTCAGTCAGTGCAATATAAAGCAAAAATAAAACCACACAAGTGTGTATTTCAGAGTTTACCAAAAGAAAAATAAGACTTTTCCTGCAGGTTTTGCTCATCTTTCAGTTCAAAACGCTGTCAAAATAAACTCCAGTGCACATGTCTGGTCATCTTCCTCCTCCTGCTCCGTATTCACAACTCTCCTGTTTTTTGGGCATCACACATATTTACAGCCCTGTTTCATTTTTCTCCTTGTTGTTTGTTGCATGTTTTTTTTGTCATAAAAAAGAAAAAAGGTGGACATTTTTTAAACCACACGCAGGCGCACGTGTTGCCCTGGTGTGTGTGTGTGTGAATATGTTACCCTGGTGTGTGTGTGTGGACGAGTTACCCTGGTGTGTGTGTGTGTGTGTGTGTGTGTGTGTGTGTGTGTGTGTACCTGGTGCACACAGATGTTGCACTTGTCACAGAACACCATGTCGTTCCCCTCTTCGCTGTCTGGGGAGCGGCACACGTCGCAGATCACGTCCTCGTCGTACTCGATCCCCAGGCCTTCCACCGTCTCCATGGCGTGCTTCATGTTGTCATGGCACTGACTCTCCAGGGCCTCCATGGCGCGCTCCATCGTCAGCTCGTCTATAGGCTCCTCCCCTGGAAGACAAACCAGGTGCTGATTTCACGGCCCAACACACTGCACATGGTCACTTTTCTGGAGGATTATCTCCATATATTTCTCACCCATCTGCTCCAGCTCTCTGTTGAGTGCGTGCAGCCAGTAAAGGTCCATGTCGTCCAGATCGTAGCGGCACATGGCCTCCGAGAGCTCCTTGATGTTCACGTAACCCGGATCTGTGGACTCCTGGCTCGAGCCCTGGACGTACTTCCTCTGGTGGGTGTAAAGCAGCTCTTTGGGCTTCTCCACAACAACTCTGAACACAGAGGACAAAATCTAAATCTGTCAGCGCTGCAAAGCATCTCAGTGTTTTAGGTTGCACATGTTGTATGTATAGAAGTTAGTGTATCACCAAAATTAGCGCGTCAATGCAGGTTCTTTAAACGCAGGAAAACACTATTGATGTTTATTAATAGTTAACCTGGAAAGATTTGTGGCAGGGGCTCAGGTTGCAGAAACAAAGTATGATTGTTGACTATGATTTAGGATGTTGCAGGGACTTTGATGAATGCAAATCCTGCTGTTCTGAAACTCAGACTTTATGCATATGATGTGTTCTTTAAACTATGATAGTTTCTCTAAAATTAGATTTAAACTAGAATTACTGCCTCGTGGTTGTTGGCTTCCAGTCAAGTTGCAGTTTACATCCATGTCTGTCCAAATCATTTTATCTTATTGGACATTTGTGTGAAATTGTCATAATTGGCGTATGAATTCTTGACTTGAGGCCAAAAACATGTTTTGTGAGGTCAGTGACATTTGACCACCAAACTCTATTCAGTTCATCCTTGAAAATTTAAAAGAAATTCCCTCAATGAGTTCAGGAGAAGATCACGGACAACATAACATTTTTGTCCAGTGGAAAAGGTTAAAATGCTTTAAGACAGCGCTACCTGACCGACGGCTGAGGGATGGTGTCCGGACTCGCCAGCACCTGGACTCCCTTCTCCCACTCCTGCTTCCAGGTGTCAGCCAGCAGGTAGTAGTCCTCGGGGGACACGTGGTGCGAGTCGGGCAGCTTCATGGCGCTGATCAGGTCTTTTCTGAACACCTGCGGGAGAGACAGAGGCACAGTCAGTCAGACATTTAATTCATCAGACAGTCAGAGCCTTAAGGACAAACATGTCCCCATTGAAAGACATTAAAATTACAATTTTATAAAATCCTGCTTTTTATGATATTAGCTTTCCATCTGGAGGTCTGGGCTTAAAATTTTACTTTTTAATATTTTCCACAAGATTGAGACATTTTCTCCTGTTTGGGACAAATACATGCCGTTTTCCTAAAAACAAAAATGCATCAAAATGAATGTTGGTGATAATCATTGATCTAAAGAATTCCCCCTAGAATTTAGTAAACAGAAAATAATTTAATTGAGGTTTCCATTTTTTTCTTTTAAACAAACAGATTATGTAAATAAACTGACATTTAAAAGGGTTACAATTGTGAAAATAATAAATATTTAGTAGTTATGATCAGGACTGAAGTTGGTTAAAAGATTTAACTCCGTGAAAGTGGAACATAATATTAATTTATTAGTATTTTTATAGCAGTTTTAGGAAGGGGACATTTTTGTCCTTTAAGTTTACAAGTGGGAGTTGTTTTGTGTTTTTGTTTTAAACAAAAGCAAAGCATTACATCAGTGTTGTTGCTAAAAACAATTGACTTAAAAAAATAAATAAAAATGTATCTCCCTAGCATTTAATATATAGAAAATAATGAAATGTATGCGTTTTTATTTTAAATAAAGCACTGAGGGAAACCTACTTCAGCCGGTTTCTTCGGGTCGGAGGCGGGGGTTTCAGGTTTGCCGCCATACTTGTTGGAGGAGCAGAAAGAAGTCGAGGGACCTGAAGAAAGAAAAAGAACATGTGAATAAAAGAGCAGCAGAGAAAATGAAACAGCCCGGTTTATGTTGTTATTCTTTAGACGGATGACTTACTCTCATTGTCAGAACTGTCGCTGCTGCTTGAAGAATGGAGACGTTTCATCCTGTAACATCCTGAGGACGACCAGAGCACAGAAAACACTTCTTAAGAATCACACAATTTTAAAGTCATTAATAACGATCCATCGTTCTGGACGATATAGTGATTCAATGATAAACGATCCAACACCATCGATGCAAAGTGAAAATATAGATACATAACATCTTTAGGATACGCCTTTATTTTGAAATTCCCATGGCCTGTCTAATCGCACCTCCTTCCTGCGAAGCCCAGTCATCAAATTGTCAAATCATATTTTAGTTGCTTTTTTGGGTTGATATAAATGTAACATGTCGATCGCAGAACTCTGAATCCAAATCGTTGTCATGTCATTTACACATTAGAAATTTAAAAATCGAAAAGCATGCTCATAGATTCCTCTGATAAACCCTTAAGCACTTAATGCCAGCAAATAAGAAATATACGCTAACCCAACAAGCAAGTAAATGACACAGACTAAATGATTCATCTAGGAAACAGTCGACAGATTATTCGGAAATGAAAATAAATTTGGAGCCCAGAAAATAGTGAAATTTGCTCATTATTTCCCAGACGTCTTCAGGCTGCTTGTTGTCTGAGCAACAGTCCAATACCCCAAAATGTTACATTTATAATTATATACAAATATAGTAAATGTCAAATGGCATTTTCACTTTTAAAATAATCCATCAAGAGCAACTAGTTGCTTTTAATGGCACAAAACTGAAAGAGAAATATACTTTTATTCAGAAAACTCTGAATAGATACATGGGGAAAATGTGTCAAAGTCTATATTTATCGTCAATAAATTTCATCCAGTTCTGCATTTTATCGTCGGAATTGCAGCGTTATATTCACATTAGTCCTCATTAATCCAGTTTATGTCTCCGTCCTGACTGACTGCACAGTCTGCTGCTGCTCGGAGGAGAAACGCTCTTCATGTCAGAAACAGATGCTCGGCTGCAGCCGGTGAACACTGTGTACTCTGCGTTTTATCTTTAAAATACTTGTAGTCCAGAAACGTGCTGCAGGGTTCGTACAAAGTCTTTGAAGTTTGGAAAAAGTGTTTTCAAGGTTACAAATATGCTTGAATTTGAATATTCTCCTCGAAAAATGCTTCATTTGACATAATCACTCATGTAAACCGTCGTCATATTTGTTTGTTGTCGGGCAGGCCGTAGATGGGAAAGTTTATAAAAATAAAAAAAATAATAAATAAATAAATAAATTAAAAAAAAAAAAAAAAAAAAAAGAGCTAAATGAGTTTCCATGAGCACTAAACTTTTATAAAAATATACACAATATAAAAATCGCCTCAGCATCGACATCACAAACGGTACATGTGTAATAATCTCATCGCAGGACGTGCAAAGTCGAGTGAATACACTTCACTTTTTCCAATATCGCGCAGCCCCAATACAGATATTACTGCAGTTATATGCAATAATGTAAACTGTTGAAACTTTGACGCCATTAAAGATTTTTTAAAAAAGGGGAACGTGATTTTCTCGCGTTCACTCGTAAGTAATTTCTTACTCTTGAAATTAGAAAGCTTTAAAAAAAAAAAAAAAAAAAAAATCCTGATCAAAACATGCAATCAAGGTTATTATGAACAGCTGGTAAAATAAACAACCTGGTTATAAAAGTAATTCTGTAAACTTGTCTTTCACCACTGCATTTAAAGTAAATATTAGATTTTAGGCTTCAAGAGTCTGGAAATTATTTGATTTAGGTACTTTGAAAATGCTTTATTTTTTATTGTAGGCTACTTTTTACTGCACTACAACAGTTTTATTTACTAGTTTACTTTACAGGTTCAGATTATTAATACAACATTTAAATCAAGTAATAAATTAGGATGTATTAAAAAGGACTGAAAAATTAATTTAAAATTTTTTAAAAAAAGAAGAAGTCGTAAGAGAGTAAAGTTTGGATAGAAAAGTTCAGTCGGGATTTACTGTGTTCACACTGGATTATGTGGAAAGTTTGGAACTCGTGACTGTAAACAAACTGCCCGGCTGTTTTTCTAAGCAGTTGGCATTCGTGTGATTTACTTCTCCTGTAATGCGGAGCGGGTTTGCTTCATGCTTTCCCTCCGACCCCTCCTGTCCTCATGGGGAATGTGCGGCATGTCCTGTCTGTTCAAACAGCGTACTGTATTTGGAGCTGCGCTGGCTGCGAGTCGCTCAGGATTTTAAAAAACCTTTTCAATGACTTCAGTTCAGGAGGCTAAAAGGCAAAACACGTCGTCTGCTCTGTTTTACCTCAACTGTCAAAAGTATTATTTTCATCATCGACTAATCTGCACATTATTTCCCAGATTAATAGTTTGGTGTATAAAACGTCAGAAAATAGTGGAAAATGTTCATCCCAGTTTCTCAAAGTCCAGCTGATGTCTTTAAATGTCTTTTTTTGTCACTTTAAATTTGATATAAAACAGAGAAAAGCAGCAGATCACAAGAAAGACATTTCTGCAGGAAAAGTTATTATAACGATTAATCAATTGTTAAAATAGTTGGAGATTATTTTTCTGCCGATCGACTAATCGGTGCAGCTCCATTTAATAATTAATCATATGTTTTATATGTAAAAAATGTATTTGTCAAGTAAATATAGTGCATTAAAAAGTAAAATATTTCCATCTGAAATGTAGTGGAGTAAAAGTATAAGGTTGTATAAAATAGAAAAATACTCAAGTAAAGTTCAAGTAATCATTTAAAAACATTTTTGCATTAAAAATTATCTAATTGTGATTATTTTGATTGATGTTGCACTTATGACATTTTTGCATCATTTTTCTCATTTTCATTGAAAAGTATATTAAAAATAATTATGGTGTGATGTTTTTGTGAGGATCTGTACCAAACAAGGATTTTTTTAAATTTGTAGCACGGTACATCTCACAGCATCACAATACTTCATCTAACATAGTATTTTGCATATAAATATTATCGATCAATTATCAAAATAGTTGGAGATTATTTTTATCGTTGCAGCTCTAGACTAAACACTTAATATATAATAAAAAATATGCACAGTATTAGTATATTATATTACTCTTTTGTTCATGTTTTATGTCAATATTTTACAAATTTTACATATGTTCAAAGTGATAAACACATTAGTGCAACAATAATTATATTACAATAATATATATTATTTTCCTAAACGAATGAGTACTTTTATTTAAGTAAACATTTTAAATCACGATTCTTTTTTGTAACAGTATTTCAAACACACACACACACACTAACGTGGTGTGGGCTGCACGGATATGACGTCACTGAAGAAGTCCCCAGTTTAGAGGTTTCTGGGTAACAGGAAACCAGCTTTGTTTACATTTATTTCCTCAGATATTGTATTGTTTTCAATGCACTGATGTCCGGCTGCTAACTGTGAGCAGACTGGCTGCTTTAAGAAACATAAAACCATAAACAACCAACAGCCTGCCCTGCCCAAGGAGCCTTGTTGGCGCCAAACACACGCACTGAAGTTAGCTTCCGGTTGGGCAGTTAAGGGGAAACTTAAGGGACATTTAACCAACATTGCTGAGGACCGACGATTCTTTGTTGTTTTTTTTTTTTTTTTGTTCTTACTTTTATGAAAGCTTGTTTAAAACACACTTTTACATTTGTGAAACATTTATTGAATTTGTTAAAATCCAGGTCCAGTTTAAAAACCACTTAACATAGACTGATCAAATCAGAACTAGATTATCACAGAGAAGCTAAATATTCTTTAAAACAGTTTCAGATTTGTAAACAACTTTATTATTTTTAAGAAAAATAAAAACACGGCTACTGATTTACAGTATTGCCACTACATGGCCTTTATGTGCAGTTTCATGAGGTCTAGATGTGGAAAAAGCATTAAATCTAACTCTTATAATAATTAAAAAATATAATAAATATTTCACAAAATGTTTAATAATCTCCGGTTCCTCTGCGATAATCTAGGACAGATTTTACAAATCTAAGTAAAGTGGTTATAGAGAGAGATGTGGATGTTTTATGGTTTATTTTTACAATTTAAAAACAAAACAATTCTGTGCATCTTTAGTCTCTCTGGGATAATTTACTCCAGATTTGATAATTCCAAGTAAAGTGGTTTTTAATCTCGATATTGTCCAAAATATTACATTTGAGGAAAAGTGAACAGTGAAATCTCCCTTTTTTTGCATTTTTTACAATTAAAATTAAGATTTTACAAATCTGAAATGATGTTTTAAAAAAATCCCTGGCTTCTCTTCTAATATAGTAAAGTGTGTTTTTTTTTAAAAAAATATTTAAACCTGGTCCAGTGTGGTTTAATATTTTTTAACTTTTTTATAAAAACAACAATAAAATTAATAATATTAACTACAACAATAATTAGACTAAATGTTTCACACACCTGAAAGTGTTTTTTTTTTAAATTACGTTTAACACACTTTAACAACTGTGAACAATTAAATAAAAAAAGGATTGTGGCTCATAAATGTAGATTAAAATTGCCCCTCAACTTTACCCTTAAATGGTGAATACGGAAACTACCAACGTGAAGCTAACTTCAGCGCGCGCGGGCCTGTAGCGGGCTGCACTGCAGGCTGTGGAGAAATCAAACGTGGGCGCCACTATCATACAAAGATGTCACTTCCTAGAGTCATTAACACGAAATATTTCACACGGCTACACTGGCTCCATTACTCAAGGTTGCGGGGGGCGGGGAGCCCCCAGAAACACGTCTTTCAGTCGCCGGCATTACTGGGGTGAAGAAGCCGGAATAAAGGCCCCGTGGCCTGGATAAAACCATCCAGGGCAAAAACCTGGCACCCTGAACACACGCGCATATTGTTCTCATTCCTCCCGTTTTACCTTCAGTCCACGCGCTGCTGTCCGCTTTATTCCCGCCACATATCAGTCCCGGTAAAACCTCCAACATACGGCTGTAACATCCAGAGGCTCCGGTGCTAGCTGGAGGGCGAATTTGGGGATTTTGTATCCCAGCACAGTGGGAATCTCCAGGGCAGCAATCTGTCCACCACCACGGCACAACAGCTCTATTGTACCGCGCCTCCCGCCGGGTCCTAAACCCCGCCGCTTTTCCTACAACCTGGGTAAGCTCGATTTGCTCACTGGCGTCCACCTTCACAATTCTTTTTTTACATTTTTTTTTTTTAAAGCAACTTTATTTATAACACATGGACAATAAGTAATGACAAACTCAATGTAAAATTCAACATATGCATAGTTTTAGTTAATTAAAAGTAGTAATATAACAGTGTAGCAATACTCTGTTACAAGCAAAACTCCTGCATTCAAAATGTTACTTTTTTAAACATTGATAATAATAATAATAATAATATAAATAATATAATATTAATCAAATGTGGCACCTTTCACACGAGAAATGCAGCACACATTGCTCTACAATAAAGGGGAATATATATAGAATATTGGCTTTAGTTAAAGGAAAATAAAACCTACTTGATAAATCGGATAAAGTTTCAAGGCCTTGATTTCACCCCCCCATCAAATTCACAAGCTTTCAAGGATTTTAAGGAGACGTGGGAACCATGATTTATATTTTTAAATGTAGGTGTCGTCTAGATTATTTTTGATTAACTGCAGTTTTTTTATCCAAATAAACTAAATAAAGTCCTCGACACTTTCCTTCTCTGGGTTTTAGCAGCAGCATGAATCCTCTCGGTCTATAGATAGATATATAGATACAGTATATAGATAGATATATAGATACAGTATATAGATAGATATATAGATATATAGATAGATAGATAGATAGATAGATAGATAGATTGATTGATTGATTGATTGATTGATTGATTGATTGATTGATAGATAGATACTTTATTTATCCCGAGGGAAATTTAGGATGAGGTTTATGATGGACAATAATCCTACACACCAAGTCAAGTGTCAAACACCAGTTTTACAGTTATTTTGTGCAAGATTTATTTTTAAAATGTTCACGTTTGTGAGAAATAGAAAGGCAGCTAGCCGACCGATTTTATTTATGTCACATAAATGTCACATTTTTTGTAGAACTTGAACTTCTTGAAGTCACTGAGAATTGAGAAAAACTTGTAAATAGTGTTTATTTGTGCAGGTTCAGCGTGAATAAATGATCCCTTTGTGTGTTTATATCACAAATATAAACTCCATAATCTTACACACACTCTGCTTTCATGCATCATTAGCACCCCTATGTACTGAATCCAGAATCACTTTTGAATTGTGAGCTTCTGGACGCTTCACTTTAACGTCCTCAGTTATAACACACATTAAATCACCAGTCAGACTCCAGTGTGCTTTCACACATTCTACAGCTTTTAATGTAAAGACCAAACAAATTACAGACAAAATGTGCATTCATTAAGACAAATTGCTCTAAAAAAACAAACTGTGTTCTCAAGTACAAAAGGTTTACAAATACAAAAGTACATCACAGAAGGTTCCTATGTATATTTCCTCTTAAAGGCAACTGCACAAAAACCTCTTTAACTGAAAGTGTTGCACGTCATCGTTGATAAATGAATAATGAAGGGTTTTTATTTTTAATTTTTAAACGGAGCCGAGCCGAGCTGTAAGCCATCAACTGGAACAATCGATAGACAACCAGATAAGGAAAATGCTGTTTGAAGAATCTGGAAGTAAAAGTTGCAAACTGTGGTTCACTTTAAAACAACCTATGATTAACTGTGCTGCAGAAAAAGGCTGGAATGAGTGTTGTGAAACCAAAATACGTGCTTCTGTAATAACACCGAAGGGAAAAAATTCACTAACCTTTTACCAGTTTAACACAAAGACATGCAGTCAGTCAGGATTTACATTTACAGCTTGCTCAAAAATGTCAAATGGCTCAAGTTGAAGTTTGGGAGCTCTTTATATAAAAAGGTCCCGGTGATGAAGTTACATTCGCCTTATTGTCTGGTCTTCATACAGTATGATGGCATTAAAAGAAATACTTCACCCCCAAAATGATAAGTTTTATATCAGTTACTCTCCACGTGTGACCTGAAAACTTTGTTTCTCTCTCATGCCTCCAACGTGAACGAAGAATAAAAAATTTAAAACTGAGAAAAGTCTGAAAACCTCAGTTTAAAAAAACTCAAGTCGTGCGGATTAATCAAAGTCACTACTTCAAAGACATTTTCACTAAATCAGCACGATTTACAACAGTTCTGCAGAAACTGCTGCTCTTCAGAAGTGATTTAAATATTAAAGGTTTTAGTAAAAAGTCCTGTGAAGTAGTGAGCATGGACTGGATGAATGAGACTTTAATATATAATATATAATATAGTTGTGTGAGAGTTTGTAAACAGATGTTTTCTTCTGTATTTACTTTAATTCATCAAGACTTTTCTGCGTTTTTTTGATTCTCCGTTCACCGTGGAGGCAGGAGAAAGTTTTCTTCAAGAGTTCAAAGTCACACGGGGGAGTAATTAATATACTGAGGATCATTTTGGGGGTGAAATATCCTTTAAAAACTGAGAGAGATTAGAGGAACTGCACCAACTCAGGAGGATTATTCACCATATTGTCTGTCTGTCTGATATATCGGCTCGTTTGTCACCTTTAACCAGCATCACTGCTTTCCCCCCCCCCCAACAGGTTTTAGGAGTGAATAAGCTTTAAAAAACAAAATAAAGTCACACGTAATGAAACATTTTACTAAAAATTTTGATCAAGAACATACATTTGTGTCCATACAAAAACATTCAGTAGAGTATAAAACAAACATTACAAAATAAAAATGATCACCTACTGTTGCAAAATGTTGCCTACATTGAAAACTTTGGCCTAACAGATCAGTAAAGATGTAGTTCTTGTCTACACAGCACAGCTCTAATATACATATCATCTAATCCACATACACAAATAAATCCTTGTACGAAATAAAAATATGGTTTATATATGTATATAAAATATTTTCCCTCAGGCATTCACATGCTCATGGTTTTTTTTCATGAAGAGAACTTTAAATTAAAAATTACATTTCCAGCAAAGAGCTACATTCACAAAAATCGATGAAAAGCAACAGAATTACATTCATAGAAATATAAATATTCACAGCAATCAATGGATGTTAAGAGTTTTAAATTAGTCTGCAGACTCATGGTTGCATGAACTGCATTGTTTTGTCCTTAATATTTTTCACTGCAATCAAATTTTTGAGGCCAAAAGAAATAATCAAACGTTACTCATAGTGAACCCGAGCGGCACAGCGGATTTCTTAATTCACAAGCCCATCTGCATGTCAGCGAAGTTGAAGAAGTTATCCACGTCTCGAGAGGACGTATTTTTATTATCGGAGACAAAAACCTGCGGAGAAAAAAAATAATTAAAAAAATGCATAAAATATTTGAGGTTTTTGTTACAAAAAGAGAAGAGATGTGTGAAAGTAGGAAGCTCGATCACCTTGGTCCCGCCGAACACGTCGCTGGCGATGACTTTGCAGGCGTCCACCACGCCGGCACCGTTCAGCTCGAGGGCGATAACGGAACCTTCAGTGGTGAGATATAAAAAGTCCTGTTACTTTAACACGCACTGCAGGTATGATGACGGGAATCCTGAAAGTTTACAGTTTTTACTACACGCCAGAGGATTTCTGCGGCGTGTACCAGAGCGGATCGAGTCTTCATAATCAAAAATCATGAGAGCGTGTTGACTCGTCGTATTTCTAACTTGGGGGGGGGGGGGGGTACAGTTTAAGTATTTACGCTGGAAGAAGGAATCGAAAAGAAAAAGCAGCAGATTTAGTTAAAAACAACTTCATGGACGAAATTAAAAAAATCTTTTCCATGACCTTTTAAAAAAAGGACTAATAATACATTTTCCATGACCAATCAAAACCCTTCAGGTACAAACAAAACTGTAAACTTTACTCCAAATGTTAATTATTGTAAATTAAGAACCGTACGTTAAACAAAACGTCACAAATTATCGGCGCGGAAAATAAATTATCCGTCATGTTACTTTACGAGGAAAGATATAATAAAATATAATTAATTTAATTAAAAACACAACAAAATTCCAGGACTTTTCCAGGTTTTCCATGACTGTGGAAACCAGTAGTAATAGCATTATTTAGGGATATTGGAAGCTAACATACGGACACATTTTAACACACTTGTTTCGCTCTGCTGCAGTATGTAAGTATGTAAACATACAACCTGAAACTTGGATGCGTAAACAAGCTGTCGGCTTATGAAACTTAAGATCTAAACACGGCAGGTTCCTGAGAGATGTTAGCGCAACAACAACAGAATAAAAAGACAACAAGAGGACCTTTGGTGATCCACTCCACCAGGTCCTCCGCACTGTGCTGAAACACTCGCTTCACGTCTTCGGGTCGCATCGACACTTCCTTCGTCTGGATCAGAACGAAGCCTTTAGCAGCCGCCTGTGCAAAGCAGATGGGAAAAGTTATACAATTAAAAATCCGAGGTTTGCAGTGAACCATCAAGCATTTAAAGAATTACTCCATGTACACGCTCAGAGGAGATTGCAACACAACTTCCTCTCGGTCCCACGTGTGGATCCAGCCTCGAGCTTTTGTGACGGAGTTATGCATTTTTCTTTTTTGGCAACAACACAAACATCACGGGAATGTTTAAGCATTTCAGATGCAGCTTTCTACAAGTTCAAATACAGAAAAAAAAAAATCTGATTATTAGGAATACTTATATAATACACATATAAAAAGATTTATATGTTACTGCTTATTATCCCGTCAGTATCTGCACGTCACGTCAGTGGAAATAATTGTGTTTTATCTTTAACCCACTTTTTTTTTGGATGACAATAATGTAAACTAAGTCCTGAAGTTAGATTTTCCTCAATATTTGACTTAATTTCTTTATCAAGCTTCTGTTCCTTGTGTAAAATGCTGTCGGCTGTGATAGTTTACACTAGTTTTGCTTCATTCTGCAACCTTTTAAAAAGCACTGACTGCTGGCTGCACCCAAACCTTTATCAGTGAATTATCAGCAAGTGAACTCTGATATAACCACTCCCATGTTTCCAGCCACATACTAAAAAAAAAGAAAGACTTCTGCTTTTTTTTGAGCACTTATAATAATAATAATAATAATAATAATAATAATAATAATAATAATAATAATAGAATAATGGGGTTAAAAGGGACAGTTCTGAAGTTCTGAAGTGAGGTTCTTCTCCACAGTCAGTGTATCACCTATACCACTGTAGGTGGTGCAGTTTGTAGAAACAGACAGAAAGCAGGAAGCTAAACAATGTTCTGCTGTGGACGTGTTTTAGACACCTAAAAACATCTATATCAGTTTAACCAGACTCCATTGACAAAAGCAGTCATTTTACCTCACAGAACGAGACTTCTGCCTCGATCTGTTAGTTAGTTTGTGTTATTGTGCGACTTTGGTGAATCTGAACTAACCCTTTGAAAACACCAAAGTCACACAATAACACAAAATAACTAACAGATCGAGGCAGAAGTAGAGCAGCAACTCCTGCATTCTGAGAGGTAAAATGATTGTTTTTGTCAATGGAGTCTGGTGTGTGTGTGAAGAGAGCGTAGATAACGGCTTCAGTTTCCCGTCAGAAAGGCTGAGTGACAGCACGGTAAAGCAGAAATGATATTCTAAATATAGCGTGCCCTTAAACTGATATTGATTTTTTTAGGTGTCTAAAATACGTCCACAGCAGCACATTGTTCATCTTCCTGCTGGTACTTCCTGTCTGCTACTACAAACTATCTACTGTCGGAAACACACAGACTGTGGAGAAGAACCTCATACAACTTCACTTCAAAACTATCCCTTTAAAAACGGAGCGAAACCTCCTCGCACGCCTTTTTATTCTTCTCACCTCATCGATCAGCTTGCGGGCATTTGCAGTGGTGTATTCTCCAGCGAAGAAAACGAAGAGGCAGGACTCTTCGTTGTCCTTACGCCTCCCTCCCTTCGTCAAAGGCACAATGCTGCGCGCCGGGTCAGTTGAGATTCGAACAGACTTGAATTCAGACTCGGGGTCCGGGTTGGGTATAAAATCGAGAACGGCTGAAGCCTCTGGCAACAAGCTCCAGTTGTTCTCTCCGGACACCGGCGTGAAGTCGTGGATGTTGCTCCAGTTGTTGTTGAATATGCTGAGTCCTGCGTCCTTGAAGTGGAAGGCCAGCTCGGGGTAGAAGTACTGGAAGCAGCCGAACTTCATACCCGTAGATGACTCTATGATGGGCTGAGTGGCGCAGCACAGGAACACCTCCATCTTTTTACAGTCTCGTGTGCGAAACTGCTGGCAGGCCACCACGCACTTGATGTCTTTACAGTCCCTGAAGAACACGCTGCCCTTGATGGGTCCCAGGACAATGCGGCAGTTGACACAGTCATCAATGGTGATAGTCGCCGAGTGGTCGAACACGAAGATGCTGCAGTTCTCGCAGTCTTGGATGACAAACTGTTGGCCGTTCAGTTTGCCGGGCAGACGGCCCACCGTGACATCTTTGAGCCCCGTCAGCATGTAGTCTTTGGGGTCAACCTGGGTCAAGAGAGGGGACTGGGTCAGTCAAACTAAATATTTACACACGCACATAATTACCTTTTTATATTTCCACCATCAACAAAAATACTTATAGATCACATTAAGCTTTTTAGACATGCTTATGCCAAGAACCTGGCAGTCATCTTCGACAGCGAGCGAAGCTTTGGACAAAACGAGGGCCGCACGTTATATATCGTGCAGGACGAGCAGTGTCAAGTGGAGCAAATGAACTCAAACACGTCATGCTACAACTTTTTTTGTTGCTGGATACAAAAGTTTAACTTTTTCCTCTGATCTAAAGCGTCTTGGATGCACGCAGCTTGATGCTCGTCAGTGACCTGCAGGCTCTGAATGCAGCCAACCATCAAATCACAATCAGTCTTCAGTTAATCAAACAACTAAATCAGGTCGTAGAGCACAACCTGAAAATGAGCGAGGAGCAGGAGAAAACTCCAAAAAAGAAAAAAAAGGAAGATTTGTTGGTCAGTTGCATGTAAAAACTTCAGCTACAGTAAGGATGATGATTTCCTCACGCATCACTTTTAACCTCCCTGCACGAGTTACCAATATCTTTTAGAATTCATTTTAAAATCTGACTCATGGAAGAGTAAGTAAACCGTTTACATAATACAGCTCTGTTGTGCAACCCCCTGATTTTAAGATTATTTTAATAGTTTCACTTGTTTTACCTTCTTGGATTATTTATTTGTGCTTGTATTTTGCCATTCTTGAGTTTTTAGTTTTATACATTTGTGATTTATTTTTATGCAGTCAATGGAAAGCACTTTGTGTTTTTTCCAAGCGTGAAAAGTGCTATACAAATACAATTAATATAATATTATACCAACTATGCATGGGATCTATTTTAATTTGCGTTTCAATAACATTACCATTGTTTGGCTTTTCCATGCATGATATTTTAAAACTTTTGCATGATATTTTAAAACTTTTTAACCTGCAGGTATGTATTAAGCTATTTTCAGGCACCGGATATTGCATGATATGAAGTGTAACATTTGGTAGACCCCGGTTAAATGTGCAACATCCCTCGAGTCAAAACGGAAGATGAACCACAACCTAGTTTACGCCTACAATGTCTGAACAACTCATGTTCTGTGTGGTCAGCTGTGAGCTATACAGTGCTGTGTTGTAATCCCATAATGAGATAACGCTGGCCGGATACGTGAGTGAGAGGGCTTTCAGCCAAAAACTCAGGAGTGTTGAGCATCGCATGCATCTCCCGGCCGGCTGAGCAACAGTTGACATGTAAAGCTAATTATTATGCCGTGATAAAATGCTGCTGCGCTTGGCACTGGTATGGAAAAAGAATCACAGATGAAGCGCAACTTAAATGGATAAATAAGACAGAAGGTATAAAGCTTTCAATTAGAAATTAAACGTAGATATTAAAGGCTAAACAGCATATATATATATATATATATATATATATATATATA